>CATKUM010000032.1:0-1307000 GCA_949786405.1 Onychomys arenicola | reverse complement strand
GCACAGAGTCATCCAGGGAAATGACCTCACATTCATGATGGAAATAGACACTACTCAGAATGGCATCCTGGGAAATGACCTCAGAGCATGATGGAAATAGACAGTGCACAGAACGGCATCCAGGTAAATGACCTCAAGGTCATGATGGAAATAGACACTACACAGAGAGGCATTTTGGTAAATGACCTCACAGGCATGATGGAAATAGTCACTGCACAGAGAGGCATCCTGGAAAATGACCTCACAGGCATGATGGAATTTGACAGTACACAGAACGGCATCCTGGGAAATGACCTCATACGCATGATGGAAATAGACCCCTCACAGAACGGCATCCTGTGAAATGACCTCACAGGCATGATGGAAATGGATACTGCACAGAACGGCATCCTGGGAAATGTAGTTTTTAATAGAGAGACACTACACAGAGAAGAATCCTGGTAAATGACCTCCTAGGCACGATGGAAATAGTCACTGCACAGAGAGGCATCCTGAAAAATGACCTCACAGGCATGATGGAAATAGAAACTGCACAGAACGGCATCCTGGGAAATGACCTCACAGGCATGATGGGATTTGACAGTACACAGATCGGCATCCTGGCAAATGACCTCACAGGCATGATGGAAATAGACACTACACAGAACGGGATCCTGGGAAATGACCTCACATGCATGATGGAAATGGATACTGCATAGAACGGCATCCTGGGAAATGTAGTTTTTAATAGAGAGAAACTACAGAGAAGGGCATCCTCGTAAATGAAGTCTTTAATAGAGAGACACTACACAGAGAGGCATCCTGGGAAATGACCTCACAGGTTTGAAGGAAAGAGCCTGACACTACACAGAACGGCATCCTGGGAAATGACCTCACAGGCATGACGGAAATAGACACTGCACCGAGACGCATCCTGGGAAATGACCTCACAGGCATGATGGAAATAGACACTGCACAGTACGGCATCCTGGGAAATGACCTCACAGGCATGATGGAAATAGACTGACACTACACAGAACGGCATCCTGGGAAATGACCTCACAGGTATGATGGAAATGGACACTGCACAGAACGGCATCCTGGGAATTGACCTCACAGGCATGATGGAAATAGACAGAGCACTGAGAGGCGTCCTGTGAAATGACCTCACAGGCATGATTGAAGTAGACACTACACAGAGAGGCAGTCTGGGAAATAACCTCACAGGCATTATGGAAATAGACACTGGACAGGGAGACATCCTGGGAAATGACCTCACAGTCATGATGGAAATAGACACTACACAGAACGGCATCCTGGGAAATGACCTCACAGGCATGATGGAAATAGACAGTACAGAGAACGGCATCCAGTGAAATGACCTAAAAGGCATGATGGAAATGGACACTACACAGAACGGCATCCTGGAAAATGACCTCACAGGTAAGATGGAATTAAACACTGCACAGAACGGCATCCTGGGAAATGACCTCACAGGCATGATGAAAATAGACACTACGCAGAACGGCATCCTGGGAAATGACCTTACAGGCATGATGGAAATAGACATTGCACAGCGAGGCCTCCTGGGAAATGACCTCAGAGGCATGATGGAAATAGACACTGCACAGAACGGCATCCTGGTAAATGACCTCACAGGCATGATGGAAATAGACCCCTCACAGAACGGCATCCTGGGAAATGACCTCACAGGCATGATGGAAATGGATACTGCACAGAACGGCATCCTGGGAAATGTAGTTTTTAATAGAGAGACACTACACAGATAGGCATCCTGGTAAATGACCTCACAGGCATGATGGAAATAGTCACTGCACAGAGAGGCATCCTGGAAAATGACCTCACAGGCATGATGGAAATAGACACTGCACAGAACGGCATCCTGGGAAATGACCTCACAGGCATGATGGGATTTGACAGTACACAGATCGGCATCCTGGCTAATGACCTCACAGGCATGATGGAAATAGACACTACACAGAACGGCATCCTGGGAAATGACCTCACAGGCATGATGGAAATAGACACTGCACAGAATGGCAACCTGGGAAATGACCTCACAGGCATGATGGAAATGGATACTGCACAGAACGGCATCCTGGGAAATGTAGTTTTTAATAGAGAGACACTACACAGAGAGGCATCCTGGTAAATGACCTCACAGGCATGATGGAAATAGTCACTGCACAGAGAGGCATCCTGGAAAATGACCTCACAGGCATGATGGAAATAGACACTGCACAGAACGGCATCCTGGGAAATGACCTCACAGGCATAATGGGATTTGACAGTACACAGATCGGCATCCTGGCTAATGACCTCACAGGCATGATGGAAATAGACACTACACAGAACGGCATCCTGGGAAATGACCTCACAGGCATGATGGAAATGGATACTGCACAGAACGGCATCCTGGGAAATGTAGTTTTCAATAGAGAGACACTACAGAGAAAGGCATCACGGTAAATGAAGTCTTTAATAGAGAGACACAACGCAGAGAGGCATCCTGGGAAATGACCTCACAGGCATGATCGAAATAGACACTGCACAGAACGGCATCCTGGGAAATGACCTCACAGGCATGATGGAAATAGACACTGCACAGAACAGCATCCTGGGAAATGACCTCACATGCATGATGGAAATAGACACTGCACAGAATGGCATCCAGGGAAATGACTTCACAGGCATGATGGAAATAGACACTACACAGAACGGCATCCTGGGAAATGACCTCACAGGCATGATGGAAATAGAAACTACAGAGAACAGCATCCTGGGAAATGACCTCACAGACATGTTGGAAATAGACAATGCACAGAGTCATCCTGGGAAATGACCTCACATTCATGATGGAAATAGACACTACTCAGAATGGCATCCTGGGAAATGACCTCAGAGCATGATGGAAATAGACAGTGCACAGAATGGCATCCAGGTAAATGACCTCAAGGTCATGATGGAAATAGACACTACACAGAGAGGCATTTTGGAAAATGACCTCACAGGCATGATGGAAATAGTCACTGCACAGAGAGGCATCCTGGAAAATGACCTCACAGGCATGATGGAATTTGACAGTACACAGAACGGCATCCTGGGAAATGACCTCATAGGCATGATGGAAATAGACCCCTCACAGAACGGCATCCTGGGAAATGACCTCACAGGCATGATGGAAATGGATACTGCACAGAACGGCATCCTGGGAAATGTAGTTTTTAATAGAGAGACACTACACAGAGAAGAATCCTGGTAAATGACCTCCTAGGCACGATGGAAATAGTCACTGCACAGAGAGGCATACTGAAAAATGACCTCACAGGCATGATGGAAATAGAAACTGCACAGAACGGCATCCTGGGAAATGACCTCACAGGCATGATGGGATTTGACAGTACACAGATCGGCATCCTGGCAAATGACCTCACAGGCATGATGGAAATAGACACTACACAGAACGGGATCCTGGGAAATGACCTCACAGGCATGATGGAAATAGATTGACACTACACAGAACGGCATCCTGGGAAATGACCTCACAGGCATGATGGAAATAGACACTGCACAGAACGGCATCCTGGGAATTGACCTCACAGGCATGATGGAAATAGACAGAGCACTGAGAGGAGTCCTGTGAAAAGACCTCACAGGCATGATGGAATTAGACACTGCACAGAGAGGCATCCTGGGAAATGACCTCACAGGCATGATGGAAATAGATTGACACTACACAGAACGGCATCCTGGGAAATGACCTCACAGGCATGATGGAAATAGACACTGCACAGAACGGCATCCTGGGAATTGACCTCACAGGCATGATGGAAATAGACAGAGCACTGAGAGGAGTCCTGTGAAAAGACCTCACAGGCATGATGGAATTAGACACTGCACAGAGAGGCATCCTGGGAAATGACCTCACAGGCATGATGGAAATGGATACTGCACAGAACGGCAACAGGGGAAATGTAGTTTTTAATAGATACGCTACAGAGAAAGGCAACCTGGGAAATGAAGTTTTTAATAGAGAGACACTACAGAGAAAGGCATCCTGGTAAATGTAGTCTTTAATAGAGAGACACTACAGAGAGAAGCATACTGGGAAATGACCTCACATGCATGATGGAAGTAGACACTACACAGAGAGGCAGCCTGGGAAATAACCTCACAGGCATTATGGAAATAGACACTGGACAGAGAGACATCCTGGGAAATGACCTCACAGTCATGATGGAAATAGACACTACACAGATCGGCATCCTGGGAAATGACCTCAGAGGCATGATGGAAATAGACATTGCACAGCGAGGCCTCCTGGGAAATGACCTCACAGGCATGATGGAAATAGACACTGCACAGAACGGCATGCTGGTAAATGACCTCACAGGAAGGATGGACATAGACCCCTCACAAAACGGTATCCTGGGAAATGACCTCACAGGCATGATGGAAATGGATACTGCACAGAACGGCATCCTGGGAAATGTAGTTTTTAATAGAGAGACACTACACAGAGAGGCATCCTGGTAAATGACCTCACAGGCATGATGGAAATAGTCACTGCACAGAGAGGCATCCTGGAAAATGACCTCACAGGCATGATGGAAATAGACACTGCACAGAACGGCATCCTGGGAAATGACCTCACAGGCATGATGGGATTTGACAGTACACAGATCGACATCCTGGCTAATGACCTCACAGGCATGATGGAAATAGACACTACACAGAACGGCATCCTGGGAAATGACCTCACAGGCATGATGGAAATGGATACTGCACAGAACGGCATCCTGGGAAATGTAGTTTTCAATAGAGAGACACTACAGAGAAAGGCATCACGGTAAATGTAGTCTTTAATAGAGAGACACTACGCAGAGAGGCATCCTGGGAAATGACCTCACAGGCATGATCGAAATAGACACTGCACAGAACGGCATCCTGGGAAATGACCTCACAGGCATGATGGAAATAGACACTGCACAGTACGGCATCCTGGGAAATGACCTCACAGGCATGATGGAAATAGACACTGCACAGAACGGCATCCTGGGAATTGACCTCACAGGCATGATGGAAATAGACAGAGCACTGAGAGGCGTCCTGGGAAATGACCTCACAGGCATGATGGAATTAGACACTGCACAGAGAGGCATCCTGGGAAATGACCTCACAGGCATGATGGAAATAGACACTACACAGAACGGCATCCTGGGAAATGACCTCACAAGCATGATGGAAATGGATACTGCACAGAACGGCAACCTGGGAAATGTAGTTTTTAATAGAGAGACACTACAGAGAAAGGCATTCTGGTAAATGTAGTCTTTAATAGAGAGACACTACAGAGAGAAGCATACTGGGAAATGACCTCACAGGCATGATGGAAATAGACATTGCACAGCGAGGCCTCCTAGGAAATGACCTCATGGTCATGATGGAAATAGACACTAAACAGAGAGGCATCCTGGGAAATGACCTCACAGGCATGATGGAATTTGACAGTACACAGAACGGCATCCTGGGAAATGACCTCACAGGCATGATGGAAATGGATACTGCACAGAACGGCAACCTGGGAAATGTAGTTTTTAATAGATACGCTACAGAGAAAGGCAACCTGGGAAATGAAGTTTTTAATAGAGACACACTACAGAGAAAGGCATCCTGGTAAATGTAGTCTTTAATAGAGAGACACTACCGAGAGAAGCATACTGGGAAATGACCTCACATGCATGATGGAAGTAGACACAACACAGAGAGGCAGCCTGGGAAATAACCTCACAGGCATTATGGAAATAGACACTGGACAGAGAGACATCCTGGGAAATGACCTCACAGGCATGATGGAAATAGACAGTACAGAGAACGGCATCCAGTGAAATGACCTAACAGGCATGATGGAAATGGACACCACACAGAACGGCATCCTGGAAAATGACCTCACAGGTAAGATGGAATTAAACACTGCAGAGAGTGGCATCCTGGGAAATGACCTCACAGGCATGATGAAAATAGACACTACACAGAACGGCATCCTGGGAAATGACCTTACAGGCATGATGGAAATAGACATTGCACAGCGAGGCCTCCTGGGAAATGACCTCACAGGCATGATGGAAATAGACACTGCACAGAACGGCATCCTGGTAAATGACCTCACAGGCATGATGGAAATAGACACTGCACAGAACGGCATCCTGGGAAATGACCTCACAGGCATGATGGAAATAGACACTGCACAGAACGGCATCCTGGGAAATGTAGTATTTAAAAGAGACACTACAGAGAAAGGCATTCTCGTAAATGTAGACTTTAATAGAGATACACTACACAGAGAGGCATCCTGGGAAATGACCCCACAGGCATGAAGGAAAGAGCCTGACACTACACAGAACGGCATCCTAGGAAATGACCTCACAGGCATGACGGAAATAGACACTGCACCGAGAGGCATCCTGGTAAATGACCTCACAGGCATGATGGAAATAGACACTGCACAGAACGGCATCCTGGCAAATGACCTCACAGACATGATGGAAATGGATACTGAACAGAACGGCAACCTGGGAAATGTAGTTTTTAATAGAGACGCTACAGAGAAAGGCAGCCTGGGAAATGAAGATTTTAATAGAGAGACACTACAGAGGAAGGCATCCTGGTAAATGTAGTCTTTAATAGAGAGACACTACAGAGAGAAGCATACTGGGAAATGACCTCATATGCATGATGGAAGTAGACACTACACAGAGAGGCAGCCTGGGAAATAACCTCACAGGCATTATGGAAATAGACACTGGACAGAGAGACATCCTGGGAAATGACCTCACAGTCATGATGGAAATAGACACTACACAGAACGGCATCCTGGGAAATGACCTCACAGGCATGATGGAATAGACACTGCACAGAGAGGCATCCTGGGAAATGACCTCACAGGCATGATGGAAATAGACACTACATAGAACGGCATCCTGGGAAATGACCTCACAGGCATGATGGAAATGGATACTGCACAGAACGGCAACCTGGGAAATGTAGTTTTTAATAGAGAGAAACTACAGAGAAAGGCATTCTGGTAAATGTAGTCTTTAATAGAGAGACACTACAGAGAGTAGCATACTGGGAAATGACCTCACAGGCATGATGGAAATAGACATTGCACAGCGAGGCCTCCTGGGAAATGACCTCATGGTCATGATGGAAATAGACACTACACAGAGAGGCATCCTGGGAAATGACCTCACAGGCATGATGGAAATAGTCACTGCACAGAGAGGCATCCTGGAAAATGACCTCACAGGCATGATGGAATTTGACAGTACACAGAACTGCATCCTGGGAAATGACCTCACAGGCATGATGGAAATAGACCCCTCACAGAACGGCATCCTGGGTAATGACCTCACAGGCATGATGGAAATGGATACTGCACAGAACGGCATCCTGGGAAATGTAGTTTTTAATAGAGAGACACTACACAGAGAGGCATCCTGGTAAATGACCTCACAGGCATGATGGAAAGGTCACTGCAAAGAGAGGCATCCTGGAAAATGACCTCACAGGCATGATGGAAATAGACACTGCACAGAACGGCATCCTGGTAAATGACCTCACAGGCATGATGGAAATAGTCACTGCACAGAGAGGCATCCTGGCAAATGACCTCACAGGCATGATGGAAATAGACACTACACAGAACGGCATCCTGGGAAATGACCTCAAAGGCATGATGGAAATGGATACTGCACAGAACGGCAACCTGGGAAATGTAGTTTTTAATAGAGAGACACTACAGAGAAAGGCATTCTGGTAAATGAAGTCTTTAATAGAGAGACACTACATAGAGAAGCATACTGGGAAATGACCTCACAGGCATGATGGAAATAGACATTGCACAGCAAGGCCTCCTGGGAAATGACCTCATGGTCATGATGGAAATAGACACTACGCAGAGAGGCATCCTGGGAAATGACCTCACAGGCATGATGGAAATAGTCACTGCACAGAGAGGCATCCTGGAAAATGACCTCACAGGCATGATGGAATTTGACAGTACACAGAACGGCATCCTGGGAAATGACCTCACAGGCATGATGGAAATAGACCCCTCACAGAACGGCATCCTGGGAAATGACCTCACAGGCATGATGGAAGTGGATACTGCACAGAACGGCATCCTGGGAAATGTAGTTTTTAATAGAGAGACACTACAGAGAGAGGCATCCTGTGAAATGACCTCACAGGCATGATGGAAATAGTCACTGCACAGAGAGGCATCCTGGAAAATGACCTCACAGGCATGATGGAAATAGACACTGCACAGAACGGCATCCTGGGAAATGACCTCACAATCATGATGTGATTTGACAGTACACAGATTGGCATCCTGGAAAATGACCTCACAGGCATGATGGAAATAGACACTACACAGAACGGCATCCTGGGAAATGACCTCACAGGCATGATGGCAAAAGACAGTACAGAGAACGGAATCCAGTGAAATGACCTAACAGGCATGATGGAAATGGACACTACACAAAACGGCATCCTGGAAAATGACCTCACAGGCAAGATGGAATTAAACACTGCACAGAACGGCATCCTGGGAAATGACCTCACAGGCATGATGGAAATAGACACTACACAGAACGGCATCCTGGGAAATGACCTCACAGGCATGATGGAAATAGACACTGCACAGAACGGCATCCTGGGAAATGACCTCACAGGTATGATGGAAATAGACACTGCACAGAATGACATCCTGGGAAATGTAGTTTTTAATAGAGACACTAAAGGGAAAGGCATCCTGGGAAATGTAGTTTTTAATAGATAGACACTACAGAGGAAGGCATCCTGGGAAATGACCTCACAGGCATGATGGAAATAGACCGAAACTACACAGAACGGCATCCTGGGAAATGACCTCACAAGCATGATGGAAATAGACACTGAACCGAGAGGCATCCTGGGAAATGACCTCACAGGCATGATGGAAATAGACACTGGACAGAATGGCATCCTGGGAAATGACCTCACAGGCATGATGGAAATAGACACTGCACAGAATGGCATCCAGCGAAATGATTTCACAGGCATGATGGAAATAGACACTGCACAGCAAGGCATCCTGGGAAATGACCTCATAGTCATGATGGAAAAAGACACTACCCCGAACGGCATCCTGGGAAATGACCTCAGAGGCATGATGGAAATAGACACTACATAGAACGGCATCCTGGGAAATGGCCTCACAGGCATGATGGAAATAGACACTGCACAGAACGGCATCCTGGGAAATGACCTCACAGGTATGATGGAAATAGACACTGCACAGAATGACATCCTGGGAAATGTAGTTTTTAATAGAGACACTAATGGGAATGGCATCCTGGGAAATGTAGTTTTTAATAGATAGACACTACAGAGAAAGGCATCCTGGGAAATGACCTCACAGGCATGATGGAAATAGACAGACACTACACAGAACGGCATCCTGGGAAATGACCTCACAGGCATGATGGAAATAGACACTGAACCGAGAGGCATCCTGGGAAATGACCTCACAGGCATGATGCAAATAGACACTGGACAGAATGGCATCCTGGGAAATGACCTCACAGGCATGATGGAAATAGACACTGCACAGAATGGCATCCAGCGAAATGATTTCACAGGCATGATGGAAATAGACACTGCACAGCAAGGCATCCTGGGAAATGACCTCATAGTCATGATGGAAAAAGACACTACCCTGAACGGCATCCTGGGAAATGACCTCAGAGGCATGATGGAAATAGACACTGTACAGAGAGGCATCCTGGGAAATAACCTCCCAGGCATGATGGAAATAGACACTGGACAGAGAGGCATCCTGGGAAATATCCTCACAGGCATGATGGAAATAGACACTGCACAGAGAGGCATCCTGGGAAATAACCTCACAGGCATGATGGTAACAGTCACTGGGAAGAGAGGCTTCCTGGAAAATTACCTCCCAGGCATGATGGAAATAGACACTGCACAGAACGGCATCCTGGGAAATGACCTCACAGGCAAGATGGAAATAGACACTACACAGAACGGCATCCTGGGAAATGACCTCCCAGGCATGATGGAAATAGACACTGCACAGAAAGGCATCCTGGGAAATGACCTCAAAGTCAGGATGGAAATACACACTGCACAGAACAGCATCCAGGCAAATGACCTCACAGGCATGAAGATAATAGACTGACACTACACAGAATGGAATCTTGGGTAATGACCTCACAGGCATGATGGAAATAGACACTGCACAGAACGGCATCCTGGGAAATGACCTCACAGGCATGATGGAAACAGACAATGCACAGAGAGGCATCCTGGGAAATGACCTCACAGGCATGATGGAATTAGACACTGCACAGAGAGGCATCCTGGGAAATGACCTCACATGCATGAGGGAAATAGACACTGCACAGAGAGGTATCCTGGGAAATGACCTCACAGGCATGATGGAAATCAACACTGCATAGCGAGGCATCCTGGGAAATGATTTCATAGTCATCATGGAAATACACACTACACAGAGAGGCATTCTGGTAAATGACCACACAGGCATGATCGAAACAGTCACTGCAAAGAGAGGCATCCTGGAAAATGACCTCACAGGCATGATGGAAATAGACTCTGCACAGAACGGCATCCTGGGAAATGACCTCACAGGCATGATGGAAATAGAAACTACTCAGAACGGCATACTGGAAAATGACCTCACAGGCATGATGGAAATAGACACTGCACAGGGAGGCATCCTGGGAAATGACGTCATAGTCATGATGGAATTAGACACTACACAGAGAGGCATCTTGGTAATTGACCTCACAGGAATGATGGAAATAGTCACTGCACAGAGAGGCATCCTGGAAAACGACCTCACAGGCATGATGGAATTTGACACTACAGAGAAAGGCATCCTGGGAATTGACCTCACAGGCATGATGGAAATAGACACTACACAGAACGGCATCTTGGGAAATGACCTCACAGTCATGATGGAAATGGATACTGCACAGAATGGCATCCTGGGAAATGTAGTTTTTAATAGAGACACTACAGAGAAAGTCATCCTGGTAAATGTAGTCTTTAATAGAGAGACACTACACAGAGAGTCATCCTTGGAAATGACCTCACAGGCATGATGGAAATAGACTGTCACTACACAGACCGGCATCCTGGGAAATGACCTCACATTCATGATGGAAATAGGCACTGCAAAGAAAGGCATCCTGGGAAATGACCTCATAGGCATGATGGAAATAGACATTGCACAGAACAGCATCCTGGGAAATGTAGTTTTTAATAGAGACACTACAGAGAAAGGCATCTATGAAATGTAGTTTTTAATAGAGAGACACTACAGAGAAAGGCATCCTGGGAAATGTAGTCTTTAATTGAGAGACACTACACAGAGAGGCATCCTGGGAAATGACTTCATAATCATGATGGAAATAGACACTACAGAGATAGGCCCCCGGGAAATGACCTCACAGTCATGATGGAAATAGACACTACGCAGAAGGACATCCTGGGAAATGACCTCACAGGCATGATGGAAATAGACATTGCACAGCAAGGCCTCCTGGGAAATGACCTCATGGTCATGATTGAAATAGACACTACACAGAGAGGCATTTTGGTAAATGACCTCACAGGCATGATGGAAATAGTCACTGCACAGAGAGGCATCCTGGACAATGACCTCACAGGCATGATGGAATTTGACCGTACACAGAACGGCATCCTGGGAAATGACCTCACAGGCATGATGGAAATAGACCCCTCACAGAACGGCATCCTGGGAAATGACCTCACAGGCATGATGGAAATAGACTGTCACTACACAGACCGGCATCCTGGGAAATGACGTCACATTCATGATGGAAATAGACACTGCAAAGAAAGGCATCCCGGGAAATGACCTCACAGGCATGATGGAAATAGACACTACACAGAACGGCATCCTGGGAAATGACCTCACAGGCATGATGGAAATGGATACTGCACAGAACGGCATCCTGGGAAATGTAGTTTTTAATAGAGAGAAACTACAGAGAAAGGCATCCTCGTAAATGTAGTCTTTAATAGAGAGACACTACACAGAGAGGCATCCTGGGAAATGACCTCACAGGTATGAAGGAAAGAGCCTGACACTACACAGAACAGCATCCTGGGAAATGACCTCACAGGCATGACGGAAATAGACACTGCACCGAGACACATCCTGGGAAATGACCTCACAGGCATGATGGAAATAGGCACTGCACAGAACGGCATCCTGGGAAATGACCTCACAGGCATGATGGAAATAGACTGACACTACACAGAACGGCATCCTGGGATATGACATCACAGGCCTGATGGAAATAGACACTGCACAGAACGGCATCCTGGGAATTGATCTCACAGGCATGATGGAAATAGACAGAGCACTGAGAGGCGTCCTGGGAAATGACCTCACAGGCATGATGGAATTAGACACTGCACAGAGAGGCATCCTGGGAAATGACCTCACAGGCACGATGGAAATGGATACTGCACAGAACGGCAACCTGGGAAATGTAGTTTTTAATAGATACGCTACAGAGAAAGGCATCCTGGTAAATGTAGTCTTTAATAGAGAGACACTACCGAGAGAAGCATACTGGGAAATGACCTCACATGCATGATGGAAGTAGACACTACACAGAGAGGCAGCCTGGGAAATGACCTCACAGGCATGATGGAAATAGACAGTACAGAGAACGGCATCCAGAGAAATGACCTAACAGGCATGATGGAAATGGACACTACACAGAACGGCATCCTGGAAAATGACCTCACAGGTAAGATGGAATTAAACACTGCACAGAACGGCATCCTGGGAAATGACCTCACAGGCATGATGAAAATAGACACTACGCAGAACGGCATCCTGGGAAATGACCTTACAGGCATGATGGAAATAGACATTGCACAGCAAGGCCTCCTGGGAAATGACCTCACAGGCATGATGGAAATTGACACTGCACAGAACGGCATCCTGGTAAATGACCTCACAGGCATGCTGGAAATAGACACTGCACAGAACGGCATCCTGGGAAATGACCTCACAGGCATGATGGAAATGGATACTGCACAGAACGGCATCCTGGGAAATGTAGTTTTTAATAGAGAGACACTACACAGAGAGGCATCCTGGTAAATGACCTCACAGGCATGATGGAAATAGTCACTGCACAGAGAGGCATCCTGGAAAATGACCTCAGAGGCATGATGGAAATAGACACTGCACAGAACGGCATCCTGGGAAATGACCTCACAGGCATGATGGGATTTGACAGTACACAGATCGGCATCCTGGATAATGACCTCACAGGCATGATGGAAATAGACACTACACAGAACGGCATCCTGGGAAATGACCTCACAGGCATGATGGAAATGGATACTGCACAGAACGGCATCCTGGGAAATGTAGTTTTCAATAGAGAGACACTACAGAGAAAGGCTGCACGGTAAATGTAGTCTTTAATAGAGACACACTAGGCAGAGAGGCATCCTGGGAAATGACCTCACAGGCATGATCGAAATAGACACTGCACAGAACTGCATCCTGGGAAATGGAGTATTTAAAAGAGACACTACAGAGAAAGGCAACATGGGAAATGTAGTTTTTAATAGAGAGAAACTACAGAGAAAGGCATCCTTGTAAATGTAGTCTTTAATAGAGAGACACTACACAGAGAGGCATCCTGGGAAATGACCTCACAGGCATGAAGGAAAGAGCCTGACACTACACAGAATGGCATCCTGGGAAATGACCTCACAGGCATGACGGAAATAGACACTGCACCGAGAGGCATCCTGGGAAATGACCTCACAGGCATGATGGAAATAGACACTGCACAGAACGGCATCCTGAGAAATGAACTCACAGGCATGATGGAAATAGACTGACACTACACAGAACGGCATCCTGGGAAATGACCTCACAGGCATGATGGAAATAGACACTGCACAGAACGGCATCCTGGGAATTGACATCACAGGCATGATGGAAATAGACAGAGCACTGAGAGGCGTCCTGGGAAATGACCTCACAGGCATCATGGAAACAGACAATGCACAGAGAGGCATCCTGGGAAATGACCTCACAGCATTATGGAATTAGACACTGCACAGAGAGGCATCCTGGGAAATGACCTCACAGGCATGATGGAAATCAACACTGCATAGCGAGGCATCCTGGGAAATGACTTCATAGTCATCATGGAAATACACACTACACAGAGAGGCATTCTGGTAAATGACCACACAGGCATGATCGAAACAGTCACTGCAATGAGAGGCATCCTGGAAAATGACCTCACAGGCATGATGGAAATAGACACTGCACAGCGAGGCATCCTGGGAAATGACGTCATAGTCATGATGGAATTAGACACTACACAGAGAGGCATCTTGGTAATTGACCTCACAGGCATGATGGAAATAGTCACTGCACAGAGAGGCATCCTGGAAAACGACCTCACAGGCATGATGGAATTTGACACTACAGAGAATGGCATCCTGGGAATTGACCTCACAGGCATGATGGAAATAGACACTACACAGAACGGCATCTTGGGAAATGACCTCACAGTCATGATGGAAATGGATACTGCACAGAATGGCATCCTGGGAAATGTAGTTTTTAATAGAGACACTACAGAGAAAGGCATCCTGGTAAATGTAGTCTTTAATAGAGAGACACTACACAGAGAGTCATCCTTGGAAATGACCTCACAGGCATGATGGAAATAGACTGTCACTACACAGACCGGCATCCTGGGAAATGACCTCACATTCATGATGGAAATAGACACTGCAAAGAAAGGCATCCTGGGAAATGACCTCATAGGCATGATGGAAATAGACATTGCACAGAACAGCATCCTGGGAAATGTAGTTTTTAATAGAGACACTACAGAGAAAGGCATCTATGAAATGTAGTTTTTAATAGAGAGACACTACAGAGAAAGGCATCCTGGGAAATGTAGTCTTTAATTGAGAGACACTACACAGAGAGGCATCCTGGGAAATGACTTCATAATCATGGAAATAGACACTACAGAGAGAGGCCCCCAGGAAATGACCTCACAGTCATGATGGAAATAGACACTACGCAGAACGACATCCTGGGAAATGACCTCACAGGCATGATGGAAATAGACATTGCACAGCGAGGCCTCCTGGGAAATGACCTCATGGTCATGATTGAAATAGACACTACACAGAGAGGCATTTTGGTAAATGACCTCACAGGCATGATGGAAATAGTCACTGCACAGAGAGGCATCCTGGAAAATGACCTCACAGGCATGATGGAATTTGACCGTACACAGAACGGCATCCTGGGAAATGACCTCACAGGCATGATGGAAATAGACCCCTCACAGAACGGCATCCTGGGAAATGACCTCACAGGCATGATGGAAATAGACTGTCACTACACAGACCGGCATCCTGGGAAATGACCTCACATTCATGATGGAAGTAGACACTGCAAAGAAAGGCATCCTGGCAAATGACCTCACAGGCATGATGGAAATAGACACTACACAGAACGGCATCCTGGGAAATGACCTCACAGGCATGATGGAAATGGATACTGCACAGAACGGCATCCTGGGAAATGTAGTTTTTAATAGAGAGAAACTACAGAGAAAGGCATCCTCGTAAATGTAGTCTTTAATAGAGAGACACTACACAGAGAGGCATCCTGGGAAATGACCTCACAGGTATGAAGGAAAGAGCTTGACACTACACAGAACGGCATCCTGGGAAATGACCTCACAGGCATGACGGAAATAGACACTGCACCGAGACACATCCTGGGAAATGACCTCACAGGCATGATGGAAATAGGCACTGCACAGAACGGCATCCTGGGAAATGACCTCACAGGCATGATGGAAATAGACTGACACTACACAGAACGGCATCCTGGGAAATGACCTCACAGGCATGATGGAAATAGACACTGCACAGAACGGCATCCTGGGAATTGACCTCACAGGCATGATGGAAATAGACAGAGCACTGAGAGGCGTCCTGGGAAATGACCTCACAGGCATGATGGAATTAGACACTGCACAGAGAGGCATCCTGGGAAATGACCTCACAGGCATGATGGAAATGGATACTGCACAGAACGGCAACCTGGGAAATGTAGTTTTTAATAGATACGCTACAGAGAAAGGCATCCTGGTAAATGTAGTCTTTAATAGAGAGACACTACAGAGAGAAACATACTGGGAAATGACCTCACATGCATGATGGAAGTAGACACTACACAGAGAGGCAGCCTGGGAAATAACCTCACAGGCATTATGGAAATAGACACTGGACAGACAGACATCCTGGGAAATGACCTCACAGTCATGATGGAAATAGACACTACACAGAACGGCATCCTGGGAAATGACCTCACAGGCATGATGGAAATAGACAGTACAGAGAACGGCATCCAGTGAAATGACCTAACAGGCATGATGGAAATGGGCACTACACAGAACGGCATCCTGGAAAATGACCTCACAGGTAAGATGGAATTAAACACTGCACAGAACGGCATCCTGGGAAATGACCTCACAGGCATGATGAAAATAGACACTACGCAGAACAGCATCCTGGGAAATGACCTTACAGGCATGATGGAAATAGACATTGCACAGCGAGGCCTCCTGGGAAATGACCTCACAGGCATGATGGAAATTGACACTGCACAGAACGGCATCCAGGTAAATGACCTCACAGGCATGCTGGAAATAGACACTGCACAGAACGGCATCCTGGGAAATGACCTCACAGGCATGATGGAAATGGATACTGCACAGAACGGCATCCTGGGAAATGTAGTTTTTAATAGAGAGACACTACACAGAGAGGCATCCTGGTAAATGACCTCACAGGCATGATGGAAATAGTCACTGCACAGAGAGGCATCCTGGAAAATGACCTCACAGGCATGATGGAAATAGACACTGCACAGAACGGCATCCTGGGAAATGACCTCACAGGCATGATGGGATTTGACAGTACACAGATCGGCATCCTGGCTAATGACCTCACAGGCATGATGGAAATAGACACTACACAGAACGGCATCCTGGGAAATGACCTCACAGGCATGATGGAAATGGATACTGCACAGAACAGCATCCTGGGAAATGTAGTTTTCAATAGAGAGACACTACAGAGAAAGGCATCACTGTAAATGTAGTCTTTAATAGAGACACACTACGCAGAGAGGCATCCTGGGAAATGACCTCACAGGCATGATCGAAATAGACACTGCACAGAACAGCATCCTGGGAAATGGAGTATTTAAAAGAGACACTACAGAGAAAGGCAACATGGGAAATGTAGTTTTTAATAGAGAGAAACTACAGAGAAAGACATCCTCGTAAATGTAGTCTTTAATAGAGAGACACTACACAGAGAGGCATCCTGGGAAATGACCTCACAGGCATGAAGGAAAGAGCCTGACACTACACAGAATGGCATCCTGGGAAATGACCTCACAGGCATGATGGAAATAGACACTGCACGGAGAGGCATCCTGGGAAATGACCTCACAGGCATGATGGAAATAGACACTGCACAGAACGGCATCCTGGGAAATGACCTCACAGGCATGATGGAAGTAGACTGACACTACACAGAACGGCATCCTGGAAAATGACCTCACAGGCATGATGGAAATAGACACTGCACAAAACGGCATCCTGGGAATTGACATCACAGGAATGATGGAAATAGACAGAGCACTGAGAGGCATCCTGGGAAATGACCTCACAGGCATGATGGAAATGGATACTGCACAGAACGGCATCCTGGGAAATGTAGTTTTCAATAGAGAGACACTACAGAGAAAGGCATCACTGTAAATGTAGTCTTTAATAGAGACACACTACGCAGAGAGGCATCCTGGGAAATGACCTCACAGGCATGATCGAAATAGACACTGCACAGAACAGCATCCTGGGAAATGGAGTATTTAAAAGAGACACTACAGAGAAAGGCAACATGGGAAATGTAGTTTTTAATAGAGAGAAACTACAGAGAAAGACATCCTCGTAAATGTAGTCTTTAATAGAGAGACACTACACAGAGAGGCATCCTGGGAAATGACCTCACAGGCATGAAGGAAAGAGCCTGACACTACACAGAATGGCATCCTGGGAAATGACCTCACAGGCATGATGGAAATAGACACTGCACGGAGAGGCATCCTGGGAAATGACCTCACAGGCATGATGGAAATAGACACTGCACAGAACGGCATCCTGGGAAATGACCTCACAGGCATGATGGAAATAGACTGACACTACACAGAACGGCATCCTGGAAAATGACCTCACAGGCATGATGGAAATAGACACTGCACAAAACGGCATCCTGGGAATTGACATCACAGGCATGATGGAAATAGACAGAGCACTGAGAGGCGTCCTGGGAAATGACCTCACAGGCATGATGGAATTAGACACTGCACAGAGAGGCATCCTGGGAAATGACCTCATGGTCATGATGGAAATAGACACTACACAGAGAGGCATCCTGGGAAATGACCTCACAGGCATGATGGAAATAGTCACTGCACAGAGAGGCATCCTGGAAAATGACCTCACAGGCATGATGGAATTTGACACTACCCAGAACGGCATCCTGGGAAATGACCTCACAGGCATGATGGAAATGGACACTGCACAGAACTTCAATCTGGGAAATGTAGTTTTTAATAGAGACACTACAGAGAAAGGCATCCTGGGAAATGTAGTCTTTAATTGAGAGACACTACAGAGAGAGGCATCCTGTGAAATGTCCTCACAGGCATGTAGGAAATAGACTGACATTACACAGAAAGGCATCCTGGGAAATGACTTCACAGGCATGATGGAAATAGACACTGCACAGAGAGGCTTCCTGTGAAATGGCATCACAGGCATGATGGAAATAGACACTGCTCAGAACGGCATCCAGGGAAATGACCTCAAAGGCATGATGGAAATAGACACTGCACAGAGAAGCATCCTGGTAAATGACCTCACAGGCATGATGGCAATAGACACTACACAGAACGGCATCCTGGGAAATGACCTCACAGGCCTGATGGAAATGGATCCTGCACAGAACGGCATCCTGGGAAATGTAGTTTTTAATAGAGACACTACAGAGAAAGGCAACCTGGGAAATGTAGTTTTTAATAGAGAGCCACTACAGAGAAAGGCATCCTGGTAAATGTAGTCTTCAATTGAGAGACACTACACAGAGAGGCATCCTGGGAAATGACTTCATAGTCATGATGGAAATAGACACTACAGAGAGAGGCCCCCGGGAAATGACCTCACAGTCATGATGGAAATAGACACTACGCAGAACGACATCCTGGGAAATGACCTCACAGGCATGATGGAAATAGACATTGCACAGCGAGGCCTCCTGGGAAATGACCTCATGGTCATGATGGAAATAGACACTACACTGAGAGGCATTTTGGTAAATGACCTCACAGGCATGATGGAAATAGTCACTGCACAGAGAGGCATCCTGGAAAATGACCTCACAGGCATGATGGAATTTGACAGTACACAGAACGGCATCCTGGGAAATGACCTCACAGGCATGATGGAAATAGACCCCTCACAGAACGGCATCCTGGGAAATGACCTCACAGGCATGATGGAAATGGATACTGCACAGAACGGCATCCTGGGAAATGTAGTTTTTAATAGAGAGACACTACACAGAGAAGAATCCTGGTAAATGACCTCACAGGCACGATGGAAATAGTCACTGCACAGAGAGGCATCCTGAAAAATGACCTCACAGGCATGATGGAAAAAGAAACTGCACAGAACGGCATCCTGGGTAATGACCTCACAGGCATGATGGGATTTGACAGTACACAGATCGGCATCCTGGCAAATGACTTCACAGGCATGATGGAAATAGACACTACACAGAACGGCATCCTGTGAAATGACCTCACAGGCATGATGGAAATGGATACTGCACAGAACCGCAACCTGGGAAATGTAGTTTTTAATAGAGAGACACTACAGAGAAAGGCATTCTGGTAAATGTAGTCTTTAATAGAGAGACACTACAGAGAGTAGCATACTGGGAAATGACCTCACAGGCATGATGGAAATAGACATTGCACAGTGAGGCCTCCTGGGAAATGACCTCATGGTCATGATGGAAATAGACACTACACAGAGAGGCATTTTGGTAAATGACCTCACATGCATGATGGAAATAGTCACTGCACAGAGAGGCATCCTGGAAAATGACCTCACAGGCATGATGTAATTTGACAGTACACAGAACGGCATCCTGGGAAATGACCTCACAGGCATGATGGAAATAGACACTACACAGAACGGCATCCTGGGAAATGACCTGACAGGCATGATGGAAATGGATACTGCACAGAACGGCATCCTGGGAAATGTAGTTTTTAATAGAGAGAAACTACAGAGAAAGGCATCCTCGTAAATGTAGTCTTTAATAGAGAGACACTACACAGAGAGGCATCCTGGGAAATGCCCTCACAGGTATGAAGGAAAGAGCCTGACACTACACAGAACGGCATCCTGGGGAATGACCTCACAGGCATGACGGAAATAGACACTGCACCGAGACACATCCTGGGAAATGACCTCACAGGCATGATGGAAATAGACACTGCACAGAAGGGCATCCTGGGAAATGACCTCACAGGCATGATGGAAATAGACTGACACTACACAGAACGCCATCCTGGGAAATGACCTCACAGGCATGATGGAAATAGACACTGCACAGAACGGCATCCTGGGAATTGACCTCACAGGCATGATGGAAATAGACAGAGCACTGAGAGGCGTCCTGGGAAATGACCTCACAGGCATGATGGAATTAGACACTGCACAGAGAGGCATCCTGGGAAATGACCTCACAGGCATGATGGAAATGGATACTGCACAGAAGGGCAACCTGGGAAATGTAGTTTTTAATAGATACGCTACAGAGAAAGGCAACCTGGGAAATGAAGTTTTTAATAGAGAGACACTACAGAGAAAGGCATCCTGGTAAATGTAGTCTTTAATAGAGAGACACGACCGAGAGAAGCATACTGGGAAATGACCTCACATGCATGATGGAAGTAGACACTACACAGAGAGGCAGCCTGGGAAATAAATTCACAGGCATTATGGAAATAGACACTGGACAGAGAGACATCCTGGGAAATGACCTCACAGTCATGATGGAAATAGACACTACACAGAACGGCATCCTGGGAAATGACCTCACAGGCATGATGGAAATAGACAGTACAGAGAACGGCATCCAGTGAAATGACCTAACAGGCATGATGGAAATGGACACTACACAGAACGGCATCCTGGAAAATGACCTCACAGGTAAGATGGAATTAAACACTGCACAGAACGGCATCCTGGGAAATGACCTCACAGGCATGATGAAAATAGACACTACGCAGAACGGCATCCTGGGAAATGACCTTACAGGCATGATGGAAATAGACATTGCACAGCGAGGCCTCCTAGGAAATGACCTCACAGGCATGATGGAAATAGACACTGCACAGAACGGCATCCTGGTAAATGACCTCACAGGCATGATGGAAATAGACACTGCACAGAACGGCATCCTGGGAAATGACCTCACAGGCCTGATGGAAATAGACACTGCACAGAACGGCATCGTGGGAAATGTAGTTTTTAATAGAGAGACACTACACAGAGAGGCATCCTGGTAAATGACCTCACAGGCATGATGGAAATAGTCACTGCACAGAGAGGCATCCTGGAAAATGACCTCACAGGCATGATGGAAATAGACACTGCACAGAACGGCATCCTGGGAAATGACCTCACAGGCATGATGGGATTTGACAGTACACAGATCGGCATCCTGGCTAATGACCTCACAGGCATGATGGAAATAGACACTACACAGAACGGCATCCTTGGAAATGACCTCACAGACATGATGGAAATGGATACTGCACAGAACGGCATCCTGGGAAATGTAGTTTTTAATAGAGAGACACTACAGAGAAAGGCATCACGGTAAATGTAGTCTTTAATAGAGAGACACTACACAGAGAGACATCCTGGGAAATGACCTCACAGGCATGATCGAAATAGACACTGCACAGAACGGCATCCTGGGAAATGTAGTATTTAAAAGAGACACTACAGAGAAAGGCAACATGGGAAATGCAGTTTTTAATAGAGAGAAACTACAGAGAAAGGCATCCTCGTAAATGTAGTCTTTAATAGTGAGACACTACACAGAGAGGCATCCTGGGAAATGACCTCACAGGTATGAAGGAAAGAGCCTGACACTACACAGAACGGCATCCTGGGAAATGACCTCACAGGCATGACGGAAATAGACACTGCACCGAGACACATCCTGGGAAATGACCTCACAGGCATGATGGAAATAGACACTGCACAGAACGGCATCCTGGGAAATGACCTCACAGGCATGACGGAAATAGACACTGCACCGAGACACATCCTGGGAAATGACCTCACAGGCATGATGGAAATAGACACTGCACAGAACGGCATCCTGGGAAATGACCTCACAGGCATGATGGAAATAGACTGACACTACACAGAACGGCATCCTGGGAAATGACCTCACAGGCATGATGGAAATAGACAGAGCACTGAGAGGCGTCCTGGGAAATGACCTCACAGGCATGATGGAATTAGACACTGCACAGAGAGGCATCCTGGGAAATGACCTCACAGGCATGATGGAAATGGATACTGGACAGAACGGCAACCTGGGAAATGTAGTTTTTAATAGATACGCTACAGAGAAAGGCAACCTGGGAAATGAAGTTTTTAATAGAGAGACACTACAGAGAAAGGCATCCTGGTAAATGTAGTCTTTAATAGAGAGACACTACCGAGAGAAGCATACTGGGAAATGACCTCACATGCATGATGGAAGTAGACACTACAAAGAGAGGCAGCCTGGGAAATAACCTCACAGGCATTATGGAAATAGACACTGGACAGAGAGACATCCTGGGAAATGACCTCACAGTCATGATGGAAATATACACTACACAGAATTGCATCCTGGGAAATGACCTCACAGGCATGATGGAAATAGACAGTACAGAGAATGGCATCCAGTGAAATGACCTAACAGGCATGATGGAAATGGACACTACACAGAACGGCATCCTGGAAAATGACATCACAGGTAAGATGGAATTAAACACTGCACAGAACGGCATCCTGGGAAATGACCTCACAGGCATGATGAAAATAGACACTACGCAGAACGGCATCCTGGGAAATGACCTTACAGGCATGATGGAAATAGACATTGCACAGCGAGGCCTCCTGGGAAATGACCTCACAGGCATGATGGAAATAGACACTGCACAGAACGGCATCCTGGTAAATGACCTCACAGGCATGATGGAAATAGACACTGCACAGAACGGCATCCTGGGAAATGACCTCACAGGCCTGATGGAAATAGACACTGCACAGAACGGCATCTTGGGAAATGTAGTTTTTAATAGAGAGACACTACACAGAGAGGCATCCTGGTAAATGACCTCACAGGCATGATGGAAATAGTCACTGCACAGAGAGGCATCCTGGAAAATGACCTCACAGGCATGATGGAAATAGACACTGCACAGAACGGCATCCTGGGAAATGACCTCAAAGGCATGATGGGATTTGACAGTACACAGATCGGCATCCTGGCTAATGACCTCACAGGCATGATGGAAATAGACACTACACAGAACGGCATCCTGGGAAATGACCTCACAGGCATGATGGAAATGGATACTGCACAGAACGGCATCCTGGGAAATGTAGTTTTTAATAGAGAGACACTACAGAGAAAGGCATCACGGTAAATGTAGTCTTTAATAGAGAGACACTACACAGAGAGGCATCCTGGGAAATGACCTCACAGGCATGATCGAAATAGACACTGCACAGAACGGCATCCAGGGAAATGTAGTATTTAAAAGAGACACTACAGAGAAAGGCAACATGGGAAATGTAGTTTTTAATAGAGAGAAACTACAGAGAAAGGCATCCTCGTAAATGTAGTCTTTAATAGAGAGACACTACACAGAGAGGCATCCTGGGAAATGACCTCACAGGCATGAAGGAAAGAGCCTGACACTACAGAGAACGGCATCCTGGGAAATGACCTCACAGGCATGACGGAAATAGACACTGGACAGAACGGCATCCTGGGAAATGACCTCACAGGCATGATGGAAATAGACTGACACTACACAGAAAGGCATCCTGGGAAATGACCTCACAGGCATGATGGAAATAGACACTGCACAGAACGGCATCCTGGGAATTGACATCACAGGCATGATGGAAATAGACAGAGCACTGAGAGGCGTCCTGGGAAATGACCTCACAGGCATGATGGAATTAGACACTGCACAGAGAGGCATCCTGGGAAATGACCTCACAGGCATGATGGAAATAGACACTACACAGAACGGCATCCTGGGAAATGACCTCACAGGCATGATGGAAATGGATACTGCACAGAACGGCAACCTGGGAAATGTAGTTTTTAATAGAGAGACACTACAGAGAAAGGCATTCTGGTAAATGTAGTCTTTAATAGAGAGACACTACAGAGAGTAGCATACTGGGAAATGACCTCACAGGCATGATGGAAATAGACATTGCACAGCGAGGCCTCCTGGGAAATGACCTCATGGTCATGATTGAAATAGACACTACACAGAGAGGCATTTTGGTAAATGACCTCACATGCATGATGGAAATAGTCACTGCACAGAGAGGCATCCTGGAAAATGACCTCACAGGCATGATGTAATTTGACAGTACACAGAACGGCATCCTGGGAAATGACCTCACAGGCATGATGGAAATAGACACTACACAGAACGGCATCCTGGGAAATGACCTGACAGGCATGATGGAAATGGATACTGCACAGAACGGCATCCTGGGAAATGTAGTTTTTAATAGAGAGAAACTACAGAGAAAGGCATCCTCGTAAATGTAGTCTTTAATAGAGAGACACTACACAGAGAGGCATCCTGGGAAATGACCTCACAGGTATGAAGGAAAGAGCCTGACACTACACAGAACGGCATCCAGGGAAATGACCTCACAGGCATGACGGAAATAGACACTGCACCGAGACACATCCTGGGAAATGACCTCACAGGCATGATGGAAATAGACACTGCACAGAACGGCATCCTGGGAAATGACCTCACAGGCATGATGGAAATAGACTGACACTACACAGAACGGCATCCTGGGAAATGACCTCACAGGCATGATGGAAATAGACACTGCACAGAACGGCATCCTGGGAATTGACCTCACAGGCATGATGGAAATAGACAGAGCACTGAGAGGCGTCCTGGGAAATGACCTCACAGGCATGATGGAATTAGACACTGCACAGAGAGGCATCCTGGGAAATGACCTCACAGGCATGATGGAAATGGATACTGCACAGAACGGCAACCTGGGAAATGTAGTTTTTAATAGATACGCTACAGAGAAAGGCAACCTGGGAAATGAAGTTTTTAATAGAGAGACACTACAGAGAAAGGCATCCTGGTAAATGTAGTCTTTAATAGAGAGACACTACCGAGAGAAGCATACTGGGAAATGACCTCACATGCATGATGGAAGTAGACACTACACAGAGAGGCAGCCTGGGAAATAAACTCACAGGCATTATGGAAATAGACACTGGACAGAGAGACATCCTGGGAAATGACCTCACAGTCATGATGGAAATAGACACTACACAGAACGGCATCCTGGGAAATGACCTCACAGGCATGATGGAAATAGACAGTACAGAGAACAGCATCCAGTGAAATGACCTAACAGGCATGATGGAAATGGACACTACACAGAACGGCATCCTGGAAAATGACCACACAGGTAAGATGGAATTAAACACTGCACAGAACGGCATCCTGGGAAATGACCTCACAGGCATGATGAAAATAGACACTACGCAGAACGGCATCCTGGGAAATGACCTTACAGGCATGATGGAAATAGACATTGCACAGCGAGGCCTCCTAGGAAATGACCTCACAGGCATGATGGAAATAGACACTGCACAGAACGGCATCCTGGTAAATGACCTCACAGGAATGATGGAAATAGACACTGCACAGAACGGCATCCTGGGAAATGGCCTCACAGGCCTGATGGAAATAGACACTGCACAGAACGGCATCGTGGGAAATGTAGTTTTTAATAGAGAGACACTACACAGAGAGGCATCCTGGTAAATGACTTCACAGGCATGATGGAAATAGTCACTGCACAGAGAGGCATCCAGGAAAATGACCTCACAGGCATGATGGAAATAGACACTGCACAGAACGGCATCCTGGGAAATGACCTCACAGGCATGATGGGATTTGACAGTACACAGATCGGCATCCTGGCTAATGACCTCACAGGCATGATGGAAATAGACACTACACAGAACGGCATCCTTGGAAATGACCTCACAGACATGATGGAAATGGATACTGCACAAAACGGCATCCTGGGAAATGTAGTTTTTAATAGAGAGACACTACAGAGAAAGGCATCACGGTAAATGTAGTCTTTAATAGAGAGACACTACAGAGAGAGACATCCTGGGAAATGACCTCACAGGCATGATCGAAATAGACACTGCACAGAATGGCATCCTGGGAAATGTAGTATTTAAAAGAGACACTACAGAGAAAGGCAACATGGGAAATGCAGTTTTATATAGAGAGAAACTACAGAGAAAGGCATCCTCGTAAATGTATTCTTTAATAGAGAGACACTACACAGTGAGGCATCCTGGGAAATGACCTCACAGGCATGAAGGAAAGAGCCTGACACTACACAGAACGGCATCCTGGGAAATGACCTCACAGGCATGACGGAAATAGACACTGCACCGAGAGGCATCCTGGGAAATGACCTCACAGGCATGATGGAAATAGACACTGGACAGAACGGCATCCTGGGAAATGACCTCACAGGCATGATGGAAATAGACTGACACTACACAGAAAGGCATCCTGGGAAATGACCTCACAGGCATGATGGAAATAGACACTGCACAGAACGGCATCCTGGGAATTGACATCACAGGCATGCTGGAAATAGACAGAGCACTGAGAGGCGTCCTGGGAAATGACCTCACAGGCATGATGGAAATAGACAGAGCACTGAGAGGCATCCTGGGAAATGACCTCACAGGCATGATGCAAATAGACACTACACAGAACGGCATCCTGGGAAATGACCTCACAGGCATGATGGAAATGGATACTGCACAGAACGGCAACCTGGGAAATGTAGTTTTTAATAGAGAGACACTACAGAGAAAGGCATTCTGGTAAATGTAGTCTTTAATAGAGAGACACTATAGAGAGTAGCATACTGGGAAATGACCTCACAGGCATGATGGAAATAGACATTGCACAGCGAGGCCTCCTGGGAAATGACCTCATGGTCATGATGGAAATAGACACTACGCAGAGAGGCATCCTGGGAAATGACCTCACAGGCATGATGGAAATAGTCACTGCACAGAGAGGCATCCTGGAAAATGACCTCACAGGCATGATGGAATTTGACAGTACACAGAACGGCATCCTGGGAAATGACCTCACAGGCATGATGGAAATAGACCCCTCACAGAACGGCATCCTGGGTAATGACCTCACAGGCATGATGGAAATAGACCCCTCACAGAACGGCATCCTGGTAAATGACCTCACAGGCATGAAGGAAAGGTCACTGCAAAGAGAGGCATCCTGGAAAATGACCTCACAGGCATGATGGAAATAGACACTGCACAGAACGGCATCCTGGTAAATGACCTCACAGACATGATGGAAATAGTCACTGCACAGAGAGGCATCCTGGCAAATGACCTCACAGGCATGATGGAAATAGACACTACACAGAACGGCATCCTGGGAAATGACCTCACAGGCATGATGGAAATGGATACTGCACAGAACGGCATCCTGGGAAATGTAGTTTTTAATAGAGAGACACTACAGAGAAAGGCATTCTGGTAAATGTAGTCTTTAATAGAGAGACACTACAGAGAGAGTCATCCTGGGAAATGACCTCACAGGCATGATGGAAATAGACACTGCACAGAACGGCATCCTGGGAAATGTAGTATTTAAAAGGGACACTACAGAGAAAGGCAACATGGGAAATGGAGTTTTTAATAGAGAGAAACTACAGAGAAAGGCATCCTCGTAAATGTAAACTTTAATAGAGATACACTACACAGAGAGGCATCCTGGGAAATGACCCCACAGGCATGAAGGAAAGAGCCTGACACTACACAGAACGGCATCCTGGGAAATGACCTCACAGTCATGACGGAAATAGACACTGCACCGAGAGGCATCCTGGTAAATGACCTCACAGGCATGATGGAAATAGACACTGCACAGAACGGCATCCTGGGAAATGACCTCACAGGCATGATGGAAATAGACTGACACTACACAGAATGGCATCCTGGGAAATGACCTCACAGGCATGATGGAAATGGATACTGAACAGAACGGCAACCTGGGAAATGTAGTTTTTAATAGAGACGCTACAGAGAAAGGCAACCTGGGAAATGAAGTTTTTAATAGAGAGACACTACAGAGGAAGGCATCCTGGTAAATGTAGTCTTTAATAGAGAGACACTACAGAGAGTAGCATACTGGGAAATGACCTCATATGCATGATGGAAGTAGACACTACACAGAGAGGCAGGCTGGGAAATAACCTCACAGGCATTATGGAAATAGACACTGGATAGAGAGACATCCTGGGAAATCACCTCACAGTCATGATGGAAATAGACACTACACAGAACGGCATCCTGGGAAGTGACCTCACAGGCATGATGGAAATAGACAGTACAGAGAACGGCATCCAGTGAAATGACCTAACAGGCATGATGGAAATATACACTACACAGAACGGCATCCTGGGAAATGACCTCACAGGCATGATGGAAATGGATACTGCACAGAACGGCAACCTGGGAAATGTAGTTTTTAATAGAGAGACACTACAGAGAAAGGCATTCTGGTAAATGTAGTCTTTAATAGAGAGACACTACAGAGAGAAGCATACTGGGAAATGACCTCAAAGGCATGATGGAAATAGACATTGCACAGCAAGGCCTCCTGGGAAATGACCTCATGGTCATGATGGAAATAGACACTACACAGAGAGGCATCCTGGGAAATGACCTCACAGTCATGATGGAAATAGTCACTGCACAGAGAGGCATCCTGGAAAATGACTTCACAGGCATGATGGAATTTGACAGTACACAGAACGGCATCCTGGGAAATGACCTCACAGGCATGATGGAAATAGACCCCTCACAGAACGGCATCCTGGGAAATGACCTCACAGGCATGATGGAAATGGATACTGCACAGAACGGCATCCTGGGAAATGTAGTTTTTAATAGAGAGACACTACAGAGAGAGGCATCCTGTGAAATGACCTCACAGGCATGATGGAAATAGTCACTGCACAGAGAGGCATCCTGGCAGATGACCTCACAGGCATGATGGAAATAGACACTACACAGAACGGCATCCTGGGAAATGACCTCACAGGCATGATGGAAAAAGACAGTACAGAGAACGGAATCCAGTGAAATGACCTAACAGGCATGATGGAAATGGACACTACACAGAACGGCATCCTGGAAAATGACCTCACAGGCAAGATGGAATTAAACACTGCACAGAACGGCATCCTGGGAAATGACCTCACAGGCATGATGGAAATAGACACTACACAGAACGGCATCCTGGGAAATGACCTCACAGGCATGATGGAAATGGATACTGCACAGAACGGCATCCTGGGAAATGTAGTTTTTAATAGAGAGAAACTACAGAGAAAGGCATCCTCGTAAATGTAGTCTTTAATAGAGAGACACTACACAGAGAGGCATCCTGGGAAATGACCTCACAGGTATGAAGGAAAGAGCCTGACACTACACAGAACGGCATCCTGGGAAATGACCTCACAGGCATCACGGAAATAGACACTGCACCGAGACACATCCTGGGAAATGACCTCACAGGCATGATGGAAATAGGCACTGCACAGAACGGCATCCTGGGAAATGACCTCACAGGCATGATGGAAATAGACTGACACTACACAGAACGGCATCCTGGGAAATGACCTCACAGGCATGATGGAAATAGACACTGCACAGAACGGCATCCTGGGAATTGACCTCACAGGCATGATGGAAATAGACAGAGCACTGAGAGGCGTCCTGGGAAATGACCTCACAGGCATGACGGAAATAGACACTGCAACGAGAGGCATCCTGGGAAATGACCTCACAGGCATGATGGAAATAGACACTGGACAGAACGGCATCCTGGGAAATGACCTCACAGGCATGATGGAAATAGACTGACACTACACAGAAAGGCATCCTGGGAAATGACCTCACAGGCATGATGGAAATAGACACTGCACAGAACGGCATCCTGGGAATTGACATCACAGGCATGATGGAAATAGACAGAGCACTGAGAGGCATCCTGGGAAATGACCTCACAGGCATGATGGAATTAGACATTGCACAGAGAGGCATCCTGGGAAATGACCTCACAGGCATGATGGAAATAGACACTACACAGAACGGCATCCTGGGAAATGACCTCACAGGCATGATGGAAATGGATACTGCACAGAACGGCAACCTGGGAAATGTAGTTTTTAATAGAGAGACACTACAGAGAAAGGCATTCTGGTAAATGTAGTCTTTAATAGAGAGACACTACAGAGAGTAGCATACTGGGAAATGACCTCACAGGCATGATGGAAATAGACATTGCACAGCGAGGCCTCCTGGGAAATGACCTCATGGTCATGATGGAAATAGACACTACACAGAGAGGCATCCTGGGAAATGACCTCACAGGCATGATGGAAATAGACACTACACAGAACGGCATCCTGGGAAATGACCTCACAGGCATGATGGAAATGGATACTGCACAGAACGGCATCCTGGGAAATGTAGTTTTTAATAGAGAGAAACTACAGAGAAAGTCATCCTCGTAAATGTAGTCTTTAATAGAGAGACACTACACAGAGAGGCATCCTGGGAAATGACCTCACAGGTATGAAGGAAAGAGCCTGACACTACACAGAACGGCATCCTGGGAAATGACCTCACAGGCATCACGGAAATAGACACTGCACCGAGACACATCCTGGGAAATGACCTCACAGGCATGATGGAAATAGGCACTGCACAGAACGGCATCCTGGGAAATGACCTCACAGGCATGATGGAAATAGACTGACACTACACAGAACGGCATCCTGGGAAATGACCTCACAGGCATGATGGAAATAGACACTGCACAGAACGGCATCCTGGGAATTGACCTCACAGGCATGATGGAAATAGACAGAGCACTGAGAGGCGTCCTGGGAAATGACCTCACAGGCATGACGGAAATAGACACTGCAACGAGAGGCATCCTGGGAAATGACCTCACAGGCATGATGGAAATAGACACTGGACAGAACGGCATCCTGGGAAATGACATCACAGGCATGATGGAAATAGACTGACACTACACAGAAAGGCATCCTGGGAAATGACCTCACAGGCATGATGGAAATAGACACTGCACAGAACGGCATCCTGGGAATTGACATCACAGGCATGATGGAAATAGACAGAGCACTGAGAGGCATCCTGGGAAATGACCTCACAGGCATGATGGAATTAGACACTGCACAGAGAGGCATCCTGGGAAATGACCTCACAGGCATGATGGAAATAGACACTACACAGAACGGCATCCTGGGAAATGACCTCACAGGCATGATGGAAATGGATACTGCACAGAACGGCAACCTGGGAAATGTAGTTTTTAATAGAGAGACACTACAGAGAAAGGCATTCTGGTAAATGTAGTCTTTAATAGAGAGACACTACAGAGAGTAGCATACTGGGAAATGACCTCACAGGCATGATGGAAATAGACATTGCACAGCGAGGCCTTCTGGGAAATGACCTCATGGTCATGATGGAAATAGACACTACACAGAGAGGCATCCTGGGAAATGACCTCACAGGCATGATGGAAATAGTCACTGCACAGAGAGGCATCCTGGAAAATGACCTCACAGGCATGATGGAATTTGACAGTACACAGAACGGCATCCTGGGAAATGACCTCACAGGCATGATGGAAATAGACCCCTCACAGAACGGCATTCTGGGTAATGACCTCACAGGCATGATGGAAATGGATACTGCACAGAACGGCATCCTGGGAAATGTAGTTTTTAATAGAGAGACACTACACAGAGAGGCATCCTGGTAAATGACCTCACAGGCATGATGGAAAGGTCACTGCAAAGAGAGGCATCCTGGAAAATGACCTCACAGTCATGATGGAAATAGACACTGCACAGAACGGCATCCTGGTAAATGACCTCACAGGCATGATGGAGATAGTCATTGCACAGAGAGGCATCCTGGCAAATGACCTCACAGGCATGATGGAAATAGACACTACACAGAACGGCATCCTGGGAAATGACCTCACAGGCATGATGGAAATGGATACTGCACAGAACGGCATCCTGGGAAATGTAGTTTTTAATAGAGAGACACTACAGAGAAAGGCATTCTGGTAAATGTAGTCTTTAATAGAGAGACACTACAGAGAGAGGCGTCCTGGGAAATGACCTCACAGGCATGATGGAAATAGACACTGCACAGAACGGCATCCTGGGAAATGTAGTATTTAAAAGAGACACTACAGAGAAAGGCAACATGGGAAATGTAGTTTTTAATAGAGAGAAACTACACAGAAAGGCATCCTCGTAAATGTAGACTTTAATAGAGATACACTACACAGAGAGGCATCCTGGGAAATGACCCCACAGGCATGAAGGAAAGAGCCTGACACTACACAGAACGGCATCCTGGGAAATGACCTCACAGGCATGACGGAAATAGACACTGCACCGAGAGGCATCCTGGTAAATGACCTCACAGGCATGATGGAAATAGACACTGCACAGAACGGCATCCTGGGAAATGACTTCAGAGGCATGATGGAAATAGACTGACACTACACAGAATGGCATCCTGGGAAATGACCTCACAGGCATGATGGAAATGGATACTGAACAGAACGGCAACCTGGGAAATGTAGTTTTTAATAGAGACGCTACAGAGAAAGGCAACCTGGGAAATGAAGTTTTTAATAGAGAGACACTACAGAGGAAGGCATCCTGGTAAATGTAGTCTTTAATAGAGAGACTCTACAGAGAGAAGCATACTGGGAAATGACCTCATATGCATGATGGAAGTAGACACTACACAGAGAGGCAACCTGGGAAATAACCTCACAGGCATTATAAATAGACACTGGACAGAGAGACATCCTGGGAAATGACCTCACAGTCATGATGGAAATAGACACTACACAGAACGGCATCCTGGGAAATGACCTCACAGGCATGATGGAAATAGACAGTACAGAGAACGGCATCCAGTGAAATGACCTAACAGGCATGATGGAAATAGACACTACACAGAACGGCATCCTGGGAAATGACCTCAGAGGCATGATGGAAATGGATACTGCACAGAACGGCAACCTGGGAAATGTAGTTTTTAATAGAGAGACACTACAGAGAAAGGCATTCTGGTAAATGTAGTCTTTAATAGACAGACACTACAGAGAGAAGCATACTGGGAAATGACCTCACAGGCATGATGGAAATAGACATTGCACAGCAAGGCCTCCTGGGAAATGACCTCATGGTCATGATGGAAATAGACACTACACAGAGAGGCATCCTGGGAAATGACATCACAGGCATGATGGAAATAGTCACTGCACAGAGAGGCATCCTGGAAAATGACCTCACAGGCATGATGGAATTTGACAGTACACAGAACGGCATCCTGGGAAATGACCTCACAGGCATGATGGAAATAGACACTGCACAGAACGGCATCCTGGGAAATGACCTCACAGTCATGATGTGATTTGACAGTACACAGATAGGCATCCTGGCAAATGACCTCACAGGCATGATGGAAATAGACACTACACAAAACGGCATCCTGGGAAATGACCTCACAGGCATGATGGAAAAAGACTGACACTACACAGAATGGCATCCTGGGTAATGACCTCACAGGCATGATGGAAATAGACACTGCACAGAACTGCATCCTGGGAAATGACCTCACAGGCATGATGGAAACAGACAATGCACAGAGAGGCATCCTGGGAAATGACCTCACAGGCATGATGGAATTAGACACTGCACAGAGAGGCATCCTGGGAAATGACCTCACATGCATGAGGGAAATAGACACTGCACAGAGAGGTATCCTGGGAAATGACCTCACAGGCATGATGGAAATCGACACTGCATAGCGAGGCATCCTGGGAAATGACTTCATAGTCATCATGGAAATACACACTACACAGAGAGGCATTCTGGTAAATGACCTCACAGGCATGATCGAAACAGTCACTGCAAAGAGAGGCATCCTGGAAAATGACCTCACAGGCATGATGGAAATAGACACTGCACAGAACGGCATCCTGGGAAATGACCTCACAGGCATGATGGAAATGGACACTGCACAGAACGGCATCCTGGGAAATGTAGTTTTTAATAGAGACACTACAGAAAAAGGCAACCTGGGAAATGCAGTTTTTAAAAGAGAGACACTACAGAGAAAGGCATCCTGGTAAATGCAGTCTTTAATAGAGATACACTACACAGAGAGGCATCGTGGGAAATGACCTCACAGGCATGATGGAAATAGACTGACACTACACAGACCGGCATCCTGGGAAATGACCTCACAGGCATGATGGAAGTAGACACTACACAGAACGGCATCCTGGGAAATGACCTCACAGGCATGGTGGAAATAGAAACTACACAGAACCGCATCCTGGGAAATGACCTCACAGGCATGATGGAAACAGACACTGCACAGCAAGGCATCCTGGGAATTGACCTCATAGTCATGATGGAAAAAGACACTACAGAGAACGGCATCTTGGGAAATGACCTCACAGGCATGAGGTAAATAGACACTGCACAGAACGGGATCCTGGGAAATGACCTAACAGGCACGATGGAAATAGACACTGCACAGAACGGCATCCTGGGAAATGACCTTACAGGCATGATGGAAATAGACACTGCACAGAATGGCATCCTGGGAAATGACCTCACAGTCATGATGGAAATAGACACTGCACAGAACGGCATCCTGGGAAATGTAGTTTTTAATAGAGACACTACAGAGAAAGGCATCCTGGGAAATGTAGTTTTTAATAGAGAGACACTACAGATAAAGGCATCCTGGGAAATGTAGTCTTTCATAGAGAGACACTACACAGAGAGGCATCCTGGGAAATGACCTCACAGGCAGGATGGAAATAGACAGACACTACACAGAACGGCATCCTGGGAAATGACCTCACAGGCATGATGGAAATAGACACTGCACCGAGAGGCATCCTGGGAAATGACCTCACAGGCATGATGGAAATTACACTGCACAGAGCGGCATCCTGGGTAATGTCCTCACAGGCATGATGGAAATAGACTAACACTACACAGTCCGGCATCCTGGGAAAGGCCCTCACAAGCATGATGGAAATAGACACTGCACAGTACGGCGTCCTGGAAAATGACCTCACAGGCATGATGGAATTAGACACTGCACAGAGAGGCATCCTGTGAAATGACCTCGGTGCATGATGGAAATAGACACTACACAGAGAGGCATCCTGTGAAATGACCTCACATGCATGATGGAAATAGACACTGCACAGAGAGGCATCCTCTGAAATGACCTGACAGGCATGATGGACATAGACACTGCACAGAGAGGCATCCTGTGAAATAACCTCACAGTCATGATGGAAATAGACACTGCACAGAACGGCATCCTGGGCAATGACCTCACAGACATGATGGAAATAGACAATGCACAGAACTGCATCCTGGGAAATGTAGTTGTTAATAGAGACACTACAGAGAAAGGCAACCTGGGAAATGTAGTTTTTAAAAGGGAGACACTACAGAGAAAGGCATCATGGTAAATGTAGTTTTTAAGAGAGAGACATTACACAGAGAGGCATCCTGGGAAATGACCTAACAGGCATGATGGAAATAGACAGACACTACACAAAACGGCATCCTGGAAAATGATCTCACAGGCATGATGGAAATAGACACTGAACCGAGAGGCATCCTGGGAAATGACCTCACAGGCATGATGGATATAGACACTGGACAGAATGGCATCCAGCGAAATGATTTCACAGGCATGATGGAAATAGACACTGCACAGCAAGGCATCCTGGGAAATGACCTCATAGTCATGATGGAAAAAGACACTACCCCGAACGGCATCCTGGGAAATGACCTCAGAAGCATGATGGAAATAGACACTGCACAGAGAGGCATCCTGGGAAATAACCTCACAGGCATGATGGAAATAGACACTGGACAGAGAGGCATCCTGGGAAATATCCTCACAGGCATGATGGAAATAGACACTGCACAGAGAGGCATCCTGGGAAATGACCTCACAGGCATGATGGAAACAGTCACTGGGAAGAGAGGCTTCCTGGAAATTTACCTCCCAGGCATGATGGAAATAGACACTGCACAGAACAGCATCCTGGGAAATGACCTCACAGGCATATTGGAAATGGACCCTGCACAGAACGGCATCCTGGGAAATGTAGATTTAATAGAGACACTACAGAAAAAGGCAACTTGGGAAATGTTGTTTTTAAAAGAGAGACACTACAGAGAAAGGCATCCTGGTAAATGAAGTCTTTAATAGATATACACTACTCAGAGAGGCATCGTGGGAAATGACCTTACAGGCATGATGGAAATAGACTGACACTACACAGACCGGCATCCTGGGAAATGACCTCACAGGCATGATGGAAATAGACACTACACAGAACGGCATCCTGGGAAATGACCTCACAGGCATGATGGAAATAGAAACTACACAGAACCGCATCCTGGGAAATGACCTCACAGGCATGATGGAAATAGACACAGCACAGCGAGGCATCCTGGGAAATGACCTCATAGTCATGATGGAAAAAGACACTACAGAGAACGGCATCCTGGGAAATGACCTCACAGGCATGAGGTAAATAGACCCTGCACAGAACGGGATCCGGGGAAATGACCTAACAGGCACGATGGAAATAGACACTGCACAGAACGGCATCCTGGGAAATGACCTCACAGGCATGATGGAAATAGACACTACACAGAACGGCATCCTGGGAAATGACCTCACAGTGATGATGGAAATAGACACTGCACAGAACGGCATCCTGGGAAATGACCTCACAGTCATGATGGAAATAGACACGACACAGAACGTCATCCTGGGAAATGACCTCACAGGCATGATGGATATAGACACTGCACAGCGAGGCATCCTGGGAAATGACCTCATATTCATGATGGAAATAGACACTACACAGAGAGGCATCCTGGTAAATGACCTCACAGGCATGATGAAAATAGACACTGCACACAGAGGTATCCTGGAAAATGACCTCAAAGGCATGATGGAAATAGACACTGCACAGAAAGGCATCCTCGGAAATGACCTCAAAGGCAGGATGGAAATACACACTGCACAGAACAGCATCCAGGGAAATGACCTCACAGGCATGATGGAAATAGACTGACACGACACAGAATGGCATCCTGGGTAATGACCTCACAGGCATGATGGAAATAGACACTGCACAGAACGGCATCCTGGGAAATGACCTCACAGGCATGATGGAAACAGTGCACAGAGAGGCATCCTGGGAAATGACCTCACAGGCATGATGGAATTAGACACTGCACAGAGAGGCATCCTGGGAAATGACCTCACATGCATGAGGGAAATAGACAGTGCACAGAGCGCTATGAGGGAAATGACCTCACAGGAATGATGGAAATAGACAATGCACAGAACGGCATCCTGGGAAATGACCTAACATGCATGATGGAAATCGACACTGCATAGCGAGGCATCCTGGGAAATGACTTCATAGTCATCATGGAAATACACACTACACAGAGAGGCATTCTGGTAAATGACCTCACAGGCATGATCGAAACAGTCACTGCAAAGAGAGGCATCCTGGAAAATGACCTCACAGGCATGATGGAAATAGACACTGCACAGAACGGCATCCTGGGAAATGACCTCACAGGCATGATGGAAATGGACACTGCACAGAACGGCATCCTGGGAAATGTAGTTTTTAATAGAGACACTACAGAAAAAGGCAACCTGGGAAATGTAGTTTTTAAAAGAGAGACACTACAGAGAAAGGCATCCTGGTAAATGCAGTCTTTAATAGAGATACACTACACAGAGAGGCATCGTGGGAAATGACCTCACAGGCATGATGGAAATAGACTGACACTACACAGACCGGCATCCTGGGAAATGACCTCACAGGCATGATGGAAATAGACACTACACAGAACGGCATCCTGGGAAATGACCTCACAGGCATGATGGAAATAGAAACTACACAGAACGGCATCCAGGGAAATGACCTCACAGGCATGATGGAAATAGACACTGCACAGCGAGGCATCCTGGGAAATGACCTCATAGTCATGATGGAAAAAGACACTACAGAGAACGGCATCCTGGGAAATGACCTCACAGGCATGAGGTAAATGGACACTGCACAGAACGGCATCCTGGGAAATGTAGATTTAATAGAGATACTACAGAAAAAGGCAACTTGGGAAATGTTGTTTTTAAAAGAGAGACATTACAGAGAAAGGCATCCTGGTAAATGCAGACTTTAATAGATATACACTACACAGAGAGACATCGTGGGAAATGACCTTACAGGCATGATGGAAATAGACTGACACTACACAGACCGGCATCCTGGGAAATGACCTCACAGGCATGATGGAAATAGACACTACACAGAATGGCATCCTGGGAAATGACCTCACAGGCATGATGGAAATAGAAACTACACAGAACCGCATCCTTGGAAATGACCTCACAGGCATGATGGAAATAGACACTGCACAGAACGGCATCCTGGGATATGACCTCACAGTCATGATGGAAATAGACACGACACAGAACGTCATACTGGGAAATGACCTCACACGCATGATGGATATAGACACTGCACAGCGAGGCATCCTGGGAAATGACCTCATATTCATGATGGAAATAGACACTACACAGAGAGGAATCCTGGTAAATGACCTCACAGGCATGATGAAAATAGACACTGCACACAGAGGTATCCTGGAAAATGACCTCAAAGGCATGATGGAAATAGACACTGCACAGAAAGGCATCCTGGGAAATGACCTCAAAGGCAGGATGAAAATACACACTGCACAGAACAGCATCCAGGGAAATGACCTCACAGGCATGATGGAAATAGACTGACACTACACAGAATGGCATCCTGGGTAATGACCTCACAGGCATGATGGAAATAGACACTGCACAGAACGGCATCCTGGGAAATGACCTCACAGGCATGATGGAAACAGACAGTGCACAGAGAGGCATCCTGGGAAATGACCTCACGGGCATGATGGAATTAGACACTGCACAGAGAGGCATCCTGGGAAATGACCTCACATGCATGAGGGAAATAGACACTGCACAGAGAGGTATCCTGGGAAATGACCTCACAGGCATGATGGAAATAGACAATGCACAGAACGGCATCCTGGGAAATGACCTAACATGCATGATGGAAATCGACACTGCATAGCGAGGCATCCTGTGATATGACCCCATAGTCATGATGGAAAAAGACACTACGCAGAACTGAATCCTGGGAAATGACCTCACAGGCATGATGGAAATCGACACTGCATAGAGAGGCATCCTGGGAAATAACCTCACAGGCATGATGGAAATAGACATTGGACAGAGAGGCATCCTGGGAAATGACCTCACAGTCATGATGGAAATAGACACTACACAGAACCTCATACTGGGAAATGACCTTACAGGCATGATGGAAATAGACACTGCACAGCGAGGCATCCTGGGAAATGACCTCATATTCATGATGGAAATAGACACTGCAAGAACGGCATCCAGGGAAATGACCTCACAGGCATGATGGTAATGGACACTACACATAACGGCATCCTGGAAAATGACCTCACAGGAATGATGGAAGTAAACATTGCACAGAACGGCATCCTGGGAAATGACCTCACCTGCATGATGGAAATAGGCACTGCACAGACCGTAAGTTTGAGAAATGTAGTTTTTAATAGAGACACTACAGAGAAAGGCATCCTGGGAAATGTAGTTTTTAACAGAGAGAAACTACAGAGAAAGGCATCCTGGTAAATGTAGTCTTTAATACAGAGACACCACACAGAGACGCTTCCTGGGAAATGACCTCACAGGCTTGATGGAAATAGACTGACCCTAGACAGAACGGCATCCTGGGAAATGACCTCACAGGCATGATGGAAATAGACACTGCACAGAACGGCATCCTGGGAAATGACCTCACAGGCATGATGGAAATAGACACTGCACAGAGAGTCATCCTGGGAAATGACCTCACAGGCATGATGGAAATAGACACTGCACAGAGAGGCATCCTCTGAAATTACCTCACAGGCATGATGGAAATAGACACTGCACAGAGAGGCATTTTAGGAAATGACCTCACAGACATGATGGAAATAGACACTGCACAGAATGGCATCCTGGGCAATGAGCTCACAGACATGATGGAAATAGACACTTCACAGAACGGCATCCTGGGAAATGTAGTTTTTAATAGAGACACTACAGAGAAAGTCATCCTGGTAAATGTAGTCTTTAATAGAGAGACACTACACAGAGAGGCATCCTGGGAAATGAACTCACATGCATGTAGGAAATAGACTGACATTACACAGAACGGCATCCTGGGATATGACCTCACAGGCATGATGGAAATAGACACTGCACAGAACGACATACTGGGAAATGACCTCACAGGCATGATGGAAATAGACACTGCACAGAATGGCATCCTGGGAAATTATCTCACAGGCATGATCAAAATAGACACTACACAGAACGGCGTCCTGGGAAATGACCTCACAGGCATGATGGAAATCGACACTGCATAGCGAGGCATCCTGGGAAATGACTTCATAGTCATCATGGAAATACACACTACACAGAGAGGCATTCTGGTAAATGACCTCACAGGCATGATCGAAACAGTCACTGCAAAGAGAGGCATCCTGGAAAATGACCTCACAGGCATGATGGAAATAGACACTGCACAGAACGGCATCCTGGGAAATGACCTCACAGGCATGATGGAAATGGACACTGCACAGAACGGCATCCTGGGAAATGTAGTTTTTAATAGAGACACTACAGAAAAAGGCAACCTGGGAAATGTAGTTTTTAAAAGAGAGACACTACAGAGAAAGGCATCCTGGTAAATGCAGTCTTTAATAGAGATACACTACACAGAGAGGCATCGTGGGAAATGACCTCACAGGCATGATGGAAATAGACTGACACTACACAGACCGGCATCCTGGGAAATGACCTCACAGGCATGATGGAAATAGACACTACAGAGAACGGCATCCTGGGAAATGACCTCACAGGCATGATGGAAATAGAAACTACACAGAACCGCATCCTGGGAAATGACCTCACAGGCATGATGGAAATAGACACTGCACAGCAAGGCATCCTGGGAAATGACCTCATAGTCATGATGGAAAAAGACACTACAGAGAACGGCATCTTGGGAAATGACCTCACAGGCATGAGGTAAATAGACACTGCACAGAACGGGATCCTGGGAAATGACCTAACAGGCACGATGGAAATAGACACTGCACAGAACGGCATCCTGGGAAATGACCTTACAGGCATGATGGAAATAGACACTGCACAGAATGGCATCCTGGGAAATGACCTCACAGTCATGATGGAAATAGACACTGCACAGAACGGCATCCTGGGAAATGTAGTTTTTAATAGAGACACTACAGAGAAAGGCATCCTGGGAAATGTAGTTTTTAATAGAGAGACACTACAGAGAAAGGCATCCTGGGAAATGTAGTCTTTCATAGAGAGACACTACACAGAGAGGCATCCTGGGAAATGACCTCACAGGCAGGATGGAAATAGACAGACACTACACAGAACGGCATCCTGGGAAATGACCTCACAGACATGATGGAAATAGACACTGCACCGAGAGGCATCCTGGGAAATGACCTCACAGGCATGATGGAAATTACACTGCACAGAGCGGCATCCTGGGTAATGTCCTCACAGGCATGATGGAAATAGACTAACACTACACAGTCCGGCATCCTGGGAAAGGCCCTCACAAGCATGATGGAAATAGACACTGCACAGTACGGCGTCCTGGGAAATGACCTCACAGGCATGATGGAATTAGACACTGCACAGAGAGGCATCCTGTGAAATGACCTCGGTGCATGATGGAAATAGACACTACACAGAGAGGCATCCTGTGAAATGACCTCACATGCATGATGGAAATAGACACTGCACAGAGAGGCATCCTCTGAAATGACCTGACAGGCATGATGGACATAGACACTGCACAGAGAGGCATCCTGTGAAATAACCTCACAGTCATGATGGAAATAGACACTGCACAGAACGGCATCCTGGGCAATGACCTCACAGACATGATGGAAATAGACAATGCACAGAACTGCATCCTGGGAAATGTAGTTGTTAATAGAGACACTACAGAGAAAGGCAACCTGGGAAATGTAGTTTTTAAAAGGGAGACACTACAGAGAAAGGCATCATGGTAAATGTAGTTTTTAAGAGAGAGACATTACACAGAGAGGCATCCTGGGAAATGACCTAACAGGCATGATGGAAATAGACAGACACTACACAAAACGGCATCCGGGAAAATGATCTCACAGGCATGATGGAAATAGACACTGAACCGAGAGGCATCCTGGGAAATGACCTCACAGGCATGATGGATATAGACACTGGACAGAATGGCATCCAGCGAAATGATTTCACAGGCATGATGGAAATAGACACTGCACAGCAAGGCATCCTGGGAAATGACCTCATAGTCATGATGGAAAAAGACACTACCCAGAACGGCATCCTGGGAAATGACCTCAGAAGCATGATGGAAATAGACACTGCACAGAGAGGCATCCTGGGAAATAACCTCACAGGCATGATGGAAATAGACACTGGACAGAGAGGCATCCTGGGAAATATCCTCACAGGCATGATGGAAATAGACACTGCACAGAGAGGCATCCTGGGAAATGACCTCACAGGCATGATGGAAACAGTCACTGGGAAGAGAGGCTTCCTGGAAAATTACCTCCCAGGCATGATGGAAATAGACACTGCACAGAACGGCATCCTGGGAAATGACCTCACAGGCATATTGGAAATGGACCCTGCACAGAACGGCATCCTGGGAAATGTAGATTTAATAGAGACACTACAGAAAAAGGCAACTTGGGAAATGTTGTTTTTAAAAGAGAGACACTACAGAGAAAGGCATCCTGGTAAATGAAGTCTTTAATAGATATACACTACTCAGAGAGGCATCGTGGGAAATGACCTTACAGGCATGATGGAAATAGACTGACACTACACAGACCGGCATCCTGGGAAATGACCTCACAGGCATGATGGAAATAGACACTACACAGAACGGCATCCTGGGAAATGACCTCACAGGCATGATGGAAATAGAAACTACACAGAACCGCATCCTGGGAAATGACCTCACAGGCATGATGGAAATAGACACAGCACAGCGAGGCATCCTGGGAAATGACCTCATAGTCATGATGGAAAAAGACACTACAGAGAACGGCATCCTGGGAAATGACCTCACAGGCATGAGGTAAATAGACCCTGCACAGAACGGGATCCGGGGAAATGACCTAACAGGCACGATGGAAATAGACACTGCACAGAACGGCATCCTGGGAAATGACCTCACATGCATGATGGAAATAGACACTACACAGAACGGCATCCTGGGAAATGACCTCACAGTGATGATGGAAATAGACACTGCACAGAACGGCATCCTGGGAAATGACCTCACAGTCATGATGGAAATAGACACGACACAGAACGTCATCCTGGGAAATGACCTCACAGGCATGATGGATATAGACACTGCACAGCGAGGCATCCTGGGAAATGACCTCATATTCATGATGGAAATAGACACTACACAGAGAGGCATCCTGGTAAATGACCTCACAGGCATGATGAAAATAGACACTGCACACAGAGGTATCCTGGAAAATGACCTCAAAGGCATGATGGAAATAGACACTGCACAGAAAGGCATCCTCGGAAATGACCTCAAAGGCAGGATGGAAATACACACTGCACAGAACAGCATCCAGGGAAATGACCTCACAGGCATGATGGAAATAGACTGACACTACACAGAATGGCATCCTGGGTAATGACCTCACAGGCATGATGGAAATAGACACTGCACAGAACGGCATCCTGGGAAATGACCTCACAGGCATGATTGAAACAGTGCACAGAGAGGCATCCTGGGAAATGACCTCACAGGCATGATGGAATTAGACACTGCACAGAGAGGCATCCTGGGAAATGACCTCACATGCATGAGGGAAATAGACAGTGCACAGAGCGCTATGAGGGAAATGACCTCACAGGAATGATGGAAATAGACAATGCACAGAACGGCATCCTGGGAAATGACCTAACATGCATGATGGAAATCGACACTGCATAGCGAGGCATCCTGGGAAATGACTTCATAGTCATCATGGAAATACACACTACACAGAGAGGCATTCTGGTAAATGACCTCACAGGCATGATCGAAACAGTCACTGCAAAGAGAGGCATCCTGGAAAATGACCTCACAGGCATGATGGAAATAGACACTGCACAGAACGGCATCCTGGGAAATGACCTCACAGGCATGATGGAAATGGACACTGCACAGAACGGCATCCTGGGAAATGTAGTTTTTAATAGAGACACTACAGAAAAAGGCAACCTGGGAAATGTAGTTTTTAAAAGAGAGACACTACAGAGAAAGGCATCCTGGTAAATGCAGTCTTTAATAGAGATACACTACACAGAGAGGCATCGTGGGAAATGACCTCACAGGCATGATGGAAATAGACTGACACTACACAGACCGGCATCCTGGGAAATGACCTCACAGGCATGATGGAAATAGACACTACACAGAACGGCATCCTGGGAAATGACCTCACAGGCATGATGGAAATAGAAACTACACAGAACGGCATCCAGGGAAATGACCTCACAGGCATGATGGAAATAGACACTGCACAGCGAGGCATCCTGGGAAATGACCTCATAGTCATGATGGAAAAAGACACTACAGAGAACGGCATCCTGGGAAATGACCTCACAGGCATGAGGTAAATGGACACTGCACAGAACGGCATCCTGGGAAATGTAGATTTAATAGAGATACTACAGAAAAATGCAACTTGGGAAATGTTGTTTTTAAAAGAGAGACATTACAGAGAAAGGCATCCTGGTAAATGCAGACTTTAATAGATATACACTACACAGAGAGACATCGTGGGAAATGACCTTACAGGCATGATGGAAATAGACTGACACTACACAGACCGGCATCCTGGGAAATGACCTCACAGGCATGATGGAAATAGACACTACACAGAATGGCATCCTGGGAAATGACCTCACAGGCATGATGGAAATAGAAACTACACAGAACCGCATCCTTGGAAATGACCTCACAGGCATGATGGAAATAGACACTGCACAGAACGGCATCCTGGGATATGACCTCACAGTCATGATGGAAATAGACACGACACAGAACGTCATACTGGGAAATGACCTCACACGCATGATGGATATAGACACTGCACAGCGAGGCATCCTGGGAAATGACCTCATATTCATGATGGAAATAGACACTACACAGAGAGGTATCCTGGTAAATGACCTCACAGGCATGATGAAAATAGACACTGCACACAGAGGTATCCTGGAAAATGACCTCAAAGGCATGATGGAAATAGACACTGCACAGAAAGGCATCCTGGGAAATGACCTCAAAGGCAGGATGAAAATACACACTGCACAGAACAGCATCCAGGGAAATGACCTCACAGGCATGATGGAAATAGACTGACACTACACAGAATGGCATCCTGGGTAATGACCTCACAGGCATGATGGAAATAGACACTGCACAGAACGGCATCCTGGGAAATGACCTCACAGGCATGATGGAAACAGACAGTGCACAGAGAGGCATCCTGGGAAATGACCTCACGGGCATGATGGAATTAGACACTGCACAGAGAGGCATCCTGGGAAATGACCTCACATGCATGAGGGAAATAGACACTGCACAGAGAGGTATCCTGGGAAATGACCTCACAGGCATGATGGAAATAGACAATGCACAGAACCGCATCCTGGGAAATGACCTAACATGCATGATGGAAATCGACACTGCATAGCGAGGCATCCTGTGATATGACCCCATAGTCATGATGGAAAAAGACACTACGCAGAACTGAATCCTGGGAAATGACCTCACAGGCATGATGGAAATCGACACTGCATAGAGAGGCATCCTGGGAAATAACCTCACAGGCATGATGGAAATAGACATTGGACAGAGAGGCATCCTGGGAAATGACCTCACATTCATGATGGAAATAGACACTACACAGAACCTCATACTGGGAAATGACCTTACAGGCATGATGGAAATAGACACTGCACAGCGAGGCATCCTGGGAAATGACCTCATATTCATGATGGAAATAGACACTGCAAGAACGGCATCCAGGGAAATGACCTCACAGGCATGATGGTAATGGACACTACACAGAACGGCATCCTGGAAAATGACCTCACAGGAATGATGGAAGTAAACATTGCACAGAACGGCATCCTGGGAAATGACCTCACCTGCATGATGGAAATAGGCACTGCACAGACCGTAAGTTTGAGAAATGTAGTTTTTAATAGAGACACTACAGAGAAAGGCATCCTGGGAAATGTAGTTTTTAACAGAGAGAAACTACAGAGAAAGGCATCCTGGTAAATGTAGTCTTTAATACAGAGACACCACACAGAGACGCTTCCTGGGAAATGACCTCACAGGCTTGATGGAAATAGACTGACCCTAGACAGAACGGCATCCTGGGAAATGACCTCACAGGCATGATGGAAATAGACACTGCACAGAACGGCATCCTGGGAAATGACCTCACAGGCATGATGGAAATAGACACTGCACAGAGAGTCATCCTGGGAAATGACCTCACAGGCATGATGGAAATAGACACTGCACAGAGAGGCATCCTCTGAAATTACCTCACAGGCATGATGGAAATAGACACTGCACAGAGAGGCATTTTAGGAAATGACCTCACAGACATGATGGAAATAGACACTGCACAGAACGGCATCCTGGGCAATGACCTCACAGACATGATGGAAATAGACACTTCACAGAACGGCATCCTGGGAAATGTAGTTTTTAATAGAGACACTACAGAGAAAGGCATCCTGGTAAATGTAGTCTTTAATGGAGAGACACTACACAGAGAGGCATCCTGGGAAATGAACTCACATGCATGTAGGAAATAGACTGACATTACACAGAACGGCATCCTGGGATATGACCTCACAGGCATGATGGAAATAGACACTGCACAGAACGACATACTGGGAAATGACCTCACAGGCATGATGGAAATAGACACTGCACAGAATGGCATCCTGGGAAATTATCTCACAGGCATGATCAAAATAGACACTACACAGAACGGCGTCCTGGGAAATGACCTCACAGGCATGATGGAAATAGACACAGCACAGAACGGGATCCAAGGAAATGACTTCACAGGCATGATGGAAATGGACACTACACAGAACGGCATCCTCGAAAATGACCCATCAGGCATGATGGAAGTAAACACTGCACAGAACAGCATCCTGTGAAATGACCTCACAGGCATGATGGAAATAGACACTGCACAGAAGGTCATCCTGGGAAATGTAGATTTTAATAGAGAGACACTACAAGAAAGGCATCCTGGTAAATGTAGTCTTTAATAGAGAGACACTACACAGAGAGGCATCCTGGGAAATGAACTCACATGCATGTAGGAAATAGGCTGACATTACACAGAACGGCATCCTTGGATATGACCTACAGGCATGATGGAAATAGACACTGCACAGAACGACATACTGGGAAATGACCTCACAGGCATGATGGAAATAGTCACTGCACAGAATGGCATCCTGGGAAATTATCTCACAGGCGTGATCGAATTAGACACTACACAGAACGGTGTCCTGGGAAATGACCTCACAGACATGATGGAAATAGATACTGCACAAAGAAGCATCCTGGAAATGACCTCACAGGCATGATGGAAATAGAAACTACACAGAACGGCATCCAGGGAAATTACCTCACAGGCATGATGGTAATAGACACTGCACAGAGAGGCATCCTGGGAAATAACCTCACAGGCATGATGGAAATAGACACAGGACAGAGGCATCCTGGGAAATGACCTCAGAGTCATGATCGAAATAGACAGACTCTACACAGAACGGCATCCTGGGAAATGACCTCACAGGCATGATGGAAATAGACACTGCACAGATCGGCATCCAGTGAAATGATTTCACAGGCATGATGGAAATAGACACTACACAGAACGGCATCCTGGGAAATGACCTAAGAGGCATGATGGAAATAGACCCTACACAGAACGGCATCCTGGGAAATGACCTCACAGGCATGATGGAAATAGACACTGCACAGAGAGGCATCCTGGGAAATAACATCACAGGCATGATGGAAATAGACACTGGACAGAGAGGCATCTGGGGAAATGACCTCACAGTCATGATGGAAATAGACACTACACAGAACCTCATACTGGGAAATGACCTTACAGGCATGATGGAAATAGACACTGCACAGCGAGGCATCCTGGGAAATGACCTCATATTCATGATGGAAATAGACACTGCAAGAACGGCATCCAGGGAAATGACCTCACAGGCATGATGGTAATGGACACTACACAGAACGGCATCCTGGAAAATGACCTCACAGGCATGATGGAAGTAAACATTGCACAGAAAGGCATCCTGGGAAATGACCTCACATGCATGATGGAAATAGGCACTGCACAGACCGTAAGTTTGAGAAATGTAGTTTTTAATAGAGACACTACAGAGAAAGGCATACTGGGAAATGTAGTTTTTAATAGAGAGAAACTACAGAGAAAGGCATCCTGGTAAATGTAGTCTTTAATACAGAGACACTACACAGAGACGCATCCTGGGAAATGACCTCACAGCTTGATGGAAATAGACACTGCACAGAGAGTCATCCTGGGAAATGACCTCACAGGCATGATGGAAATAGACACTGCACAGAACGGCATCCTGGGAAATGACCTCACACGCATGATGGAAATAGACACTGAACAGAGAGGCATTTTAGGAAATGACCTCACTGACATGATGGAAATAGACACTGCACAGAAGAGCATCCTGGGCAATGACCTCACAGACATGATGGAAATAGACACTGCACAGAACGGCATCCTGGGAAATGTAGTTTTTAATAGAGACACTACAGAGAAAGTCAACCTGGGAAATGTAGTTTTTAAAAGAGAGACACTACACCGAAAGGCATCCTGGTAAATGTAGTCTTTAATAGAGAGACACTACACAGAGAGGCATCCTGGGAAATGAACTCACATGCATGTAGGAAATAGACTGACATAACACAGAACGGCATCCTGGGATATGACCTCAAAGGCATGATGGAAATAGACACTGCACAGAACGACATACTGGGAAATGACCTCACAGGCATGATGGAAATAGACACTGCACAGAATGGCATCCTCGGAAATTATCTCCCAGGCATGATCGAAATAGACACTACACAGAATGGCATCCTGGGAAATGACCTCACAGGCATGATGGAAATAGACACAGCACAGAACGGGATCCAGGGAAATGACTTCACAGGCATGATGGAAATGGACACTACACAGAACGGCATCCTGGAAAATGACCTAACAGGCATGATGGAAGTAAACACTGCAGAGAACGGCATCCTATGAAATGACCTCACAGGCATGATGGAAATAGACACTGCACAGAAGGTCATCCTGGGAAATGTAGTTTTTAATAGAGAGACACTACAGAGAAAGGCATCCTGGTAAATGTAGACTTTAATAGAGAGACACTACACAGAGAGGCATCCTTGGAAATGAACTCACATGATTGTAGGAAATAGAATGACATTACACAGAACAGCATCCTGGGATATGACCTCACAGGCATGATGGAAATAGACACTGCACAGAACGACATACTGGGAAATGACCTCACACGCATGATGGAAATAGACACTGCACAGAATGGCATCCTGGGAAATTATCTCACAGGCATGATCGAAATAGACACTACACAGAACGGTATCCTGGGAAATGACCTCACACACATGATGGAAATAGACACTGCACAAAGAAGCATCCTGGGAAATGACCTCACAGGCATGATGGAAATAGACACTACACAGAACGGCATCCTGGGAAATGACCTCACAAGCATGATGGATATAGACACTGCACAGAGAGGCATCCTGGGAAATAACCTCACAGGCATGATGGAAATAGACACAGGACAGAGAGGCATCCTGGGAAATGACCTCACAGTCATGATCGAAATAGACAGACTCTACACAGAACGGCATCCTGGGAAATGACCTCACAGGCATGATGGAAATAGACACTGCACAGATCGGCATCCAGAGAAATGATTTCACAGGCATGATGGAAATAGACACTACACAGAACGGCATCCTGGGAAATGACCTCAGATGCATGATGGAAATAGACCCTACACAGAACGGCATCCTGGGAAATGACCTCACAGGCATGATGGCAATAGACACTGCACAGCGAGGCATCCTGGGATATGACATCATAGTCATGATGGAAAAAGACACTACACAGAACGGCATCCTGGGAAATGACCTCACAGTCATGATGGAAATAGACACTGCACAGAGAGGCATCCTGGGAAATAACCTCACAGGCATGATGGAAATAGACACTGGACAGAGAGGCATCCTGGGAAATGACCTCACAGTCATGATTGAAATAGACACTACACAGAACCTCATACTGTGAAATGACTTCACAGGCATGATGGAAATAGACACTGCACAGCGAGGCATCCTGGGAAATGACCTCATATTCATGATGGAAATAGACACTACAAAGAGAGGCATCATGGGAAATGACCTCACAGGCATGATTGAAATAGACACTGCACAGAACGGCATTCTGGGAAATGTAGGTTTTAAAAGAGACACTACAGAGAAAGGCAACCTGGGAAATGTAGTTTTTAATAGAGAGAGACTACAGAGAAAGGCATCCTGGTAAATGTAGTCTTTAATAGAGATCCACTACACAGAGAGGAATCCTGGGAAATGACCAGACCGGCATGAAGGAAAGAGACTACCACTACACAGAACGGCATCCTGGGAAATGACCTCACTGGCATGATAGAAATAGACACTGCACAGAACGGCATCCTGGGAAATGACCTCACTGGCATGATGGAAATGGACATTGCACAGAACGGCATTCTGGGAAATGTAGGTTTTAAAAGAGACACGACAGAGAAAGGCATACTGGGAAATGTAGTTTTTAATAGAGAGACACTACAGAGAAAGGCATCCTGGGAAATGAGTCTTTAATAGAGACGCACTACACAGAGAGGCATCCTGGGAAATGACCTTACAGGCATGATGGAAATAGACACTGCACAGAACGGCATCCTGGGAAATGACCTCACAGGCATGATAGAAATAGACACTACACAGATCAGCATCCTGGGAAATGATTTCACAGGCATGATGGAAAGATACACTACACAGAACGGTATCCTGGGAAATGACCTCACAGACATGATGGAAATACACACTGCACCGAGAAGCATCCTGGGAAATGACCTCACAGGCATGATGGAAATAGACACTACACAGAACGGCATCCTGGGAAATGCCCTACAGGCATGACGGAAATAGACACAGCACAGAACGGCTTACAGGTAAATGACCTCACAGTCATGATGGAAATAGACACTGCACAGAACGGCATCCTGGGAAATGACCTCACAGGCATGATAGAAATAGACACTACACAGAACAGCATCCTGGGAAATGACTTCACAGGCGTGATGGAAAGAGACACTACACGGGACGGCATCCTTGGAAATGACCTCACAGACATGATTGAAATAGACACTGCACAGAGAAGGATCCTGGGAAATGACCTCACAGGCATGATGGAAATAGACACTAAACAGAACGGCATCCTTGGAATTGAACTCAAAGGAATGATGGAAATAGACACTGCAAGAACGGCATCCAGGGAAATGACCTCACAGGCATGATGGTAATGGACACTACACAGAACGGCATCCTGGAAAATGACCTCACAGGCATGATGGAAATAAACATTGCACAGAACGTCATCCTGGGAAATGACCTCACATGCATGATGGAAATAGGCACTGCACAGGACGTAAGTTTGAGAAATGTAGTTTTTAATAGAGACACTACAGAGAAAGTCAGCCTGGGAAATGTAGTTTTGAATAGGGAGACACTACAGAGAAAGGCATCCTGGTAAATGTAGTCTTTAATACAGAGACACTACACAGAGACGCATCCTGTGAAATGACCTCACAGGCATGATGGAAATAGACACTGCACAGAGAGGCATCCTGGGAAATGACCTCACAGACATGATGGAAATAGACACTGCACAGAACGGCATCCTGTGAAATGACCTCACATGCATGATGGAAATAGACACTGCACAGAACGGCATCCTGGGAAATGTAGTTTTTAATAGAGACACTACAGAGAAAGGCAACCTGGGAAATGTAGTTTTTAAAAGAGAGACACTACAGAGAAAGGCATCATGGTAAATGTAGTCTTTAATAGAGAGACACTACACAGAGAGGCATCCTGGGAAATGACCTCACAGGCATGATGGAAATAGACTGACACTACACAGACCGGCATCCTGGGAAATGACCTCACAGTCATGATGGAAATAGACACTCCACAGAACGGCATCCTGGTAAATGTATTTTTTAAAAGAGAGACACTACAGAGAAAGGCATCCTGGGAAATGTATTCTATAATAGAGTGACACTAAACAGAGAAGCATCCTGGGTAATGCCCTCACAGGCATGATGGAAATAGACAGACAGTACACAGAATGGCATCCAGGGAAATGACCTCACAGGCATGATGGAAATAGACACTGCACAGAGAGGCATCCTGGGAAATGACCTCACAGGCATGATGGACATAGACACAGCAAAGAACGGCATCCTGAGAAATGACCTCACAGGCATGATGGAAATAGACACTGCACAGATCGGCATCCAGGGGAATGACCTCAGAGACATGACGAAAATAGACCCTACACAGAATGGCATCCTGGGAAATGACCTCACAGGCATGATGGTAATAGACACTGAACAGCGAGGCATCCTGGAATATGACCTCATAGTCATGATGGAAAAAGACACTACACAGAACGGCATCCTGGGAAATGACCTCACAGGCATGATGGAAATAGACACTGCACAGAGAGGCATCCTGGGAAATAACCTCACAGGCATGATGGAAATAGACACTGGACAGAGAGGCATCCTGGGAAATGACCTCACAGTCATGAAGGAAATAGACACTACAAAGAACCTCATACTGGGAAATGACCTCACAGACATGATGGAAATCGACACTGCATAGCGAGGCATCCTGGGAAATGACCTCATAATCATGATGGAAATAGACACTACACAGAGAGTCATCCTTGTAAATGACCTCACAGGCATGATGGAAATAGAGACTGCACAGAGAGGCATCCTGGAAAATAACCTCACAGGCATGATGGAAATAGACACTGCACAGAAAGGCATCCTGGGAAATGATCACAGGCAGGATGTAAATAGACACTGCACAGAACGGCATCCAAGGAAATGACCTCACAGGCATGATGGAAATGGACACTGTACAGAACAGCATTCTGGGAAATGTAGGTTTTAAAAGAGACACTATAGAGAATGGCAACCTGGGAAATGTAGTTTTTAATAGAGAGACACTACAGAGAAAGGCATCCTGGTAAATGTAGTCTTTAATAGAGATATACTACACAGAGAGGCATCCTGGGAAATGACCTCACAGGCATGGTGGAAATAGACACTACACAGAACGCCATCTTGGGATTGACCTCACAGGCATGATGGAAAGAGACACTACACAGAACGGTATCCTGGGAAATGACCTCACAGACATGACGGAAATACACACTGCACAGAGAAGCATCCTGGATAATGACCTCATAGGCATGATGGAAATAGACACTACACAGAACGGCATCCTGGGAAATGACCTCACAGGCATGATGGAAATAGACACAGCACAGAACGGCATCCAGGGAAATGACATCACAGGCATGATGGAAATGGACACTACACAGAACGACATCCTGGAAAAAGACATCACAGGCATGATGGAAGTAAACACTGCACAGAACGACATCCTGGGAAATGACCTCACAGGCATGATGGAAATAGACAGATACTGCAAAGAACGTCTTCCAGGGAATGACCTCACAGGCATGATGGAAATAGACACTACCCAGAACGGCATCCTGGGAAATGACCTCACAGACATGATGGAAATAGACACTGCACAGAACGGCATCCTGGGAAATGTAGTTTTTGATAGAGACACTACAGAGAAAGGCAACTTGGGAAATGTAGTTTTTAAAAGAGAGACACTACAGAGAAAGCATCCTGGGAAATGACCTCACAGGCATGAAGGAAATAGACTGACACTACACAGACCAGCATCCTGGGAAATGACCTCACAGTCATGACAGAAATAGACACTCCACAGAACGGCATCCTGGGAAATGACCTCACAGGCATGATGGAAATAGACAGACACTACACAGAATGGCATCCAGGGAAATGACCTTACAGGCATGATGGAAATAGACACTGCACAGAGAGTCATCCTGGGAAATGACCTCACAGGCATGATGGACATAGACACTGCAAAGAACGGCATCCTGGGAAATGACCTCAAAGACATGATGGAAATAGACACTGCACAGAAGGTCATCCTGGGAAATGTAGTTTTCAATAGAGACACTACAGAGAAAGGCATCCTGGGAAATGTAGTTCTTAAATGAGAGACACTACAGAGAAAGGCATCCTGGTAAATGTAGTCTTTAATAGAGAGTCACTACACAGAGAGGCATCCTGGGAAATGAACTTACATGCATGTAGGAAATAGACTGACATTACACAGAACGGCATCCTGGGATATGACCTCACAGGCATGATGGAAATAGACACTGCACAGAACGACATCCTGGGAAATAACCTCACAGGCATGATGGAAGTAGACACTGCACAGATCGGCATCCAGTGAAATGACCTCACAGACATGATGGAAATAGACACTACACGGAACGGCATCCTGGGAATTTTCCACAAGGACATGATGGAAATAGACACTGCACAGAGAAGCATACTGGGAAATGACCTCACAGGCATGATGGAAATAGACACTACACCGAACGGCATCCTGGGAAATGACCTCAAATGCATGATGGAAATAGACACTGCAAGAACGGCATACAGGGAAATGACCTCACAGGCATGATGGTAATGGACACTACACAGAATGGCATCCTGGAAAATCACCTCACAGGCATGATGGAAGTAAACATTGCACAGAACCGCATCCTGGGAAATGACCTCACATGCATGATGGAAATAGGCACTGCACAGAATGTAAGTGTGAGAAACGTAGTTTTTAATAGAGACACTACAGAGAAAGGCATCCTGGGAAGTGTAGTTTTTAATAGAGAGACACTAAAGAGAAAGGCATCCTGGTAAATGTAGTCATTAATACATAGACACTACACAGAGACGCATCCAGGGAAATGTCCTCACAGGCATTATGGAAATAGACTGACACTACACAGAACTGCATCCTGGGAAATGACCTCACAGGCATGATGGAAAGAGACACTGCACAGAACGGCATCCTGGGAAATGACCTCACATGCATGATGGAAATAGACACTGCACAGAAGGTCATCCTAGGATATGTAGTTTTTAATAGAGACACTACAGAGAAAGGCATCCTGGGAAATGTAGTTTTTAATAGAGAGACACTACAGAGAAAGGCATACTGGTAAATGTAGTCTTTAATACATAGACACTACACAGAGACGCATCCAGGGAAATGTCCTCACAGGCATTATGGAAATATACTGACACTACACAGAACTGCATCCTGGGAAATGACCTCACAGGCATGATGGAAATAGACACTGCAAGAACGGCACCCTGGGAAATGACCTCACAGGCATGAAGGTAATGGACACTACACAGAATGGCATCCTGGAAAATGATCTCACAGGCATGATGGATTAAACATTGCACAGAACGGCATCCTGGGAAATGACCTCACATGCATGATGGAAATAGACACTGCACAGAAGGTCATCCTAGGATATGTAGTTTTTAATAGAGACACTACAGAGAAAGGCATCCTGGGAAATGTAGTTTTTAATAGAGAGACACTACAGAGAAAGGCATACTGGTAAATGTAGTCTTTAATATATAGACACTACACAGAGACGCATCCAGGGAAATGTCCTCACAGGCATTGTGGAAATAGACTGACACTACACAGAACTGCATCCTGGGAAATGACCTCACAGTCATGATGGAAAGAGACACTGCACAGAACGGCATCCTGGGAAATGACCTCACAGGCATGATGGAAATGGATACTACACAGAACGGCATCCTGGAAAATGACCTCACAGGCATGATGGTAAAGGACACAACACAGAACGGCATCCTGGAAAATGACCTCACAGGCATGATGGAAATAGACACTACACAGAACAGCATCCTGGGAAATTACCTCACAGGCATGATGGAAATAGACACTGCACAGAACGGCATCCTGGGAAATGACCTCACAGGCATGATGGAAAGAGACACTACACAGAACGGTATCCTGGGAAATGACCTCACAGACATGATGGAAATAGACACTGCACAAAGAAGCATCCTGGGAAATGACCTCACAGGCATGAAGGAAATAGACACTACACAGAACGGCATCCTGGGAAATGACCTCAAAGACATGATGGAAATAGACACTGCAAGAATGGCATCCTGGAAAATGACCTCACAGGCATGATGGTAATGGACAGTACAGAGAATGGCATCCTGGAAAATCACCTCACAGGCATGATGGATTAAACATTGCACAGAACGGCATCCTGAGAAATGACCTCACATGCATGATGGAATAGGCTCTGCACACAATGTAAGTCTGAGAAATGTAGTTTTTAATAGAGACACTACAGAGAAGGGCATCCTGGGAAATGTAGTTTTTAATAGAGAGACACTACAGAGAAAGTCATCCTGGTAAATGTAGACTTCAACAGAGAGACACTACACAGAAAGGCATCCTGGGAAATGAACTCACATGCATGTAGGAAATAGACTGACATTACACAGAACGGCATCCTGGGATATGACCTCACAGGCATGAAGGAAATAGACACTTCACAGAACTGCATCCTGGGAAATGACCTCACAGGCATGATGGAAAGAGACACTAAACAGAACGGTATCCTGGGAAATGACCTCACAGACATGATGGAAATAGACACTGCACAGAACGGCATCCTGGGAAATGTAGTTTTTGATAGAGACACTACAGAGAAAGGCAACCTGGGAAATGTAGTTTTTAAAAGAGAGACACTACAGAGAAAGCATCCTGGGAAATGACCTCACAGGCATGATGGAAATAGACTGACACTACACAGACCAGCATCCTGGGAAATGACCTCACAGTCATGACAGAAATAGACACTCCACAGAACGGCATCCTGGGAAATGACCTCACAGGCATGATGGAAATAGACACTGCACAGAACGGCATCTTGGTAAATGTAGTTTTTAAAAGAGAGACACTACAGAGTAAGGCATCCTGGGAAATGTATTCTATAATAGAGAGACACTACACAGAGAGGCATCCTGGGAAATGACCTCACAGGCATGATGGAAATAGACAGACACTACACAGAATGGCATCCAGGGAAATGACCTTACAGGCATGATGGAAATAGACACTGCACAGAGAGTCATCCTGGGAAATGACCTCACAGGCATGATGGACATAGACAATGCAAAGAACGGCATCCTGAGAAATGACCTCAAAGACATGATGGAAATAGACACTGCACAGAAGGTCATCCTGGGAAATGTAGTTTTCAATAGAGACACTACAGAGAAAGGCATCCTGGGAAATGTAGTTCTTAAATGAGAGAAACTACAGAGAAAGGCATCCTGGTAAATGTAGTCTTTAATAGAGAGACACAACACAGAGAGGAATCCTGGGAAATGAACCCACATGCATGTAGGAAAGACTGACATTACACAGAACGGCATCCTGGGATATGACCTCACAGGCATGATGGAAATAGACACTGCACAGAACGACATCCTGGGAAATAACCTCACAGGCATGATGGAAATAGACACTGCACAGGACCGCCTCCTGGGAAATGACCTCACAGGCATGATGGGAAGAGACACTACACAGAACGGCATCCTGGGAAATGACCTCACAGACATGATGGAAATAGACACTACACGGAACGGCATCCTGGGAATTTTCAACAAAGACATGATGGAAATAGACACTGCACAGAGAAGCATAATGTGAAATGACCTCACAGGCATAATGGAAATAGACACTACACCGAACGGCATCCTGGGAAATGACCTCAAATGCATGATGGAAATAGACACTGCAAGAACGGCATACAGGGAAATGACCTCACAGGCATGATGGTAATGGACACTACACAGAATGGCATCCTGGAAAATCACCTCACAGGCATGATGGAAGTAAACATTGCACAGAACCGCATCCTGGGAAATGACCTCACATGCATGATGGAAATAGGCACTGCACAGAATGTAAGTGTGAGAAACGTAGTTTTTAATAGAGACACTACAGAGAAAGGCATCCTGGGAAGTGTAGTTTTTAATAGAGAGACACTACAGAGAAAGGCATCCTGGTAAATATAGTCTTTAATACATAGACACTACACAGAGACGCATCCAGGCAAATGACCTCACAGGCATGATGGAAATAGACTGACACTACACAGAACGGCATCCTGGGAAATGACCTCACAGGCATGATGGAAATAGACATTGCACAGAGAAGCATCCTGGGAAATGACCTCGCAGGCATGATGGAAATGGACACTACACAGAAGGGCATCCTGGAATATCACCTCAGAGGCATTATGGAAGTAAACACTGCACATAACGGCATCCTGTGAAATGACCTCACAGGCATGATGGAAACAGACACTGCACAGAACGGCATCCAGGCAAATGACCTCACAGGCATGATGGAAATAGACTGACACTACACAGAACTGCATCCTGGGAAATGACCTCACAGGCATGATGGAAATAGACACTGCACAGAACGGCATCCTGGGAAATGACCTCACAGGCATGATGGAATTAAACATTGCACAGAACGGCATCCTGGGAAATGACTTCACAGGCATGATGGAAATAGGCACTGCACCGAATGGAAGTGAGTGAAATGTAGTTTTTAATAGAGACACTACAGAGAAAGGCATCCTGGGAAATGTAGTTTTTAATACATAGACACTACACAGAGACGCATGCAGGGAAATGACCTAACAGGCATGATGGAAGTAGACACTGCACAGAACGGCATCCTGTGAAATGACCTCACAGGTATGATGGAAATAGACACTGCACAGAAGGTCATCCTGGGAAATGTAGTTTTTAATAGAGACACTACAGAGAAAGGCATCCTGGGAAATGTAGTTTTTAATAGAGAGACACTACAGAGAAAGGCATCCTGGTAAATGTAGTCTTTAATAGAGAGACACTACAGAGAGGCATCCTGGGAAATGAACTCACATGCATGTAGGAAATAGACTGACATTACACAGAACGGCATCATGGGATATGACCTTACAGGCATGATGGAAATAGACACTGCACACAACGACATCCTTGGAAATGACCTCACAGGCATGATGGAAATAGACACTGCACAGAACGGCATCCTGGGAAATGACCTCACAGGCATGATGGAAATAGACTCTGCACAGAGAGGCATCCTGGGAAATGACCTAACAGGCATGATGGTAATGGACACTACACAAAACGGCATCCTGGAAAATGACCTCACAGGCATGATGGATTAAACATTGTACAGAATGGCATCCTGGGAAATGAACTCACATGCATGATCGAAATAGGCACTGCACAGAATGTAAGTCTGAGAAATGTAGTTTTTAATAGAGACACTACAGAGAAAGGCATCCTGGGAAATATAGTTTTGAATAGAGAGACACTACAGGGAAAGGCATCCTTGTAAATGTAGTTTTTAATACAAAGACACTACACAGAGATGCATCCTGGGAAATGACCTCACAGGTATGATGGAAATAGACTGACACTACACAAACGGCATCCTGGGAAATGACCTCACAGGCATGATGGAAATAGAAACTGCACAGAACGGCATCCAGGGAAATGACCTCACAGGCATGATGGAAATAGACTCTGCACAGAGAGGCATCCTGGGATATGACCTCACAGGCATGATGGAAATAGACACTGCACAGAGAGGCATCCTGGGAAGTGACTTCACAGGCATGATGGAAATAGACACTGCACAGAGAGGCATCCTGGGAAACGACCTCACAGACATGATGGAAATAGACACTGCACAGAACGGCATCCCTGGAAATGACATCACAGATATGATGGAAATAGACACTGCACAGAACGGCAACCTGGGAAATGTAGTTTTTAATAGAGACACTACAGAGAAAGGCAACCTGGGAAATGTAGTTTTTAAAAGAGAGACACTACAGAGAAAGGCATCCTGGGAAATGACCTCACAGGCATGATGGAAATAGACTGACACTACACAGACCGGCATCCTGGGAAATGACCTCACATGTATGATGGACATAGACACTGCAAAGAACGGCATCCTGTGAAATGACCTCACAGACATGATGGAAATAGACACTGCAATGAGAAGCATCATGGGAAATGACCTCACTGGCATGATGGAAGTAGACACTACACAGAACTGCATCCTGGGAAATGACCTCACAGGCAAATGGAAATAGACACTGCACAGAACGGCATCCTGGGAAATGACTTCACAGGCATGATGGAAAGAGACACTACACAGAACGTTATCCTGGGAAATGATCTCACAGACATGATGGAAATAGACACTGCACAAAGAAGCATCCTGGGAAATGACCTCACAGGCATGATGGAAATAGACACTACACAGAACGGCATCCTGGGAAATGACCTCAAAGGCATGATGGAAATAGACACTGCAAGAACGGCACCCTGAGAAATGACCTCACAGGCATGAATGTAATGGACACTACACAGAATGGCATCCTGGAAAATGATCTCACAGGCATGATGGATTAAACATTGCACAGAACGGCATCCTGGGAAATGACCTCACATGCATGATGGAAATAGACACTGCACAGAAGGTCATCCTAGGATATGTAGTTTTTAATAGAGACACTACAGAGAAAGGCATCCTGGGAAATGTAGTTTTTAATAGAGAGACACTACAGAGAAAGGCATACTGGTAAATGTAGTCTTTAATACATAGACACTACACAGAGACGCATCCAGGGAAATGTCCTCACAGGCATTATGGAAATAGACTGACACTACACAGAACTGCATCCTGGGAAATGACCTCACAGGCATGATGGAAGGAGACACTGCACAGAACGGCATCCTGGGAAATGACCTCACAGGCATGATGGAAATGGATACTACACAGAACGGCATCCTGGAAAATGACCTCACAGGCATGATGGAAGTAAACACTGCAAAGAACGGCATCCTGTGAAATGACCTCACAGGCATGATGGAAATAGACACTGCACAGAAGGTAATCCTGGGATATGTAGTTTTTAATAGAGACACTACAGAGAAAGGCATCCTGGTAAATGTAGTTTTTAATAGAGAGACACTACAGAGAAAGGCATCCTGGTAAATGTAGTCTTTAATAGAGAGACACTACACAGAGAGGCATCCTGGGAAATGAACTCACATGCATGTAGGAAATAGACTGAAATTACACAGAACGGCATCCTGGGATATGACCTCACAGGCATGATGGAAATAGACACTGCACACAATGACATCCTGGAAAATGACCTCACAGGCATGATGGAAATAGACACTGCACAGAACGGCATCCTGGGAAATGACTTCACAGGCATGATGGAAAGAGACACTACACAGAACGGTATCCTGGGAAATGACCTCACAGACATGATGGAAATAGACACTGCACAAAGAAGCATCCTGGGAAATGACCTCACAGACATGATGGAAATAGACACTACACAGAACGGCATCCTGGGAAATGACCTCAAAGGCATGATGGAAATAGACACTGCAAGAACGGCATCCAGGGAAATGACCTCACAGGCATGATGGTAATGGACACTACACAGAACGGCATCCTGGGAAATGACCTCACATGCATGATGGAAATAGGCACTGCACAGAACGTAAGTGTGAGAAATGTAGTTTTTAATAGAGACACTACAGAGAACGGCATCCTGGGAAATGTAGTTTTTAATACATAGACACTACACAGAGACGCATCCATGGAAATGACCTCACAGGCATGATGGAAGTAGACTGACACTACACAGGAGGGCATCCTGGGAAATTACCTCACAGGCATGATGGAAATAGACACTGCACAGAGCGGCATCCTGGAAAATGACCTCACAGGCATGATGGAAATGGATACTACACAGAACAGCATCCTGGAAAATGACCTCACAGGCATGATGGTAAAGGACACTACACAGAACGGCATCCTGGAAAATGACCTCACAGGCATGATGGAAATAGACACTACACAGAACAGCATCCTGGGAAATTACCTCACAGACATGATGGAAATAGACACTGCACAGAACGGCATCCTGGGAAATGACCTCACAGGCATGATGGAAAGAGACACTACACAGAACGGTATCCTGGGAAATGACCTCACAGACATGATGGAAATAGACACTGCACAAAGAAGCATCCTGGGAAATGACCTCACAGGCATGATGGAAATAGACACTACACAGAACGGCATCCTGGGAAATGACCTCAAAGACATGATGGAAATAGACACTGCAAGAATGGAATCCTGGGAAATGACCTCACAGGCATGATGGATTAAACATTGCACAGAACGGCATCCTGAGAAATGACCTCACATGCATGATGGAAATAGGCTCTGCACACAATGTAAGTCTGAGAAATGTAGTTTTTAATAGAGACACTACAGAGAAGGGCATCCTGGGAAATGCAGTTTTTAATAGAGAGACACTACAGAGAAAGGCATCCTGGTAAATGTAGTCTTCAATAGAGAGACACTACACAGAAAGGCATCCTGGGAAATGAACTCACATGCATGTAGGAAATAGACTGATATTACACAGAACGGCATCCTAGGATATGACCTCACAGGCATGAAGGAAATAGACACTGCACAGAACGACATCCTGGGAAATGACCTCACAGGCATGATGTAAATAGACACTTCACAGAACGGCATCCTGGGAAATGACCTCACAGGCATGATGGAAATAGGCACTGCACAGAATGTAAGTGTGAGAAATGTAGTTTTTAATAGAGACACTACAGAGAAAGGCATCCTGGGAAATGTAGTTTTTAATACATAGACACTACACAGAGACGCATCCAGGGAAATGACCTCACAGGCATGATGGAAATAGACACTGCACAGAACGGCATCCTGTGAAATGTAGTTTTTAATAGAGACACTACAGAGAAAGGCATCCTGGGAAATATAGTTTTTAATAGAGAGACACTACAGAGAAAGGCATCCTGGTAAATGTAGTCTTTAATAGAGAGACACTACACAGAGAGGCATCCTGGGAAATGAACTCACATGCATGTAGGAAATAGACTGACATTACACAGAACGGTATCCTGGGATATGACCTCACAGGCATGATGGAAATAGACACGGCACAGAACGACATCCTGGGAAATGACCTCACAGGCATGATGGAAATAGACACTGGACAGAACTGCATCCTGGGAAATGACCTCACAGGCATGATGGTAATGGACACTACACAGAACGGCATCCTGGGAAATGACCTCACATGCATGATGGAAATAGGCACTGCACAGAAAGTAAGTGTGAGAAATGTAGTTTTTAATAGAGACACTACAGAGAACGGCATCCTGGGAAATGTAGTTTTTAATACATAGACACTACACAGAGACGCATCCATGGAAATGACCTCACAGGCATGATGGAAGTAGACTGACACTACACAGGAGGGCATCCTGGGAAATTACCTCACAGGCATGATGGAAATAGACACTGCACAGAGCGGCATCCTGGAAAATGACCTCACAGGCATGATGGTAATGGATAATAAACAGAACAGTATCCTGGAAAATGACCTCACAGGCATGATGGTAAAGGACACTACACAGAACGGCATCCTGGAAAATGACCTCACAGGCATGATGGAAATAGACACTACACAGAACAGCAACCTGGGAAATTACCTCACAGGCATGATGGAAATAGACACTGCACAGAACGGCATCCTGGGAAATGACCTCACAGGCATGATGGAAAGAGACACTACACAGAACGGTATCCTGGGAAATGACCTCACAGACATGATGGAAATAGACACTGCACAAAGAAGCATCCTGGGAAATGACCTCACAGGCATGATGGAAATAGACACTACACAGAACGGCATCCTGGGAAATGACCTCAAAGACATGATGGAAATAGACACTGCAAGAATGGAATCCTGGGAAAAGACCTCACAGGCATGATGGATTAAACATTGCACAGAACGGCATCCTGAGAAATGACCTCACATGCATGATGGAAATAGGCTCTGCACACAATGTAAGTCTGAGAAATGTAGTTTTTAATAGAGACACTACAGAGAAGGGCATCCTGGGAAATGTAGTTTTTAATAGAGAGACACTACAGAGAAAGGCATCCTGGTAAATGTAGTCTTCAATAGAGAGACACTACACAGAAAGGCATCCTGGGAAATGAACTCACATGCATGTAGGAAATAGACTGACATTACACAGAACGGCATCCTGGGATATGACCTCACAGGCATGAAGGAAATAGACACTGCACAGAACGACATCCTGGGAAATGACCTCACAGGCATGATGTAAATAGACACTTCACAGAACGGCATCCTGGGAAATGACCTCACAGGCATGATGGAAAGAGACACTACACAGAACTGTATCCTGGGAAATGACCTCACAGACATGAAGGAAATAGACACTACACAGAGACGCATCCAGGGAAATGTCCTCACAGGCATTATGGAAATAGACTGACACTACACAGAACTGCATTCTGGGAAATGACCTCACAGGCATGATGGAAATAGACACTGCACAGAACGGCATCCTGGGAAATGACCTCACAGGCATGATGGAAATGGATACTACACAGAATGGCATCCTGGAAAATGACGTCACAGGCATGATGGAAGTAAACACTGCACAGAACGGCATCCTGTGAAATGACCTCACAGGCATGATGGAAATAGACACTGCACAGAAGGTCATCCTGGGATATGTAGTTTCTAATAGAGACACTACAGAGAAAGGCATCCTGGGAAATGTAGTTTTTAATAGAGAGACACTACAGAGAAAGGCATCCTGGTAAATGTAGTCTTTAATAGAGAGACACTACACAGAGAGGCATCCTGGGAAATGAACTCACATGCATGTAGGAAATAGACTGAAATTACACAGAACGGAATCCTGGCATATGACCTCACAGGCATGATGGAAATAGACACTGCACAGAACGACATCCTGGGAAATGACCTCACAGGCATTATGGAAATAGACACTGCACAGAACGGCATCCAGTGTAATGACCTCACAGGCATGATGGAAAGAGACATTACACAGAACGGCATCCTGGGAAATGACCTCACAGGCATGATGGAAATGGATACTACACAGAACGGCATCCTGGAAAATGACCTCACAGGCATGATGGTAAAGGACACTACACAGAACGGCATCCTGGAAAATGACCTCACAGGCATGATGGAAATAGACACTACACAGAACTGCATCCTGAGAAATGACATCACAGGCATGATGGAAATAGACACTGCACTAAACGGCATCCTGGGAAATGACCTCACAGGCATGATGGAAAGAGACACTACACAGAACGGTATCCTGGGAAATGACCTCACAGACATGATGGAAATAGACACTGCACAAAGAAGCATCCTGGGAAATGACCTCACAGGCATGATGGAAATAGACACTACACAGAGAGGCATCCTGGGAAATGACCTCACAGACATGATGGAAATAGACACTACACAGAACGGCATCCTGGGAAATGACCTCAAAGGCATGATGGAAATAGACACTGCAAGAACGGCATCCAGGGAAATGACCTCACAGGCATGATGGTAATGGACACTACACAGAACGGCATCCTGGAAAATGACCTCACAGGCATGATGGAATTAAACATTGCACAGAACGGCATCCTGGGAAATGACCTCACATGAATGATAGAAATGTTCACTGCACAGAACGTAAGTGTGAGAAATGTAGTTTTTAATAGAGACACTACAGAGAACGGCATCCTGGGAAATGTAGTTTTTAATACATAGACACTACACAGAGACGCATCCATGGAAATGACCTCACAGGCATGATGGAAGTAGACTGACACTACACAGGAGGGCATCCTGGGAAATTACCTCACAGGCATGATGGAAATAGACACTGCACAGAACGGCATCCTGGGAAATGACCTCACAGGCATTATGGATTAAACATTGCACAGAACGGCATCCTGGGAAATGACCTCACAGGAATGATGGAAGTAGACACTGCACAGAAGTTCATCCTGGGATATGTAGTTTTTAATAGAGACACTACAGAGAAAGGCATCCTGGGAAATGTAGTTTTTAATAGAGAGACACTACACAGAGAGGCATCCTGGGAAATGACCTCACAGGCATGATTGAAATAGACTCTGCACAGAACGGCATCCTGGGAAATGACCTCACAGGCATTATGGAAATAGACAGTGCACAGAACGGCATCCTGGAAAATGACCTCACAGGCATGATGGTAGTAAACACTGCACAGAACGGCATCCTGTGAAATGACCTCACAGGCATGATGGAAAGAGACACTACACAGAACGGTATCCTGGGAAATGACCTCACAGTCATGATGGAAATAGACACTGCACAAAGAAGCATCCTGTGAAATGACCTCACAGGCATGATGGAAAGAGACACTACACAGAACGGTATCCTGGGAAATGACCTCACAGACATGATGGAAATAGACACTGCACAAAGAAGCATCCTGGGAAATGACCTCACAGGCATGATTGAAATTGACACTGCACAGAACGGCATCCTGGGAAATGACCTCACAGGCATGATGGAAATTGACACTACACAGTACGGCATACTAGGAAATGACCCCTCACTCATGATGGAAATAGACACTGCACAGAACAGCATCTTGGGAAATGTAGTTTTTAATAGAGATACTACAGAGAAAGGAATCCTGGGAAATGTAGTTTTTAATAGAGAGACACTACACAGAGAGGCATCCTGGGAAATGACCTCACAGGCATGATGGAAATAGACTCTGCACAGAACGGCATCCTGGGAAATGACCTCACAGGCATTATGGTAATGGACATTACACAGAACGGCATCCTGGAAAATGACCTCACAGGCATGATGGATTAAACATTGCACAGAACGGCATCCTGGGAAATGACCTCACAAGCATGATGGAAATAGGAACTGCACAGAATGTAAGTCTGAGAATTGTAGTTTTTAATAGAGACACTACAGAGAAGGGCATCCTGGGAAATGTAGTTTTTAATAGAGAGACACTAAAGAGGAAGGAATCCTGGTAAATGTAGTCTTTAATACATAGACACTACACAGAGACGCATCCAGGGAAATGTCCTCACAGGTATTATGGAAATAGACTGACACTACACAGAACTGCACCCTGGAAATGACCTCACAGGCATGATGGAAATAGACACTGCACAGAACGGCATCCTGGGAAATGACCTCACAGGCATGATGGAAATGGATACTACACAGAACGGCATCCTGGAAAATGAACTCACAGGCATGATGGTAGTAAACACTGCACAGAACGGCATCCTGTGAAATGACCTCACAGGCATGATGGAAATAGACACTGTACAGAAGGTCATTCTGGGATATGTAGTTTTTAATAGAGACACTACAGAGAAAGGCATCCTAGGAAATGTAGTTTTTAATAGAGAGACACTACAGAGAAAGGCATCCTGGTAAATGGAGTATTTAATATAGAGACACTACACAGAGAGGCATCCTGGGAAATGAACTCACATGCATGTAGGAAATAGACTGAAATTACACAGAACGGCATCCTGGGATATGACCTCACAGGCATGATGGAAATAGACACTGCACACAATGACATCCTGGGAAAAGACCTCACAGTCATGATGGAAATAGACACTGCACAGAACGGCATCCTGGGAAATGACCTCAGAGGCATGATGGAAAGAGACACTACACAGAACGGTATCCTGGGAAATGACCTCACAGACATGATGGAAAGAGACACTACACAGAACGGCATCCTGGGAAATGACCTCAAAGGCATGATGGAAATAGACACTGCAAGAACGGCATCCAGGGAAATGACCTCACAGGCATGATGGAATTAAACATTGCAGAGAACGGCATCCTGGGAAATGACCTCACATGCATGATGGAAATAGGCACTGCACAGAACGTAAGTGTGAGAAATGTAGTTTTTAATAGAGACACTACAGAGAACGGCATTCTGGGAAATGTAGTTTTTAATTCATAGACACTACACAGAGACGCATCCATGGAAATGACCTCACTGGCATGATGGAAGTAGACTGACACTACACAGGAGGGCATCCTGGGAAATTACCTCACAGACCTGATGGACATAGACACTGCACAGAGCGGCATCCTGGAAAATGACCTCACAGGCATGATGGAAATGGATACTACACAGAACAGCATCCTGGAAAATGACCTCACAGGCATGATGGTAAAGGACACTACACAGAACGGCATCCTGGAAAATGACCTCACAGGCATGATGGGAATAGACACTACACAGAACAGCATCCTGGGAAATTACCTCACAGGCATGATGGAAATAGACACTGCAAGAACAGCATCCTGGGAAATGACCTCACAGGCATGATGGTAATGGACAGTACAGAGAATGGCATCCTGGAAAATGACCTCACAGGCATGATGGATTAAACATTGCACAGAACGGCCTCCTGGGAAATGACCTCACAGGCATGATGGAAATAGACACTGCACAGAAGGTCATCCTGGGATATGTAGTTTTTAATAGAGACACTACTGAGAAAGGCATCCTCGGAAATGTTGTTTTTAATAGAGAGACACTACACAGAGAGGCATCCTGGGAAATGACCTCACAGGCATGATGGAAATAGACTCTGCACAGAACGGCATCCTGGAAAATGACCTCACAGGCATGATGGTAGTAAACACTGCACAGAACGGCATCCTGTGAAAGGACCTCACAGGCATGATGGAAAGAGACACTACACAGAACGGTATCCTGGGAAATGACCTCACAGACATGAAGGAAATAGACACTGCACAAAGAAGCATCCTGGGAAATGACCTCACAGACATGATTGAAATAGACACTACACAGAACGGCATCCTGGGAAATGACCTCAAAGGAATGATGGAAATAGACACTGCACAGAGAGGCTTCCTGGGAAATGACCTCACAGGCATGGTGGAAATAGACAGACACTTCACAGAATGGCATCCTGGAAAATGACCACACAGGCATGATGGAAATAGACACTGCACAGGGAAGCATCCTGGGAAATGACCTCACAGGCATGATGGCAATAGACACTACACAAAACGGCATCCTGGGAAATGACCTCACAGGCATGATGGAAATAGACACTGCACAGAGAGGCATCCTGGGAAATGACCTCACAGGCATGAGGGAAATAGACACTGCACAGAACGGCATCCTGGGAAATGTCCTCACAGGCATGACGGAAATATACACTGCATTGAACGGCATCCTGGGAAATGACCTCACAGGCATGATTGAAATAGAAAAACACTACACAGAGAGGCACCCAGGAAATGACCTCAGAGGCATGATGGAAATAGACAGTGCACAGAGAGGCATCCTGGGAAATGACCTCACAGGCATGATGGAAATAGACACTGCACAGAACGGCATCCTAGGAAATGACCTCACAGATATGCTGGAAATAGAAACTGCACAGAACGGTATCCATGGAAATGACCTCAAAGGCATGATGGAAATAGACACTGCACAGAGAGGCTTCCTTGGAAATGACCTCACAGGCATGGTGGAAATAGACAGACACTTCACAGAACGGCATCCTGGAAAATGACCACACAGGCATGATGGAAATAGATACTGCACAGAGAAGCATCCTGGGAAATGACCTCACAGGCATGATGGAAATAGACACTACTCCAAATGGCATCCTGGGAAATGACCTCACAGGCATTATGGAAATAGACACTACACCAAATGGCATCCTGGGAAATGACATCACAGTCATGATGGAAATAGACACTGCACAGAGTGGCATCCTGGGAAATGACCTCACAGGCATGAGGGAAATAGACACTACACCGAACGGCATCATGGGAAATGACCTCACAGACATGATGGAAATAGACACTGCAAAGAGAGGCACGCTGGGAAATGTCCTCACAGGCATGAGGGAAATAGACACTACACAGAACGGCATCCTAGTAAATGACCACACAGGCATGATGGAAATAGCCACTGCACAGAACGGCATCCAGGGAAATGACCTCACAGGCATGATGGAAATAGACACTGCACAGAGCGGCATCCTGGAAAATGACCTCACAGGCATGATGGAAATGGATACTACACAGAACAGCATCCCGGAAAATGACCTCACAGGCATGATGGTAAAGGACACTACACAGAACGGCATCCTGGAAAATGACCTCACAGGCATGATGGAAATAGACACTACACAGAACAGCATCCTGGGAAATTACCTCACAGGCATGATGGAAATAGACACTACACAGAACGGCATCCTGGGAAATGACCTCACAGGCATGATGGAAAGAGACACTACACAGAACGGTATCCTGGGAAATGACCTCAAAGACATGATGGAAATAGACACTGCACAAAGAAGCATCCTGGGAAATGACCTCACAGGCATGATGGAAATAGACACTACACAGAACGGCATCCTGGGAAATGACCTCAAAGACATGATGGAAATAGACACGGCAAGAACGGCATCCTGGGAAATGACCTCACAGGCATGATGGTAATGGACACTACAGAGAATGGCATCCTGGAAAATGACCTCACAGGCATTATGGATTAAACATTGCACAGAACGGCATCCTGGGAAATGACCTCACAGGCATGATGGAAATAGACACTGCACAGAAGTTCATCCTGGGATATGTAGTTTTTAATAGAGACACTACAGAGAAAGGCATCCTGGGAAATGTAGTTTTTAATAGAGAGACACTACACAGAGAGGCATCCTGGGAAATGATCTCACAGGCATGATGGAAATAGACACCGCACAGAACGGCATCCTGGAAAATGACCTCACAGGCATGATGGTAGTAAACACTGCACAGAACGGCATCCTGTGAAATGACCTCACAGGCATGATGGAAAGAGACACTACACAGAACGGTATCCTGGGAAATGACCTCACAGACATGATGGAAATAGACAGTGCACAAAGAAGCATCCTGGGAAATGACCTCACAGACATAATTGAAATAGACACTACACAGAACGGCATACTGGGAAATGACCTCAAAGGAATGATGGAAATAGACACTGCACAGAGAGGCTTCCTGGGAAATGACCTCACAGGCATGGTGGCAATAGACAGACACTTCACAGAACGGCATCCTGGAAAATGACCACACAGGCCTGATGGATATAGACACTGCCCAGAGAAGCATCCTGGGAAATGACCTCACAGGCATGATGGAAATAGACACTACACCAAACGGCATCCTGGGAAATGACCTCACAGGCATGATGGAAATAGACACTGCACAGAGAGGCATCCTTGGAAATGACCTCACAGGCATGAGGGAAATAGACACTGCACAGAACGGCATCCTGGGTAATGGCCTCACCGGCATGACGGAAATATACACTGCATTGAACGGCATCCTGGGAAATGACCTCACAGGCATGATGGAAATAGAAAAACACTACACAGAGAGGCACCCTGGGAAATGACCTCAGAGGCATGATGGAAATAGACAGACACTTCACAGAACGGCATCCTAGGAAATGACCTCACAGATATGCTGGAAATAGAAACTGCACAGAACGGTATCCATGGAAATGACCTCAAAGGCATGATGGAAATAGACACTGCACAGAGAGGCTTCCTGGGAAATGACCACACAGGCATGGTGGAAATAGACAGACACTTCACAGAACGGCATCCTGGAAAATGACCACACAGGCATGATGGAAATAGACACTGCACAGAGAAGCATCCTGGGAAATGACCTCACAGGCATGATGGAAATAGACAATACACCAAATGGCATCCTAGGAAATGACATCACAGTCATGATGGAAATAGACACTGCACAGAGAGGCATCCTGGGAAATGACCTCACAGGCATGAGGGAAATAGACACTACACCGAACGGCATCATGGGAAATGACCTCACAGACATGATGGAAATAGACACTGCACAGAGAGGCACGCTGGGAAATGTCCTCACAGGCATGAGGGAAATAGACACTACACAGAATGGCATCCTAGGAAATGACCACACAAGCATGATGGAAATAGCCACTGCACAGAACAGCATCCAGGGAAATGACCTCACAGGCATGATGGAAATAGACACTGCACAGAACAGCATCCTGGGAAATGTAGTTTTTAATAGAGACACTACAAAGAAAGGAATCCTGGGAAATGTAGATTTTAATAGAGAGACACTACAGAGAAAGGCATCCTGGTAAATGTAGCCTTTAATAGAGATACACTACACAGACACGCATCCTGGGAAATGACCTCACAGGCATTATGGAAATAGACTGATACTACACAGAACGGCGTCCTGGGAATTGACCTCACAGGCATGATGGAAATAGACACTGCACAGAACGGCATCCTGGGAAATAACCACACAGGCTGATGGAAATAGACACTGCACAGAACGGCATCCTGGGAAATGTAGTTTTTAATAGAGACACTACAGAGAAAGGCATCGTGGGAAATGAAGTTTTTAATAGAGAGACACTTCGGTGAAACCAATGCTGGGAAATATAGTCTTTAACAGAGAGACACTACACAGAGAGGCATCCTGGGTAATGACCTCACAGGCATGATGGAAAAAGACAGACACTGCAGAGAACAGCATCCTGGGAATTGACCTCACAGGCATGATGGAAATAGACACTGCACAGAACGACATCCTGTGAAATGACCTCACAGGCATGATGGAAATAGACACTGCACAGAACGGCATCCAGGGAGATGACCTCACACGCATGATAGAAATGGACACTACACAGAAACCCATGATGGGAAATGTAGTTTCTAATAGAGACACTTCAGAGTAAGGCATCCATGGATATTCAATTTTTAATAGAGAGACACTACAGAGAAAGGCATCCTGGTATGTAGTCTTTAATAGAAAGACACTACACAGAGAGGCATCCTGGGGAATGACGTCACAGGCATGATGGAAATAGACTGACACTACACAGAACGGCATCCTGGCTTATGACCTCACAGGCATGATGGAAATAGACACTGCACAAAGAAGCATCCTGGGAAAAGACCTCACAGACATGAAGGAAATAGACACTACACAGAACGGCATCCTGGGAATTGACCTCAAAGGCATGATGGAAATAGACACTGCAAGAACGGCATCCAGGGAAATGTCATCAGAGGCATGATGGTAATGGACATTACACAGAACGGCATCCTGGAAAATGACCTCACAGGCATGATGGAATTAAACATTGCAGAGAACGGCATCCTGGGAAATGACCTCACATGCATGATGGTAATATGCACTGCACAGAATGTAAGTGTGAGAAATGTAGTTTTTAAATGAGACACTACAGAGAGAGGCATCCTGGGAAATGTAGTTTTTAATACATAGACACTACACAGAGACGCATCCATTGAAATGACCTCACAGGCATGATGGAAATAGACTGACAGTACACAAAACGGAATCCTGGGAAATGACCTCACAGGCATGATGGTAATGGACACTACACAGAATGGCATCCTGGGAAATGACCTCACAGGCATGATGGAATAAACACTGCACAGAAGGGCATCCTGGGAAATGACCTCACAGGCATGATGGAAATAGACACTGCACAGAAGGTCATCCTGGGAAATGTAGTTTTTAATAGAGACACTACAGAGAAAGGCATCCGGGAAATGTAGTTTTTAATAGAGAGACACTACAGAGAAAGGCATCCTGGTAAATGTAGTCTTTAATAGAGAGACACTACACAGAGAGGCATCCTGGGAAATGACCTCACGTGCATGTAGGAATTAGACTGACATTACACAGAACTGCATCCTGGGAAATGACCTCACAGGCATGATGGAAATAGATACTACACAGACCGGCATCCTGGTAAATGACCTCACAGACATGATTGAAAAAGACACTGCACAGAAAAGCATCCTGGGAAATGACATCGCAGGCATGATGGAAATGGACACTACACAGAACGGGTTCCTAGTATATGACCTCACAGGCATGATGGAAGTAAACACTGCACAGAACGGCATCCTGTGAACTGACCTCACAGGCATGATGGAAATAGACACTGCACAGAAGGTCATCCTGGGAAATGTAGTTTTTAATAGAGACACTACAGAGAAAGGCATCCTGGTAAATGTAGTCTTTAACACATAGACACTACACCGAGACGCATCCAGGGAAATGTCCTCACAGGCATTATGGAAATAGACTGACACTACACAGTACTGCATCCTGGGAAATGACCTCACAGGCATGATGGAAATAGACACTGCACAGAACGGCATCCTGGGAAATGACCTCACAGGCATGATGGAAATGGATACTACACAGAACGGCATCCTTGAAAATGACCTCACAGGCACGATGGAATTAAACTTTACACAGAACAGCATCCTGGGAAATGACCTCACAGGCATGATGGAAATAGGCACTGCACAGAATGTAAGTGTGAGAAATGTAGTTTTTAATAGAGACACTACAGAGAAAGGCATCCTGGGAAATGTAGTTTTTAATACATAGACACTACACAGAGACGCATCCAGGGAAATGACCTCACAGGCATGATGGAAATAGACTCTGCACAGAATGGCATCCTGTGAAATGACCTCACAGGTATGATGGAAATAGACACTGCACAGAAGGTCATCCTGGGAAATGTAGTTTTTAATAGAGACAGTACAGAGAAAGGCATCCTGGGAAATGTAGTTTTTAATAGAGAGACACTACAGAGAAAGGCATCCTGGTAAATGTAGTCTTTAATAGAGAGACACTACACAGAGAGGAATCCTGGGAAATAAACTCACATGCATGTAGGAAATAGACTGACATTACACAGAAAGGCATCATGGGATATGACCTCACAGGCATGATGGAAATAGACACTGCACAGAACGACATCCTGGGAAATGACATCACAGGCATGATGGAAATTGACACTGCACAGAGAGGCATCCTGGGTAATGACCTCACAGGCATGATTGTAATGGACACTACACAAAACGGCATCCTGTGAAATGACCTCACAGGCATGATGGAAATAGACACTGCACAGAAGGTCATCCTGGGTTATGTAGTTTTTAATAGAGACACTACAGAGAAAGGCATCCTGGGAAATGTAGTTTTTAATTGAGAGACACTACAGAGAAAGGCATCCTGGGAAATGAACTCACATGCATGTAGGAAATAGACTGAAATTACACAGAACGGCAGCCTGGGATATGACCTCACAGGCATGATGGAAATAGACACTACTCAGAACGGAATCCTGGGAAATGACCTCACAGGCATGATGGAAGTAAACACTGCACAGAAGGGCATCCTGGGAAATGACCTCACAGGCATGATGGAAATAGACACTGCACAGAACGGCATCCTGGGAAATGACCTCACAGGCTTTATGGAAATAGACACTGCACAGAACGGCATCCAGGGAAATGACCTCACAGTCATGATGGGAATGGACATTACACAGAACGGCATCCTGGAAAATGACCTCACAGGCATGATGGATTAAACATTGCACAGAACGGCATCCTGGGAAATGACCTCACAGGCATGATGGAAGTAGGAACTGCACAGAATGTAAGTCTGAGAATTGTAGTTTTTAATAGAGACACTACAGAGAAGGGCTTCCTGGGAAATGTAGTTTTTAATAGAGAGACACTAAAGAGGAAGGCATCCTGGTAAATGTAGTCTTTAATACATAGACACTACACAGAGACGCATCCAGGGAAATGTCCTCACAGGCATTATGGAAATAGACACTGCACAGAAGGTCATCCTGGGATATGTAGTTTTTAATAGAGACACTACTGAGAAAGGCATCCTCGGAAATGTTGTTTTTAATAGAGAGACACTACACAGAGAGGCATCCAGGGAAATGACCTCACAGGCATGATGGAAATAGACTCTGCACAGAACGGCATCCTGGGAAATGACCTCACAGGCATTATGGAAATAGACACTGCACAGAACGGCATCCTTGAGAATGACCTCACAGGCATGATGGTAGTAAACACTGCACAGAACGGCATCCTGTGAAATGACCTCACAGGCATGATGGAAAGAGACACTACACAGAACGGTATCCTGGGAAATGACCTCACAGACATGAAGGAAATAGACACTGCACAAAGAAGCATCCTGGGAAATGACCTCACAGACATGATTGAAATAGACACTACACAGAACGGCATCCTGGGAAATGACCTCAAAGGCATGATGGAAATAGACACTGCACAGAGAGGCTTCCTGGGAAATGACCTCACAGGCATGGTGGAAATAGACAGACACTTCACAGAACGGCATCCTGGAAAATGACCACACAGGCATGATGGAAATAGACACTGCACAGGGAAGCATCCTGGGAAATGACCTCACAGGCATGATGGCAATAGACACTACACCAAACGGCATCCTGGGAAATGACCTCACAGGCATGATGGAAATAGACACTGCACAGAGAGGCATCCTGGGAAATGACCTCACAGGCATGAGGGAAATAGACACTGCACAGAACGGCATCCTGGGAAATGTCCTCACAGGCATGACGGAAATATACACTGCATTGAACGGCATCCTGGGAAATGACCTCACAGGCATGATGGAAATAGAAAAACACTACACAGAGAGGCACCCTGGGAAATGACCTCAGAGGCATGATGGAAATAGACAGTGCACAGAGAGGCATCCTGGGAAATGACCTCACAGGCATGATGGAAATAGACACTGCACAGAACGGCATCCTAAGAAATGACCTCACAGATATGCTGGAAATAGAAACTGCACAGAACGGTATCCATGGAAATGACCTCAAAGGCATGATGGAAATAGACACTGCACAGAGAGGCTTCCTTGGAAATGACCTCACAGGCATGGTGGAAATAGACAGACACTTCACAGAACGGCATCCTGGAAAATGACCACACAGGCATGATGGAAATAGATACTGCACAGAGAAGCATCCTGGGAAATGACCTCACAGGCATGATGGAAATAGACACTACACCAAATGGCATCCTGGGAAATGACCTCACATGCATGATGGAAATAGACACTACACCAAATGGCATCCTGGGAAATGACATCACAGTCATGATGGAAATAGACACTGCACAGAGTGGCATCCTGGGAAATGACCTCACAGGCATGAGGGAAATAGACACTACACCGAACGGCATCATGGGAAATGACCTCACAGACATGATGGAAATAGACACTGCAAAGAGAGGCACGCTGGGAAATGTCCTCACAGGCATGAGGGAAATAGACACTACACAGAACGGCATCCTAGTAAATGACCACACAGGCATGATGGAAATAGCCACTGCACAGAACGGCATCCAGGGAAATGACCTCACAGGCATGATGGAAATAGACACTGCACAGAGCGGCATCCTGGAAAATGACCTCACAGGCATGATGGAAATGGATACTACACAGAACAGCATCCCGGAAAATGACCTCACAGGCATGATGGTAAAGGACACTACACAGAACGGCATCCTGGAAAATGACCTCACAGGCATGATGGAAATAGACACTACACAGAACAGCATCCTGGGAAATTACCTCACAGGCATGATGGAAATAGACACTACACAGAACGGCATCCTGGGAAATGACCTCACAGGCATGATGGAAAGAGACACTACACAGAACGGTATCCTGGGAAATGACCTCACAGACATGATGGAAATAGACACTGCACAAAGAAGCATCCTGGGAAATGACCTCACAGGCATGATGGAAATAGACACTACACAGAACGGCATCCTGGGAAATGACCTCAAAGACATGATGGAAATAGACACGGCAAGAACGGCATCCTGGGAAATGACCTCACAGGCATGATGGTAATGGACACTACAGAGAATGGCATCCTGGAAAATGACCTCACAGGCATTATGGATTAAACATTGCACAGAACGGCATCCTGGGAAATGACCTCACAGGCATGATGGAAATAGACACTGCACAGAAGTTCATCCTGGGATATGTAGTTTTTAATAGAGACACTACAGAGAAAGGCATCCTGGGAAATGTAGTTTTTAATAGAGAGACACTACACAGAGAGGCATCCTGGGAAATGATCTCACAGGCATGATGGAAATAGACACCGCACAGAACGGCATCCTGGAAAATGACCTCACAGGCATGATGGTAGTAAACACTGCACAGAACGGCATCCTGTGAAATGACCTCACAGGCATGATGGAAAGAGACACTACACAGAACGGTATCCTGGGAAATGACCTCACAGACATGATGGAAATAGACACTGCACAAAGAAGCATCCTGGGAAATGACCTCACAGACATAATTGAAATAGACACTACACAGAACGGCATCCTGGGAAATGACCTCAAAGGAATGATGGAAATAGACACTGCACAGAGAGGCTTCCTGGGAAATGACCTCACAGGCATGGTGGCAATAGACAGACACTTCACAGAACGGCATCCTGGAAAATGACCACACAGGCATGATGGATATAGACACTGCCCAGAGAAGCATCCTGGGAAATGACCTCACAGGCATGATGGAAATAGACACTACACCAAACGGCATCCTGGGAAATGACCTCACAGGCATGATGGAAATAGACACTACACCAAATGGCATCCTGGGAAATGACCTCACATGCATGATGGAAATAGACACTACACCAAATGGCATCCTGGGAAATGACATCACAGTCATGATGGAAATAGACACTGCACAGAGTGGCATCCTGGGAAATGACCTCACAGGCATGAGGGAAATAGACACTACACCGAACGGCATCATGGGAAATGACCTCACAGACATGATGGAAATAGACACTGCAAAGAGAGGCACGCTGGGAAATGTCCTCACAGGCATGAGGGAAATAGACACTACACAGAACGGCATCCTAGTAAATGACCACACAGGCATGATGGAAATAGCCACTGCACAGAACGGCATCCAGGGAAATGACCTCACAGGCATGATGGAAATAGACACTGCACAGAGCGGCATCCTGGAAAATGACCTCACAGGCATGATGGAAATGGATACTACACAGAACAGCATCCCGGAAAATGACCTCACAGGCATGATGGTAAAGGACACTACACAGAACGGCATCCTGGAAAATGACCTCAAAGGCATGATGGAAATAGACACTACACAGAACAGCATCCTGGGAAATTACCTCACAGGCATGATGGAAATAGACACTACACAGAACGGCATCCTGGGAAATGACCTCACAGGCATGATGGAAAGAGACACTACACAGAACGGTATCCTGGGAAATGACCTCACAGACATGATGGAAATAGACACTGCACAAAGAAGCATCCTGGGAAATGACCTCACAGGCATGATGGAAATAGACACTACACAGAACGGCATCCTGGGAAATGACCTCAAAGACATGATGGAAATAGACACGGCAAGAACGGCATCCTGGGAAATGACCTCACAGGCATGATGGTAATGGACACTACAGAGAATGGCATCCTGGAAAATGACCTCACAGGCATTATGGATTAAACATTGCACAGAACGGCATCCTGGGAAATGACCTCACAGGCATGATGGAAATAGACACTGCACAGAAGTTCATCCTGGGATATGTAGTTTTTAATAGAGACACTACAGAGAAAGGCATCCTGGGAAATGTAGTTTTTAATAGAGAGACACTACACAGAGAGGCATCCTGGGAAATGATCTCACAGGCATGATGGAAATAGACACCGCACAGAACGGCATCCTGGAAAATGACCTCACAGGCATGATGGTAGTAAACACTGCACAGAACGGCATCCTGTGAAATGACCTCACAGGCATGATGGAAAGAGACACTACACAGAACGGTATCCTGGGAAATGACCTCACAGACATGATGGAAATAGACACTGCACAAAGAAGCATCCTGGGAAATGACCTCACAGACATAATTGAAATAGACACTACACAGAACGGCATCCTGGGAAATGACCTCAAAGGAATGATGGAAATAGACACTGCACAGAGAGGCTTCCTGGGAAATGACCTCACAGGCATGGTGGCAATAGACAGACACTTCACAGAACGGCATCCTGGAAAATGACCACACAGGCATGATGGATATAGACACTGCCCAGAGAAGCATCCTGGGAAATGACCTCACAGGCATGATGGAAATAGACACTACACCAAACGGCATCCTGGGAAATGACCTCACAGGCATGATGGAAATAGACACTGCACAGAGAGGCATCCTTGGAAATGACCTCACAGGCATGAGGGAAATAGACAGTGCACAGAACGGCATCCTGGGAAATGGCCTCACAGGCATGACGGAAATATACACTGCATTGAACGGCATCCTGGGAAATGACCTCACAGGCATGATGGAAATAGAAAAACACTACACAGAGAGGCACCCTGGGAAATGACCTCAGAGGCATGATGGAAATAGACTGACACTACACAGAATGGAATCCTGGGAAATGACCTCACAGGCATGATAGAAATTGACACTGCACAGAACGTCATCCTGGGAAATGACCTCACACGCATCATGGAAATAGACAGTGCACAGAGAGGCATCCTGGGAAATGACCTCACAGGCATGATGGAAATAGACACTGCACAGAACGGCATCCTAGGAAATGACCTCACAGATATGCTGGAAATAGAAACTGCACAGAACGGTATCCATGGAAATGACCTGAAAGGCATGATGGAAATAGACACTGCACAGAGAGGCTTCCTGGGAAATGACCACACAGGCATGGTGGAAATAGACAGACACTTCACAGAACGGCATCCTGGAAAATGACCACACAGGCATGATGGAAATAGACACTGCACAGAGAAGCATCCTGGGAAATGACCTCACAGGCATGATGGAAATAGACAATACACCAAATGGCATCCTAGGAAATGATATCACAGTCATGATGGAAATAGACACTGCACAGAGAGGCATCCTGGGAAATGACCTCACAGGCATGAGGGAAATAGACACTACACCGAACGGCATCATGGGAAATGACCTCACAGACATGATGGAAATAGACACTGCACAGAGAGGCACGCTGGGAAATGTCCTCACAGGCATGAGGGAAATAGACACTGCACAGAGAGGCACGCTGGGAAATGTCCTCACAGGCATGAGGGAAATAGACACTACACAGAATGGCATCCTAGGAAATGACCACACAAGCATGATGGAAATAGCCACTGCACAGAACGGCATCCTGGGAAATGGCCTCACAGGCATGACGGAAATATACACTGCATTGAACGGCATCCTGGGAAATGACCTCACAGGCATGATGGAAATAGAAAAACACTACACAGTGAGGCACCCTGGGAAATGACCTCAGAGGCATGATGGAAATAGACTGAAACTACACAGAATGGAATCCTGGGAAATGACCTCACAGGCATGATTGAAATTGACACTGCACAGAACGGCATCCTGGGAAATGACCTCACAGGCATGATGGAAATAGACAGTGCACAGAGAGGCATCCTGGGAAATGACCTCACAGGCATGATGGAAATAGACACTGCACAGAACGGCATCCTAGGAAATGACCTCACAGATATGCTGGAAATAGAAACTGCACAGAACGGTATCCATGGAAATGACCTCAAAGGCATGATGGAAATAGACACTGCACAGAGAGGCTTCCTGGGAAATGACCACACAGGCATGGTGGAAATAGACAGACACTTCACAGAACGGCATATTGGAAAATGACCACACAGGCATGATGGAAATAGACACTGCACAGAGAAGCATCCTGGGAAATGACCTCACAGGCATGATGGAAATAGACATTACACCAAATGGCATCCTGGGAAATGACATCACAGTCATGATGGAAATAGACACTGCACAGAGAGGCATCCTGGGAAATGACCTCACAGGCATGAGGGAAATAGACACTACACCGAACGGCATCATGGGAAATGACCTCACAGACATGATGGAAATAGACACTGCACAGAGAGGCACGCTGGGAAATGTCCTCACAGGCATGAGGGAAATAGACACTACACAGAATGGCATCCTAGGAAATGACCACACAAGCATGATGGAAATAGCCACTGCACAGAACGGCATCCAGGGAAATGACCTCACAGGCATGATGGAAATAGACACTGCACAGAACAGCATCCTGGGAAATGTAGTTTTTAATAGAGACACTACAAAGAAAGGAATCCTGGGAAATGTAGATTTTAATAGAGAGACACTACAGAGAAAGGCATCCTGGTAAATGTAGCCTTTAATAGAGATACACTACACAGACACGCATCCTGGGAAATGACCTCACAGGCATTATGGAAATAGACTGATACTACACAGAACGGCGTCCTGGGAATTGACCTCACAGGCATGATGGAAATAGACACTGCACAGAACGGCATCCTGGGAAATAACCACACAGGCTGATGGAAATAGACATTGCACAGAACGGCATCCTGGGAAATGTAGTTTTTAATAGAGACACTACAGAGAAAGGCATCGTGGGAAATGAAGTTTTTAATAGAGAGACACTTCGGTGAAACCAATGCTGGGAAATATAGTCTTTAACAGAGAGACACTACACAGAGAGGCATCCTGGGTAATGACCTCACAGGAATGAGGGAAAAAGACAGACACTGCAGAGAACAGCATCCTGGGAATTGACCTCACAGGCATGATGGAAATAGACACTGCACAGAACGACATCCTGTGAAATGACCTCACAGGCATGATGGAAATAGACACTGCACAGAACGGCACCCAGGGAGATGACCTCACACGCATGATAGAAATGGACACTACACAGAAACGCATGATGGGAAATGTAGTTTCTAATAGAGACACTTCAGAGAAAGGCATCCATGGATATTCAATTTTTAATAGAGAGACACTGCAGAGAAAGGCATCCTGGTATGTAGTCTTTAATAGAAAGACACTACACAGAGAGGCATCCTGGGGAATGACGTCACAGGAATGATGGAAATAGACTGACACTACACAGAACGGCATCCTGGCTTATGACCTCACAGGCATGCTGGAAATAGACACTGCACAGAACGGCATCCTGGGAAATGTAGTTTTTAATAGAGACAATACAGAGAAAGGCATCCTGGGAAATGTAGTTTTTAATAGAGAGACACTACAGAAAAAGGCATCCTGGGAAATATAGTCTTTAATACAGAGACACTACACAGAGAGGCATCCTGGGAAATGACCACACAGGCATGATGGAAATAGACACTGCACAGAATAGCATCTTGGGAAATGTAGTTTTTAATAGAGACACTACAAAGAAAGGCATCCATGGAAATGTAGTTTTTAATAGAGAGACACTACAGAGAAAGGCATCCTGGTAAATGTAGTCTTTAATACAGACACACTACACAGAGGGTCATCCTGGGAAATAACGTCACATGCATGATGGAAATAGACTCTGCACAGAACGGCATCCTGGGAAACGACCTCACAGGCATGATGGAAATAGACTGACACTACACAGAATGGAATCCTGGGACATGACAACACAGGCATGATGGAAATAGACACTGCACAGAACAGCATCTTGGGACATGTAGTTTTTAATAGAGATACTACAGAGAAAGGAATCCTGGGAAATGTAGTTTTTAATAGAGAGACACTACCGAGAAAGTCATCCTGGTAAATGTAGTCTTTAATAGAGAGACACTACACAGAGAGGCATCCTGGGAAATGACCTCACAGGCATGATGGAAATAGACTCTGCACAGAACGGCATCCTGGGAAAGGACCTCACAGGCATTATGGAAATAGACACTGCACAGAACGGCATCCAGGGAAATGACCTCACAGGCATGATGGTAATGGACATTACACAGAACGGCATCCTGGAAAATGACCTCACAGGCATGATGGATTAAACATTGCACAGAACGGCATCCTGGGAAATGACCTCACAGGCATGATGGAAGTAGGAACTGCACACAATGTAAGTCTGAGAATTGTAGTTTTTAATAGAGACACTACAGAGAAGGGCATCCTGGGAAATGTAGTTTTTAATAGAGAGACACTAAAGAGGAAGGCATCCTGGTAAATGTAGTCTTTAATACATAGACACTACACAGAGACGCATCCAGGGAAATGTCCTCACAGGCATTAAGGAAATAGACTGACACTACACAGAACTGCATCCTGGGAAATGACCTCACAGGCATGATGGAAATAGACACTGCAAGAACGGCATCCTGGGAAATGACCTCACAGGAATGATGGAAATGGATACTACACAGAACGGCATCCTGGAAAAAGACCTCACAGGCATGATGGTAGTAAACACTGCACAGAACGGCATCCTGTGAAATGACCTCACAGGCATGATGGAAATAGACACTGCACAGAAGGTCATCCTGGGATATGTAGTTTTTAATGGAGACACTACAGAGAAAGGCATCCTGGGAAATGTAGTTTTTAATAGAGAGAAACTACAGAGAAAGGCATCCTGGGAAATGAACTCACATGCATGTAGGAAATAGACTGAAATTACACAGAACGGCAGCCTGGGATATGACATCACAGGCATGATGGAAATAGACAATGCACAAAACGACATTCTGGGAAATGACCTCAAGGGAATGATGGAAATAGACACTGCACAGAACGGAATCCTGGGAAATGACCTCACAGGCATGATGGAAAGAGACACTACACAGAACGGTATCCTCGGAAATGACCTCACAGACCTGTTGGAAATAGACACTGCACAAAGAAGCATCCTGGGAAATGACCTCACAGGCATGATGGAAATAGACAATACACCAAATGGCATCCTAGGAAATGATATCACAGTCATGATGGAAATAGACACTGCACAGAGAGGCATCCTGGGAAATGACCTCACAGGCATGAGGGAAATAGACACTACACCGAACGGCATCATGGGAAATGACCTCACAGACATGATGGAAATAGACACTGCACAGAGAGGCACGCTGGGAAATGTCCTCACAGGCATGAGGGAAATAGACACTGCACAGAGAGGCACGCTGGGAAATGTCCTCACAGGCATGAGGGAAATAGACACTACACAGAATGGCATCCTAGGAAATGACCACACAAGCATGATGGAAATAGCCACTGCACAGAACGGCATCCTGGGAAATGGCCTCACAGGCATGACGGAAATATACACTGCATTGAACGGCATCCTGGGAAATGACCTCACAGGCATGATGGAAATAGAAAAACACTACACAGTGAGGCACCCTGGGAAATGACCTCAGAGGCATGATGGAAATAGACTGAAACTACACAGAATGGAATCCTGGGAAATGACCTCACAGGCATGATTGAAATTGACACTGCACAGAACGGCATCCTGGGAAATGACCTCACAGGCATGATGGAAATAGACAGTGCACAGAGAGGCATCCTGGGAAATGACCTCACAGGCATGATGGAAATAGACACTGCACAGAACGGCATCCTAGGAAATGACCTCACAGATATGCTGGAAATAGAAACTGCACAGAACGGTATCCATGGAAATGACCTCAAAGGCATGATGGAAATAGACACTGCACAGAGAGGCTTCCTGGGAAATGACCACACAGGCATGGTGGAAATAGACAGACACTTCACAGAACGGCATATTGGAAAATGACCACACAGGCATGATGGAAATAGACACTGCACAGAGAAGCATCCTGGGAAATGACCTCACAGGCATGATGGAAATAGACATTACACCAAATGGCATCCTGGGAAATGACATCACAGTCATGATGGAAATAGACACTGCACAGAGAGGCATCCTGGGAAATGACCTCACAGGCATGAGGGAAATAGACACTACACCGAACGGCATCATGGGAAATGACCTCACAGACATGATGGAAATAGACACTGCACAGAGAGGCACGCTGGGAAATGTCCTCACAGGCATGAGGGAAATAGACACTACACAGAATGGCATCCTAGGAAATGACCACACAAGCATGATGGAAATAGCCACTGCACAGAACGGCATCCAGGGAAATGACCTCACAGGCATGATGGAAATAGACACTGCACAGAACAGCATCCTGGGAAATGTAGTTTTTAATAGAGACACTACAAAGAAAGGAATCCTGGGAAATGTAGATTTTAATAGAGAGACACTACAGAGAAAGGCATCCTGGTAAATGTAGCCTTTAATAGAGATACACTACACAGACACGCATCCTGGGAAATGACCTCACAGGCATTATGGAAATAGACTGATACTACACAGAACGGCGTCCTGGGAATTGACCTCACAGGCATGATGGAAATAGACACTGCACAGAACGGCATCCTGGGAAATAACCACACAGGCTGATGGAAATAGACATTGCACAGAACGGTATCCTGGGAAATGTAGTTTTTAATAGAGACACTACAGAGAAAGGCATCGTGGGAAATGAAGTTTTTAATAGAGAGACACTTCGGTGAAACCAATGCTGGGAAATATAGTCTTTAACAGAGAGACACTACACAGAGAGGCATCCTGGGTAATGACCTCACAGGAATGAGGGAAAAAGACAGACACTGCAGAGAACAGCATCCTGGGAATTGACCTCACAGGCATGATGGAAATAGACACTGCACAGAACGACATCCTGTGAAATGACCTCACAGGCATGATGGAAATAGACACTGCACAGAACGGCACCCAGGGAGATGACCTCACACGCATGATAGAAATGGACACTACACAGAAACGCATGATGGGAAATGTAGTTTCTAATAGAGACACTTCAGAGAAAGGCATCCATGGATATTCAATTTTTAATAGAGAGACACTGCAGAGAAAGGCATCCTGGTATGTAGTCTTTAATAGAAAGACACTACACAGAGAGGCATCCTGGGGAATGACGTCACAGGAATGATGGAAATAGACTGACACTACACAGAACGGCATCCTGGCTTATGACCTCACAGGCATGCTGGAAATAGACACTGCACAGAACGGCATCCTGGGAAATGTAGTTTTTAATAGAGACAATACAGAGAAAGGCATCCTGGGAAATGTAGTTTTTAATAGAGAGACACTACAGAAAAAGGCATCCTGGGAAATATAGTCTTTAATACAGAGACACTACACAGAGAGGCATCCTGGGAAATGACCACACAGGCATGATGGAAATAGACACTGCACAGAATAGCATCTTGGGAAATGTAGTTTTTAATAGAGACACTACAAAGAAAGGCATCCATGGAAATGTAGTTTTTAATAGAGAGACACTACAGAGAAAGGCATCCTGGTAAATGTAGTCTTTAATACAGACACACTACACAGAGGGTCATCCTGGGAAATAACGTCACATGCATGATGGAAATAGACTCTGCACAGAACGGCATCCTGGGAAACGACCTCACAGGCATGATGGAAATAGACTGACACTACACAGAATGGAATCCTGGGACATGACAACACAGGCATGATGGAAATAGACACTGCACAGAACAGCATCTTGGGACATGTAGTTTTTAATAGAGATACTACAGAGAAAGGAATCCTGGGAAATGTAGTTTTTAATAGAGAGACACTACCGAGAAAGTCATCCTGGTAAATGTAGTCTTTAATAGAGAGACACTACACAGAGAGGCATCCTGGGAAATGACCTCACAGGCATGATGGAAATAGACTCTGCACAGAACGGCATCCTGGGAAAGGACCTCACAGGCATTATGGAAATAGACACTGCACAGAACGGCATCCAGGGAAATGACCTCACAGGCATGATGGTAATGGACATTACACAGAACGGCATCCTGGAAAATGACCTCACAGGCATGATGGATTAAACATTGCACAGAACGGCATCCTGGGAAATGACCTCACAGGCATGATGGAAGTAGGAACTGCACACAATGTAAGTCTGAGAATTGTAGTTTTTAATAGAGACACTACAGAGAAGGGCATCCTGGGAAATGTAGTTTTTAATAGAGAGACACTAAAGAGGAAGGCATCCTGGTAAATGTAGTCTTTAATACATAGACACTACACAGAGACGCATCCAGGGAAATGTCCTCACAGGCATTAAGGAAATAGACTGACACTACACAGAACTGCATCCTGGGAAATGACCTCACAGGCATGATGGAAATAGACACTGCAAGAACGGCATCCTGGGAAATGACCTCACAGGAATGATGGAAATGGATACTACACAGAACGGCATCCTGGAAAAAGACCTCACAGGCATGATGGTAGTAAACACTGCACAGAACGGCATCCTGTGAAATGACCTCACAGGCATGATGGAAATAGACACTGCACAGAAGGTCATCCTGGGATATGTAGTTTTTAATGGAGACACTACAGAGAAAGGCATCCTGGGAAATGTAGTTTTTAATAGAGAGAAACTACAGAGAAAGGCATCCTGGGAAATGAACTCACATGCATGTAGGAAATAGACTGAAATTACACAGAACGGCAGCCTGGGATATGACATCACAGGCATGATGGAAATAGACAATGCACAAAACGACATTCTGGGAAATGACCTCAAGGGAATGATGGAAATAGACACTGCACAGAACGGAATCCTGGGAAATGACCTCACAGGCATGATGGAAAGAGACACTACACAGAACGGTATCCTCGGAAATGACCTCACAGACCTGTTGGAAATAGACACTGCACAAAGAAGCATCCTGGGAAATGACCTCACAGACATGAAGGAAATAGACACTACACAGAACGGCATCCTGGGAAATGACCTCAAAGGCATGATGGAAATAGACACTGCAAGAACGGCATCCAGGGAAATGTCCTCACAGGCATGATGGTAATGGACATTACACAGAACGGCATCCTGGAAAATGACCTCACAGGCATGATGGAATTAAACATTGCAGAGAACGGCATCCTGAGAAATGACCTCACATGCATGATGGTAATATGCACTGCACAGAATGTAAGTGTGAGAAATGTAGTTTTTAATAGAGACACTACAGAGAGAGGCATCCTGGGAAATGTAGTTTTTAATACATAGACACTACACAGAGACGCATCCATTGAAATGACCTCACAGGCATGATGGAAATAGACTGACAGTACACAAAACGGAATCCTGGGAAATGACCTCACAGGCATGATGGAAATGGACACTACAAAGAATGGCATCCTGGGAAATGACCTCACAGGCATGATGGAATAAACACTGCACAGAAGGGCATCCTGGGAAATGACCTCACAGGCATGATGGACATAGACACTGCACAGAAGGTCATCCTGGGAAATGTAGTTTTTAATAGAGACACTACAGAGAAAGGCATCCGGGGAAATGTAGTTTTTAATAGAGAGACACTACAGAGAAAGGCATCCTGGTAAATGTAGTCTTTAATAGAGAGACACTACACAGAGAGGCATCCTGGGAAATGACCTCACGTGCATGTAGGAATTAGACTGACATTACACAGAACTGCATCCTGGGAAATGACCTCACAGGCATGATGGAAATAGATACTACACAGTCCGGCATCCTGGTAAATGACCTCACAGACATGATTGAAAAAGACACTGCACAGAAAAGCATCCTGGGAAATGACATCGCAGGCATGATGGAAATGGACACTACACAGAACGGGTTCCTAGTATATGACCTCACAGGCATGATGGAAGTAAACACTGCACAGAACGGCATCCTGTGAACTGACCTCACAGGCATGATGGAAATAGACACTGCACAGAAGGTCATCCTGGGAAATGTAGTTTTTAATAGAGACACTACAGAGAAAGGCATCCTGGGAAATGTAGTTTTTAATAGAGACACTACAGAGAAAGGCATCCTGGGAAATGTAGTTTTTAATAGAGAGACACTACAGAGAAAGGCATCCTGGTAAATGTAGTCTTTAATAGAGAGACACTACACAGAGAGGCATCCTGGGAAATGAACTCACATGCATGTAGGAAATAGACTGACATTACACAGAACGGCATCCTGGGATATGACCTCACAGGCATGATGGAAATAGATACTGCAAGAACGGCATCCTGGGAAATGACCTCACATGCTTGATGGTAATGAACACTACACAGAACGGCATCCTGGAAAATGACCTCACAGGCATGATGGAAATAGACACTACACAAAGAAGCATCCTGGGAAATGACCTCACAGGCATGATGGAAATACACACTACACAGAACGGCATCCTGGGAAATGACCTCAAAGGCATGATGGAAATAGACACTGCAAGAAAGGCATCCTGGGAAATGACCTCACAGGCATGATGGTAATGGACACTACACAGAACGGCATCCTGGAAAATGACCTCACAGGCATGATGGAAATAGGCACTGCACAGAATGTAAGTCTGAGAAATGTAGTTTTTAACAGAGACACTACAGAGAAGGGCATCCTGGGAAATGTAGTTTTTAATAGAGAGACACTAAAGAGAAAGGCATCCTGGTAAATGTAGTCTTTAATACATAGACACTACACCGAGACGCATCCAGGGAAATGTCCTCACAGGCATTATGGAAATAGACTGACACTACACAGAACTGCATCCTGGGAAATGACCTCACAGGCATGATGGAAATAGACACTGCACAGAACGGCATCCTGGGAAATGACCTCACAGGCATGATGGAAATGGATACTACACAGAACGGCATCCTTGAAAATGACCTCACAGGCATGATGGAATTAAACTTTGCACAGAACAGCATCCTGGGAAATGACCTCACAGGCATGATGGAAATAGGCACTGCACAGAATGTAAGTGTGAGAAATGTAGTTTTTAATAGAGACACTACAGAGAAAGGCATCCTGGGAAATGTAGTTTTTAATACATAGACACTACACAGAGACGCATCTAGGGAAATGACCTCACAGGCATGATGGAAATAGACACTGCACAGAATGGCATCCTGTGAAATGACCTCACAGGTATGATGGAAATAGACACTGCACAGAAGGTCATCCTGGGAAATGTAGTTTTTAATAGAGACACTAAAGAGAAGGGCATCCTGGGAAATGTAGTTTTTAATAGAGAGACACTACAGAGGAAGGCATCCTGGTAAATGTAGTCTTTAATACATAGACACTACACAGAGACGCATCCAGGGAAATGTCCTCACAGGCATTATGGAAATAGACTGACACTACACAGAACTGCATCCTGGGAAATGACCTCACAGGCATGATGGAAATAGACACTGCAAGAACGGCATCCTGGGAAATGACCTCACAGGCATGATGGAAATGGATACTACACAGAACGGCATCCAGGAAAATGACCTCACAGGCATGATGGTAGTAAACACTGCACAGAACGGCATCCTGTGAAATGACCTCACAGGCATGATGGAAATAGACACTGCACAGAAGGTCATCCTGTGTTATGTAGTTTTTAATAGAGACACTACAGAGAAAGGCATCCTGGGAAATGTAGTTTTTAATAGAGAGACACTACAGAGAAAGGCATCCTGGGAAATGAACTCACATGCATGTAGGAAATAGACTGAAATTACACAGAACGGCAGCCTGGGATATGACCTCACAGGCATGATGGAAATAGACACTGCACAAAGAAGCATCCTGGGAAATGACCTCACAGACATGATGGAAATAGACACTACACAGAACGGCATCCTGGGAAATTACCTCAAAGGCATGATGGAAATAGACACTGCAAGAACGGCATCCAGGGAAATGACCTCACAGGCATGATGGTAATGGACATTACACAGAACGGCATCCTGGAAAATGACCTCACAGGCATGATGGAATTAAACATTGCACAGAACGGCATGCTGGGAAATGACCTCACATGCATGATGGTAATATGCACTGCACAGAATGTAAGTGTGAGAAATGTAGTTTTTAATAGAGACACTACAGAGAGAGGCATCCTGGGAAATGTAGTTTTTAATACATAGACACTACACAGAGAGGCATCCATTGAAATGACCTCACAGGCATGATGGAAATAGACTGACACTACACAGAACGGCATCCTGGGAAATGACCTCACAGGCATGATGGAAATGGACACTACACAAACGGATTCCTGGAATATGACCTCACAGGCATGATGGAAGTAAACACTGCACAGAACGGCATCCTGTGAACTGACCTCACAGGCATGATGGAAATAGACACTGCACAGAAGGTCATCCTGGGAAATGTAGTTTTTAATAGAGACACTACAGAGAAAGGCATCCTGGGAAATGTAGTTTTTAATAGAGACACTACAGAGAAAGGCATCCTGGGAAATGTAGTTTTTAATACATAGACACTACACAGAGACGCATCTAGGGAAATGACCTCACAGGCATGATGGAAATAGACACTGCACAGAATGGCATCCTGTGAAATGACCTCACAGGTATGATGGAAATAGACACTGCACAGAAGGTCATCCTGGGAAATGTAGTTTTTAATAGAGACACTACAGAGAAAGGCATCCTGGGAAATGTAGTTTTTAATAGAGAGACACTACAGAGAAAGGCATCCTGGTAAATGTAGTCTTTAATAGAGAGACACTACACAGAGAGGCATCCTGGGAAATGAACTCACATGCATGTAGGAAATAGATTGACATTACACAGAAAGGCATCATGGGATATGACCTCACAGGCATGATGGAAATAGACACTGCACAGATTGGCATCCTGGGAAATGACATCACAGGCATGATGGAAATAGACTCTGCACAGAGAGGCATCCTGGGAAATGACCTCACAGGCATGATTGTAATGGACACTACACAAAACGGCATCCTGGAAAATGACCTCACAGGCATGATGGATTAAACATTGTACAGAATGGCATCCTGGGAAATGAACTCACATGCATGATGTAAAGAGGCACTGCACAGAAAGTAAGTCTGAGAAATGTAGTTTTTAATAGAGACACTACAGAGAAAGGCATCCTGGGAAATGTAGTTTTGAATAGAGAGACACTACAGGGAAAGGCATCCTTGTAAATATAGTCTTTAATATAGAGACACTACACAGAGATGCATCCTGGGAAATGACCTCACAGGCATGATGGAAATAGACTGACACTACACAAACGGCATCCTGGGATAAGACCTCACAGGCATGATGGAAATAGACACTGCACAGAACGGCATCCTGGGAAATGACCTCACAGGCATGATGGAAATAGACACTGGACAGAACAGCATCCTGGGAAATGACCTCACAGGCATGATGGAAATAGACTCTGCACAGAGAGGCATCCTGGGATATGACCTCACAGGCATGATGGAAATAGACACTGCACAGAGAGGCATCCTGTGAAATGACCTCACAGATATGATGGAAATAGACACTGCACAGAACGGCATCCTGGGAAATGTAGTTTTTAATAGAGACACTACAGAGAAAGGCAACCTGGGAAATGACCTCACAGGCAAGATGGAAATAGACTGACACTACACAGACCGGCATCCTACGAAATGACCTCACAGGTATGATGGACATAGACTCTGCATAGAACGGCATCCTGGGAAATGACCTCACAGACATGATGGAAATAGACACTGCACAGAGAAGCATCATGGGAAATGACCTCACAGGCATGATGGAAATAGACACTGCACAGAACGGCATCCTGGGAAATGACCTCACAGGCATGATGGAAAGAGACACTACACAGAACGGTATCCTGGGAAATGACCTCACAGACATGATGGAAATAGACACTGCACAAAGAAGCATCCTGGGAAATGCCCTCACAGGCATGATGGAAATAGACACTACACAGAACGGCATCCTGGGAAATGACTTCAAAGGCATGATGGAAATAGCCACTGCAAGAACGGCATCCTGGGAAATGAACTCACAGGCATGATGGTAATGGAAACTACAGAGAACGGCATCCTGGAAAATGACCTCACAGGCATGATGGATTAAACATTGCACAGAACGGCATCCTGGGAAATGACCTCACATGCATGATGGAAATAGGCACTGCACAGAATGTAAGTCTGAGAAATGTAGTTTTTAATAGAGACACTACAGAGAAGGGCATCCTGGGAAATGTAGTTTTTAATAGAGAGACACTAAAGAGAAAGGCATCCTGGTAAATATAGTCTTTAATACATAGACACTACACAGAGACGCATCCAGGGAAATGTCCTCACAGGCATTATGGAAATAGACTGACACTACACAGAACTGCATCCTGGGAAATGACCTCTCAGGCATGATGGAAATAGACACTGCACAGAACGGCATCCTGGGAAAAGACCAAACAGGCATGATGGAAATGGATACTACACAGAACGGCATCCTGGAAAATGACCTCACTGGCATGATGGAAGTAAACACTGCACAGAACGGCATCCTGTGAACTGACCTCACAGGCATGATGGAAATCGACACTGCACAGAAGGTCATCCTGGGAAATGTAGTTTTTAATAGAGACACTACAGAGAAAGGCATCCTGGGAAATGAAGTTTTTAATAGAGACACTACAGAGAAAGGCATCCTGGGAAATGTAGTTTTTAATAGAGGGACACTACAGAGAAAGGCATCCTGGTAAATGTAGTCTTTAATAGAGAGACACTACACAGAGAGGCATCCTGGGAAATGAACTCACATGCATGTAGGAAATAGACTGACATTACACAGAACGGCATCCTGGGATATGACCTCACAGGCATGATGGAAATAGACACTGCACAGAAAGACATCCTGGGAAATGACCTCACAGGCATGATGGAAATAGACACTGCACAGAACGGCATCCTGGGAAATGACCTCACAGGCGTGATGGAAAGAGACACTACACAGAACGGTATCCTGGGAAATGACCTCACAGGCATGATGGAAATAGACACTACACAGAACGGCATCCTGGGAAATGACCTCAAAGGCATGATGGAAATAGACACTGCAAGAACGGCATCCTGGGAAATGACCTCACATGCATGATGGTAATGGACACTCCACAGAACGGCATCCTGGAAAATGACCTCACAGGCATGATGGAAATAGACACTACACAGAACTGCATCCTGGGAAATGACCTCACAGGCATTATGGAAATAGGCACTGCACAGAACGGCATCCTGGGATATGACCTCACAGGCATGATGGAATGAGACACTACACAGAACGGTATCCAGGGAAATGACCTCACAGACATGATGGAAATAGACACTGCACAAAGAAGCATCCTGGGAAATGACCTCACGGGCATGATGGAAATACACACTACACAGAACGGCATCCTGGGAAATGACCTCAAAGGCATGATGGAAATAGACACTGCAAGAAAGGCATCCTGGGAAATGACCTCACAGGCATTATGGTAATGGACACTACACAGAACGGCATCCTGGAAAATGACCTCACAGGCATGATGGAAATAGGCACTGCACAGAATGTAAGTCTGAGAAATGTAGTTTTTAACAGAGACACTACAGAGAAGGGCATCCTGGGAAATGTAGTTTTTAATAGAGAGACACTAAAGAGAAAGGCATCCTGGTAAATGTAGTCTTTAATACATAGACACTACACCGAGACGCATCCAGGGAAATGTCCTCACAGGCATTATGGAAATAGACTGACACTACACAGAACTGCATCCTGGGAAATGACCTCACAGGCATGATGGAAATAGACACTGCACAGAACGGCATCCTGGGAAATGACCTCACAGGCATGATGGAAATGGATACTACACAGAACGGCATCCTTGAAAATGACCTCACAGGCATGATGGAATTAAACTTTGCACAGAACAGCATCCTGGGAAATGACCTCACAGGCATGATGGAAATAGGCACTGCACAGAATGGAAGTGTGAGAAATGTAGTTTTTAATAGAGACACTACAGAGAAAGGCATCCTGGGAAATGTAGTTTTTAATACATAGACACTACACAGAGACGCATCTAGGGAAATGACCTCACAGGCATGATGGAAATAGACACTGCACAGAATGGCATCCTGTGAAATGACCTCACAGGTATGATGGAAATAGACACTGCACAGAAGGTCATCCTGGGAAATGTAGTTTTTAATAGAGACACTACAGAGAAAGGCATCCTGGGAAATGTAGTTTTTAATAGAGAGACACTACAGAGAAAGGCATCCTGGTAAATGTAGCCTTTAATAGAGAGACACTACACAGAGAGGCATCCTGGGAAATGAACTCACATGCATGTAGGAAATAGATTGACATTACACAGAAAGGCATCTTGGGATATGACCTCACAGGCATGATGGAAATAGACACTGCACAGAACGACATCCTGGGAAATGACATCACAGGCATGATGGAAATAGACTCTGCAAAGAGAGGCATCCTGGGAAATGACCTCACAGGCATGATTGTAATGGACACTACACAAAACGGCATCCTAGAAAATGACCTCACAGGCATGATGGATTAAACATTGTACAGAATGGCATCCTGGGAAATGAACTCACATGCATGATGGAAATAGGCACTGCACAGAATGTAAGTCTGAGAAATATAGTTTTTAATAGAGACACTACAGAGAAAGGCATCCTGGGAAATGTAGTTTTGAATAGAGAGACAATACAGGGAAAGGCATCCTTGTAAATATAGTCTTTAATATAGAGACACTACACAGAGATGCATCCTGGGAAATGACCTCACAGGCATGATGGAAATAGACTGACACTACACAAACGGCAACCTGGGATAAGACCTCACAGGCTTGATGGAAATAGACACTGCACAGAACGGCATCCTGGGAAATGTAGTTTTTAATAGAGACACTACAGAGAAAGGCAACCTGGGAAATGACCTCACAGGCATGATGGAAATAGACTGACACTACACAGACCGGCATCCTGCGAAATGACCTCACAGGCATGATGGACATAGACACTGCACAGAACGGCATCCTGGGAAATGACCTCACAGACATGATGGAAATAGACACTGCACAGAGAAGCATCATGGGAAATGACCTCACAGGCATGATGGAAATAGACACTGCACAGAACGGCATCCTGGGAAATGACCTCACAGGCATGATGGAAAGAGACACTACACAGAACGGTATCCTGGGAAATGACCTCACAGACATGATGGAAATAGACACTGCACAAAGAAGCATCCTGGGAAATGCCCTCACAGGCATGATGGAAATAGACACTACACAGAACGGCATCCTGGGAAATGACCTCAAAGGCATGATGGAAATAGCCACTGCAAGAACGGCATCCTGGGAAATGACCTCACAGGCATGATGGTAATGGACACTACACAGAACGGCATCCTGGAAAATGACCTCACAGGCATGATGGATTAAACATTGCACAGAACGGCATCCTGGGAAATGACCTCACATGCATGATGGAAATAGGCACTGCACAGAATGTAAGTCTGAGAAATGTAGTTTTTAATAGAGACACTACAGAGAAGGGCATCCTGGGAAATGCAGTTTTTAATAGAGAGACACTAAAGAGAAAGGCATCCTGGTAAATGTAGTCTTTAATACATAGACACTACACAGAGACGCATCCAGGGAAATGTCCTCACAAGCATTATGGAAATAGACTGACACTACACAGAACTGCATCCTGGGAAATGACCTCACAGGCATGATGGAAATAGACACTGCACAGAACGGCATCCTGGGAAATGACCTCACAGGCATGATGGAAATGGATACTACACCGAACGGCATCCTGGAAAATGACCTCACTGGCATGATGGAAGTAAACACTGCACAGAACGGCATCCTGTGAAATGACCTCACAGGCATGATGGAAATAGACACTGCACAGAAGGTCATCCTGGGATATGTAGTTTTTAATAGAGACACTACAGAGAAAGGCATCCTGGAAAATGTAGTTTTTAATAGAGAGACACTACAGAGAAAGGCATCCTGGTAAATGTAGTCTTTAATAGAGAGACACTACACAGAGAGGCATCCTGGGAAATGACCACACAGGCATGATGGAAATAGACTGACACTACACAGAACGGCATCCAGGGAAATGACCTCACAGGCATGATGGAAATAGACACTGCACAGAACGACATCCTGGGAATGACCTCACAGGCATGATGGAAATAGACACTGCACAGAACGGCATCCTGGGAAATGACCTCACAGTCATGTTGGAAAGAGACACTACACAGAAAGGTATCCTGGGAAATGACCTCACAGACATGATGGAAGTAGACACTGCACAAAGAAGCATCCTGGGAAATGACCTCACAGACATGATGGAAATAGACACTACACAGAACGGCATCCTGGTAAATGACCTCAAAGGCATGATGGAAATAGACACTGCAAGAACGGCATCCAGGGAAATGACCTCACAGGCATGATGGTAATGGACACTTCACAGAACGGCATCCTGGAAAATGACCTCACAGGCATGATGGAATTAAACATTGCACAGAACGGCATCCTGGGAAATGACCTCAGATGCATGATGGAAATAGGCACTGCACAGAATGTAAGTGTAGGAAATGTGGTTTTTAATAGAGACACTACAGAGAAAGGCATCCTCGGAAATGTAGCTTTTAATATATAGACACTACCCAGAGACGCATCCATGGAAATGACCTCACAGGCATGATGGAAATAGACTGACACTACACATAAGGGCATCCTGGGAAATGACCTCACAGGCATGATGGAAATAGACACTGCACAGAACGGCATCCTGGGAAATGACCTCACAGGTATGATGGAAATAGACACTGCACAGAAGGTCATCCTGGGAAATGTATTTTTTAATAGAGACACTACAGAGAAAGGCATCCTGGGAAATGTAGTTTTTAATAGAGAGACACTACAGAGAAAGGCATCCTGGTAAATGTAGTCTTTAATAGAGAGACACTACACAGAGAGGCATCCTGGGAAATGAACTCACATGCATGTAGGAAATAGACTGAAATTACACAGAACGACATCTTGGGATATGACCTCACAGGAATGATGGAAATAGACACTGCACAGAACGACATCCTGGGAAATGACCTCACAGGCATGATGGAAATAGACCCTGCACAGAACGGCATCCTGGGAAATGACCTCACATGCATGATGGAAATTGGCACTGCACAGAATGTAAGTGTGAGAAATGTGGTTTTTAATAGAGACACTACAGAGAAAGGCATCCTGGGAAATGTAGTTTTTAATACATAGACACTACAGAGAGACGCATCCATGGAAATGACCTCACAGGCATGATGGAAATAGACTGACACTACACATAAGGGCATCCTGGGAAATGACCTCATAGGCATGATGGAAATAGACACTGCACAGAACGGCATCCAGTGAAATGACCTCACAGGTATGATGGAAATAGACACTGCACAGAACGGCATCCTGGGAAATGACCTCACACGCATGATGGAAATGTACACTACACAGAACGGCATCCTGGAAAATGACCTCAAAGGCATGATGGAAGTAAACACTGTACAAAAGGGCATCCTAGGAAATGACCTCACAGGCATGATGGAAATAGACACTGCACAGAAGGTCATCCTGGGAAATTTAGTTTTTAATAGAGACACTATAGAGAAAGGCATCCTGGGAAATGTAGTTTTTAATAGAGAGACACTACAGAGAAAGGCATCCTAGTAAATGTAGTCTTTAATAGAGAGACACTACACAGAGAGGCATCCTGGGAAATGACCTCACATGCATGTAGGAATTAGACTGACATTACACAGAACGTCATCCTGGGAAATGACCTCACAGGCATGATGGAAATAGACACTGCACGGAAGGTCATCCTGGGAAATGTTGTTTTTAATAGAGACACTACAGAGAAAGGCATCCTGGGAAATGTAGTTTTTAATAGAGACACACTAAAGAGAAAGGCATCCTTGTAAATGTAGTCTTTAATACATAGACACTACAAAGAGACGCATCCAGGGATATGTCCTCACAGGCATCATGGAAATAGACTGACACTACACAGAACTGCATCCTGGGAAATGACCTCACAGGCATGATGGAAATAGACACTGCACAGAACGGCATCCTGGGAAATGACCTCACAGGCATGATGGAAATGGATACTACACAGAACGGCATCCTGGAAAATGACCTCACAGGCATGATGGAAATAGACACTATACAGAACTGCATGCTGGGAAATGACCTCACAGGCATGATGGAAATAGACACTGCACAGAACGGTATCCTGGGAAATGACCTCACAGACATGATGGAAATAGACACTGCACAAAGAAGCATCCTGGGAAATTACCTCACAGGCATGATGGAAATAGTCACTACACAGAACGGCATATTGGGAAATGACCTCAAAGACATGATGGAAATAGACACTGCACAAAGAATCATCCTGGGAAATGACCACACAGGCATGATGGAAATAGACACTACACAGAACTGCATCCTGGGAAATGACCTCAAAGGCATGATGGAAATAGACACTGCAAGAACAGAATCCTGGGAATTGACCTCACAGGCATGATGGAAATAGACACTGCACAGAACTGCATCCTGGGAAATGACCTCACAGGCATGATGGAAATAGACACTGCACAGAACGGCATCCTGGGAAATGACCTCACAGGCATGATGGAAAGAGACACTACACAGAACGGTATCCTGGGAAATGACCTCACAGACATGATGGAAATAGACACTTCACAAAGAAGCATCCTGGGAAATGACCTCACAGGCATGATGGAAATACACACTACATAGAACGGCATCCTGGGAAATGACCTCAAAGGCATGATGGAAATAGACACTGCAAGAACGGCATCCTGGGAAATGACCTCACATGCATGATGGAAATAGGCACTGCACAGAATGTAAGTCTGAGAAATGTAGTTTTTAATAGAGACACTACAGAGAAGGGCATCCTGGGAAATGTAGTTTTTAATAGAGAGACACTAAAGAGAATGGCATCCTGGTAAATGTAGTCTTTAATACATAGAAACTACACAGAGACGCATCCAGGGAAATGTCCTCACAGGCATTATGGAAATAGAATGACACTACACAGAACTGCATCCTGGGAAATGACCTCACAGGCATGATGGAAATACACACTACACAGAAAGGCATCCTGGGAAATGACCTCACAGGCATGATGGTAATGGACACTACACAGAAGGGCATCCTGGAAAATGACCTCACAGGCATGATGGAAATAGACACTACACAGAACTGCATCCTGGGAAATGACCTCACAGGCATGATGGAAATAGACACTGCAAGAACGGCATCCTGGGAAATGACCTCACAGGCATGATGGAAATAGGGACTACACAGAACGGCATCCTGGGAAATGACCTCAAAGACATGATGGAAATAGACACTGCAAGAACGGCATCCTGGGAAATGACCTCACATGCATGATGAAAATAGGCACTGCACAGAATGTAAGTCTGAGAAATGTAGTTTTTAATAGAGACACTACAGAGAAGGGCATCCTGGGAAATGTAGTTTTTAATAGAGAGTCACTAAAGAGAAAGGCATCCTGGTAAATGTAGTCTTTAATACATAGACACTACACAGAGACGAATCCAGGGAAATGTCCTCACAGGCATTATGGAAATAGACTGACACTACACAGAACTGCATCCTGGGAAATGACCTCACAGGCATGATGGAAATAGACACTGCACAGAACGGCATCCTGGGAAATGACCTCACAGGCATGATGGAATTAAACATTGCACAGAACGCCATCCTGGGAAATGACCTCACAGGCATGATGGAAATAGGCACTGCACAGAATGTAAGTGTGAGAAATGTAGTTTTTAATCGAGACACTACAGAGAAAGGCATCCTGGGAAATGTAGTTTTTAATACATAGACACAACACAGAGACGCATCCAGGGAAATGACCTCACAGGCATGATGGAAATAGACTGACACTACACAAAACGGCATCCTGGGAAATGACCTCACAGGCATGATGGAAATAGACACTGCACAGAACGGCATCCTGTGAAATGACCTCACAGATATAATGGAAATAGACACTGCACAGAAGGTCAGCCTGGGCAATGTAGTTTTTAATAGAGACACTACAGAGAAAGGCATCCTGGGAAATGTAGTTTTTAATAGAGAGACACTACAGAGAAAGTCATCCTGGTAAATGTAGTCTTTAATAGAGAGACACTACACAGAGAGGCATCCTGGGAAATGAACTCACATGCATGTAGGAAATAGACTGACATTACACAGAACGGCATCCTGGGATATGACCTCACAGGCATGATGGAAATAGACACTGCACAGAAAGACATCCTGGGAAATGACCTCACAGGCATGATGGAATTAAACATTTCACAGAACGGCATCCTGGGAAATGACCTCAAATACATGATGGAAATAGACCCTGCAAGAACGGTATCCTGGGAAATGACCTCACAGGCATGATGGTAATAGACACTACAGAGAACGGCATCCTGGGAAATAACCTCACATGCATGATGGAAATAGGCACTGCACAGAATATAAGTCTGAGAAATGTAGTTTTTAATAGAGACACTACAGAGAAGGGCATCCTGGGAAATGTAGTTTTTAATAGAGAGACACTAAAGAGAAAGGCATCCTGGTAAATGTAGTCTTTAATACATAGACACTACACAGAGACGCATCCAGGGAAATGTCCTCACAGGCATTATGGAAATAGACTGACACTACACAGAACTGCATCCTGGGAAATGACCTCAGAGACATGATGGAAATAGACACTGCAAGAACGGCATCCTGGGAAATGACCTCACAGGCATGATGGTAATGGACACTACAGAGAACGGCATCCTGGAAAATACCCTCACAGGCATGATGGATTAAACATTGCACAGAACGGCGTCATGGGAAATGACCTCACATGCATGATGGAAATAGGCACTGCACAGAATGTTAGTCTGAGAAATGTAGTTTTTAATAGAGACACTACAGAGAAGGGCATCCTGGGAAATGTAGATTTTAATAGAGAGACACTAAAGAGAAAGGCATCCTGGTAAATGTAGTCTTTAATACATAGACACTACACAGAGACGCATCCAGGGAAATGTCCTCATAGGTATTATTGAAATAGACTGACACTACACAGAACTGCATCCTGGGAAATGACCTCACAGGCATGATGGAAATAGACACTGCACAGAACAGCATCCTGGGAAATGACCTCACAGGCATGATGGAAATGGATACTACACAGAATGGCATCCTGGAAAATGAACTCACAGGCATGATGGAAGTAAACACTGCACAGAACGTCATCCTGTGAAATGACCTCACAGGCCTGATGGAAATAGACACTGCACAGAAGGTCATTTGGGAAATGTAGTTTTTAATAGAGACACTACAGAGAAAGGCATCCTGGGAAATGTAGTTTTTAATAGAGAGACACCACAGAGAAATGCATCCTGGTAAATGTAGTCTTTAATCGAGAGACACTACACAGAGAGGCATCCTGGGAAATGAACTAACATGCATGTAGGAAATAGACTGAAATTACACAGAATGGCATCCTGGGATATGACCTCACAGACATGATGGAAATAGACACTGCACAAAAAAGCATCCTCGGAAATGACCTCACAGGCATGATGGAAATACACACTGCACAGAATGGCATCCTGTGAAATGACCTCACAGGTATGATAGAAATAGACACTGCACAGAAGGTCAGCCTGGGAAATGTACTTTTTAATAGAGAGACACTACAGAGAAAGTCATCCTGGTAAATATAGTCTTTAATAGAGAGACACTACACAGAGAGGCATCCTGGGAAATGAACTCACATGCATGTAGGAAATAGACTGACATTACACAGAACGGCATCCTGGGAAATGACCTCACAGGCATGATGGAAATAGATACTACACAGAACGGTATCCTGGGAAATGACCTCAAAGACATGATGGAAATAGACACTGCACAAAGAAGCATCCTGGGAAATGACCACACAGGCATGATGGAAATAGACACTACACAGAACTGCATCCTGGGAAATGACCTCAAAGGCATGATGGAAATAGACACTGCAAGAACAGAATCCTGGGAATTGACCTCACAGGCATGATGGTAAAGGACACTACACAGAACGGCATCCTGGAAAATGACCTCACAGGCATGATGGAAATAGACACTACACAGAACTGCATCCTGGGAAATGACCTCACAGGCATGATGGAAATAGACACTGCACAGAAATGCATCCTGGGAAATGACCTCACAGGCATGATGGAAAGAGACACTACACAGAACGGTATCCTGGAAATGACCTCACAGACATGATGGAAATAGACACTTCACAAAGAAGCATCCTGGGAAATGACCTCACAGGCATGATGGAAATACACACTACACAGAACGGCATCCTGGGAAATGACCTCAAAGGCATGATGGAAATAGACACTGCAAGAACGGCATCCTGGGAAATGACCTCACATGCATGATGGAAATAGGCACTGCACAGAATGTAAGTCTGAGAAATGTAGTTTTTAATAGAGACACTACAGAGAAGGGCATCCTGGGAAATGTAGTTTTTAATAGAGAGACACTAAAGAGAATGGCATCCTGGTAAATGTAGTCTTTAATACATAGAAACTACACAGACACGCATCCAGGGAAATGTCCTCACAGGCATTATGGAAATAGACTGACACTACACAGAACTGCATCCTGGGAAATGACCTCACAGGCATGATGGAAATACACACTACACAGAACGGCATCCTGGGAAATGACCTCACAGGCATGATGGAAATAGACACTGCAAGAAAGGCATCCTGGGAAATGACCTCACAGGCATGATGGTAATGGACACTACACAGAACGGCATCCTGGAAAATGACCTCAAAGGCATGATGGAAATAGACACTACACAGAACTGCATCCTGGGAAATGACCTCACAGGCATGATGGAAATAGACACTGCACAGAACAGCATCCTGGGAAATGACCTCACATGCATGTAGGAAATAGACTGAAATTACACAGAATGGCATCCTGGGATATGACCTCACAGACATGATGGAAATAGACACTGCACATAGAAGCATCCTGGGAAATGACCTCACAGGCATGATGGAAATAGACACTGCACAGAAGGTCAGTCTGGGAAATGTACTTTTTAATAGAGAGACACTACAGAGAAAGTCATCCTGGTAAATGTAGTCTTTAATAGAGAGACACTACACAGAGAGGCATCCTGGGAAATGAACTCATATGCATGTAGGAAATAGACTGACATTACACAGAACGGCATCCTGGGAAATGACCTCACAGACATGATGGAAATAGACAATGCACAAAAAGCATCCTGGGATATGACCACACAGGCATGATGGAAATATACACTACACAGAACGGCATCCTGGGAAATGACCTCACAGGCATGATGGAAATAGGCACTACACAGAACGGCATCCTGGGAAATGACCTCAAAGACATGATGGAAATAGACACTGCAAGAACGGCATCCTGGGAAATGACCTCACAGGCATGATGGTAATGGACACTACACAGAACGGCATCCTGGGAAATGACGTCACATGCATGATGGAAATAGGCACTGCACAGAATGTAAGTCTGAGAAATGTAGTTTTTAATAGAGACACTACAGAGAAAGGCATCCTGCGAAATGTAGTTTTTAATAGAGAGTCACTAAAGAGAAAGGCATCCTGGTAAATGTAGTCTTTAATACATAGACACTACACAGAGACGCATCCAGGGAAATGTCCTCACAGGCATTATGGAAATAGACTGACACTACACAGAACTGCATCCTGGGAAATGACCTCACAGGCATGATGGAAATAGACACTGCACAGAACGGCATCCTGGGAAATGACCTCACAGGCATGATGGAATTAAACATTGCACAGAACGGCATCCTGGGAAATGACCTCACAGGCATGATGGAAATAGGCACTGTACAGAATGTAAGTGTGAGAAATGTAGTTTTTAATAGAGACGCTACAGAGAAAGGCATCCTGGGAAATGTAGTTTTTAATACATAGACACTACACAGAGACGCATCCAGGGAAATGACCTCACAGGCATGATGGAAATAGACTGACACTACACAAAACGGCATCCAGGGAAATGACCTCACAGGCATGATGGAAATAGACATGCACAGAACGGCATCCTGTGAAATGACCTCACAGGTATGATGGAAATAGACACTGCACAGAAGGTCAGCCTGGGCAATGTAGTTTTTAATAGAGACACTACAGAGAAAGGCATCCTGGTAAATGTAGTCTTTAATAGAGAGACACTACACAGAGAGGCATCCTGGTAAATGACCTCACATGCATGTAGGAATTAGACTGACATTACACAGAATGGCATCCTGGGAAATGACCTCACAAGCATGATGGAAATAGATACTACACAGAACGGCATCCTGGGAAATCACCTCACAGACATGATTGAAATAGACACTGCACAGAGAAGCATCCTGGGAAATGACCTCGCAGGCATGATGGAAATGGACACTACACAGAACGGCATCCTGGAATATGACCTCACAGACATGACGGAAGTAAACACTGCACAGAACGGCATCCTGTGTAATGACCTCACAGGCATGATGGAAATAGACACTGCACAGAACGGCATCCTGGGAAATGACCTCACAGGCATGATGGAAATGGATACTACACAGAACGGCATCCTGGAAAATGACCTCACAGGCTTGATGGTAAAGGACACTACACAGAACGGCATCCTGGAAAATGACCTCACAGGCATGATGGAAATAGACACTACACAGAACTGCATGCTGGGAAATGACCTCACAGGCATGATGGAAATAGACACTGCACAGAATGGCATCCTGGGAAATGACCTCACAGGCATGACGGAAAGAGACACTACACAGAACTGTATCCTGGGAAATGACCTCACAGACATGATGGAAATAGACACTGCACAAAGAAGCATCCTGGGAAATGATCTCACAGGCATGATGGAAATATTCACTACACAGAACGGCATCCTGGGAAATGACCTGAAAGACATGATGGATTAAACATTGCACAGAAAGGCGTCCTGGGAAATGACCTCACATGCATGATGGAAATAGGCACTGCACAGAATGTAAGTCTGAGAAATGTAGTTTTTAATAGAGCCACTACAGAGAAGGGCATCCTGGGAAATGTAGTTTTTAATAGACAGACACTAAAGAGAAAGGCATCCTGGTAAATGTAGTCTTTAATACATAGACACTACACAGAGACGCATCCAGGGAAATGTCCTCATAGGCATTATTGAAATAGACTGACACTACACAGAACTGCATCCTGGGAAATGACCTCACAGGCATGATGGAAATGGATACTACACAGAATGGCATCCTGGAAAATGACCTCACAGGCATGATGGAAAGAGACACTACACAGAACGGCATCCTGGGAAATGACCTCACAGGCATGATGGAAAGAGACACTACACAGAACGGTATCCTGGGAAATGACCTCACAGACATGATGGAAATAGACACTGCACAAAGAAGCATCCTGGGAAATGACCTCACAGGCATGATGGAAATAGGCACTACACAGAACGGCATCCTGGGAAATGACCTCACAGGCATGATGGTAATGGACACTACACAGAACGGCATCCTGGGAAATGACCTCACATGCATGTTGGAAATAGGCACTGCACAGAATGTAAGTCTGAGAAATGTAGTTTTTAATAGAGACACTACAAAGAAGGGCATCCTGCGAAATGTAGTTTTTAATAGATAGTCACTAAAGAGAAAGGCATCCTGGTAAATGTAGTCTTTAATACATAGACACTACACAGAGACGCATCCAGGGAAATGTCCTCACAGGCATTATGGAAATAGACTGACACTACACAGAACTGCATCCTGGGAAATGACCTCACAGGCATGATGGAAATAGACACTGCACAGAACGGCATCCTGGGAAATGACCTCACAGGCATGATGGAAATAGGCACTGCACAGAATGTAAGTGTGAGAAATGTAGTTTTTAATAGACACACTACAGAGAAAGGCATCCTGGCATATGTAGTTTTTAATACATAGACACTACACAGAGACGCATCCAGGGAAATGACCTCACAGGCATGATGGAAATAGACTGACACTACCCAAAACGGCATCCTGGGAAATGACCTCACAGGCATGATGGAAATAGACACTGCACAGAACGGCATCCTGTGAAATGACCTCACAGGTATGATGGAAATAGACACTGCACAGAAGGTCAGCCTGGGCAATGTAGTTTTTAATAGAACACTACAGAGAAAGGCATCCTGGGAAATGTAGTTTTTAATAGAGAGACACTACAGAGAAAGTCATCGTGGTAAATGTAGTCTTTAATAGAGAGACACTACACAGAGAGGCATCCTGGGAAATGAACTCACATGCATGTAGGAAATAGACTGACATTACACAGAACGGCATCCTGGGATATGACCTCACAGGCATGATGGAAATAGACACTGCACAGAAAGACATCCTGGGAAATGACCTCACAGGCATGATGGAATTAAACATTGCACAGAACGGCATCCTGGGAAATGACCTCACAGGCATGATGGAAATAGTCACTACACAGAACGGAATCCTGGGAAATGACCTCAAAGACATGATGGAAATAGACACTGCAAGAACGGTATCCTGGGAAATGACCTCACAGGCATGATGGTAATGGACACTACAGAGAACGGCATCCTGGGAAATGACCTCACATGCATGATGGAAATAGGCACTGCACAGAATATAAGTCTGAGAAATGTAGTTTTTAATAGAGACACTACAGAGAAGGGCATCCTAGGAAATGTAGTTTTTAATAGAGAGACACTAAAGAGAAAGGCATCCTGGTAAATGTAGTCTTTAATACATAGACACTACACAGAGACGCATCCAGGGAAATGTCCTCACAGGCATGATGGAAATAGACACTGCACAGAACGGCATCCTGGGAAATGACCTCACAGGCATGATGGAAATGGATACTACACAGAACGGCATCCTGGAAAATGACCTCACAGGCATGATGGAAGTAAACACTGCACAGAACGGCATCCTGTGAAATGACCTCACAGGCATGATGGAAGTAGACACTGCACAGAAGGTCATCCTGGGATATGTAGTTTTTAATAGAGACACTACAGAGAAAGGCATCCTGGAAAATGTAGTTTTTAATAGAGAGACACTACAGAGAAAGGCATCCTGGTAAATGTTGTCTTTAATAGAGAGACACTACACAGAGAGGCATCCTGGGAAATGAACTCACATGCATGTAGGAAATAGACTGAAATTACACAGAACGGCATCCTGGGATATGACCTCACAGGCATGATGGAAATAGACACTGCAAAGTACGGCATCCTGGGAAATGACCTCACAGGCATGATGGAAAGAGACACTACACAGAACGGTATCCTGGGAAATGACCTCACAGACATGATGGAAATAGACATTGCACAAAGAAGCATTCTGGGAAATCACCTCACAGACATGAGGAAAATAGACACTACACAGAACGGCATCCTGGGAAATGACCTCAAATTCATGATGGAAATAGACACTGCAAGAAAGGCATCCAGGGAAATGACCTCACAGGCATCATGGTAATGTACACTACACAGAATGGCATCCTGGAAAATGACCTCACAGGCATGATGGAATTAAACATTGCACAGAACGGCATCCTGGGAAATGACCTCACAGGCATGATGGAAATAGGCACTGCACTGAATGTAAGTGTGAGAAATGTAGTTTTTAATAGAGACACTACATAGAAAGGCATCCTGGGAAATGTAGTTTTTAATACATAGACACTACACAGAGAGGCATCCAGGGAAATGACCTCACAGGCATGATGGAAATAGACTGACACTACCCAAAACGGCATCCTGGGAAATGACCTCACAGGCATGATGGAAATAGACACTGCAAGAACGGCATCCTGGGAAATGACCTCACATGCATGATGGAAATAGGCACTGCACAGAATGTAAGTCTGAGTAATGTAGTTTTTAATAGAGACACTACAGAGAAGGGCATCCTGGGAAATGTAGTTTTTAATAGAGAGACACTAAAGAGAAAGGCATCCTGGTAAATGTAGACTTTAATACATAGACACTACACAGAGACGCATCCAGGGACATGTCCTCACAGGCATCATGGAAATAGACTGACACTACACAGAACTGCATCCTGGGAAATGACCTCACTGCATGATGGAAATAGACACTGCACGGAACGGCATCCTGGGAAATGACCTCACAGGCATGATGGAAATGGATACTACACAGAACGACATCCTGGAAAATGACCTCACAGGCATGATGGTAAAGGACACTACACAGAACGGCATCCTGGAAAATGACCTCACAGGCATGATGGAAATAGACACTACACAGAACTGCATGCTGGGAAATGACCTCACAGGCATGATGGAAATAGACACTGCACAGAACGGCATCCTGGGAAATGACCTCACAGGCATGACGGAAAGAGACACTACACAGAACGGTATCCTGGGAAATGACCTCACAGACATGATGGAAATAGACACTGCACAAAGAAGCATCCTGGGAAATGACCTCACAGGCATGATGGAAATAGTCACTACACAGAACGGCATCCTGGGAAATGACCTCACAGGCATGACGGAAAGGACACTGCACAAAGAAGCATCATGGGAAATGACCTCACAGGCATGATGGTAATGGACACTACATAGAACGGCATCCTGGAAAATGACCTCACAGGCATGATGGATTAAACATTGCACAGAACGGCGTCCTGGGAAATGACCTCACATGCATGATGGAAATAGGCACTGCACAGAATGTAAGTCTGAGAAATGTAGTTTTTAATAGAGACACTACAGAGAAGGGCATCCTGGGAAATGTAGTTTTTAATAGAGAGACACTAAAGAGAAAGGCATCCTGGTAAATGTATTCTTTAATAGAGAGACACTACACAGAGAGGCATCCTGGGAAATGAACTCACATGCATGTAGGAAATAGACTGAAATTACACAGAATGGCATCCTGGGATATGACCTCACAGACATGATGGAAATAGACACTGCACATAGAAGCATCCTGGGAAATGACCTCACAGGCATGATGGAAATAGACACTGCACAGAAGGTCAGTCTGGGAAATGTACTTTTTAATAGAGAGACACTACAGAGAAAGTCATCCTGGTAAATGTAGTCTTTAATAGAGAGACACTACACAGAGAGGCATCCTGGGAAATGAACTCACATGCATGTAGGAAATAGACTGACATTACACAGAACGGCATCCTGGGAAATGACCTCACAGGCATGATGGAAATAGATACTACACAGAACGGTATCCTGGGAAATGACCTCAAAGACATGATGGAAATAGACACTGCACAAAAAGCATCCTGGGAAATGACCACACAGGCATGATGGAAATATACACTACACAGAACGGCATCCTGGGAAATGACCTCAAAGGCATGATGGAAATAGACACTGGTAGAACAGAATCCCGGGAATTGAACTCACAGGCATGATGGAAAGAGACACTACACAGAACGGCATCCTGGGAAATGACCTCAAAGACATGATGGAAATAGACACTGCAAGAACGGCATCCTGGGAAATGACCTCACAGGCATGATGGTAATGGACACTACACAAAACGGCATCCTGGGAAATGACCTCACATGCATGATGGAAATAGGCACTGCACAGAATGTAAGTCTGAGAAATGTAGTTTTTAATAGAGACACTACAGAGAAGGGCATCCTGGGAAATGTAGTTTTTAATAGAGAGACACTAAAGAGAAAGGCGTCCTGGTAAATGTAGTCTTTAATACATAGACACTACACAGAGACGCATCCAGGGAAATGTCCTCACAGGCATTATGGAAATATACTGACACTACACAGAACTGCATCCTGGGAAATGACCTCACAGGCATGATGGAAATAGACACTGCACAGAACGACATCCTGGGAAATGACCTCACAGGCATGATGGAATTAAACATTGCACAGAACGGCATCCTGGGAAATGACCTCACAGGCATGATGGAAATGGATACTACACAGAACGGCATCCTGGAAAATGACCTCACAGGCATGATGGAAATAGACACTACACAGAACTGCATGCTGGGAAATGACCTCACAGGCATGATGGAAATAGACACTGCACAGAACGGCATCCTGGGAAATGACCTCACAGGCATGACGGAAAGAGACACTACACAGAACGGTATCCTGGGAAATGACCTCACAGACATGATGAAAATAGACACTGCACAAAGAAGCATCCTGGGAAATGACCTCACAGGCATGATGGAAATAGTCACTACACAGAACGGCATCCTGGGAAATGACCTCACAGGCATGACGGAAAGAGACACTGCACAAAGAAGCATCCTGGGAAATGACCTCACAGGCATGATGGTAATGGACACTACATAGAACGGCATCCTGGAAAATGACCTCACAGGCATGATGGATTAAACATTGAACAGAACGGCGTCCTGGGAAATGACCTCACATGCATGATGGAAATAGGCACTGCACAGAATGTAAGTCTGAGAATTGTAGTTTTTAATAGAGACACTACAGAGAAGGGCATCCTGGGAAATGTAGTTTTTAATAGAGCGACACTAAAGAGAAAGGCATCCTGGTAAATGTAGTCTTTAATACATAGACACTACACAGAGACGCATCCAGGGAAATGTCCTCATAGGCATTATTGAAATAGACTGACACTACACAGAACTGCATCCTGGGAAATGACCTCACAGGCATGATGGAAATAGAAACTGCACAGAAAAGCATCCTGGGAAATGACCTCACAGGCATGATGGAAATGGATACTACACAGAATGGCATCCTGGAAAATGACCTCACAGGCATGATGGAAGTAAACACTACACAGAACGGCATCCTGTGAAATGACCTCACAGGCATGATGGAAATAGACACTGCCCAGAAGGTCATCCTGGGATATGTAGTTTTTAATAGAGACACTACAGAGCAAGGCATCCTGGGAAATGTAGTTTTTAATAGAGAGACACCACAGAGAAAGGCATCCTGGTAAATGTATTCTTTAATAGAGAGACACTACACAGAGAGGCATCCTGGGAAATGAACTCACAGGCATGTAGGAAATAGACTGAAATTACACAGAATGGCATCCTGGGATATGACCTCACAGACATGATGGAAATAGACACTGCACATAGAAGCATCCTGGGAAATGACCTCACAGGCATGATGGAAATAGACACTGCACAGAAGGTCAGTCTGGTAAATGTACTTTTTAATAGAGAGACACTACAGAGAAAGTCATCCTGGTAAATGTAGTCTTTAATAGAGAGACACTACACAGAGAGGTATCCTGGGAAATGAACTCATATGCATGTAGGAAATAGACTGACATTACACAGAACGGCATCCTGGGAAGTGACCTCACAGGCATGATGGAAATAGGCACTACACAGAACGGCATCCTGGGAAATGACCTCAAAGACATGATGGAAATAGACACTGCAAGAACGGCATCCTGGGAAATGACCTCACAGGCATGATGGTAATGGACACTACACAGAACGGCATCCTGGGAAATGACGTCACATGCATGATGGAAATAGGCACTGCACAGAATGTAAGTCTGAGAAATGTAGTTTTTAATAGAGACACTACAGAGAAAGGCATCCTGCGAAATGTAGTTTTTAATAGAGAGTCACTAAAGAAAAAGGCATCCTGGTAAATGTAGTCTTTAATACATAGACACTACACAGAGACGCATCCAGGGAAATGTCCTCACAGGCATTATGGAAATAGACTGACACTACACAGAACTGCATCCTGGGAAATGACCTCACAGGCATGATGGAAATAGACACTGCACAGAACGGCATCCTGGGAAATGACCTCACAGGCATGATGGAATTAAACATTGCACAGAACGGCATCCTGGGAAATGACCTCACAGGCATGATGGAAATAGGCACTGTACAGAATGTAAGTGTGAGAAATGTAGTTTTTAATAGAGACGCTACAGAGAAAGGCATCCTGGGAAATGTAGTTTTTAATACATAGACACTACACAGAGACGCATCCAGGGAAATGACCTCACAAGCATGATGGAAATAGACTGACACTACACAAAACGGCATCCAGGGAAATGACCTCACAGGCATGATGGAAATAGACATGCACAGAACGGCATCCTGTGAAATGACCTCACAGGTATGATGGAAATAGACACTGCACAGAAGGTCAGCCTGGGCAATGTAGTTTTTAATAGAGACACTACAGAGAAAGGCATCCTGGTAAATGTAGTCTTTAATAGAGAGACACTACACAGAGAGGCATCCTGGTAAATGACCTCACATGCATGTAGGAATTAGACTGACATTACACAGAATGGCATCCTGGGAAATGACCTCACAAGCATGATGGAAATAGATACTACACAGAACGGCATCCTGGGAAATCACCTCACAGACATGATTGAAATAGACACTGCACAGAGAAGCATCCTGGGAAATGACCTCGCAGGCATGATGGAAATGGACACTACACAGAACGGCATCCTGGAATATGACCTCACAGACATGACGGAAGTAAACACTGCACAGAACGGCATCCTGTGTAATGACCTCACAGGCATGATGGAAATAGACACTGCACAGAACGGCATCCTGGGAAATGACCTCACAGGCATGATGGAAATGGATACTACACAGAACGGCATCCTGGAAAATGACCTCACAGGCTTGATGGTAAAGGACACTACACAGAACGGCATCCTGGAAAATGACCTCACAGGCATGATGGAAATAGACACTACACAGAACTGCATGCTGGGAAATGACCTCACAGGCATGATGGAAATAGACACTGCACAGAATGGCATCCTGGGAAATGACCTCACAGGCATGACGGAAAGAGACACTACACAGAAATGTATCCTGGGAAATGACCTCACAGACATGATGGAAATAGACACTGCACAAAGAAGCATCCTGGGAAATGATCTCACAGGCATGATGGAAATATTCACTACATAGAACGGCATCCTGGGAAATGACCTGAAAGACATGATGGAAATAGACACTGCAAGAATGGCATCCTGAAAAATGACCTCACAGGCATGATGGTAATGGACACTACAGAGAACGGCATCCTGGAAAATGACCTCACAGGCATGATGGATTAAACATTGCACAGAAAGGCGTCCTGGGAAATGATCTCACATGCATGATGGAAATAGGCACTGCACAGAATGTAAGTCTGAGAAATGTAGTTTTTAATAGAGCCACTACAGAGAAGGGCATCCTGGGAAATGTAGTTTTTAATAGACAGACACTAAAGAGAAAGGCATCCTGGTAAATGTAGTCTTTAATACATAGACACTACACAGAGACGCATCCAGGGAAATGTCCTCATAGGCATTATTGAAATAGACTGACACTACACAGAACTGCATCCTGGGAAATGACCTCACAGGCATGATGGAAATGGATACTACACAGAATGGCATCCTGGAAAATGACCTCACAGGCATGATGGAAAGAGACACTACACAGAACGGCATCCTGGGAAATGACCTCACAGGCATGATGGAAAGAGACATTACACAGAACGGTATCCTGGGAAATGACCTCACAGACATGATGGAAATAGACACTGCACAAAGAAGCATCCTGGGAAATGACCTCACAGGCATGATGGAAATAGGCACTACACAGAACGGCATCCTGGGAAATGACCTCACAGGCATGATGGTAATGGACACTACACAGAACGGCATCCTGGGAAATGACCTCACATGCATGTTGGAAATAGGCACTGCACAGAATGTAAGTCTGAGAAATGTAGTTTTTAATAGAGACACTACAAAGAAGGGCATCCTGCGAAATGTAGTTTTTAATAGATAGTCACTAAAGAGAAAGGCATCCTGGTAAATGTAGTCTTTAATACATAGACACTACACAGAGACGCATCCAGGGAAATGTCCTCACAGGCATTATGGAAATAGACTGACACTACACAGAACTGCATCCTGGGAAATGACCTCACAGGCATGATGGAAATAGACACTGCACAGAACGGCATCCTGGGAAATGACCTCACAGGCATGATGGAAATAGGCACTGCACAGAATGTAAGTGTGAGAAATGTAGTTTTTAATAGACACACTACAGAGAAAGGCATCCTGGCATATGTAGTTTTTAATACATAGACACTACACAGAGACGCATCCAGGGAAATGACCTCACAGGCATGATGGAAATAGACTGACACTACCCAAAACGGCATCCTGGGAAATGACCTCACAGGCATGATGGAAATAGACACTGCACAGAACGGCATCCTGTGAAATGACCTCACAGGTATGATGGAAATAGACACTGCACAGAAGGTCAGCCTGGGCAATGTAGTTTTTAATAGAACACTACAGAGAAAGGCATCCTGGGAAATGTAGTTTTTAATAGAGAGACACTACAGAGAAAGTCATCGTGGTAAATGTAGTCTTTAATAGAGAGACACTACACAGAGAGGCATCCTGGGAAATGAACTCACATGCATGTAGGAAATAGACTGACATTACACAGAACGGCATCCTGGGATATGACCTCACAGGCATGATGGAAATAGACACTGCACAGAAAGACATCCTGGGAAATGACCTCACAGGCATGATGGAATTAAACATTGCACAGAACGGCATCCTGGGAAATGACCTCACAGGCATGATGGAAATAGTCACTACACAGAACGGAATCCTGGGAAATGACCTCAAAGACATGATGGAAATAGACACTGCAAGAACGGTATCCTGGGAAATGACCTCACAGGCATGATGGTAATGGACACTACAGAGAACGGCATCCTGGGAAATGACCTCACATGCATGATGGAAATAGGCACTGCACAGAATATAAGTCTGAGAAATGTAGTTTTTAATAGAGACACTACAGAGAAGGGCATCCTAGGAAATGTAGTTTTTAATAGAGAGACACTAAAGAGAAAGGCATCCTGGTAAATGTAGTCTTTAATATATAGACACTACACAGAGACGCATCCAGGGAAATGTCCTCACAGGCATGATGGAAATAGACACTGCACAGAACGGCATCCTGTGAAATGACCTCACAGATATAATGGAAATAGACACTGCACAGAAGGTCAGCCTGGGCAATGTAGTTTTTAATAGAGACACTACAGAGAAAGGCATCCTGGGAAATGTAGTTTTTAATAGAGAGACACTACAGAGAAAGTCATCCTGGTAAATGTAGTCTTTAATAGAGAGACACTACACAGAGAGGCATCCTGGGAAATGAACTCACATGCATGTAGGAAATAGACTGACATTACACAGAACGGCATCCTGGGATATGACCTCACAGGCATGATGGAAATAGACACTGCACAGAAAGACATCCTGGGAAATGACCTCACAGGCATGATGGAATTAAACATTTCACAGAACGGCATCATGGGAAATGACCTCAAATACATGATGGAAATAGACCCTGCAAGAACGGTATCCTGGGAAATGACCTCACAGGCATGATGGTAATAGACACTACAGAGAACGGCATCCTGGGAAATAACCTCACATGCATGATGGAAATAGGCACTGCACAGAATATAAGTCTGAGAAATGTAGTTTTTAATAGAGACACTACAGAGAAGGGCATCCTGGGAAATGTAGTTTTTAATAGAGAGACACTAAAGAGAAAGGCATCCTGGTAAATGTAGTCTTTAATACATAGACACTACACAGAGACGCATCCAGGGAAATGTCCTCACAGGCATTATGGAAATAGACTGACACTACACAGAACTGCATCCTGGGAAATGACCTCAGAGACATGATGGAAATAGACACTGCAAGAACGGCATCCTGGGAAATGACCTCACAGGCATGATGGTAATGGACACTACAGAGAACGGCATCCTGGAAAATACCCTCACAGGCATGATGGATTAAACATTGCACAGAACGGCGTCATGGGAAATGACCTCACATGCATGATGGAAATAGGCACTGCACAGAATGTTAGTCTGAGAAATGTAGTTTTTAATAGAGACACTACAGAGAAGGGCATCCTGGGAAATGTAGATTTTAATAGAGAGACACTAAAGAGAAAGGCATCCTGGTAAATGTAGTCTTTAATACATAGACACTACACAGAGACGCATCCAGGGAAATGTCCTCATAGGTATTATTGAAATAGACTGACACTACACAGAACTGCATCCTGGGAAATGACCTCACAGGCATGATGGAAATAGACACTGCACAGAACAGCATCCTGGGAAATGACCTCACAGGCATGATGGAAATGGATACTACACAGAATGGCATCCTGGAAAATGAACTCACAGGCATGATGGAAGTAAACACTGCACAGAACGTCATCCTGTGAAATGACCTCACAGGCCTGATGGAAATAGACACTGCACAGAAGGTCATTTGGGAAATGTAGTTTTTAATAGAGACACTACAGAGAAAGGCATCCTGGGAAATGTAGTTTTTAATAGAGAGACACCACAGAGAAATGCATCCTGGTAAATGTAGTCTTTAATCGAGAGACACTACACAGAGAGGCATCCTGGGAAATGAACTAACATGCATGTAGGAAATAGACTGAAATTACACAGAATGGCATCCTGGGATATGACCTCACAGACATGATGGAAATAGACACTGCACAAAAAAGCATCCTCGGAAATGACCTCACAGGCATGATGGAAATACACACTGCACAGAATGGCATCCTGTGAAATGACCTCACAGGTATGATAGAAATAGACACTGCACAGAAGGTCAGCCTGGGAAATGTACTTTTTAATAGAGAGACACTACAGAGAAAGTCATCCTGGTAAATATAGTCTTTAATAGAGAGACACTACACAGAGAGGCATCCTGGGAAATGAACTCACATGCATGTAGGAAATAGACTGACATTACACAGAACGGCATCCTGGGAAATGACCTCACAGGCATGATGGAAATAGATACTACACAGAACGGTATCCTGGGAAATGACCTCAAAGACATGATGGAAATAGACACTGCACAAAGAAGCATCCTGGGAAATGACCACACAGGCATGATGGAAATAGACACTACACAGAACTGCATCCTGGGAAATGACCTCAAAGGCATGATGGAAATAGACACTGCAAGAACAGAATCCTGGGAATTGACCTCACAGGCATGATGGTAAAGGACACTACACAGAACGGCATCCTGGAAAATGACCTCACAGGCATGATGGAAATAGACACTACACAGAACTGCATCCTGGGAAATGACCTCACAGGCATGATGGAAATAGACACTGCACAGAAATGCATCCTGGGAAATGACCTCACAGGCATGATGGAAAGAGACACTACACAGAACGGTATCCTGGAAATGACCTCACAGACATGATGGAAATAGACACTTCACAAAGAAGCATCCTGGGAAATGACCTCACAGGCATGATGGAAATACACACTACACAGAACGGCATCCTGGGAAATGACCTCAAAGGCATGATGGAAATAGACACTGCAAGAACGGCATCCTGGGAAATGACCTCACATGCATGATGGAAATAGGCACTGCACAGAATGTAAGTCTGAGAAATGTAGTTTTTAATAGAGACACTACAGAGAAGGGCATCCTGGGAAATGTAGTTTTTAATAGAGAGACACTAAAGAGAATGGCATCCTGGTAAATGTAGTCTTTAATACATAGAAACTACACAGACACGCATCCAGGGAAATGTCCTCACAGGCATTATGGAAATAGACTGACACTACACAGAACTGCATCCTGGGAAATGACCTCACAGGCATGATGGAAATACACACTACACAGAACGGCATCCTGGGAAATGACCTCACAGGCATGATGGAAATAGACACTGCAAGAAAGGCATCCTGGGAAATGACCTCACAGGCATGATGGTAATGGACACTACACAGAACGGCATCCTGGAAAATGACCTCAAAGGCATGATGGAAATAGACACTACACAGAACTGCATCCTGGGAAATGACCTCACAGGCATGATGGAAATAGACACTGCACAGAACAGCATCCTGGGAAATGACCTCACATGCATGTAGGAAATAGACTGAAATTACACAGAATGGCATCCTGGGATATGACCTCACAGACATGATGGAAATAGACACTGCACATAGAAGCATCCTGGGAAATGACCTCACAGGCATGATGGAAATAGACACTGCACAGAAGGTCAGTCTGGGAAATGTACTTTTTAATAGAGAGACACTACAGAGAAAGTCATCCTGGTAAATGTAGTCTTTAATAGAGAGACACTACACAGAGAGGCATCCTGGGAAATGAACTCATATGCATGTAGGAAATAGACTGACATTACACAGAACGGCATCCTGGGAAATGACCTCACAGACATGATGGAAATAGACAATGCACAAAAAGCATCCTGGGATATGACCACACAGGCATGATGGAAATATACACTACACAGAACGGCATCCTGGGAAATGACCTCACAGGCATGATGGAAATAGGCACTACACAGAACGGCATCCTGGGAAATGACCTCAAAGACATGATGGAAATAGACACTGCAAGAACGGCATCCTGGGAAATGACCTCACAGGCATGATGGTAATGGACACTACACAGAACGGCATCCTGGGAAATGACGTCACATGCATGATGGAAATAGGCACTGCACAGAATGTAAGTCTGAGAAATGTAGTTTTTAATAGAGACACTACAGAGAAAGGCATCCTGCGAAATGTAGTTTTTAATAGAGAGTCACTAAAGAGAAAGGCATCCTGGTAAATGTAGTCTTTAATACATAGACACTACACAGAGACGCATCCAGGGAAATGTCCTCACAGGCATTATGGAAATAGACTGACACTACACAGAACTGCATCCTGGGAAATGACCTCACAGGCATGATGGAAATAGACACTGCACAGAACGGCATCCTGGGAAATGACCTCACAGGCATGATGGAATTAAACATTGCACAGAACGGCATCCTGGGAAATGACCTCACAGGCATGATGGAAATAGGCACTGTACAGAATGTAAGTGTGAGAAATGTAGTTTTTAATAGAGACGCTACAGAGAAAGGCATCCTGGGAAATGTAGTTTTTAATACATAGACACTACACAGAGACGCATCCAGGGAAATGACCTCACAGGCATGATGGAAATAGACTGACACTACACAAAACGGCATCCAGGGAAATGACCTCACAGGCATGATGGAAATAGACATGCACAGAACGGCATCCTGTGAAATGACCTCACAGGTATGATGGAAATAGACACTGCACAGAAGGTCAGCCTGGGCAATGTAGTTTTTAATAGAGACACTACAGAGAAAGGCATCCTGGTAAATGTAGTCTTTAATAGAGAGACACTACACAGAGAGGCATCCTGGTAAATGACCTCACATGCATGTAGGAATTAGACTGACATTACACAGAATGGCATCCTGGGAAATGACCTCACAAGCATGATGGAAATAGATACTACACAGAACGGCATCCTGGGAAATCACCTCACAGACATGATTGAAATAGACACTGCACAGAGAAGCATCCTGGGAAATGACCTCGCAGGCATGATGGAAATGGACACTACACAGAACGGCATCCTGGAATATGACCTCACAGACATGACGGAAGTAAACACTGCACAGAACGGCATCCTGTGTAATGACCTCACAGGCATGATGGAAATAGACACTGCACAGAACGGCATCCTGGGAAATGACCTCACAGGCATGATGGAAATGGATACTACACAGAACGGCATCCTGGAAAATGACCTCACAGGCTTGATGGTAAAGGACACTACACAGAACGGCATCCTGGAAAATGACCTCACAGGCATGATGGAAATAGACACTACACAGAACTGCATGCTGGGAAATGACCTCACAGGCATGATGGAAATAGACACTGCACAGAATGGCATCCTGGGAAATGACCTCACAGGCATGACGGAAAGAGACACTACACAGAACTGTATCCTGGGAAATGACCTCACAGACATGATGGAAATAGACACTGCACAAAGAAGCATCCTGGGAAATGATCTCACAGGCATGATGGAAATATTCACTACACAGAACGGCATCCTGGGAAATGACCTGAAAGACATGATGGATTAAACATTGCACAGAAAGGCGTCCTGGGAAATGACCTCACATGCATGATGGAAATAGGCACTGCACAGAATGTAAGTCTGAGAAATGTAGTTTTTAATAGAGCCACTACAGAGAAGGGCATCCTGGGAAATGTAGTTTTTAATAGACAGACACTAAAGAGAAAGGCATCCTGGTAAATGTAGTCTTTAATACATAGACACTACACAGAGACGCATCCAGGGAAATGTCCTCATAGGCATTATTGAAATAGACTGACACTACACAGAACTGCATCCTGGGAAATGACCTCACAGGCATGATGGAAATGGATACTACACAGAATGGCATCCTGGAAAATGACCTCACAGGCATGATGGAAAGAGACACTACACAGAACGGCATCCTGGGAAATGACCTCACAGGCATGATGGAAAGAGACACTACACAGAACGGTATCCTGGGAAATGACCTCACAGACATGATGGAAATAGACACTGCACAAAGAAGCATCCTGGGAAATGACCTCACAGGCATGATGGAAATAGGCACTACACAGAACGGCATCCTGGGAAATGACCTCACAGGCATGATGGTAATGGACACTACACAGAACGGCATCCTGGGAAATGACCTCACATGCATGTTGGAAATAGGCACTGCACAGAATGTAAGTCTGAGAAATGTAGTTTTTAATAGAGACACTACAAAGAAGGGCATCCTGCGAAATGTAGTTTTTAATAGATAGTCACTAAAGAGAAAGGCATCCTGGTAAATGTAGTCTTTAATACATAGACACTACACAGAGACGCATCCAGGGAAATGTCCTCACAGGCATTATGGAAATAGACTGACACTACACAGAACTGCATCCTGGGAAATGACCTCACAGGCATGATGGAAATAGACACTGCACAGAACGGCATCCTGGGAAATGACCTCACAGGCATGATGGAAATAGGCACTGCACAGAATGTAAGTGTGAGAAATGTAGTTTTTAATAGACACACTACAGAGAAAGGCATCCTGGCATATGTAGTTTTTAATACATAGACACTACACAGAGACGCATCCAGGGAAATGACCTCACAGGCATGATGGAAATAGACTGACACTACCCAAAACGGCATCCTGGGAAATGACCTCACAGGCATGATGGAAATAGACACTGCACAGAACGGCATCCTGTGAAATGACCTCACAGGTATGATGGAAATAGACACTGCACAGAAGGTCAGCCTGGGCAATGTAGTTTTTAATAGAACACTACAGAGAAAGGCATCCTGGGAAATGTAGTTTTTAATAGAGAGACACTACAGAGAAAGTCATCGTGGTAAATGTAGTCTTTAATAGAGAGACACTACACAGAGAGGCATCCTGGGAAATGAACTCACATGCATGTAGGAAATAGACTGACATTACACAGAACGGCATCCTGGGATATGACCTCACAGGCATGATGGAAATAGACACTGCACAGAAAGACATCCTGGGAAATGACCTCACAGGCATGATGGAATTAAACATTGCACAGAACGGCATCCTGGGAAATGACCTCACAGGCATGATGGAAATAGTCACTACACAGAACGGAATCCTGGGAAATGACCTCAAAGACATGATGGAAATAGACACTGCAAGAACGGTATCCTGGGAAATGACCTCACAGGCATGATGGTAATGGACACTACAGAGAACGGCATCCTGGGAAATGACCTCACATGCATGATGGAAATAGGCACTGCACAGAATATAAGTCTGAGAAATGTAGTTTTTAATAGAGACACTACAGAGAAGGGCATCCTAGGAAATGTAGTTTTTAATAGAGAGACACTAAAGAGAAAGGCATCCTGGTAAATGTAGTCTTTAATACATAGACACTACACAGAGACGCATCCAGGGAAATGTCCTCACAGGCATGATGGAAATAGACACTGCACAGAACGGCATCCTGGGAAATGACCTCACAGGCATGATGGAAATGGATACTACACAGAACGGCATCCTGGAAAATGACCTCACAGGCATGATGGAAGTAAACACTGCACAGAACGGCATCCTGTGAAATGACCTCACAGGCATGATGGAAGTAGACACTGCACAGAAGGTCATCCTGGGATATGTAGTTTTTAATAGAGACACTACAGAGAAAGGCATCCTGGAAAATGTAGTTTTTAATAGAGAGACACTACAGAGAAAGGCATCCTGGTAAATGTTGTCTTTAATAGAGAGACACTACACAGAGAGGCATCCTGGGAAATGAACTCACATGCATGTAGGAAATAGACTGAAATTACACAGAACGGCATCCTGGGATATGACCTCACAGGCATGATGGAAATAGACACTGCAAAGTACGGCATCCTGGGAAATGACCTCACAGGCATGATGGAAAGAGACACTACACAGAACGGTATCCTGGGAAATGACCTCACAGACATGATGGAAATAGACATTGCACAAAGAAGCATTCTGGGAAATCACCTCACAGACATGAGGAAAATAGACACTACACAGAACGGCATCCTGGGAAATGACCTCAAATTCATGATGGAAATAGACACTGCAAGAAAGGCATCCAGGGAAATGACCTCACAGGCATCATGGTAATGTACACTACACAGAATGGCATCCTGGAAAATGACCTCACAGGCATGATGGAATTAAACATTGCACAGAACGGCATCCTGGGAAATGACCTCACAGGCATGATGGAAATAGGCACTGCACTGAATGTAAGTGTGAGAAATGTAGTTTTTAATAGAGACACTACATAGAAAGGCATCCTGGGAAATGTAGTTTTTAATACATAGACACTACACAGAGAGGCATCCAGGGAAATGACCTCACAGGCATGATGGAAATAGACTGACACTACCCAAAACGGCATCCTGGGAAATGACCTCACAGGCATGATGGAAATAGACACTGCAAGAACGGCATCCTGGGAAATGACCTCACATGCATGATGGAAATAGGCACTGCACAGAATGTAAGTCTGAGTAATGTAGTTTTTAATAGAGACACTACAGAGAAGGGCATCCTGGGAAATGTAGTTTTTAATAGAGAGACACTAAAGAGAAAGGCATCCTGGTAAATGTAGACTTTAATACATAGACACTACACAGAGACGCATCCAGGGACATGTCCTCACAGGCATCATGGAAATAGACTGACACTACACAGAACTGCATCCTGGGAAATGACCTCACTGCATGATGGAAATAGACACTGCACGGAACGGCATCCTGGGAAATGACCTCACAGGCATGATGGAAATGGATACTACACAGAACGACATCCTGGAAAATGACCTCACAGGCATGATGGTAAAGGACACTACACAGAACGGCATCCTGGAAAATGACCTCACAGGCATGATGGAAATAGACACTACACAGAACTGCATGCTGGGAAATGACCTCACAGGCATGATGGAAATAGACACTGCACAGAACGGCATCCTGGGAAATGACCTCACAGGCATGACGGAAAGAGACACTACACAGAACGGTATCCTGGGAAATGACCTCACAGACATGATGGAAATAGACACTGCACAAAGAAGCATCCTGGGAAATGACCTCACAGGCATGATGGAAATAGTCACTACACAGAACGGCATCCTGGGAAATGACCTCACAGGCATGACGGAAAGGACACTGCACAAAGAAGCATCATGGGAAATGACCTCACAGGCATGATGGTAATGGACACTACATAGAACGGCATCCTGGAAAATGACCTCACAGGCATGATGGATTAAACATTGCACAGAACGGCGTCCTGGGAAATGACCTCACATGCATGATGGAAATAGGCACTGCACAGAATGTAAGTCTGAGAAATGTAGTTTTTAATAGAGACACTACAGAGAAGGGCATCCTGGGAAATGTAGTTTTTAATAGAGAGACACTAAAGAGAAAGGCATCCTGGTAAATGTATTCTTTAATAGAGAGACACTACACAGAGAGGCATCCTGGGAAATGAACTCACATGCATGTAGGAAATAGACTGAAATTACACAGAATGGCATCCTGGGATATGACCTCACAGACATGATGGAAATAGACACTGCACATAGAAGCATCCTGGGAAATGACCTCACAGGCATGATGGAAATAGACACTGCACAGAAGGTCAGTCTGGGAAATGTACTTTTTAATAGAGAGACACTACAGAGAAAGTCATCCTGGTAAATGTAGTCTTTAATAGAGAGACACTACACAGAGAGGCATCCTGGGAAATGAACTCACATGCATGTAGGAAATAGACTGACATTACACAGAACGGCATCCTGGGAAATGACCTCACAGGCATGATGGAAATAGATACTACACAGAACGGTATCCTGGGAAATGACCTCAAAGACATGATGGAAATAGACACTGCACAAAAAGCATCCTGGGAAATGACCACACAGGCATGATGGAAATATACACTACACAGAACGGCATCCTGGGAAATGACCTCAAAGGCATGATGGAAATAGACACTGGTAGAACAGAATCCCGGGAATTGAACTCACAGGCATGATGGAAAGAGACACTACACAGAACGGCATCCTGGGAAATGACCTCAAAGACATGATGGAAATAGACACTGCAAGAACGGCATCCTGGGAAATGACCTCACAGGCATGATGGTAATGGACACTACACAAAACGGCATCCTGGGAAATGACCTCACATGCATGATGGAAATAGGCACTGCACAGAATGTAAGTCTGAGAAATGTAGTTTTTAATAGAGACACTACAGAGAAGGGCATCCTGGGAAATGTAGTTTTTAATAGAGAGACACTAAAGAGAAAGGCGTCCTGGTAAATGTAGTCTTTAATACATAGACACTACACAGAGACGCATCCAGGGAAATGTCCTCACAGGCATTATGGAAATATACTGACACTACACAGAACTGCATCCTGGGAAATGACCTCACAGGCATGATGGAAATAGACACTGCACAGAACGACATCCTGGGAAATGACCTCACAGGCATGATGGAATTAAACATTGCACAGAACGGCATCCTGGGAAATGACCTCACAGGCATGATGGAAATGGATACTACACAGAACGGCATCCTGGAAAATGACCTCACAGGCATGATGGAAATAGACACTACACAGAACTGCATGCTGGGAAATGACCTCACAGGCCTGATGGAAATAGACACTGCACAGAACGGCATCCTGGGAAATGACCTCACAGGCATGACGGAAAGAGACACTACACAGAACGGTATCCTGGGAAATGACCTCACAGACATGATGAAAATAGACACTGCACAAAGAAGCATCCTGGGAAATGACCTCACAGGCATGATGGAAATAGTCACTACACAGAACGGCATCCTGGGAAATGACCTCACAGGCATGACGGAAAGAGACACTGCACAAAGAAGCATCCTGGGAAATGACCTCACAGGCATGATGGTAATGGACACTACATAGAACGGCATCCTGGAAAATGACCTCACAGGCATGATGGATTAAACATTGAACAGAACGGCGTCCTGGGAAATGACCTCACATGCATGATGGAAATAGGCACTGCACAGAATGTAAGTCTGAGAATTGTAGTTTTTAATAGAGACACTACAGAGAAGGGCATCCTGGGAAATGTAGTTTTTAATAGAGCGACACTAAAGAGAAAGGCATCCTGGTAAATGTAGTCTTTAATACATAGACACTACACAGAGACGCATCCAGGGAAATGTCCTCATAGGCATTATTGAAATAGACTGACACTACACAGAACTGCATCCTGGGAAATGACCTCACAGGCATGATGGAAATAGAAACTGCACAGAAAAGCATCCTGGGAAATGACCTCACAGGCATGATGGAAATGGATACTACACAGAATGGCATCCTGGAAAATGACCTCACAGGCATGATGGAAGTAAACACTACACAGAACGGCATCCTGTGAAATGACCTCACAGGCATGATGGAAATAGACACTGCCCAGAAGGTCATCCTGGGATATGTAGTTTTTAATAGAGACACTACAGAGCAAGGCATCCTGGGAAATGTAGTTTTTAATAGAGAGACACCACAGAGAAAGGCATCCTGGTAAATGTATTCTTTAATAGAGAGACACTACACAGAGAGGCATCCTGGGAAATGAACTCACAGGCATGTAGGAAATAGACTGAAATTACACAGAATGGCATCCTGGGATATGACCTCACAGACATGATGGAAATAGACACTGCACATAGAAGCATCCTGGGAAATGACCTCACAGGCATGATGGAAATAGACACTGCACAGAAGGTCAGTCTGGTAAATGTACTTTTTAATAGAGAGACACTACAGAGAAAGTCATCCTGGTAAATGTAGTCTTTAATAGAGAGACACTACACAGAGAGGTATCCTGGGAAATGAACTCATATGCATGTAGGAAATAGACTGACATTACACAGAACGGCATCCTGGGAAGTGACCTCACAGGCATGATGGAAATAGGCACTACACAGAACGGCATCCTGGGAAATGACCTCAAAGACATGATGGAAATAGACACTGCAAGAACGGCATCCTGGGAAATGACCTCACAGGCATGATGGTAATGGACACTACACAGAACGGCATCCTGGGAAATGACGTCACATGCATGATGGAAATAGGCACTGCACAGAATGTAAGTCTGAGAAATGTAGTTTTTAATAGAGACACTACAGAGAAAGGCATCCTGCGAAATGTAGTTTTTAATAGAGAGTCACTAAAGAAAAAGGCATCCTGGTAAATGTAGTCTTTAATACATAGACACTACACAGAGACGCATCCAGGGAAATGTCCTCACAGGCATTATGGAAATAGACTGACACTACACAGAACTGCATCCTGGGAAATGACCTCACAGGCATGATGGAAATAGACACTGCACAGAACGGCATCCTGGGAAATGACCTCACAGGCATGATGGAATTAAACATTGCACAGAACGGCATCCTGGGAAATGACCTCACAGGCATGATGGAAATAGGCACTGTACAGAATGTAAGTGTGAGAAATGTAGTTTTTAATAGAGACGCTACAGAGAAAGGCATCCTGGGAAATGTAGTTTTTAATACATAGACACTACACAGAGACGCATCCAGGGAAATGACCTCACAAGCATGATGGAAATAGACTGACACTACACAAAACGGCATCCAGGGAAATGACCTCACAGGCATGATGGAAATAGACATGCACAGAACGGCATCCTGTGAAATGACCTCACAGGTATGATGGAAATAGACACTGCACAGAAGGTCAGCCTGGGCAATGTAGTTTTTAATAGAGACACTACAGAGAAAGGCATCCTGGTAAATGTAGTCTTTAATAGAGAGACACTACACAGAGAGGCATCCTGGTAAATGACCTCACATGCATGTAGGAATTAGACTGACATTACACAGAATGGCATCCTGGGAAATGACCTCACAAGCATGATGGAAATAGATACTACACAGAACGGCATCCTGGGAAATCACCTCACAGACATGATTGAAATAGACACTGCACAGAGAAGCATCCTGGGAAATGACCTCGCAGGCATGATGGAAATGGACACTACACAGAACGGCATCCTGGAATATGACCTCACAGACATGACGGAAGTAAACACTGCACAGAACGGCATCCTGTGTAATGACCTCACAGGCATGATGGAAATAGACACTGCACAGAACGGCATCCTGGGAAATGACCTCACAGGCATGATGGAAATGGATACTACACAGAACGGCATCCTGGAAAATGACCTCACAGGCTTGATGGTAAAGGACACTACACAGAACGGCATCCTGGAAAATGACCTCACAGGCATGATGGAAATAGACACTACACAGAACTGCATGCTGGGAAATGACCTCACAGGCATGATGGAAATAGACACTGCACAGAATGGCATCCTGGGAAATGACCTCACAGGCATGACGGAAAGAGACACTACACAGAAATGTATCCTGGGAAATGACCTCACAGACATGATGGAAATAGACACTGCACAAAGAAGCATCCTGGGAAATGATCTCACAGGCATGATGGAAATATTCACTACATAGAACGGCATCCTGGGAAATGACCTGAAAGACATGATGGAAATAGACACTGCAAGAATGGCATCCTGAAAAATGACCTCACAGGCATGATGGTAATGGACACTACAGAGAACGGCATCCTGGAAAATGACCTCACAGGCATGATGGATTAAACATTGCACAGAAAGGCGTCCTGGGAAATGATCTCACATGCATGATGGAAATAGGCACTGCACAGAATGTAAGTCTGAGAAATGTAGTTTTTAATAGAGCCACTACAGAGAAGGGCATCCTGGGAAATGTAGTTTTTAATAGACAGACACTAAAGAGAAAGGCATCCTGGTAAATGTAGTCTTTAATACATAGACACTACACAGAGACGCATCCAGGGAAATGTCCTCATAGGCATTATTGAAATAGACTGACACTACACAGAACTGCATCCTGGGAAATGACCTCACAGGCATGATGGAAATGGATACTACACAGAATGGCATCCTGGAAAATGACCTCACAGGCATGATGGAAAGAGACACTACACAGAACGGCATCCTGGGAAATGACCTCACAGGCATGATGGAAAGAGACATTACACAGAACGGTATCCTGGGAAATGACCTCACAGACATGATGGAAATAGACACTGCACAAAGAAGCATCCTGGGAAATGACCTCACAGGCATGATGGAAATAGGCACTACACAGAACGGCATCCTGGGAAATGACCTCACAGGCATGATGGTAATGGACACTACACAGAACGGCATCCTGGGAAATGACCTCACATGCATGTTGGAAATAGGCACTGCACAGAATGTAAGTCTGAGAAATGTAGTTTTTAATAGAGACACTACAAAGAAGGGCATCCTGCGAAATGTAGTTTTTAATAGATAGTCACTAAAGAGAAAGGCATCCTGGTAAATGTAGTCTTTAATACATAGACACTACACAGAGACGCATCCAGGGAAATGTCCTCACAGGCATTATGGAAATAGACTGACACTACACAGAACTGCATCCTGGGAAATGACCTCACAGGCATGATGGAAATAGACACTGCACAGAACGGCATCCTGGGAAATGACCTCACAGGCATGATGGAAATAGGCACTGCACAGAATGTAAGTGTGAGAAATGTAGTTTTTAATAGACACACTACAGAGAAAGGCATCCTGGCATATGTAGTTTTTAATACATAGACACTACACAGAGACGCATCCAGGGAAATGACCTCACAGGCATGATGGAAATAGACTGACACTACCCAAAACGGCATCCTGGGAAATGACCTCACAGGCATGATGGAAATAGACACTGCACAGAACGGCATCCTGTGAAATGACCTCACAGGTATGATGGAAATAGACACTGCACAGAAGGTCAGCCTGGGCAATGTAGTTTTTAATAGAACACTACAGAGAAAGGCATCCTGGGAAATGTAGTTTTTAATAGAGAGACACTACAGAGAAAGTCATCGTGGTAAATGTAGTCTTTAATAGAGAGACACTACACAGAGAGGCATCCTGGGAAATGAACTCACATGCATGTAGGAAATAGACTGACATTACACAGAACGGCATCCTGGGATATGACCTCACAGGCATGATGGAAATAGACACTGCACAGAAAGACATCCTGGGAAATGACCTCACAGGCATGATGGAATTAAACATTGCACAGAACGGCATCCTGGGAAATGACCTCACAGGCATGATGGAAATAGTCACTACACAGAACGGAATCCTGGGAAATGACCTCAAAGACATGATGGAAATAGACACTGCAAGAACGGTATCCTGGGAAATGACCTCACAGGCATGATGGTAATGGACACTACAGAGAACGGCATCCTGGGAAATGACCTCACATGCATGATGGAAATAGGCACTGCACAGAATATAAGTCTGAGAAATGTAGTTTTTAATAGAGACACTACAGAGAAGGGCATCCTAGGAAATGTAGTTTTTAATAGAGAGACACTAAAGAGAAAGGCATCCTGGTAAATGTAGTCTTTAATATATAGACACTACACAGAGACGCATCCAGGGAAATGTCCTCACAGGCATGATGGAAATAGACACTGCACAGAACGGCATCCTGGGAAATGACCTCACAGGCATGATGGAAATGGATACTACACAGAACGGCATCCTGGAAAATGACCTCACAGGCATGATGGAAGTAAACACTGCACAGAACGGCATCCTGTGAAATGACCTCACAGGCATGATGGAAGTAGACACTGCACAGAAGGTCATCCTGGGATATGTAGTTTTTAATAGAGACACTACAGAGAAAGGCATCCTGGAAAATGTAGTTTTTAATAGAGAGACACTACAGAGAAAGGCATCCTGGTAAATGTTGTCTTTAATAGAGAGACACTACACAGAGAGGTATCCTGGGAAATGAACTCACATGCATGTAGGAAATAGACTGAAATTACACAGAACGGCATCCTGGGATATGACCTCACAGGCATGATGGAAATAGACACTGCAAAGAACGGCATCCTGGGAAATGACCTCACAGGCATGATGGAAAGAGACACTACACAGAACGGTATCCTGGGAAATGACCTCACAGACATGATGGAAATAGACATTGCACAAAGAAGCATTCTGGGAAATCACCTCACAGACATGAGGAAAATAGACACTACACAGAACGGCATCCTGGGAAATGACCTCAAATTCATGATGGAAATAGACACTGCAAGAAAGGCATCCAGGGAAATGACCTCACAGGCATCATGGTAATGTACACTACACAGAATGGCATCCTGGAAAATGACCTCACAGGCATGATGGAATTAAACATTGCACAGAACGGCATCCTGGGAAATGACCTCACAGGCATGATGGAAATAGGCACTGCACTGAATGTAAGTGTGAGAAATGTAGTTTTTAATAGAGACACTACATAGAAAGGCATCCTGGGAAATGTAGTTTTTAATACATAGACACTACACAGAGAGGCATCCAGGGAAATGACCTCACAGGCATGATGGAAATAGACTGACACTACCCAAAACGGCATCCTGGGAAATGACCTCACAGGCATGATGGAAATAGACACTGCAAGAACGGCATCCTGGGAAATGACCTCACATGCATGATGGAAATAGGCTCTGCACAGAATGTAAGTCTGAGTATTGTAGTTTTTAATAGAGACACTACAGAGAAGGGCATCCTGGGAAATGTAGTTTTTAATAGAGAGACACTAAAGAGAAAGGCATCCTGGTAAATGTAGACTTTAATACATAGACACTACACAGAGACGCATCCAGGGAAATGTCCTCACAGGCATTATGGAAATACACTGACACTACACAGAACTGCATCCAGGGAAATGACCTCACAGGCATGATGGAAATAGACACTACACAGAACGGCATCCTGGGAAATGACCTCACAGGCATGATGGAAATGGATACTACACAGAACGGCATCCTGGAAAATGACCACACAGGCATGATGGTAAAGGACACTACACAGAACTGCATCCTGGAAAATGACCTCACAGGCATGATGGAAATAGACACTACACAGAACTGCATCCTGGGAAATGACCTCACAGGCATGATGGAAATAGACACTGCACAGAACGGCATCCTGGGAAATGACCTCACAGGCATGATGGAAAGAGACACTACACAGAACGGTATCCTGGGAAAAGACCTCACAGACATGATGGAAATAGACACTGCACAAAGAAGCATCCTGGGAAATGACCTCACAGGCATGATGGTAATAGGCACTACATAGAACGGCATCCTGGGAAATGACCTCAAAGACATGATGGAAATAGACACTGCAAGAACGGCATCCTGGGAAATGACCTCACAGGCATGATGGTAATGGACACTACACAGAACGGCATCCTGGGAAATGACCTCACATGCATGATGGAAATAGGCACTGCACAGAATGTAAGTCTGAGAAATGTAGTTTTTAATAGAGACACTACAGGGAAGGGCATCCTGCGAAATGTAGTTTTTAATAGAGAGTCACTAAAGAGAAAGGCATTCTGGTAAATGTAGTCTTTAATACATAGACACTACACAGAGACGCATCCAGGGAAATGTCCTCACACGCATTATGGAAATAGACACTGCACAGAACGGCATCCTGGGAAATGACCTCACAGGCATGATGGAAATGGATACTACACAGAACGGCATCCTGGAAAATGACCTCACAGGCATGATGGAAGTAAACACTGCACAGAACGGCATCCTGTGAAATGACCTCACAGGCATGATGGAAATAGTCACTGCACAGAAGGTCATCCTGGGATATGTAGTTTTTAATAGAGACACTACAGAGAAAGGCATCCTGGGAAATGTAGTTTTTAATAGAGAGACACTACAGAGAAAGGCATCCTGGTAAATGTTGTCTTTAATAGAGAGACACTACACAGAGAGGCATCCTGGGAAATGAACTCACATGCATGTAGGAAATAGACTGAAATTACACAGAACGGCATCCTGGGATATGACCTCACAGGCATGATGGAAATAGACACTGCACAGAACGGCATCCTGGGAAATGTCCTCACAGGCATGATGGAAAGAGACACTACACAGAACGGTATCCTGGGAAATGACCTCACAGACATGATGGAAATAGACACTGCACAAAGAAGCATCCTGGGAAATCACCTCACAGACATGAGGGAAATAGACACTACACAGAACGGCATCCTGGGAAATGACCTCAAATTCATGATGGAAATAGACACTGCAAGAACGGCATCCAGGGAAATGACCTCACAGGCATCATGGTAATGTACACTACACAGAATGGCATCCTGGAAAATGACCTCACAGGCATGATGGAATTAAACATTGCACAGAACGGCATCCTGGGAAATGACCACACAGGCATGATGGAAATAGGCACTGCACAGAATGTAAGTGTGAGAAATGTAGTTTTTACTAGAGACACTACAGAGAAAGGCATCCTGGGAAATGTAGTTTTTAATACATAGACACTACACAGAGAGGCATCCAGGGAAATGACCTCACAGGCATGATGGAAATAGACTGACACTACACAGAACTGCATCCTGGGAAATGACCTCACAGGCATGATGGAAATAGACACTACACAGAACGGCATCCTGGGAAATGACCTCACAGGCATGATGGAAATGGATACTACACAGAACGGCATCCTGGAAAATGACCACACAGGCATGATGGTAAAGGACACTACACAGAACTGCATCCTGGAAAATGACCTCACAGGCATGATGGAAATAGACACTACACAGAACTGCATCCTGGGAAATGACCTCACAGGCATGATGGAAATAGACACTGCACAGAACGGCATCCTGGGAAATGACCTCACAGGCATGATGGAAAGAGACACTACACAGAACGGTATCCTGGGAAAAGACCTCACAGACATGATGGAAATAGACACTGCACAAAGAAGCATCCTGGGAAATGACCTCACAGGCATGATGGAAATAGGCACTACATAGAACGGCATCCTGGGAAATGACCTCAAAGACATGATGGAAATAGACACTGCAAGAACGGCATCCTGGGAAATGACCTCACAGGCATGATGGTAATGGACACTACACAGAACGGCATCCTGGGAAATGACCTCACATGCATGATGGAAATAGGCACTGCACAGAATGTAAGTCTGAGAAATGTAGTTTTTAATAGAGACACTACAGGGAAGGGCATCCTGCGAAATGTAGTTTTTAATAGAGAGTCACTAAAGAGAAAGGCATTCTGGTAAATGTAGTCTTTAATACATAGACACTACACAGAGACGCATCCAGGGAAATGTCCTCACAGGCATTATGGAAATAGACACTGCACAGAACGGCATCCTGGGAAATGACCTCACAGGCATGATGGAAATGGATACTACACAGAACGGCATCCTGGAAAATGACCTCACAGGCATGATGGAAGTAAACACTGCACAGAACGGCATCCTGTGAAATGACCTCACAGGCATGATGGAAATAGACACTGCACAGAAGGTCATCCTGGGATATTTAGTTTTTAATAGAGACACTACAGAGAAAGGCATCCTGGGAAATGTAGTTTTTAATAGAGAGACACTACAGAGAAAGGCATCCTGGTAAATGTTGTCTTTAATAGAGAGACACTACACAGAGAGGCATCCTGTGAAATGAACTCACATGCATGTAGGAAATAGACTGAAATTACACAGAACGGCATCCTGGGATATGACCTCACAGGCATGATTGAAATAGACACTGCACAGAACGGCATCCTGGGAAATGTCCTCACAGGCATGATGGAAAGAGACACTACACAGAACGGTATCCTGGGAAATGACCTCACAGACATGATGGAAATAGACACTGCACAAAGAAGCATCCTGGGAAATCACCTCACAGACATGAGGGAAATAGACTCTACACAGAACGGCATCCTGGGAAATGACCTCAAAGTCATGATGGAAATAGACACTGCAAGAACGGCATCCAGGGAAATGACCTCACAGGCATCATGGTAATGTACACTACACAGAATGGCATCCTGGAAAATGACCTCACAGGCATGATGGAATTAAACATTGCACAGAACGGCATCCTGGGAAATGACCACACAGGCATGATGGAAATAGGCACTGCACAGAATGTAAGTGTGAGAAATGTAGTTTTTAATAGAGACACTACAGAGAAAGGCATCCTGGGAAATGTAGTTTTTAATACATAGACACTACACAGAGAGGCATCCAGGGAAATGACCTCACAGGCATGATGGAAATAGACTGACACTACCCAAAACGGCATCCTGGGAAATGACCTCACAGGCATGATGGAAATAGACACTGCAAGAACAGCATCCTGGGAAATGTCCTCACATGCATGATGGAAATAGGCACTGCACAGAATGTAAGTCTGAGAAATGTAGTTTTTAATAGAGACAATACAGAGAAGGGCATCCTGGGAAACGTAGTTTTTAATAGAGAGACATAAAGAGAAAGGCATCCTGGTAAATGTAGTCTTTAATACATAGACACTACACAGAGACGCATCCAGGGAAATGTCCTCATAGGCATTATTGAAATAGACTGACACTACACAGAACTGCATCCTGGGAAATGACCTCACAGGCATGATGGAAATGGATACTACACAGAATGGCATCCTGGAAAATGACCTCACAGGCATGATGGAAAGAGACACTACACAGAACGGCATCCTGGGAAATGACCTCACAGGCATGATGGAAAGAGACATTACACAGAACGGTATCCTGGGAAATGACCTCACAGACATGATGGAAATAGACACTGCACAAAGAAGCATCCTGGGAAATGACCTCACAGGCATGATGGAAATAGGCACTACACAGAACGGCATCCTGGGAAATGACCTCACAGGCATGATGGTAATGGACACTACACAGAACGGCATCCTGGGAAATGACCTCACATGCATGTTGGAAATAGGCACTGCACAGAATGTAAGTCTGAGAAATGTAGTTTTTAATAGAGACACTACAAAGAAGGGCATCCTGCGAAATGTAGTTTTTAATAGATAGTCACTAAAGAGAAAGGCATCCTGGTAAATGTAGTCTTTAATACATAGACACTACACAGAGACGCATCCAGGGAAATGTCCTCACAGGCATTATGGAAATAGACTGACACTACACAGAACTGCATCCTGGGAAATGACCTCACAGGCATGATGGAAATAGACACTGCACAGAACGGCATCCTGGGAAATGACCTCACAGGCATGATGGAAATAGGCACTGCACAGAATGTAAGTGTGAGAAATGTAGTTTTTAATAGACACACTACAGAGAAAGGCATCCTGGCATATGTAGTTTTTAATACATAGACACTACACAGAGACGCATCCAGGGAAATGACCTCACAGGCATGATGGAAATAGACTGACACTACCCAAAACGGCATCCTGGGAAATGACCTCACAGGCATGATGGAAATAGACACTGCACAGAACGGCATCCTGTGAAATGACCTCACAGGTATGATGGAAATAGACACTGCACAGAAGGTCAGCCTGGGCAATGTAGTTTTTAATAGAACACTACAGAGAAAGGCATCCTGGGAAATGTAGTTTTTAATAGAGAGACACTACAGAGAAAGTCATCGTGGTAAATGTAGTCTTTAATAGAGAGACACTACACAGAGAGGCATCCTGGGAAATGAACTCACATGCATGTAGGAAATAGACTGACATTACACAGAACGGCATCCTGGGATATGACCTCACAGGCATGATGGAAATAGACACTGCACAGAAAGACATCCTGGGAAATGACCTCACAGGCATGATGGAATTAAACATTGCACAGAACGGCATCCTGGGAAATGACCTCACAGGCATGATGGAAATAGTCACTACACAGAACGGAATCCTGGGAAATGACCTCAAAGACATGATGGAAATAGACACTGCAAGAACGGTATCCTGGGAAATGACCTCACAGGCATGATGGTAATGGACACTACAGAGAACGGCATCCTGGGAAATGACCTCACATGCATGATGGAAATAGGCACTGCACAGAATATAAGTCTGAGAAATGTAGTTTTTAATAGAGACACTACAGAGAAGGGCATCCTAGGAAATGTAGTTTTTAATAGAGAGACACTAAAGAGAAAGGCATCCTGGTAAATGTAGTCTTTAATATATAGACACTACACAGAGACGCATCCAGGGAAATGTCCTCACAGGCATGATGGAAATAGACACTGCACAGAACGGCATCCTGGGAAATGACCTCACAGGCATGATGGAAATGGATACTACACAGAACGGCATCCTGGAAAATGACCTCACAGGCATGATGGAAGTAAACACTGCACAGAACGGCATCCTGTGAAATGACCTCACAGGCATGATGGAAGTAGACACTGCACAGAAGGTCATCCTGGGATATGTAGTTTTTAATAGAGACACTACAGAGAAAGGCATCCTGGAAAATGTAGTTTTTAATAGAGAGACACTACAGAGAAAGGCATCCTGGTAAATGTTGTCTTTAATAGAGAGACACTACACAGAGAGGTATCCTGGGAAATGAACTCACATGCATGTAGGAAATAGACTGAAATTACACAGAACGGCATCCTGGGATATGACCTCACAGGCATGATGGAAATAGACACTGCAAAGAACGGCATCCTGGGAAATGACCTCACAGGCATGATGGAAAGAGACACTACACAGAACGGTATCCTGGGAAATGACCTCACAGACATGATGGAAATAGACATTGCACAAAGAAGCATTCTGGGAAATCACCTCACAGACATGAGGAAAATAGACACTACACAGAACGGCATCCTGGGAAATGACCTCAAATTCATGATGGAAATAGACACTGCAAGAAAGGCATCCAGGGAAATGACCTCACAGGCATCATGGTAATGTACACTACACAGAATGGCATCCTGGAAAATGACCTCACAGGCATGATGGAATTAAACATTGCACAGAACGGCATCCTGGGAAATGACCTCACAGGCATGATGGAAATAGGCACTGCACTGAATGTAAGTGTGAGAAATGTAGTTTTTAATAGAGACACTACATAGAAAGGCATCCTGGGAAATGTAGTTTTTAATACATAGACACTACACAGAGAGGCATCCAGGGAAATGACCTCACAGGCATGATGGAAATAGACTGACACTACCCAAAACGGCATCCTGGGAAATGACCTCACAGGCATGATGGAAATAGACACTGCAAGAACGGCATCCTGGGAAATGACCTCACATGCATGATGGAAATAGGCTCTGCACAGAATGTAAGTCTGAGTATTGTAGTTTTTAATAGAGACACTACAGAGAAGGGCATCCTGGGAAATGTAGTTTTTAATAGAGAGACACTAAAGAGAAAGGCATCCTGGTAAATGTAGACTTTAATACATAGACACTACACAGAGACGCATCCAGGGAAATGTCCTCACAGGCATTATGGAAATACACTGACACTACACAGAACTGCATCCAGGGAAATGACCTCACAGGCATGATGGAAATAGACACTACACAGAACGGCATCCTGGGAAATGACCTCACAGGCATGATGGAAATGGATACTACACAGAACGGCATCCTGGAAAATGACCACACAGGCATGATGGTAAAGGACACTACACAGAACTGCATCCTGGAAAATGACCTCACAGGCATGATGGAAATAGACACTACACAGAACTGCATCCTGGGAAATGACCTCACAGGCATGATGGAAATAGACACTGCACAGAACGGCATCCTGGGAAATGACCTCACAGGCATGATGGAAAGAGACACTACACAGAACGGTATCCTGGGAAAAGACCTCACAGACATGATGGAAATAGACACTGCACAAAGAAGCATCCTGGGAAATGACCTCACAGGCATGATGGTAATAGGCACTACATAGAACGGCATCCTGGGAAATGACCTCAAAGACATGATGGAAATAGACACTGCAAGAACGGCATCCTGGGAAATGACCTCACAGGCATGATGGTAATGGACACTACACAGAACGGCATCCTGGGAAATGACCTCACATGCATGATGGAAATAGGCACTGCACAGAATGTAAGTCTGAGAAATGTAGTTTTTAATAGAGACACTACAGGGAAGGGCATCCTGCGAAATGTAGTTTTTAATAGAGAGTCACTAAAGAGAAAGGCATTCTGGTAAATGTAGTCTTTAATACATAGACACTACACAGAGACGCATCCAGGGAAATGTCCTCACACGCATTATGGAAATAGACACTGCACAGAACGGCATCCTGGGAAATGACCTCACAGGCATGATGGAAATGGATACTACACAGAACGGCATCCTGGAAAATGACCTCACAGGCATGATGGAAGTAAACACTGCACAGAACGGCATCCTGTGAAATGACCTCACAGGCATGATGGAAATAGACACTGCACAGAAGGTCATCCTGGGATATGTAGTTTTTAATAGAGACACTACAGAGAAAGGCATCCTGGGAAATGTAGTTTTTAATAGAGAGACACTACAGAGAAAGGCATCCTGGTAAATGTTGTCTTTAATAGAGAGACACTACACAGAGAGGCATCCTGGGAAATGAACTCACATGCATGTAGGAAATAGACTGAAATTACACAGAACGGCATCCTGGGATATGACCTCACAGGCATGATGGAAATAGACACTGCACAGAACGGCATCCTGGGAAATGTCCTCACAGGCATGATGGAAAGAGACACTACACAGAACAGTATCCTGGGAAATGACCTCACAGACATGATGGAAATAGACACTGCACAAAGAAGCATCCTGGGAAATCACCTCACAGACATGAGGGAAATAGACACTACACAGAACGGCATCCTGGGAAATGACCTCAAAGTCATGATGGAAATAGACACTGCAAGAACGGCATCCAGGGAAATGACCTCACAGGCATCATGGTAATGTACACTACACAGAATGGCATCCTGGAAAATGACCTCACAGGCATGATGGAATTAAACATTGCACAGAACGGCATCCTGGGAAATGACCACACAGGCATGATGGAAATAGGCACTGCACAGAATGTAAGTGTGAGAAATGTAGTTTTTACTAGAGACACTACAGAGAAAGGCATCCTGGGAAATGTAGTTTTTAATACATAGACACTACACAGAGAGGCATCCAGGGAAATGACCTCACAGGCATGATGGAAATAGACTGACACTACACAGAACTGCATCCTGGGAAATGACCTCACAGGCATGATGGAAATAGACACTACACAGAACGGCATCCTGGGAAATGACCTCACAGGCATGATGGAAATGGATACTACACAGAACGGCATCCTGGAAAATGACCACACAGGCATGATGGTAAAGGACACTACACAGAACTGCATCCTGGAAAATGACCTCACAGGCATGATGGAAATAGACACTACACAGAACTGCATCCTGGGAAATGACCTCACAGGCATGATGGAAATAGACACTGCACAGAACGGCATCCTGGGAAATGACCTCACAGGCATGATGGAAAGAGACACTACACAGAACGGTATCCTGGGAAAAGACCTCACAGACATGATGGAAATAGACACTGCACAAAGAAGCATCCTGGGAAATGACCTCACAGGCATGATGGAAATAGGCACTACATAGAACGGCATCCTGGGAAATGACCTCAAAGACATGATGGAAATAGACACTGCAAGAACGGCATCCTGGGAAATGACCTCACAGGCATGATGGTAATGGACACTACACAGAACGGCATCCTGGGAAATGACCTCACATGCATGATGGAAATAGGCACTGCACAGAATGTAAGTCTGAGAAATGTAGTTTTTAATAGAGACACTACAGGGAAGGGCATCCTGCGAAATGTAGTTTTTAATAGAGAGTCACTAAAGAGAAAGGCATTCTGGTAAATGTAGTCTTTAATACATAGACACTACACAGAGACGCATCCAGGGAAATGTCCTCACAGGCATTATGGAAATAGACACTGCACAGAACGGCATCCTGGGAAATGACCTCACAGGCATGATGGAAATGGATACTACACAGAACGGCATCCTGGAAAATGACCTCACAGGCATGATGGAAGTAAACACTGCACAGAACGGCATCCTGTGAAATGACCTCACAGGCATGATGGAAATAGACACTGCACAGAAGGTCATCCTGGGATATTTAGTTTTTAATAGAGACACTACAGAGAAAGGCATCCTGGGAAATGTAGTTTTTAATAGAGAGACACTACAGAGAAAGGCATCCTGGTAAATGTTGTCTTTAATAGAGAGACACTACACAGAGAGGCATCCTGTGAAATGAACTCACATGCATGTAGGAAATAGACTGAAATTACACAGAACGGCATCCTGGGATATGACCTCACAGGCATGATTGAAATAGACACTGCACAGAACGGCATCCTGGGAAATGTCCTCACAGGCATGATGGAAAGAGACACTACACAGAACGGTATCCTGGGAAATGACCTCACAGACATGATGGAAATAGACACTGCACAAAGAAGCATCCTGGGAAATCACCTCACAGACATGAGGGAAATAGACTCTACACAGAACGGCATCCTGGGAAATGACCTCAAAGTCATGATGGAAATAGACACTGCAAGAACGGCATCCAGGGAAATGACCTCACAGGCATCATGGTAATGTACACTACACAGAATGGCATCCTGGAAAATGACCTCACAGGCATGATGGAATTAAACATTGCACAGAACGGCATCCTGGGAAATGACCACACAGGCATGATGGAAATAGGCACTGCACAGAATGTAAGTGTGAGAAATGTAGTTTTTAATAGAGACACTACAGAGAAAGGCATCCTGGGAAATGTAGTTTTTAATACATAGACACTACACAGAGAGGCATCCAGGGAAATGACCTCACAGGCATGATGGAAATAGACTGACACTACCCAAAACGGCATCCTGGGAAATGACCTCACAGGCATGATGGAAATAGACACTGCAAGAACAGCATCCTGGGAAATGTCCTCACATGCATGATGGAAATAGGCACTGCACAGAATGTAAGTCTGAGAAATGTAGTTTTTAATAGAGACAATACAGAGAAGGGCATCCTGGGAAATGTAGTTTTTAATAGAGAGACATAAAGAGAAAGGCATCCTGGTAAATGTAGTCTTTAATACATAGACACTACACAGAGACGCATCCAGGGTAATGTCCTCACAGGCATTATGGAAATAGACTGACACTACACTGAAGTGCCTCCTGGGAAATGACCTCACAGGCATGATGGAAATAGACACTGCACAGAACTGCATCCTGGGAAATGACCTCACAGGCATGATGGAAATAGACACTGCACAGAACGGCATCCTGGGAAATGACCTCACAGGCATGATGGAAAGAGACACTACACCGAACGGAATCCTGGGAAATTACCTCACAGACATGATGGAAATAGACACTGCACAAAGAAGCATCCTGGGAAATGACCTCACAGGCATGATGGAAATAGGCACTACACAGAACGGCATCCTGGGAAATGACCTCAAAGACATGATGGAAATAGACACTGCAAGAACGGCATCCTGGGAAATGACCTCACAGGCATGATGGTAATGGACACTACACCGAACGGCATGCTGGGAAATGACCTCACAGGCATGATGGAAATAGGCACTGCACAGAATGTAAGTCTGAGAAATGTAGTTTTTAATAGAGACACTACAGAGAAGGGCGTCCTGCGATATGTAGTTTTTAATAGAGAGTCACTAAAGAGAAAGGCATCCTGGTAAATGTAGTCTTTAATGCATAGACACTACACAGAGACGCATCCAGGGAAATGTCCTCACAGGCATTATGGAAATAGACTGACACTACACAGAACTGCATCCTGGGAAATGACCTCACAGGCATGATGGAAATAGACACTGCACAGAACGGCATCCTGGGAAATGACCTCACAGGCATGATGGAATTAAACATTGCACAGAACGGCATCCTGGGAAATGACCTCACAGGCATGATGGAAATAGGCACTGCACAGAATGTAAGTGTGAGAAATGTAGTTTTTAATAGAGACACTACAGAGAAAGGCATCCTGGCATATGTAGTTTTTAATACATAGACACTACACAGAGACGCATCCAGGGAAATGACCTCACAGGCATGATGGAAATAGACTGACACTACACAAAACGGCATCCTGGGAAATGACCTCACAGGCATGATGGAAATAGACACTGCACAGAACGGCATCCTGTGAAATGACCTCACAGGTATGATGGAAATAGACACTGCACAGAAGGTCAGCCTGGGCAATGTAGTTTTTAATAGAGACACTACAGAGAAAGGCATCCTGGGAAATGTAGTTTTTAATAGAGAGACACTACAGAGAAAGTCATCCTGGTAAATGTAGTCTTTAATAGAGAGACACTACACAGAGAGGCATCCTGGGAAATGAACTCACACTCATGTAGGAAATAGACTGACATTACACAGAACGGCATCCGGGGATATGACCTCACAGGCATGATGGAATTAAACACTGCACAGAACGGCATCCTGGGAAATGACCTCACAGGCATGATGGAAATAGTCACTACACACAACGGCATCCTGGGAAATGACCTCAAAGACATGATGGAAATACACACTGCAAGAACGGTATCCTGGGAAATGACTTCACAGGCATGATGGTAATGGACACTACAGAGAACGGCATCCTGGGAAATGACCTCACATGCATGATGGAAATAGGCACTGCACAGAATATAAGTCTGAGAAATGTAGTTTTTAATAGAGACACTACAGAGAAGGGCATCCTGGGAAATGTAGTTTTTAATAGAGAGACACTAAAGAGAAAGGCATCCTGGTAAATGTAGTCTTTAATACATAGACACTACACAGAGACGCATCCAGGGAAATGTCCTCACAGGCATTATTGAAATAGACTGACACTACACAGAACTGCATCCTGGGAAATGACCTCACAGGCATGATGGAAATAGACACTGCACAGAACGGCATCCTGGGAAATGACCTCACAGGCATGATGGAAATGGATACTACACAGAACGGCATCCTGGAAAATGACCTCACAGGCATGATGGAAGTAAACACTGCACAGAACGGCAGCTTAGGATATGACCTCACAGGCATGATGGAAATAGACACTGCACAGAAGGTCATCCTGGGATATGTAGTTTTTAATAGAGACACTACAGAGAAAGGCATCCTGGGAAATGTAGTTTTTAATAGTGAGACACTACAGAGAAAGGCATCCTGGTAAATGTTGTCTTTAATAGAGAGACACTACACAGAGAGGCATCCTGGGAAATGAACTCACATGCATGTAGGAAATAGACTGACATTACACAGAACGGCATCCTGGGATATGACCTCACAGGCATGATGGAAATAGACACTGCACAGAACGGCATCCTGGGAAATGACCTCACAGGCATGATGGAAAGAGACACTACACAGATCGGTATCCTGGGAAATGACCTCACAGACATGATGGAAATAGACACTGCACAAAGAAGCATCCTGGGAAATCACCTCATAGACATGAGGGAAATAGACACTACACAGAACGGCATCCTGGGAAATGACCTCAAAGTCATGATGGAAATAGACACTGCAAGAACGGCATCCTGTGAAATGACCTCATAGGCATGATGGAAATAGACACTGCACAGAAGGTCATCCTGGGATATGTAGTTTTTAATAGAGACACTACAGAGAAAGGCATACTGGGAAATGTAGTTTTTAATAGAGAGACACTACAGAGAAAGTCATCCTGTGAAATGTAGTTTTTAATACATAGACACTACACAGAGACGCATCCAGGGAAATCACCTCACAGGCATGATGGTAATGGACACTACAGAGAGCGGCATCCTGGAAAATGACCTCACAGGCATGATGGATTAAACATTGCAGAGAACGGCATCCTGGTAAATTACCTCACATGCATGATGGAAATAGGTACTGCACAGAATGTAAGTCTGAGAAATGTAGTTTTTAATAGAGACACTACAGAGAAAGGCATCCTGGGAAATGTAGTTTTTAATAGAGAGTCAATACAGAGAAAGGCATCCTGGTAAATGTAGTCTTTAATAGAGAGACACTACACAGAGAGGCATCCTGGGAAATGACCTGACATGCATGTAGGAATTAGACTGACATTACACAGAACGGAATCCTGGGAAATGACCTCACAGGCATGATGGAAATAGACTGACACTACACAAAACGGCATCCTGGGAAATGACCTCACAGGCATGATGGAAATAGACACTGCACAGAACGGCATCCTGTGAAATGACCTCACAGGTATGATGGAAATAGACACTGCACAGAAGGTCAGCCTGGGCAATGTAGTTTTTAATAGAGACACTACAGAGAAAGGCATCCTGGGAAATGTAGTTTTTAATAGAGAGACACTACAGAGAAAGTCATCCTGGTAAATGTAGTCTTTAATAGAGAGACACTACACAGAGAGGCATCCTGGGAAATGAACTCACACGCATGTAGGAAATAGACTGACATTACACAGAACGGCATCCGGGGATATGACCTCACAGGCATGATGGAATTAAACACTGCACAGAACGGCATCCTGGGAAATGACCTCACAGGCATGATGGAAATAGGCACTACACACAACGGCATCCTGGGAAATGACCTCAAAGACATGATGGAAATACACACTGCAAGAACGGTATCCTGGGAAATGACCTCACAGGCATGATGGTAATGGACACTACAGAGAACGGCATCCTGGGAAATGACCTCACATGCATGATGGAAATAGGCACTGCACAGAATGTAAGTCTGAGAAATGTAGTTTTTAATAGAGACACTACAGGGAAGGGCATCCTGCGAAATGTTTTTTAATAGAGAGTCACTAAAGAGAAAGGCATTCTGGTAAATGTAGTCTTCAATACATAGACACTACACAGAGACACATCCAGGGAAATGTCCTCACAGGCATTATGGAAATAGACTGATACTACACAGAACTGCATCCTGGGAAATGACCTCACAGGCATGATGGAAATAGACACTGCACAGAACGGCATCCTGTGAAATGACCTCACAGGTATGATGGAAATAGACACTGCACAGAAGGTCAGCCTGGGCAATGTAGTTTTTAATAGAGACACTACAGAGAAAGGCATCCTGGGAAATGTAGTTTTTAATAGAGAGACACTACAGAGAAAGTCATCCTGGTAAATGTAGTCTTTAATAGAGAGACACTACACAGAGAGGCATCCTGGGAAATGAACTCACACTCATGTAGGAAATAGACTGACATTACACAGAACGGCATCCTGGGATATGACCTCACAGGCATGATGGAAATAGACACTGCACAGAAAGACATCCTGGGAAATGACCTGACAGGCATGATGGAATTAAACATTGCACAGAACGGCATCCTGGGAAATGACCTCACAGGCATGATGGAAATAGTCACTACACAGAACGGCATCCTGGGAAACGACCTCAAAGACATGATGGAAATAGACACTGCAAGAACGGTATCCAGGGAAATGACCTCACAGGCATGATGGTAATGGACAATACAGAGAACGGCATCCTGGGAAATGACCTCACATGCATGATGGAAATAGGCACTGCACAGAATATAAGTCTGAGAAATGTAGTTTTTAATAGAGACACTACAGAGAAGGGCATCCTGGGAAATGTAGTTTTTAATAGAGAGTCACTAAAGAGAAAGGCATCCTGGTAAATGTAGTCTTTAATACATAGACACTACACAGAGACGCATCCAGGGAAATATCCTCACAGGCATTATTGAAATAGACTGACACTACACAGAACTGCATCCTGGGAAATGACCTCACAGGCATGATGGAAATAGACACTGCACAGAACGGCATCCTGGGAAATGACCTCACAGGCATGATGGAAATGGATACTACACAGAACTGCATCCTGGAAAATGACCTCACAGGCATGATGGAAGTAAACACTGCACAGAACGGCATCCTGTGAAATGACCTCACAGGCATGATGGAAATAGACACTGCACAGAAGGTCATCCTGGGATATGTAGTTTTTAATAGAGACACTACAGAGAAAGGCATCCTGGGAAATGTAGTTTTTAATAGAGAGACACTACAGAGAAAGGCATCCTGGTAAATGTTGTCTTTAATAGAGAGACACTACACAGAGAGGCATCCTGGGAAATGAACTCACATGCATGTAGGAAATAGACTGAAATTACACAGAACGGCATCCTGGGATATGACCTCACATGCATGATGGAAATAGACACTGCACAGAACGGCATCCTGGGAAATGACCTCACAGGCATGATGGAAAGAGACACTACACAGAACGGTATCCTGGGAAATGACCTCACAGACATGATGGAAATAGACACTGCACAAAGAAGCATCCTGGGAAATCACCTCACAGACATGAGGGAAATAGACACTACACAGAACGGCATCCTGGGAAATGACCTCAAAGTCATGATGGAAATAGACACTGCAAGAACGGCATCCAGGGAAATGACCTCACAGGCATCATGGTAATGTACACTACACAGAATGGCATCCTGGAAAATGACCTCACAGGCATGAGGGAATTAAACATTGCACAGAACGGCATCCTGGGAAATGACCTCACAGGCATGATGGAAATAGGCACTGCACAGAATGTAAGTGTGAGAAATGTAGTTTTTAATAGAGACACTACAGAGAAAGGCATCCTGGGAAATGTATTTTTTAATACATAGACACTACACAGAGAGGCATCCAGGGAAATGACCTCACAGGCATGATGGAAATAGACTGACACTACCCAAAACGGCATCCTGGGAAATGACCTCACAGGCATGATGGAAATAGACACTGCAAGAACAGCATCCTGGGAAATGTCCTCACATGCATGATGGAAATAGGCACTGCACAGAATGTAAGTCTGAGAAATGTAGTTTTTAATAGAGACAATACAGAGAAGGGCATCCTGGGAAATGTAGTTTTTAATAGAGAGACATAAAGAGAAAGGCATCCTGGTAAATGTAGTCTTTAATACATAGACACTACACAGAGACGCATCCAGGGTAATGTCCTCACAGGCATTATGGAAATAGACTGACACTACACTGAACTGCCTCCTGGGAAATGACCTCACAGGCATGATGGAAATAGACACTGCACAGAACGGCATCCTGGGAAATGACCTCACAGGCATGATGGAAATAGACACTGCACAGAACGGCATCCTGGGAAATGACCTCACAGGCATGATGGAAAGAGACACTACACCGAACGGTATCCTGGGAAATTACCTCACAGACATGATGGAAATAGACACTGCACAAAGAAGCATCCTGGGAAATGACCTCACAGGCATGATGGAAATAGACACTGCAAGAACGGCATCCTGGGAAATGACCTCACAGGCATGATGGTAATGGACACTACACAGAACGGCATCCTGGGAAATGACCTCACAGGCATGATGGAAATAGGCACTGCACAGAATGTAAGTCTGAGAAATGTAGTTTTTAATAGAGACACTACAGAGAAGGGCATCCTGGGAAATGTAGTTTTTAATAGAGAGACACTAAAGAGAAAGGCGTCCTGGTAAATGTAGTCTTTAATACATAGACACTACACAGAGACGCATCCAGGGAAATGTCCTCACAGGCATTATGGAAATAGACTGACACTACACAGAACGGCATCCTGGGAAATGACCTCACAGGCATGATGGAAATAGACACTGCACAGAACGGCATCCTGGGAAATGACCTCACAGGCATGATGGAAATGGATACTACACAGAACGGCATCCTGGAAAATGACCTCACAGGCATGATGGAAGTAAACACTGCACAGAACGGCATCCTGTGAAATGACCTCACAGGCATGATGGAAACAGACACTGCACAGAAGGTCATCCTGGGATATGTAGTTTTTAATAGAGACACTACAGAGAAAGGCATCCTGGGAAATGTAGTTTTTAATAGAGAGACACTACAGAGAAAAGCATCCTGGTAAATGTTGTCTTTAATAGAGAGACACTACACAGAGAGGCATCCTGGGAAATAAACTCACATGAATGTAGGAAATAGACTGAAATTACACAGAACGGCATCCTGGGATATGGCCTCACAGGCATGATGGTAAAGGACACTACACAGAACTGCATCCTGGAAAATGACCTCACAGGCATGATGGAAATAGACACTACACAGAACTGCATCCTGGGAAATGACCTCACAGGCATGATGGAAATAGACACTGCACAGAACGGCATCCTGGGAAATGACCTCACAGGCATGATGGAAATAGACACTGCAAGAACGGCATCCTGGGAAATAACCTCACAGGCATGATGGTAATGGACACTACACAGAACGGCATCCTGGGAAATGACCTCACATGCATGATGGAAATAGGCACTGCACAGAATGTAAGTCTGAGAAATGTAGTTTTTAATAGAGACACTACAGGGAAGGGCATCCTGCGAAATGTAGTTTTTAATAGAGAGTCACTAAAGAGAAAGGCATTCTGGTAAATGTAGTCTTTAATACATAGACACTACACAGAGACGCATCCAGGGAAATGTCCTCACAGGCATTATGGAAATAGACTGACACTACACAGAACTGCATCCTGGGAAATGACCTCACAGGCATGATGGAAATAGACACTGCACAGAACGTCATCCTGGGAAATGACCTCACAGGCATGATGGAATTAAACATTGCACAGAACGGCATATTGGGAAATGACCTCACAGGCATGATGGAAATAGGCACAGCACAGAATGTAAGTGTGAGAAATGTAGTTTTTAATAGAGACACTACAGAGAAAGGCATCCTGGGAAATGTAGTTTTTAATGCATAGACACTACACAGAGACGCATCCAGGGAAATGACCTCACAGGCATGATGGAAATAGACACTGCACAGAACGGCATCCTGGGAAATGACCTCACAGGCATGATGGAATTAAACATTGCACAGAACGGCATCCTGGGAAATGACGTCACAGGCATGATGGAAATAGGCACTGCACAGAATGTAAGTGTGAGAAATGTAGTTTTTAATAGAGACACTACAGAGAAAGGCATCCTGGGAAATGTAGTTTTTAATACATAGACACTACACAGAGACGCATCCAGGGAAATGACCTCACAGGCATGATGGAAATAGACACTGCACAGAACGGCATCCTGTGAAATGACCTCACAGGTATGATGGAAATAGACACTGCACAGAAGGTCAGCCTGGGCAATGTAGTTTTTAATAGAGACACTACAGAGAAAGGCATCCTGGGAAATGTAGTTTTTAATAGAGAGAAACTACAGAGAAAGTCATCCTGGTAAATGTAGTCTTTAATAGAGAGACACTACACAGAGAGGCATCCTGGGAAATGAACTCACATGCATGTAGGAAATAGACTGACATTACACAGAACGGCATCCTGGGATATGACCTCACAGGCATGATGGAAATAGACACTGCACAGAAAGACATCCTGGGAAATGACCTGACAGGCATGATGGAATTAAACATTGCACAGAACGGCATCCTGGGAAATGACCTAACAGGCATGATGGAAATAGTCCCTACACAGAACGGCATCCTGGGAAACGACCTCAAAGACATGATGGAAATAGACACTGCAAGAACGGTATCCAGGGAAATGACCTCACAGGCATGATGGTAATGGACAATACAGAGAACGGCATCCTGGGAAATGACCTCACATGCATGATGGAAATAGGCACTGCACAGAATATAAGTCTGAGAAATGTAGTTTTTAATAGAGACACTACAGAGAAGGGCATCCTGGGAAATGTAGTTTTTTAATAGAGAGTCACTAAAGAGAAAGGCATCCTGGTAAATGTAGTCTTTAATACATAGACACTACACAGAGACGCATCCAGGGAAATATCCTCACAGGCATTATTGAAATAGACTGACACTACACAGAACTGCATCCTGGGAAATGACCTCACAGGCATGATGGAAATAGACACTGCACAGAACGGCATCCTGGGAAATGACCTCACAGGCATGATGGAAATGGATACTACACAGAACGGCATCCTGGAAAATGACCTCACAGGCATGATGGAAGTAAACACTGCACAGAACGGCATCCTGTGAAATGACCTCACAGGCATGATGGAAATAGACACTGCACAGAAGGTCATCCTGGGATATGTAGTTTTTAATAGAGACACTACAGAGAAAGGCATCCTGGGAAATGTAGTTTTTAATAGAGAGACACTACAGAGAAAGGCATCCTGGTAAATGTTGTCTTTAATAGAGAGACACTACACAGAGAGGCATCCTGGGAAATGAACTCACATGCATGTAGGAAATAGACTGAAATTACACAGAACGGCATCCTGGGATATGACCTCACAGGCATGATGGAAATAGACACTGCACAGAACGGCATCCTGGGAAATGACCTCACATGCATGATGGAAAGAGACACTACACAGAACGGTATCCTGGGAAATGACCTCACAGACATGATGGAAATAGACACTGCACAAAGAAGCATCCTGGGAAATCACCTCACAGACATGAGGGAAATAGACACTACACAGAACGGCATCCTGGGAAATGACCTCAAAGTCATGATGGAAATAGACACTGCAAGAACGGCATCCAGGGAAATGACCTCACAGGCATCATGGTAATGTACACTACACAGAATGGCATCCTGGAAAATGACCTCACAGGCATGATGGAATTAAACATTGCACAGAACGGCATCCTGGGAAATGACCTCACAGGCATGATGGAAATAGGCACTGCACAGAATGTAAGTGTGAGAAATGTAGTTTTTAATAGAGACACTACAGAGAAAGGCATCCTGGGAAATGTATTTTTTAATACATAGACACTACACAGAGAGGCATCCAGGGAAATGACCTCACAGGCATGATGGAAATAGACTGACACTACCCAAAACGGCATCCTGGGAAATGACCTCACAGGCATGATGGAAATAGACACTGCAAGAACAGCATCCTGGGAAATGTCCTCACATGCATGATGGAAATAGGCACTGCACAGAATGTAAGTCTGAGAAATGTAGTTTTTAATAGAGACAATACAGAGAAGGGCATCCTGGGAAATGTAGTTTTTAATAGAGAGACATAAAGAGAAAGGCATCCTGGTAAATGTAGTCTTTAATACATAGACACTACACAGAGACGCATCCAGGGTAATGTCCTCACAGGCATTATGGAAATAGACTGACACTACACTGAACTGCCTCCTGGGAAATGACCTCACAGGCATGATGGAAATAGACACTGCACAGAACGGCATCCTGGGAAATGACCTCACAGGCATGATGGAAATAGACACTGCACAGAACGGCATCCTGGGAAATGACCTCACAGGCATGATGGAAAGAGACACTACACCGAACGGTATCCTGGGAAATTACCTCATAGACATGATGGAAATAGACACTGCACAAAGAAGCATCCTGGGAAATGACCTCACAGGCATGATGGAAATAGACACTGCAAGAACGGCATCCTGGGAAATGACCTCACAGGCATGATGGTAATGGACACTACACAGAACGGCATCCTGGGAAATGACCTCACAGGCATGATGGAAATAGGCACTGCACAGAATGTAAGTCTGAGAAATGTAGTTTTTAATAGAGACACTACAGAGAAGGGCATCCTGGGGAATGTAGTTTTAATAGAGAGACACTAAAGAGAAAGGCGTCCTGGTAAATGTAGTCTTTAATACATAGACACTACACAGAGACGCATCCAGGGAAATGTCCTCACAGGCATTATGGAAATAGACTGACACTACACAGAACGGCATCCTGGGAAATGACCTCACAGGCATGATGGAAATAGACACTGCACAGAACGGCATCCTGGGAAATGACCTCACAGGCATGATGGAAATGGATACTACACAGAACGGCATCCTGGAAAATGACCTCACAGGCATGATGGAAGTAAACACTGCACAGAACGGCATCCTGTGAAATGACCTCACAGGCATGATGGAAACAGACACTGCACAGAAGGTCATCCTGGGATATGTAGTTTTTAATAGAGACACTACAGAGAAAGGCATCCTGGGAAATGTAGTTTTTAATAGAGAGACACTACAGAGAAAAGCATCCTGGTAAATGTTGTCTTTAATAGAGAGACACTACACAGAGAGGCATCCTGGGAAATAAACTCACATGAATGTAGGAAATAGACTGAAATTACACAGAACGGCATCCTGGGATATGGCCTCACAGGCATGATGGTAAAGGACACTACACAGAACTGCATCCTGGAAAATGACCTCACAGGCATGATGGAAATAGACACTACACAGAACTGCATCCTGGGAAATGACCTCACAGGCATGATGGAAATAGACACTGCACAGAACGGCATCCTGGGAAATGACCTCACAGGCATGATGGAAATAGACACTGCAAGAACGGCATCCTGGGAAATAACCTCACAGGCATGATGGTAATGGACACTACACAGAACGGCATCCTGGGAAATGACCTCACATGCATGATGGAAATAGGCACTGCACAGAATGTAAGTCTGAGAAATGTAGTTTTTAATAGAGACACTACAGGGAAGGGCATCCTGCGAAATGTAGTTTTTAATAGAGAGTCACTAAAGAGAAAGGCATTCTGGTAAATGTAGTCTTTAATACATAGACACTACACAGAGACGCATCCAGGGAAATGTCCTCACAGGCATTATGGAAATAGACTGACACTACACAGAACTGCATCCTGGGAAATGACCTCACAGGTATGATGGAAATAGACACTGCACAGAACGGCATCCTGGGAAATGACCTCACAGGCATGATGGAATTAAACATTGCACAGAACGGCATCCTGGGAAATGACCTCACAGGCATGATGGAAATAGGCACAGCACAGAATGTAAGTGTGAGAAATGTAGTTTTTAATAGAGACACTACAGAGAAAGGCATCCTGGGAAATGTAGTTTTTAATGCATAGACACTACACAGAGACGCATCCAGGGAAATGACCTCACAGGCATGATGGAAATAGACACTGCACAGAACGGCATCCTGGGAAATGACCTCACAGGCATGATGGAATTAAACATTGCACAGAACGGCATCCTGGGAAATGACGTCACAGGCATGATGGAAATACGCACTGCACAGAATGTAAGTGTGAGAAATGTAGTTTTTAATAGAGACACTACAGAGAAAGGCATCCTGGGAAATGTAGTTTTTAATACATAGACACTACACAGAGACGCATCCAGGGAAATGACCTCACAGGCATGATGGAAATAGACACTGCACAGAACGGCATCCTGTGAAATGACCTCACAGGTATGATGGAAATAGACACTGCACAGAAGGTCAGCCTGGGCAATGTAGTTTTTAATAGAGACACTACAGAGAAAGGCATCCTGGGAAATGTAGTTTTTAATAGAGAGACACTACAGAGAAAGTCATCCTGGTAAATGTAGTCTTTAATAGAGAGACACTACACAGAGAGGCATCCTGGGAAATGAACTCACATGCATGTAGGAAATAGACTGACATTACACAGAACGGCATCCTGGGATATGACCTCACAGGCATGATGGAAATAGACACTGCACAGAAAGACATCCTGGGAAATGACCTGACAGGCATGATGGAATTAAACATTGCACAGAACGGCATCCTGGGAAATGACCTAACAGGCATGATGGAAATAGTCACTACACAGAACGGCATCCTGGGAAACGACCTCAAAGACATGATGGAAATAGACACTGCAAGAACGGTATCCAGGGAAATGACCTCACAGGCATGATGGTAATGGACAATACAGAGAACGGCATCCTGGGAAATGACCTCACATGCATGATGGAAATAGGCACTGCACAGAATATAAGTCTGAGAAATGTAGTTTTTAATAGAGACACTACAGAGAAGGGCATCCTGGGAAATGTAGTTTTTAATAGAGAGTCACTAAAGAGAAAGGCATCCTGGTAAATGTAGTCTTTAATACATAGACACTACACAGAGACGCATCCAGGGAAATATCCTCACAGGCATTATTGAAATAGACTGACACTACACAGAACTGCATCCTGGGAAATGACCTCACAGGCATGATGGAAATAGACACTGCACAGAACGGCATCCTGGGAAATGACCTCACAGGCATGATGGAAATGGATACTACACAGAACGGCATCCTGGAAAATGACCTCACAGGCATGATGGAAGTAAACACTGCACAGAACGGCATCCTGTGAAATGACCTCACAGGCATGATGGAAATAGACACTGCACAGAAGGTCATCCTGGGATATGTAGTTTTTAATAGAGACACTACAGAGAAGGGCATCCTGGGAAATGTAGTTTTTAATAGAGAGACACTACAGAGAAAGGCATCCTGGTAAATGTTGTCTTTAATAGAGAGACACTACACAGAGAGGCATCCTGGGAAATGAACTCACATGCATGTAGGAAATAGACTGAAATTACACAGAACGGCATCCTGGGATATGACCTCACAGGCATGATGGAAATAGACACTGCACAGAACGGCATCCTGGGAAATGACCTCACAGGCATGATGGAAAGAGACACTACACAGAACGGTATCCTGGGAAATGACCTCACAGACATGATGGAAATAGACACTGCACAAAGAAGCATCCTGGGAAATCACCTCACAGACATGAGGGAAATAGACACTACACAGAACGGCATCCTGGGAAATGACCTCAAAGTCATGATGGAAATAGACACTGCAAGAACGGCATCCAGGGAAATGACCTCACAGGCATCATGGTAATGTACACTACACAGAATGGCATCCTGGAAAATGACCTCACAGGCATGATGGAATTAAACATTGCACAGAACGGCATCCTGGGAAATGACCTCACAGGCATGATGGAAATAGGCACTGCACAGAATGTAAGTGTGAGAAATGTAGTTTTTAATAGAGACACTACAGAGAAAGGCATCCTGGGAAATGTATTTTTTAATACATAGACACTACACAGAGAGGCATCCAGGGAAATGACCTCACAGGCATGATGGAAATAGACTGACACTACCCAAAACGGCATCCTGGGAAATGACCTCACAGGCATGATGGAAATAGACACTGCAAGAACAGCATCCTGGGAAATGTCCTCACATGCATGATGGAAATAGGCACTGCACAGAATGTAAGTCTGAGAAATGTAGTTTTTAATAGAGACAATACAGAGAAGGGCATCCTGGGAAATGTAGTTTTTAATAGAGAGACATAAAGAGAAAGGCATCCTGGTAAATGTAGTCTTTAATACATAGACACTACACAGAGACGCATCCAGGGTAATGTCCTCACAGGCATTAGGGAAATAGACTGACACTACACAGAACTGCATCCTGGGAAATGACCTCACAGGCATGATGGAAATAGACACTGCACAGAACGGCATCCTGGGAAATGACCTCACAGGCATGATGGAATTAAACATTGCACAGAACGGCATCCTGGGAAATGACCTCACAGGCATGATGGAAATAGGCACTGCACAGAATGTAAGTCTGAGAAATGTAGTTTTTAATAGAGACACTACAGAGAAAGGCATCCTGGGAAATGTAGTTTTTAATGCATAGACACTACACAGAGACGCATCCAGGGAAATGACCTCCCAGGCATGATGGAAATAGACACTGCACAGAACGGCATCCTGGGAAATGACCTCACAGGCATGATGGAATTAAACATTGCACAGAACGGCATCCTGGGAAATGACCTCACAGGCATGATGGAAATAGACACTGCACAGAACGGCATCCTGGGAAATGACCTCACAGGCATGATGGAAATAGACACTGCAAGAACGGCATCCTGGGAAATAACCTCACAGGCATGATGGTAATGGACACTACACAGAACGGCATCCTGGGAAATGACCTCACATGCATGATGGAAATAGGCACTGCACAGAATGTAAGTCTGAGAAATGTAGTTTTTAATAGAGACACTACAGGGAAGGGCATCCTGCGAAATGTAGTTTTTAATAGAGAGTCACTAAAGAGAAAGGCATTCTGGTAAATGTAGTCTTTAATACATAGACACTACACAGAGACGCATCCAGGGAAATGTCCTCACAGGCATTATGGAAATAGACTGACACTACACAGAACTGCATCCTGGGAAATGACCTCACAGGCATGATGGAAATAGACACGGCACAGAACGGCATCCTGGGAAATGACCTCACAGGCATGATGGAATTAAACATTGCACAGAACGGCATCCTGGGAAATGACCTCACAGGCATGATGGAAATAGGCACAGCACAGAATGTAAGTGTGAGAAATGTAGTTTTTAATAGAGACACTACAGAGAAAGGCATCCTGGGAAATGTAGTTTTTAATGCATAGACACTACACAGAGACGCATCCAGGGAAATGACCTCACAGGCATGATGGAAATAGACACTGCACAGAACGGCATCCTGGGAAATGACCTCACAGGCATGATGGAATTAAACATTGCACAGAACGGCATCCTGGGAAATGACGTCACAGGCATGATGGAAATAGGCACTGCACAGAATGTAAGTGTGAGAAATGTAGTTTTTAATAGAGACACTACAGAGAAAGGCATCCTGGGAAATGTAGTTTTTAATACATAGACACTACACAGAGACGCATCCAGGGAAATGACCTCACAGGCATGATGGAAATACACACTGCACAGAACGGCATCCTGTGAAATGACCTCACAGGTATGATGGAAATAGACACTGCACAGAAGGTCAGCCTGGGCAATGTAGTTTTTAATAGAGACACTACAGAGAAAGGCATCCTGGGAAATGTAGTTTTTAATAGAGAGACACTACAGAGAAAGTCATCCTGGTAAATGTAGTCTTTAATAGAGAGACACTACACAGAGAGGCATCCTGGGAAATGAACTCACATGCATTTAGGAAATAGACTGACATTACACAGAACGGCATCCTGGGATATGACCTCACAGGCATGATGGAAATAGACACTGCACAGAAAGACATCCTGGGAAATGACCTGACAGGCATGATGGAAATGGATACTACACAGAACGGCATCCTGGAAAATGACCTCACAGGCATGATGGAAGTAAACACTGCACAGAACGGCATCCTGTGAAATGACCTCACAGGCATGATGGAAACAGACACTGCACAGAAGGTCATCCTGGGATATGTAGTTTTTAATAGAGACACTACAGAGAAAGGCATCCTGGGAAATGTAGTTTTTAATAGAGAGACACTACAGAGAAAAGCATCCTGGTAAATGTTGTCTTTAATAGAGAGACACTACACAGAGAGGCATCCTGGGAAATAAACTCACATGAATGTAGGAAATAGACTGAAATTACACAGAACGGCATCCTGGGATATGGCCTCACAGGCATGATGGTAAAGGACACTACACAGAACTGCATCCTGGAAAATGACCTCACAGGCATGATGGAAATAGACACTACACAGAACTGCATCCTGGGAAATGACCTCACAGGCATGATGGAAATAGACACTGCACAGAACGGCATCCTGGGAAATGACCTCACAGGCATGATGGAAATAGACACTGCAAGAACGGCATCCTGGGAAATAACCTCACAGGCATGATGGTAATGGACACTACACAGAACGGCATCCTGGGAAATGACCTCACATGCATGATGGAAATAGGCACTGCACAGAATGTAAGTCTGAGAAATGTAGTTGTTAATAGAGACACTACAGGGAAGGGCATCCTGCGAAATGTAGTTTTTAATAGAGAGTCACTAAAGAGAAAGGCATTCTGGTAAATGTAGTCTTTAATACATAGACACTACACAGAGACGCATCCAGGGAAATGTCCTCACAGGCATTATGGAAATAGACTGACACTACACAGAACTGCATCCTGGGAAATGACCTCACAGGCATGATGGAAATAGACACTGCACAGAACGGCATCCTGGGAAATGACCTCACAGGCATGATGGAATTAAACATTGCACAGAACGGCATCCTGGGAAATGACCTCACAGGCATGATGGAAATACGCACTGCACAGAATGTAAGTGTGAGAAATGTAGTTTTTAATAGAGACACTACAGAGAAAGGCATCCTGGGAAATGTAGTTTTTAATACATAGACACTACACAGAGACGCATCCAGGGAAATGACCTCACAGGCATGATGGAAATAGACACTGCACAGAACGGCATCCTGTGAAATGACCTCACAGGTATGATGGAAATAGACACTGCACAGAAGGTCAGCCTGGGCAATGTAGTTTTTAATAGAGACACTACAGAGAAAGGCATCCTGGGAAATGTAGTTTTTAATAGAGAGACACTACAGAGAAAGTCATCCTGGTAAATGTAGTCTTTAATAGAGAGACACTACACAGAGAGGCATCCTGGGAAATGAACTCACATGCATGTAGGAAATAGACTGACATTACACAGAACGGCATCCTGGGATATGACCTCACAGGCATGATGGAAATAGACACTGCACAGAAAGACATCCTGGGAAATGACTTGACAGGCATGATGGAATTAAACATGGCACAGAACGGCATCCTGGGAAATGACCTCACAGGCATGATGGAAATAGTCACTACACAGAACGGCATCCTGGGTAATGACCTCAAAGACATGATGGAAATAGACACTGCAAGAACGGTATCCAGGGAAATGACCTCACAGCCATGATGGTAATGGACAATACAGAGAACGGCATCCTGGGAAATGACCTCACATGCATGATGGAAATAGGCACTGCACAGAATATAAGTCTGAGAAATGTAGTTTTTAATAGAGACACTACAGAGAAGGGCATCCTGGGAAATGTAGTTTTTAATAGAGAGTCACTAACGAGAAAGGCATCCTGGTAAATGTAGTCTTTAATACATAGACACTACACAGAGACGCATCCAGGGAAATATCCTCACAGGCATTATTGAAATAGACTGACACTACACAGAACTGCATCCTGGGAAATGACCTCACAGGCATAATGGAAATAGACACTGCACAGAACGGCATCCTGGGAAATGACCTCACAGGCATGATGGAAATGGATACTACACAGAACGGCATCCTGGAAAATGACCTCACAGGCATGATGGAAGTAAACACTGCACAGAACGGCATCCTGTGAAATGACCTCACAGGCATGATGGAAATAGACACTGCACAGAAGGTCATCCTGGGATATGTAGTTTTTAATAGAGACACTACAGAGAAAGGCATCCTGGGAAATGTAGTTTTTAATAGTGAGACACTACAGAGAAAGGCATCCTGGTAAATGTTGTCTTTAATAGAGAGACACTACACAGCGAGGCATCCTGGGAAATGAACTCACATGCATGTAGGAAATAGACTGAAATTACACAGAACGGCATCCTGGGATATGACCTCACAGGCATGATGGAAATAGACACTGCACAGAACGGCATCCTGGGAAATGACCTCACAGGCATGATGGAAAGAGACACTACACAGAACGGTATCCTGGGAAATGACCTCACAGACATGATGGAAATAGACACTGCACAAAGAAGCATCCTGGGAAATTACCTCACAGACATGAGGGAAATAGACACTACACAGAACGGCATCCTGGGAAATGACCTCAAAGTCATGATGGAAATAGACACTGCAAGAACGGCATCAAGGGAAATGACCTCACAGGCATCATGGTAATGTACACTACACAGAATGGCATCCTGGAAAATGACCTCACAGGCATGATGGAATTAAACATTGCACAGAACGGCATCCTGGGAAATGACCTCACAGGCATGATGGAAATAGGCACTGCACAGAATGTAAGTGTGAGAAATGTAGTTTTTAATAGAGACACTACAGAGAAAGGCATCCTGGGAAATGTAGTTTTTAATACATAGACACTACACAGAGAGGCATCCAGGGAAATGACCTCAGAGGCATGATGGAAATAGACTGACACTACCCAAAACGGCATCCTGGGAAATGACCTCACAGGCATGATGGAAATAGACACTGCAAGAACAGCATCCTGGGAAATGTCCTCACATGCATGATGGAAATAGGCACTGCACAGAATGTAAGTCTGAGAAATGTAGTTTTTAATGGAGACAATACAGAGAAGGGCATCCTGGGAAATGTAGTTTTTAATAGAGAGACATAAAGAGAAAGGCATCCTGGTAAATGTAGTCTTTAATACATAGACACTACACTGAGACGCATCCAGGGTAATGTCCTCACAGGCATTATGGAAATAGACTGACACTACATTGAACTGCCTCCTGGGAAATGACCTCACAGGCATGATGGAAATAGACACTGCACAGAACGGCATCCTGGGAAATGACCTCACAGGCATGATGGAAATAGACACTGCACAGAACGGCATCCTGGGAAATGACCTCACAGGCATGATGGAAAGAGACACTACACCGAACGTTATCCTGGGAAATTACCTCACAGACATGATGGAAATAGACACTGCACAAAGAAGCATCCTGGGAAATGACCTCACAGGCATGATGGAAATAGGCACTACACAGAACGGCATCCTGGGAAATGACCTCAAAGACATGATGGAAATAGACACTGCAAGAACGGCATCCTGGGAAATGACCTCACAGGCATGATGGTAATGGACACTACACAGAACGGCATCCTGGGAAATGACCTCACAGGCATGATGGAAATAGGCACTGCACAGAATGTAAGTCTGAGAAATGTAGTTTTTAATAGAGACACTACAGAGAAGGGCATCCTGCGAAATGTAGTTTTTAATACAGAGTCACTAAAGAGAAAGGCATCCTGGTAAATGTAGTCTTTAATGCATAGACACTACACAGAGACGCATCCAGGGAAATGTCCTCACAGGCATTATGGAAATAGACTGACACTACACAGAACTGCATCCTGGGAAATGACCTCACAGGCATGATGGAAATAGACACTGCACAGAACGGCATCCTGGGAAATGACCTCACAGGCATGATGGAATTAAACATTGCACAGAACGGCATCCTGGGAAATGACCTCACAGGCATGATGGAAATAGGCACTGCACAGAATGTAAGTGTGAGAAATGTAGTTTTTAATAGAGACACTACAGAGAAAGGCATCCTGGGAAATGTAGTTTTTAATACATAGACACTACACAGAGACGCATCCAGGGAAATGACCTCAAAGACATGATGGAAATAGACTGTCACTACCCAAAACGGCATCCTGGGAAATGACCTCACAGGCATGATGGAAATAAACACTGCACAGAACGGCATCCTGTGAAATGACCTCACAGGTATGATGGAAATAGACACTGCACAGAAGGTCAGCCTGGGCAATGTAGTTTTTAATAGAGACACTACAGAGAAAGGCATCCTGGGAAATGTAGTTTTTAATAGAGAGACACTACAGAGAAAGTCATCCTGGTAAATGTAGTCTTTAATAGAGAGACACTACACAGAGAGGCATCCTGGGAAATGAACTCACACGCATGTAGGAAATAGACTGACATTACACAGAACGGCATCCGGGGATATGACCTCACAGGCATGATGGAATTAAACACTGCACAGAACGGCATCCTGGGAAATGACCTCACAGGCATGATGGAAATAGTCACTACACACAACGACATCCTGGGAAATGACCTCAAAGACATGATGGAAATACACACTGCAAGAACGGTATCCTGGGAAATGACCTCATAGGCATTATTGAAATAGACTGACACTACACAGAACTGCATCCTGGGAAATGACCTCACAGCCATGATGGAAATAGACAATGCACAGAACGGCATCCAGGGAAATGACCTCACAGGCATGATGGAAATGGATTCTACACAGAACGGCATCCTGGAAAATGACCTCACAGGCATGATGGAAGTAAACACTGCACAGAACGGCATCCTGTGAAATGACCTCTCAGGCATGATGGAAACAGACACTGCACAGAAGGTCATCCTGGGATATGTAGTTTTTAATAGAGACACTACAGAGAAAGGCATCCTGGGAAATGTAGTTTTTAATAGAGAGACACTACAGAGAAAAGCATCCTGGTAAATGTTGTCTTTAATAGAGAGACACTACACAGAGAGGCATCCTGGGAAATAAACTCACATGAATGTAGGAAATAGACTGACATTACACAGAAGGCATGATGGAAAGAGACACTACACAGATCGGTATCCTGGGAAATGACCTCACAGACATGATGGAAATAGACACTGCACAAAGAAGCATCCTGGGAAATCACCTCACAGACATGAGGGAAATAGACACTACACAGAACGGCATCCTGGGAAATGACCTCAAAGTCATGATGGAAATAGACACTGCAAGAACGGCATCCAGGGCAATGACCTCACAGGCATCATTGTAATGTACACTACACAGAATGGCATCCTGGAAAATGACCTCACAGGCATGATGGAATTAAACATTGCACAGAACGGCATCCTGGGAAATGACCTCACAGGCATGATGGAAATAGGCACTGCACTGAATGTAAGTGTGAGAAATGTAGTTTTTAATAGAGACACTACAGAGAAAGGCATCCTGGGAAATGTAGTTTTTAATACATAGACACTAAACAGAGAGGCATCCAGGGAAATGACCTCACAGGCATGATGGAAATAGACTGACACTACCCAAAACGGCATCCTGGGAAATGACCTCACAGGCATGATGGAAATAGACACTGCAAGAACGGCATCCTGGGAAATGACCTCACATGCATGATGGAAATAGGCACTGCACAGAATGTAAGTCTGAGAAATGTAGTTTTTAATAGAGACACTACAGAGAAGGGCATCCTGGGAAATGTAGTTTTTAATAGAGAGACACTAAAGAGAAAGGCGTCCTGGTAAATGTAGTCTTTAATACATAGACACTACACAGAGACGCATCCAGGGAAATGTCTTCACAGGCATTATGGAAATAGACTGACACTACACAGAACGGCATCCTGGGAAATGACCTCACAGGCATGATGGAAATAGACACTACACAGAACTGCATCCTGGGAAATGACCTCACAGGCATGATGGAAATAGACACTGCACAGAACGGCATCCTGGAAAATGACCTCACAGGCATGATGGAATTAAACATTGCACAGAACGGCATCCTGGGAAATGACCTCACAGGCATGATGGAAATAGGCACTGCACAGAATGGAAGTGTGAGAAATGTAGTTTTTAATAGAGACACTACAGAGAAAGGCATCCTGGGAAATGTAGTTTTTAATACATAGACACTACACAGAGACGCATCCAGGGAAATGACCTCAAAGACATGATGGAAATAGACTGACACTACCCAAAACGGCATCCTGGGAAATGACCTCACAGGCATGATGGAAATAGACACTGCACAGAACGGCATCCTGTGAAATGACCTCACAGGTATGATGGAAATAGACACTGCACAGAAGGTCAGCCTGGGCAATGTAGTTTTTAATAGAGACACTACAGAGAAAGGCATCCTGGGAAATGTAGTTTTTAATAGAGAGACACTACAGAGAAAGTCATCCTGGTAAATGTAGTCTTTAATAGAGAGACACTACACAGAGAGGCATCCTGGGAAATGAACTCACACGCATGTAGGAAATAGACTGACATTACACAGAACGGCATCCGGGGATATGACCTCACAGGCATGATGGAATTAAACACTGCACAGAACGGCATCCTGGGAAATGACCTCACAGGCATGATGGAAATAGTCACTACACACAACGACATCCTGGGAAATGACCTCAAAGACATGATGGAAATACACACTGCAAGAACGGTATCCTGGGAAATGACCTCACAGGCATTATTGAAATAGACTGACACTACACAGAACTGCATCCTGGGAAATGACCTCACAGCCATGATGGAAATAGACACTACACAGAACGGCATCCTGGGAAATGACCTCAAAGTCATGATGGAAATAGACACTGCAAGAACGGCATCCAGGGAAATGACCTCACAGGCATCATTGTAATGTACACTACACAGAATGGCATCCTGGAAAATGACCTCACAGGCATGATGGAATTAAACATTGCACAGAACGGCATCCTGGGAAATGACCTCACAGGCATGATGGAAATAGGCACTGCACTGAATGTAAGTGTGAGAAATGTAGTTTTTAATAGAGACACTACAGAGAAAGGCATCCTGGGAAATGTAGTTTTTAATACATAGACACTAAACAGAGAGGCATCCAGGGAAATGACCTCACAGGCATGATGGAAATAGACTGACACTACCCAAAACGGCATCCTGGGAAATGACCTCACAGGCATGATGGAAATAGACACTGCAAGAACGGCATCCTGGGAAATGACCTCACATGCATGATGGAAATAGGCACTGCACAGAATGTAAGTCTGAGAAATGTAGTTTTTAATAGAGACACTACAGGGAAGGGCATCCTGGGAAATGTAGTTTTTAATAGAGAGACACTAAAGAGAAAGGCGTCCTGGTAAATGTAGTCTTTAATACATAGACACTACACAGAGACGCATCCAGGGAAATGTCCTCACAGGCATTATGGAAATAGACTGACACTACACAGAACTGCATCCTGGGAAATGACCTCACAGGCATGATGGAAATAGACACTGCACAGAACGGCATCCTGGGAAATGACCTCACAGGCATGATGGAAATGGATACTACACAGAACGGCATCCTGGAAAATGACCTCACAGGCATGATGGAAGTAAACACTGCACAGAACGTCATCCTGTGAAATGACCTCACAGGCATGATGGAAACAGACACTGCACAGAAGGTCATCCTGGGATATATAGTTTTTAATAGAGACACTACAGAGAAAGGCATCCTGGGAAATGTAGTTTTTAATAGAGAGACACTACAGAGAAAAGCATCCTGGTAAATGTTGTCTTTAATAGAGAGACACTACACAGAGAGGCATCCTGGGAAATAAACTCACATGAATGTAGGAAATAGACTGAAATTACACAGAACGGCATCCTGGGATATGGCCTCACAGGCATGATGGAAATAGACACTGCACAGAACGGCATCCTGGGAAATGACCTCACAGGCATGATGGAAAGAGACACTAATCAGATCGGTATCCTGGGAAATGACCTCACAGACATGATGGAAATAGACACTGCACAAAGAAGCATCCTGGGAAATCACCTCACAGACATGAGGGAAATAGACATGACACAGAACGGCATCCTGGGAAATGACCTCAAAGTCATGATGGAAATAGACACTGCAAGAACGGCATCCAGGGAAATGACCTCACAGGCATCATTGTAATGTACACTACACAGAATGGCATCCTGGAAAATGACCTCACAGGCATGATGGAATTAAACATTGCACAGAACGGCATCCTGGGAAATGACCTCACAGGCATGATGGAAATAGGCACTGCACTGAATGTAAGTGTGAGAAATGTAGTTTTTAATAGAGACACTACAGAGAAAGGCATCCTGGGAAATGTAGTTTTTAATACATAGACACTACACAGAGAGGCATCCAGGGAAATGACCTCACAGGCATGATGGAAATAGACTGACACTACCCAAAACGGCATCCTGGGAAATGACCTCACAGGCATGATGGAAATAGACACTGCAAGAACGGCATCCTGGGAAATGACCTCACATGCATGATGGAAATAGGCACTGCACAGAATGTAAGTCTGAGAAATGTAGTTTTTAATAGAGACACTACAGAGAAGGGCATCCTGGGAAATGTAGTTTTTAATAGAGAGACACTAAAGAGAATGGCGTCCTGGTAAATGTAGTCTTTAATACATAGACACTACACAGAGACGCATCCAGGGAAATGTCCTCACAGGCATTATGGAAATAGACTGACACTACACAGAACTGCATCCTGGGAAATGACCTCACAGGCATGATGGAAATAGACACTACACAGAACGGCATCCTGGGAAATGACCTCACAGGCATGATGGAAATGGATACTACACAGAACGGCATCCTGGAAAATGACCACACAGGCATGATGGTAAAGGACACTACACAGAACTGCATCCTGGAAAATGACCTCACAGGCATGATGGAAATAGACACTACACAGAACTGCATCCTGGGAAATGACCTCACAGGCATGATGGAAATAGACACTGCACAGAACGGCATCCTGGGAAATGACCTCACAGGCATGATGGAAATAGACACTGCAAGAACGGCATCCTGGGAAATGACCTCACAGGCATGATGGTAATGGACACTACACAGAACGGCATCCTGGGAAATGACCTCACATGCATGATGGAAATAGGCACTGCACAGAATGTAAGTCTGAGAAATGTAGTTTTTAATAGAGACACTACAGGGAAGGGCATCCTGCGAAATGTAGTTTTTAATAGAGAGTCACTAAAGAGAAAGGCATTCTGGTAAATGTAGTCTTTAATACATAGACACTACACAGAGACGCATCCAGGGAAATGTCCTCACAGGCATTATGGAAATAGACTGACACTACACAGAACTGCATCCTGGGAAATGACCTCACAGGCATGATGGAAATAGACACTGCACAGAACGGCATCCTGGGAAATGACCTCACAGGCATGATGGAATTAAACATTGCACAGAACGGCATCCTGGGAAATGACCTCACAGGCATGATGGAAATAGGCACTGCACAGAATGTAAGTCTGAGAAATGTAGTATTTAATAGAGACACTACAGAGAAAGGCATCATGGGAAATGTAGTTTTTAATGCATAGACACTACACAGAGACGCATCCAGGGAAATGACCTCACAGGCATGATGGAAATAGACACTGCACAGAACGGCATCCTGGGAAATGACCTCACAGGCATGATGGAATTAAACATTGCACAGAACGGCATCCTGGGAAATGACCTCACAGGCATGATGGAAATACGCACTGCACAGAATGTAAGTGTGAGAAATGTAGTTTTTAATAGAGACACTACAGAGAAAGGCATCCTGGGAAATGTAGTTTTTAATACATAGACACTACACAGAGACGCATCCAGGGAAATGACCTCACAGGCATGATGGAAATAGACACTGCACAGAACGGCATCCTGTGAAATGACCTCACAGATATAATGGAAATAGACACTGCACAGAAGGTCAGCCTGGGCAATGTAGTTTTTAATAGAGACACTACAGAGAAAGGCATCCTGGGAAATGTAGTTTTTAATAGAGAGACACTACAGAGAAAGTCATCCTGGTAAATGTAGTCTTTAATAGAGAGACACTACACAGAGAGGCATCCTGGGAAATGAACTCTCATGCATGTAGGAAATAGACTGACATTACACAGAACGGCATCCTGGGATATGACCTCAGAGGTATGATGGAAATAGACACTGCACAGAAGGTCAGCCTGGGCAATGTAGTTTTTAATAGAGACACTACAGAGAAAGGCATCCTGGGAAATGTAGTTTTTAATAGAGAGACACTACAGAGAAAGTCATCCTGGTAAATGTAGTCTTTAATAGAGAGACACTACACAGAGAGGCATCCTGGGAAATGAACTCACATGCATGTAGGAAATAGACTGATATTACACAGAACGGCATCCTGGGATATGACCTCACAGGCATGATGGAAATAGACACTGCACAGAAAGACATCCTGGGAAATGACCTGACAGGCATGATGGAATTAAACATTGCACAGAACGGCATCCTGGGAAATGACCTCACAGGCATGATGGAAATAGTCACTACACAGAACGGCATCCTGGGAAATGACCTCAAAGACATGATGGAAATAGACACTGCAAGAACGGTATCCAGGGAAATGACCTCACAGGCATGATGGAAGTAAACACTGCACAGAACGGCATCCTGTGAAATGACCTCACAGGCATGATGGAAATAGACACTGCACAGAAGGTCATCCTGGGATATGTAGTTTTTAATAGAGACACTACAGAGAAAGGCATCCTGGGAAATGTAGTTTTTAATAGAGAGACACTACAGAGAAAGGCATCCTGGTAAATGTTGTCTTTAATAGAGAGACACTACACAGAGAGGCATCCTGGGAAATGAACTCACATGCATGTAGGAAATAGACTGAAATTACACAGAACGGCATCCTGGGATATGACCTCACAGGCATGATGGAAATAGACACTGCACAGAACGGCATCCTGGGAAATGACCTCACAGGCATGTTGGAAAGAGACACTACACAGAACGGTATCCTGGGAAATGACCTCACAGACATGATGGAAATAGACACTGCACAAAGAAGCATCCTGGGAAATCACCTCACAGACATGAGGGAAATAGACACTACACAGAACGGCATCCTGGGAAATGACCTCAAAGTCATGATGGAAATAGACACTGCAAGAACGGCATCCAGGGAAATGACCTCACAGGCATCATGGTAATGTACACTACACAGAATGGCATCCTGGAAAATGACCTCACAGGCATGATGGAATTAAACATTGCACAGAACGGCATCCTGGGAAATGACCTCACAGGCATGATGGAAATAGGCACTGCACAGAATGTAAGTGTGAGAAATGTAGTTTTTAATAGAGACACTACAGAGAAAGGCATCCTGGGAAATGTAGTTTTTAATACATAGACACTACACAGAGAGGCATCCAGGGAAATGACCTCACAGGCATGATGGAAATAGACTGACACTACCCAAAACGGCATCCTGGGAAATGACCTCACAGGCATGATGGAAATAGACACTGCAAGAACAGCATCCTGGGAAATGTCCTCACATGCATGATGGAAATAGGCACTGCACAGAATGTAAGTCTGAGAAATGTAGTTTTTAATAGAGACAATACAGAGAAGGGCATCCTGGGAAATGTAGTTTTTAATAGAGAGACATAAAGAGAAAGGCATCCTGGTAAATGTAGTCTTTAATACATAGACACTACACAGAGACGCATCCAGGGTAATGTCCTCACAGGCATTATGGAAATAGACTGACACTACACTGAACTGCCTCCTGGGAAATGACCTCACAGGCATGATGGAAATAGACACTGCACAGAACGGCATCCTGGGAAATGACCTCACAGGCATGATGGAAATAGACACTGCACAGAACGGCATCCTGGGAAATGACCTCACAGGCATGATGGAAAGAGACACTACACCGAACGGTATCCTGGGAAATTACCTCACAGACATGATGGAAATAGACACTGCACAAAGAAGCATCCTGGGAAATGACCTCACAGGCATGATGGAAACAGGCACTACACAGAACGGCATCCTGGGAAATGACCTCAAAGACATGATGGAAATAGACACTGCAAGAACGGCATCCTGGGAAATGACCTCACAGGCATGATGGTAATGGACACTACACAGAACGGCATCCTGGGAAATGACCTCACAGGCATGATGGAAATAGGCACTGCACAGAATGTAAGTCTGAGAAATGTAGTTTTTAATAGAGACACTACAGAGAAGGGCATCCTGCGAAAAGTAGTTTTTAATACAGAGTCACTAAAGAGAAAGGCATCCTGGTAAATGTAGTCTTTAATGCATAGACACTACACAGAGACGCATCCAGGGAAATGTCCTCACAGGCATTATGGAAATAGACTGACACTACACAGAACTGCATCCTGGGAAATGACCTCACAGGCATGATGGAAATAGACACTGCACAGAACGGCATCCTGGGAAATGACCTCACAGGCATGATGGAAATAGGCACTGCACAGAATGTAAGTGTGAGAAATGTAGTTTTTAATAGAGACACTACAGAGAAAGGCATCCTGGGAAATGTAGTTTTTAATACATAGACACTACACAGAGACGCATCCAGGGAAATGACCTCACAGGCATGATGGAAATAGACTGACACTACACAAAACGGCATCCTGGGAAATGACCTCACAGGCATGATGGAAATAGACACTGCACAGAACGGCATCCTGTGAAATGACCTCACAGGTATGATGGAAATAGACACTGCACAGAAGGTCAGCCAGGGCAATGTAGTTTTTAATAGAGACACTACAGAGAAAGGCATCCTGGGAAATGTAGTTTTTAATAGAGAGACACTACAGAGAAAGTCATCCTGGTAAATGTAGTCTTTAATAGAGAGACACTACACAGAGAGGCATTCTGGGAAATGAACTCACACGCATGTAGGAAATAGACTGACATTACACAGAACGGCATCCGGGGATATGACCTCACAGGCATGATGGAATTAAACACTGCACAGAACGGCATCCTGGGAAATGACCTCACAGGCATGATGGAAATAGTCACTACACACAACGGCATCCTGGGAAATGACCTCAAAGACATGATGGAAATACACACTGCAAGAACGGTATCCTGGGAAATGACCTCACAGGCATTATTGAAATAGACTGACACTACACAGAACTGCATCCTGGGAAATGACCTCACAGGCATGATGGAAATAGACACTGCACAGAATGGCATCCAGGGAAATGACCTCACAGGCATGATGGAAATGGATTCTACACAGAACGGCATCCTGGAAAATGACCTCACAGGCATGATGGAAGTAAACACTGCACAGAACGGCATCCTGTGAAATGACCTCACAGGCATGATGGAAACAGACACTGCACAGAAGGTCATCCTGGGATATGTAGTTTTTAATAGAGACACTACAGAGAAAGGCATCCTGGGAAATGTAGTTTTTAATAGAGAGACACTACAGAGAAAAGCATCCTGGTAAATGTTGTCTTTAATAGAGAGACACTACACAGAGAGGCATCCTGGGAAATAAACTCACATGAATGTAGGAAATAGACTGAAATTACACAGAACGGCATCCTGGGATATGACCTCACAGGCATGATGGAAATAGACACTGCACAGAACGGCATCCTGGGAAATGACCTCACAGGCATGATGGAAAGAGACACTACACAGATCGGTATCGGGGAAATGACCTCACAGACATGATGGAAATAGACACTGCACAAAGAAGCATCCTGGGAAATCACCTCACAGACATGTGGGAAATAGACACTACACAGAACGGCATCATGGGAAATGACCTCAAAGTCATGATGGAAATAGACACTGCAAGAACGGCATCCAGGGAAATGACCTCACAGGCATCATTGTAATGTACACTACACAGAATGGCATCCTGGAAAATGACCTCACAGGCATGATGGAATTAAACATTGCACAGAACGGCATCCTGGGAAATGACCTCACAGGCATGATGGAAATAGGCACTGCACTGAATGTAAGTGTGAGAAATGTAGTTTTTAATAGAGACACTACAGAGAAAGGCATCCTGGGAAATGTAGTTTTTAATACATAGACACTACACAGAGAGGCATCCAGGGAAATGACCTCACAGGCATGATGGAAATAGACTGACACTACCCAAAACGGCATCCTGGGAAATGACCTCACAGGCATGATGGAAATAGACACTGCAAGAACGGCATCCTGGGAAATGACCTCACATGCATGATGGAAATAGGCACTGCACAGAATGTAAGTCTGAGAAATGTAGTTTTTAATAGAGACACTACAGAGAAGGGCATCCTGGGAAATGTAGTTTTTAATAGAGAGACACTAAAGAGAAAGGCGTCCTGGTAAATGTAGTCTTTAATACATAGACACTACACAGAGACGCATCCAGGGAAATGTCCTCACAGGCATTATGTAAATAGACTGACACTACACAGAACTGCATCCTGGGAAATGACCTCACAGGCATGATGGAAATAGACACTACACAGAACGGCATCCTGGGAAATGACCTCACAGGCATGATGGAAATGGATACTACACAGAACGGCATCCTGGAAAATGACCACACAGGCATGATGGTAAAGGACACTACACAGAACTGCATCCTGGAAAATGACCTCACAGGCATGATGGAAATAGACACTACACAGAACTGCATCCTGGGAAATGACCTCACAGGCATGATGGAAATAGACACTGCACAGAACGGCATCCTGGGAAATGACCTCACAGGCATGATGGAAATAGACACTGCAAGAACGGCATCCTGGGAAATGACCTCACAGGCATGATGGTAATGGACACTACACAGAACGGCATCCTGGGAAATGACCTCACATGCATGATGGAAATAGGCACTGCACAGAATGTAAGTCTGAGAAATGTAGTTTTTAATAGAGACACTACAGGGAAGGGCATCCTGCGAAATGTAGTTTTTAATAGAGAGTCACTAAAGAGAAAGGCATTCTGGTAAATGTAGTCTTTAATACATAGACACTACACAGAGACGCATCCAGGGAAATGTCCTCACAGGCATTATGGAAATAGACTGACACTACACAGAGCTGCATCCTGGGAAATGACCTCACAGGCATGATGGAAATAGACACTGCACAGAACGGCATCCTGGGAAATGACCTCACAGGCATGATGGAATTAAACATTGCACAGAACGGCATCCTGGGAAATGACCTCACAGGCATGATGGAAATAGGCACTGCACAGAATGTAAGTCTGAGAAATGTAGTATTTAATAGAGACACTACAGAGAAAGGCATCCTGGGAAATGTAGTTTTTAATGCATAGACACTACACAGAGACGCATCCAGGGAAATGACCTCACAGGCATGATGGAAATAGACACTGCACAGAACGGCATCCTGGGAAATGACCTCACAGGCATGATGGAATTAAACATTGCACAGAACGGCATCCTGGGAAATGACCTCACAGGCATGATGGAAATACGCACTGCACAGAATGTAAGTGTGAGAAATGTAGTTTTTAATAGAGACACTACAGAGAAAGGCATCCTGGGAAATGTAGTTTTTAATACATAGACACTACACAGAGACGCATCCAGGGAAATGACCTCACAGGCATGATGGTAATGGACAATACAGAGAACTGCATCCTTGGAAATGACCTCACATGCATGATGGAAATAGGCACTGCACAGAATATAAGTCTGAGAAATGTAGTTTTTAATAGAGACACTACAGAGATGGGCATCCTGGGAAATGTAGTTTTTAATAGAGAGTCACTAAAGAGAAAGGCATCCTGGTAAATGTAGTCTTTAATACATAGACACTACACAGAGACGCATCCAGGGAAATATCCTCACAGGCATTATTGAAATAGACTGACACTACACAGAACTGCATCCTGGGAAATGACCTCACAGGCATGATGGAAATAGACACTGCACAGAACGGCATCCTGGGAAATGACCTCACAGGCATGATGGAAATGGATACTACACAGAACGGCATCCTGGAAAATGACCTCACAGGCATGATGGAAGTAAACACTGCACAGAACGGCATCCTGTGAAATGACCTCACAGGCATGATGGAAATAGACACTGCACAGAAGGTCATCCTGGGATATGTAGTTTTTAATAGAGACACTACAGAGAAAGGCATCCTGGGAAATGTAGTTTTTAATAGAGAGACACTACAGAGAAAAGCATCCTGGTAAATGTTGTCTTTAATAGAGAGACACTACACAGAGAGGCATCCTGGGAAATGAACTCACATGCATGTAGGAAATAGACTGAAATTACACAGAACGGCATCCTGGGATATGACCTCACAGGCATGATGGAAATAGACACTGCACAGAACGGCATCCTGGGAAATGACCTCACAGGCATGATGGAAAGAGACACTACACAGAACGGTATCCTGGGAAATGACCTCACAGACATGATGGAAATACACACTGCACAAAGAAGCATCCTGGGAAATCACCTCACAGACATGAGGGAAATAGACACTACACAGAACGGCATCCTGGGAAATGACCTCAAAGTCATGATGGAAATAGACACTGCAAGAACGGCATCCAGGGAAATGACCTCACAGGCTTCATGGTAATGTACACTACACAGAATGGCATCCTGAAAATGACCTCACAGGCATGATGGAATTAAACATTGCACAGAACGGCATCCTGGGAAATGACCTCACAGGCATGATGGAAATAGGCACTGCACAGAATGTAAGTGTGAGAAATGTAGTTTTTAATAGAGACACTACAGAGAAAGGCATCCTGGGAAATGTAGTTTTTAATACATAGACACTACACAGAGAGGCATCCAGGGAAATGACCTCACAGGCATGATGGAAATAGACTGACACTACCCAAAACGGCATCCTGGGAAATGACCTCACAGGCATGATGGAAATAGACACTGCAAGAACAGCATCCTGGGAAATGTCCTCACATGCATGATGGAAATAGGCACTGCACAGAATGTTAGTCTGAGAAATGTAGTTTTTAATAGAGACAATACAGAGAAGGGCATCCTGGGAAATGTAGTTTTTAATAGAGAGACATAAAGAGAAAGGCATCCTGGTAAATGTAGTCTTTAATACATAGACACTACACAGAGACGCATCCAGGGTAATGTCCTCACAGGTATTATGGAAATAGACTGACACTACACTGAACTGCCTCCTGGGAAATGACCTCACAGGCATGATGGAAATAGACACTGCACAGAACGGCATCCTGGGAAATGACCTCACAGGCATGATGGAAATAGACACTGCACAGAACGGCATCCTGGGAAATGACCTCACAGGCATGATGGAAAGAGACACTACACCGAACGGTATCCTGGGAAATTACCTCACAGACATGATGGAAATAGACACTGCACAAAGAAGCATCCTGGGAAATGACCTCACAGGCATGATGGAAATAGGCACTACACAGAACGGCATCCTGGGAAATGACCTCAAAGACATGATGGAAGTAGACACTGCAAGAACGGCATCCTGGGAAATGACCTCACAGGCATGATGGTAATGGACACTACACAGAACGGCATCCTGGGAATTGACCTCACAGGCATGATGGAAATAGGCACTGCACAGAATGTAAGTCTGAGAAATGTAGTTTTTAATAGAGACACTACAGAGAAGGGCATCCTGCGAAATGTAGTTTTTAATACAGAGTCACTAAAGAGAAAGGCATCCTGGTAAATGTAGTCTTTAATGCATAGACACTACACAGAGACGCATCCAGGGAAATGTCCTCACAGGCATTATGGAAATAGACTGACACTACACAGAACTGCATCCTGGGAAATGACCTCACAGGCATGATGGAAATAGACACTACACAGAACGGCATCCTGGGAAATGACCTCACAGGCATGATGGAATTAAACATTGCACAGAACGGCATCCTGGGAAATGACCTCACAGGCATGATGGAAATAGGCACTGCACAGAATGTAAGTGTGAGAAATGTTGTTTTTAATAGAGACACTACAGAGAAAGGCATCCTGGGAAATGTAGTTTTTAATACATAGACACTACACAGAGACGCATCCATGGAAATGACCTCACAGGCATGATGGAAATAGACTGACACTACACAAAACGGCATCCTGGGAAATGACCTCATAGGCATGATGGAAATAGACACTGCACAGAACGGCATCCTGTGAAATGACCTCACAAGTATGATGGAAATAGACACTGCACAGAAGGTCAGCCTGGGAAATGTAGTTTTTAATAGAGACACTACAGAGAAAGGCATCCTGGGAAATGTAGTTTTTAATAGAGAGACACTACAGAGAAAGTCATCCTGGTAAATGTAGTCTTTAATAGAGAGACACTACAGAGAGAGGCATCCTGGGAAATGAACTCACACGCATGTAGGAAATAGACTGACATTACACAGAACGGCATCCGGGGATATGACCTCACAGGCATGATGGAATTAAACACTGCACAGAACGGCATCCTGGGAAATGACCTCACAGGCATGATGGAAATAATCACTACACACAACGGCATCCTGGGAAATGACATCAAAGACATGATGGAAATACACACTGCAAGAACGGTATCCTGGGAAATGACCTCACAGGCATGATGGTAATGGACACTACAGAGAACGGCATCCTGGGAAATGACCTCACATGCATGATGGAAATAGGCACTGCACAGAATAAAAGTCTGAGAAATGTAGTTTTTAATAGAGACACTACAGAGAAGGGCATCCTGGGAAATGTAGTTTTTAATAGAGAGACACTAAAGAGAAAGGCATCCTGGTAAATGTAGTCTTTAATACATAGACACTACACAGAGACGCATCCAGGGAAATGTCCTCACAGGCATTATTGAAATAGACTGACACTACACAGAACTGCATCCTGGGAAATGACCTCACAGGCATGATGGAAATAGACACTGCACAGAACGGCATCCTGGGAAATGACCTCACAGGCATGAGGGAAATGGATACTACACAGAACGGCATCCTGGAAAATGACCTCACAGGCATGATGGAAGTAAACACTGCACAGAACGGCATCCTGTGAAATGACCTCACAGGCATGATGGAAACAGACACTGCACAGAAGGTCATCCTGGGATATGTAGTTTTTAATAGAGACACTACAGAGAAAGGCATCCTGGGAAATGTAGTTTTTAATAGAGAGACACTACAGAGAAAAGCATCCTGGTAAATGTTGTCTTTAATAGAGAGACACTACACAGAGAGGCATCCTGGGAAATAAACTCACATGAATGTAGGAAATAGACTGAAATTACACAGAACGGCATCCTGGGATATGACCTCACAGGCATGATGGAAATAGACACTGCACAGAACGGCATCCTGGGAAATGACCTCACAGGCATGATGGAAAGAGACACTACACAGATCGGTATCCTGGGAAATGACCTCACAGACATGATGGAAATAGACACTGCACAAAGAAGCATCCTGGGAAATCACCTCACAGACATGAGGGAAATAGACACTACACAGAACGGCATCCTGGTAAATGACCTCAAAGTCATGATGGAAATAGACACTGCAAGAACGGCATCCTGTGAAATGACCTCATAGGCATGATGGAAATAGACACTGCACAGAAGGTCATCCTGGGATATGTAGTTTTTAATAGAGACACTACAGAGAAAGGCATCCTGGGAAATGTAGTTTTTAATAGAGAGACACTACAGAGAAAGTCATCCTGTGAAATGTAGTTTTTAATACATAGACACTACACAGAGACGCATCCAGGGAAATCACCTCACAGGCATGATGGTAATGGACACTACACAGAGCGGCATCCTGGAAAATGACCTCACAGGCATGGTGGATTAAACATTGCAGAGAACGGCATCCTGGGAAATGACCTCACATGCATGATGGAAATAGGTACTGCACAGAATGTAAGTCTGAGAAATGTAGTTTTTAATAGAGACACTACAGAGAAAGGCATCCTGGGAAATGTAGTTTTTAATAGAGAGTCAATACAGAGAAAGGCATCCTGGTAAATGTAGTCTTTAATAGAGAGACACTACACAGAGAGGCATCCTGGGAAATGACCTGTCATGCATGTAGGAATTAGACTGACATTACACAGAACGGCATCGTGGGAAATGACCTCACAGGCATGATGGAAATAGATACTACACAGAACGGTATCCTGGGAAATGACCTCAAAGACATGATGGAAATAGACACTGCACAAAGAAGCATCCTGGGAAATGACCTCACAGGCATGAGGGAAATAGACACTACACAGAACGGCATCCTGGGAAATGACCTCAAAGGCATGATGGAAATAGACACTGCAAGAACAGCATCCTGGGAATTGACCTCACAGGCATGTTGGTAAAGGACACTACACAGAACGGCATCCTGGGAAATGACCTCACAGGCATGATGGAAATAGACACTGCACAGAACGGCATCCTGGGAAATGATCTCACAGGCATGATGGAAAGAGACACTACACAGAACGATATCCTGGGAAATGACTTCACAGACATGATGGAAATAGACACTGCACAAAGAAGCATCCTGGGAAATGACCTCACAGGCATGATGGAAATACACACTACACAGAACGGCATCCTGGGAAATGACCTCAAAGGCATGATGGAAATAGACACTGCAAGAACGGCATCCTGGGAAATGACCTCACAGTCATGATGGTAATGGACACTGTACAGAACGGCATCCTGGAAAATGACCTCACAGGCATGATGGATTAAACATTGCAGAGAACGGCATCCTGGGAAATGACCTCATATGCATGATTGAAATAGGTACTGCAAAGAAGGTCAGCCTGGGAAATGTAGTTTTTAATAGAGACACTACAGAGAAAGGCATCCTGGGAAATGTAGTTTTTAATAGAGAGACACTACAGAGAAAGGCATCCTGGTAAATGTAGTCTTTAATAGAGAGACACTACACAGAGAGGCATCCTGGGAAATGACCTGACATGCATGTAGGAATTAGACTGACATTACACAGAACGGCATCCTGGGAAATGACCTCACAGGCATGATGGAAATAGATACTACACAGAACGGTATCCTGGGAAATGACCTCAAAGACATGATGGAAATAGACACTGCACAAAGAAGCATCCTGGGAAATGACCTCACAGGCATTAGGGAAATAGACACTACACAGAACGGCATCCTGGGAAATGACCTCAAAGGCATGATGGAAATAGACACTGCAAGAACAGCATCCTGGGAATTGACCTCACAGGCATGATGGTAAAGGACACTACACAGAACGGCATCCTGGAAAATGACCTCACAGGCATGATGGAAATAGACACTACACAGAACTGCATCCTGGGAAATGACCTCACAGGCATGATGGAAATAGACAATGCACAGAACGGCATCCTGGGAAATGACCTCACAGGCATGATTGAAAGCGACACTACACAGAACGGCATCCTGGGAAATGACCTCACAGGCATGATGGAAAGAGACACTACACAGAACGGTATCCTGGGAAATGACCTCACAGACATGATGGAAATAGACACTGCATAGAACGGCATCCTCGGAAATGACCTCACAGGCATGATGGAAATACACACTACACAGAACGGCATCCTGGGAAATGACCTCAAAGGCATGATGGAAATAGACAGTGCAAGAACGGCATCCTGGGAAATGATCTCACAGGCATGATGGTAATGGACACTACACAGAACGGCATCCTGGAAAATGACCAAACAGGCATGATGGATTAAACATTGCAGAGAACGGCATCCTGGGAAATGACCTCACATACATGATGGAAATAGGTACTGCACAGAATGTAAGTCTGAGGATTGTAGTTTTTAATAGAGACACTACAGAGAAGGGCATCCTGGGAAATGTAGTTTTTAATAGAGAGACACTAAAGAGAAAGGCATCCTGGTAAATGTAGTCTTTAATACATAGACACTACACAGAGACGCATCCAGGGAAATGTCCTCACAGGCATTATGGAAATAGACTGACACTACACAGAACTGCATCCTGGGAAATGACATCACAGGCATGATGGAAATAGACACTGCACAGAACGGCATCCTGGGAAATAACCTCACAGGCATGATGGAAATGGATACTACACAGAACGGCATCCTGGAAAATGACCTCACAAGCATGATGGTAAAGGACACTACACAGAACGGCATCCTGGAAAATGACCTCACAGGCATGATGGAAATGGACAATACACAGAACGGCATCCTGAGAAATGACCTCACAGGCATGATGGAAATAGACACTGCATAGAACGGCATCCTGGGAAATGACCTCACAGGCATGACGGAAAGAGACACTACACAGAACGGTATCCTGGGAAATGACCTCACAGACATGATGGAAATAGACACTGCACAAAGAAGCATCCTGGGAAATGACCTCACAGGCATGATGGAAATAGACACTACACAGAACGGCATCCTGGGAAATGACCTCAAAGACATGATGGAAATAGACACTGCAAGAACGGCATCCTGGGAAATGACCTCACAGGCATGATGGTAATGGACACTACACAGAACGGCATCCTGGGAAATGACCTCACAGGCATGATGAAAATAGGCACTGCACAGAACGGCATCCTGGGAAATGACCTCACAGGCATAATGGAATTAAACATTGCACAGAACGGCATCCTGGGAAATGACCTCACAGGCATGATGGAAATAGGCACTGCACAGAATGGAAGTGTGAGAAATGTAGTTTTTAATAGAGACACTACAGAGAAAGGCATCCTGGGAAATGTAGTTTTTAATACATAGACACTACACAGAGACGCATCCAGGGAAATGACCTCACAGGCATGATGGAAATAGGTACTGCACAGAATGTAAGTCTGAGAAATGTAGTTTTTAATAGAGACACTACAGAGAAAGGCATCCTGGGAAATGTAGTTTTTAATAGAGAGTCAATACAGAGAAAGGCATCCTGGTAAATGTAGTCTTTAATAGAGAGACACTACACAGAGAGGCATCCTGGGAAATGACCTGTCATGCATGTAGGAATTAGACTGACATTACACAGAACGGCATCGTGGGAAATGACCTCACAGGCATGATGGAAATAGATACTACACAGAACGGTATCCTGGGAAATGACCTCAAAGACATGATGGAAATAGACACTGCACAAAGAAGCATCCTGGGAAATGACCTCACAGGCATGAGGGAAATAGACACTACACAGAACGGCATCCTGGGAAATGACCTCAAAGGCATGATGGAAATAGACACTGCAAGAACAGCATCCTGGGAATTGACCTCACAGGCATGTTGGTAAAGGACACTACACAGAACGGCATCCTGGGAAATGACCTCACAGGCATGATGGAAATAGACACTGCACAGAACGGCATCCTGGGAAATGATCTCACAGGCATGATGGAAAGAGACACTACACAGAACGATATCCTGGGAAATGACTTCACAGACATGATGGAAATAGACACTGCACAAAGAAGCATCCTGGGAAATGACCTCACAGGCATGATGGAAATACACACTACACAGAACGGCATCCTGGGAAATGACCTCAAAGGCATGATGGAAATAGACACTGCAAGAACGGCATCCTGGGAAATGACCTCACAGTCATGATGGTAATGGACACTGTACAGAACGGCATCCTGGAAAATGACCTCACAGGCATGATGGATTAAACATTGCAGAGAACGGCATCCTGGGAAATGACCTCATATGCATGATTGAAATAGGTACTGCAAAGAAGGTCAGCCTGGGAAATGTAGTTTTTAATAGAGACACTACAGAGAAAGGCATCCTGGGAAATGTAGTTTTTAATAGAGAGACACTACAGAGAAAGGCATCCTGGTAAATGTAGTCTTTAATAGAGAGACACTACACAGAGAGGCATCCTGGGAAATGACCTGACATGCATGTAGGAATTAGACTGACATTACACAGAACGGCATCCTGGGAAATGACCTCACAGGCATGATGGAAATAGATACTACACAGAACGGTATCCTGGGAAATGACCTCAAAGACATGATGGAAATAGACACTGCACAAAGAAGCATCCTGGGAAATGACCTCACAGGCATTAGGGAAATAGACACTACACAGAACGGCATCCTGGGAAATGACCTCAAAGGCATGATGGAAATAGACACTGCAAGAACAGCATCCTGGGAATTGACCTCACAGGCATGATGGTAAAGGACACTACACAGAACGGCATCCTGGAAAATGACCTCACAGGCATGATGGAAATAGACACTACACAGAACTGCATCCTGGGAAATGACCTCACAGGCATGATGGAAATAGACAATGCACAGAACGGCATCCTGGGAAATGACCTCACAGGCATGATTGAAAGCGACACTACACAGAACGGCATCCTGGGAAATGACCTCACAGGCATGATGGAAAGAGACACTACACAGAACGGTATCCTGGGAAATGACCTCACAGACATGATGGAAATAGACACTGCATAGAACGGCATCCTCGGAAATGACCTCACAGGCATGATGGAAATACACACTACACAGAACGGCATCCTGGGAAATGACCTCAAAGGCATGATGGAAATAGACAGTGCAAGAACGGCATCCTGGGAAATGATCTCACAGGCATGATGGTAATGGACACTACACAGAACGGCATCCTGGAAAATGACCAAACAGGCATGATGGATTAAACATTGCAGAGAACGGCATCCTGGGAAATGACCTCACATACATGATGGAAATAGGTACTGCACAGAATGTAAGTCTGAGGATTGTAGTTTTTAATAGAGACACTACAGAGAAGGGCATCCTGGGAAATGTAGTTTTTAATAGAGAGACACTAAAGAGAAAGGCATCCTGGTAAATGTAGTCTTTAATACATAGACACTACACAGAGACGCATCCAGGGAAATGTCCTCACAGGCATTATGGAAATAGACTGACACTACACAGAACTGCATCCTGGGAAATGACATCACAGGCATGATGGAAATAGACACTGCACAGAACGGCATCCTGGGAAATAACCTCACAGGCATGATGGAAATGGATACTACACAGAACGGCATCCTGGAAAATGACCTCACAAGCATGATGGTAAAGGACACTACACAGAACGGCATCCTGGAAAATGACCTCACAGGCATGATGGAAATGGACAATACACAGAACGGCATCCTGAGAAATGACCTCACAGGCATGATGGAAATAGACACTGCATAGAACGGCATCCTGGGAAATGACCTCACAGGCATGACGGAAAGAGACACTACACAGAACGGTATCCTGGGAAATGACCTCACAGACATGATGGAAATAGACACTGCACAAAGAAGCATCCTGGGAAATGACCTCACAGGCATGATGGAAATAGACACTACACAGAACGGCATCCTGGGAAATGACCTCAAAGACATGATGGAAATAGACACTGCAAGAACGGCATCCTGGGAAATGACCTCACAGGCATGATGGTAATGGACACTACACAGAACGGCATCCTGGGAAATGACCTCACAGGCATGATGAAAATGGGCACTGCACAGAACGGCATCCTGGGAAATGACCTCACAGGCATAATGGAATTAAACATTGCACAGAACGGCATCCTGGGAAATGACCTCACAGGCATGATGGAAATAGGCACTGCACAGAATGGAAGTGTGAGAAATGTAGTTTTTAATAGAGACACTACAGAGAAAGGCATCCTGGGAAATGTAGTTTTTAATACATAGACACTACACAGAGACGCATCCAGGGAAATGACCTCACAGGCATGATGGAAATAGACTGACACTACACAAAACGGCATCCAGGGAAATGACCTCACAGGCATGATGGAAATAGACACTGCACAGAACGGCATCCTGTGAAATGACCTCACATGCATGATGGAAATAGACACTGCACAGAAGGTCAGCCTGGGAAATGTAGTTTTTAATAGAGACACTACAGAGAAAGGCATCCTGGGAAATGTAGTTTTTAATAGAGAGACACTACAGATAAAGTCATCCTGGTAAATGTAGTCTTTAATAGAGAGACACTACACAGAGAGGCATCCTGGGAAATGACCTCACATGCATGTAGGAAATAGACTGACATTACAAAGAACGGCATCCTGGGATATGACCTCACAGGCATGATGCAAATAGACACTGCACAGAACGACATCCTGGGAAATGACCTCACAGGCATGATGGAAATAGACACTGCACAGAACGGCATCCTGGGAAATGACCTCACAGGCATGATGGAATGAGACACTTCACAGAACGGCATCCTGGGAAATGACCTCACAGGCATGATGGAAATAGACACTGCACAGAATGGCATCCAGGGAAATGACCTCACAGGCATGATGGAAATAGACACTGCACAGAAGGTCATCCTGGGAAATGTAGTTTTTAATAGAGACACTACAGAGAAAGGCATCCTGGGAAATGTAGTTTTTAATAGAGAGACACTACAGAGAAAGGCATCCTGGTAAATGTAGTCCTTAATAGAGAGACACTACACAGAGAGGCATCCTGGGAAATGACCTGACATGCATGTAGGAATTAGACTGACATTACACAGAACGGCATCCTGGGAAATGACCTCACAGGCATGATGGAAATAGATACTACAGAGAACAGTATCCTGGGAAATGACCTCAAAGACATGATTGAAATAGACACTGCACAAAGAAGCATCCTGGGAAATGACCTCACAGGCATGAGGGAAATAGACACTACACAGAACAGCATCCGGGAAATGACCTCAAAGGCATGATGGAAATAGACACTGCACGAACAGTATCCTGGGAATTGACCTCACAGGCATGATGGTAAAGGACACTACACAGAACGGCATCCTGGAAAATGACCTCACAGGCATGATGGAAATAGACACTACACAGAACTGCATCCTGGGAAATGACCTCACAGGCATGATGGAAATAGACACTGCACAGAACGGCATCCTGGGAAATGAACTCACAGGCATGATGGAAAGAGACACTACACAGAACGGTATCCTGGGAAATGACCTCACAGGCATGATGGTAATGGACACTACACAGAACGGCATCCTGGGAAATGACCTCAAAGGCATGATGGAAATAGACACTGCAAGAACGGCATCCTGGGAAATGACCTCACAGGCATGATGGTAATGGACACTACACAGAACGGCATCCTGGAAAATGACCAAACAGGCATGATGGATTAAACATTGCAGAGAACGGCTTCCTGGGAAATGACCTCACATGCATGATGGAAATAGGTACCGCACAGAATGTAAGTCTGAGAAATGTAGTTTTTAATAGAGACACTACAGAGAAGGGCATCCTGGGAAATGTAGTTTTTAATAGAGAGACACTAAAGAGAAAGACATCCTGGTAAATGTAGTCTTTAATACATAGACACTACACAGAGACGCATCCAGGGAAATGTCCTCACAGGCATTATGGAAATATACTGACACTACACAGAACTGCATCCTGGGAAATGACCTCACAGGCATGATGGAAATAGACACTGCACAGAACGGCATCCTGGAAAATGACCTCACAGGCAGGATGGAAATGGATACTACACAGAACGGCATCCTGGAAAATGACCTCACAGGCATGATGGTAAAGGACACTACACAGAACGGCATCCTGGAAAATGACCTCACAGGCATGATGGAAATAGACACTACACAGAACTGCATCCTGGGAAATGACCTCACAGGCATGATGGAAATAGACACTGCAGAGAATGGCATCCTGGAAATTGACCTCACAGGCATGATGGAAAGAGACACTACACAGAACGGTATCCTGGGAAATGACCTCACAGACATGATGGAAATAGACACTGCACAAAGAAGCATCCTGGGAAATGACCTCACTGGCATGATGGAAATGGACACTACGCAGAACGGCATCCTGGGAAATGACCTCAAAGGCATGATGGAAATAGGCACTGCACAGAACGGCATCCTGGGAAATGACCTCACAGGCATGATGGAATTAAACATTGCACAGAACGGCATCCTGGGAAAAGACCTCACAGGCATGATGGAAATAGGCACTGCACAGAACGGCATCCTGGGAAATGACCTCACAGGCATGATGGAATTAAACATTGCACAGAACGGCATCCTGGGAAAAGACCTCGCAGGCATGATGGAAATAGGCACTGCACAGAACGGCATCCTGGGAAATGACCTCACAGGCATGATGGAATTAAACATTGCACAGAACGCCATCCTGGGAAATGACCTCACAGGCATGATGGAAATAGACTGACACTACACAAAACGGCATCCAGGGAAATGACCTCACAGCATGATGGAAATAGACACTGCACAGAACGGCATCCTGTGAAATGACCTCACAGGTATGATGTAAATAGACACTGCACAGAAGGTCAGCCTGGGAAATGTAGTTTTTAATAGAGACATTACAGAGAAAGGCATCCTGGGAAATGTAGTTTTTAATAGAGAGACACTACAGAGAAAGGCATCCTGGTAAATGTAGTCTTTAATAGAGAGACACTACACAGAGAGGCATCCTGGGAAATGACCTGACATGCATGTAGGAATTAGACTGACATTACACAGAACGGCATCCTGGGAAATGACCTCACAGGCATGATGGAAATAGATACTACACAGAACGGTATCCTGGGAAAGGACCTCAAAGACATGATGGAAATAGACACTGCACAAAGAAGCATCCTGGGAAATGACCTCACAGGCATGAGGGAAATAGACACTACACAGAACGGCATCCTGGGAAATGACCTCAAAGGCATGATGGAAATAGACACTGCAAGAACAGCATCCTGGGAATTGACCTCACAGGCATGATGGTAAAGGACACTACACAGAACGGCATCCTGGAAAATGACCTCACAGGCATGATGGAAATAGACACTAAACAGAACTGCATCCTGGGAAATGACCTCACAGGCATGATGGAAATAGACACTGCACAGAACGGCATCCTGGGAAATGACCTCACAGGCATGATGGAAAGAGACACTACACAGAACGGTATCCTGGGAAATGACCTCACAGACATGATGGAAATAGACACTGCATAGAACGGCATCCTCGGAAATGACCTCACAGGCATGATGGAAATACACACTACACAGAACGGCATCCTGGGAAATGACCTCAAAGGCATGATGGAAATAGACACTGCAAGAACGGCATCCTGGGAAATGATCTCACAGGCATGATGGTAATGGACACTACACAGAACGGCATCCTGGAAAATGACCAAACAGGCATGATGGATTAAACATTGCAGAGAACGGCTTCCTGGGAAATGACCTCACATACATGATGGAAATAGGTACTGCACAGAATGTAAGTCTGAGGATTGTAGTTTTTAATAGAGACACTACAGAGAAGGGCATCCTGGGAAATGTAGTTTTTAATAGAGAGACACTAAAGAGAAAGGCATCCTGGTAAATGTAGTCTTTAATACATAGACACTACACAGAGACGCATCCAGGGAAATGTCCTCACAGGCATTATGGAAATAGACTGACACTACACAGAACTGCATCCTGGGAAATGACATCACAGGCATGATGGAAATAGACACTGCACAGAACGGCATCCTGGGAAATAACCTCACAGGCATGATGGAAATGGATACTACACAGAACGGCATCCTGGAAAATGACCTCACAAGCATGATGGTAAAGGACACTACACAGAACGGCATCCTGGAAAATGACCTCACAGGCATGATGGAAATGGACAATACACAGAACGGCATCCTGAGAAATGACCTCACAGGCATGATGGAAATAGACACTGCATAGAACGGCATCCTGGGAAATGACCTCACAGGCATGACGGAAAGAGACACTACACAGAACGGTATCCTGGGAAATGACCTCACAGACATGATGGAAATAGACACTGCACAAAGAAGCATCCTGGGAAATGACCTCACAGGCATGATGGAAATAGACACTACACAGAACGGCATCCTGGGAAATGACCTCAAAGGCATGATGGAAATAGACACTGCAAGAAAGGCATCCTGGGAAATGACCTCACAGGCATGATGGTAATGGACACTACACAGAACGGCATCCTGGGAAATGACCTCACAGGCATGATGAAAATAGGCACTGCACAGAAAGGCATCCTGGGAAATGACCTCACAGGCATAATGGAATTAAACATTGCACAGAACGGCATCCTGGGAAATGACCTCACAGGCATGATGGAAATAGGCACTGCACAGAATGGAAGTGTGAGAAATGTAGTTTTTAATAGAGACACTACAGAGAAAGGCATCCTGGGAAATGTAGTTTTTAATACTTAGACACTACACAGAGACGCATCCAGGGAAATGACCTCACAGGCATGATGGAAATAGACTGACACTACACAAAACGGCATCCAGGGAAATGACCTCACAGGCATGATGGAAATAGACACTGCACAGAACGGCATCCTGTGAAATGACCTCACATGTATGATGGAAATAGACACTGCACAGAAAACAGCCTGGGAAATGTAGTTTTTAATAGAGACACTACAGAGAAAGGCATCCTGGGAAATGTAGTTTTTAATAGAGAGACACTACAGAGAAAGTCATCCTGGTAAATGTAGTCTTTAATAGAGAGACACTACACAGAGAGGCATCCTGGGAAATGACCTCACATGCATGTAGGAAATAGACTGACATTACAAAGAACGGCATCCTGGGATATGACCTCACAGGCATGATGGAAATAGACACTGCACAGAACGACATCCTGGGAAATGACCTCACAGGCATGATGGAAATAGACACTGCACAGAATGGCATCCAGGGAAATGACCTCACAGGCATGATGGAAATAGACATTGCACAGAAGGTCATCCTGGGAAATGTAGTTTTTAATAGAGACACTACAGAGAAAGGCATCCTGGGAAATGTAGTTTTTAATAGAGAGACACTACAGAGAAAGGCATCCTGGTAAATGTAGTCCTTAATAGAGAGACACTACACAGAGAGGCATCCTGGGAAATGACCTGACATGCATGTAGGAATTAGACTGACATTACACAGAACGGCATCCTGGGAAATGACCTCACAGGCATGATGGAAATAGATACTACAGAGAACAGTATCCTGGGAAATGACCTCAAAGACATGATGGAAATAGACACTGCACAAAGAAGCATCCTGGGAAATGACCTCACAGACATGAGGGAAATAGACACTACACAGAACAGCATCCGGGAAATGACCTCAAAGGCATGATGGAAATAGACACTGCAAGAACAGCATCCTGGGAATTGACCTCACAGGCATGATGGTAAAGGACACTACACAGAACGGCATCCTGGAAAATGACCTCACAGGCATGATGGAAATAGACACTACACAGAACTGCATCCTGGGAAATGACCTCACAGGCATGATGGAAATAGACACTGCACAGAACGGCATCCTGGGAAATGACCTCACAGGCATGATGGAAAGAGACACTGCACAGAACGGTATCCTGGGAAATGACCTCACAGGCATGATGGTAATGGACAATACAAAGAACGGCATCCTGAGAAATGACCTCACAGGCATGATGGAAATAGACACTGCATAGAACGGCATCCTGGGAAATGACCTCACAGGCATGACGGAAAGAGACACTACACAGAACGGTATCCTGGGAAATGACCTCACAGACATGATGGAAATAGACACTGCACAAAGAAGCATCCTGGGAAATGACCTCACAGGCATGATGGAAATAGACACTACACAGAACGGCATCCTGGGAAATGACCTCAAAGACATGATGGAAATAGACACTGCAAGAACGGCATCCTGGGAAATGACCTCACAGGCATGATGGTAATGGACACTACACAGAACGGCATCCTGGGAAATGACCTCACAGGCATGATGAAAATAGGCACTGCACAGAAAGGCATCCTGGGAAATGACCTCACAGGCATAATGGAATTAAACATTGCACAGAACGGCATCCTGGGAAATGACCTCACAGGCATGATGGAAATAGGCACTGCACAGAATGGAAGTGTGAGAAATGTAGTTTTTAATAGAGACACTACAGAGAAAGGCATCCTGGGAAATGTAGTTTTTAATACATAGACACTACACAGAGACGCATCCAGGGAAATGACCTCACAGGCATGATGGAAATAGACTGACACTACACAAAACGGCATCCAGGGAAATGACCTCACAGGCATGATGGAAATAGACACTGCACAGAACGGCATCCTGTGAAATGACCTCACATGTATGATGGAAATAGACACTGCACAGAAGGTCAGCCTGGGAAATGTAGTTTTTAATACAGACACTACAGAGAAAGGCATCCTGGGAAATGTAGTTTTTAATAGAGAGACACTACAGAGAAAGTCATCCTGGTAAATGTAGTCTTTAATAGAGAGACACTACACAGAGAGGCATCCTGGGAAATGACCTCACATGCATGTAGGAAATAGACTGACATTACAAAGAACGGCATCCTGGGATATGACCTCACAGGCATGATGGAAATAGACACTGCACAGAACGACATCCTGGGAAATGACCTCACAGGCATGATGGAAATGGACACTGCACAGAACGGCATCCTGGGAAATGACCTCACAGGCATGATGGAATGAGACACTTCACAGAACGGCATCCTGGGAAATGACCTCACAGGCATGATGGAAATAGACACTGCACAGAATGGCATCCAGGGAAATGACCTCACAGGCATGATGGAAATAGACACTGCACAGAAGGTCATCCTGGGAAATGTAGTTTTTAATAGATACACTACAGAGAAAGGCATCCTGGGAAATGTAGTTTTTAATAGAGGGACACTACAGAGAAAGGCATCCTGGTAAATGTAGTCCTTAATAGAGAGACACTACACAGAGAGGCATCCTGGGAAATGACCTGACATGCATGTAGGAATTAGACTGACATTACACAGAACGGCATCCTGGGAAATGACCTCACAGGCATGATGGAAATAGATACTACAGAGAACAGTATCCTGGGAAATGACCTCAAAGACATGATGGAAATAGACACTGCACAAAGAAGCATCCTGGGAAATGACCTCACAGGCTTGAGGGATATAGACACTACACAGAACAGCATCCGGGAAATGACCTCAAAGGCATGATGGAAATAGACACTGCAAGAACAGCATCCTGGGAATTGACCTCACAGGCATGATGGTAAAGGACACTACACAGAACGGCATCCTGGAAAATGACCTCACAGGCATGATGGAAATAGACACGACACAGAACTGCATCCTGGGAAATGACCTCACAGGCATGATGGAAATAGACACTGCACAGAACGGCATCCTGGGAAATGAACTCACAGGCATGATGGAAAGAGACACTACACAGAACGGTATCCTGGGAAATGACCTCACAGGCATGATGGTAATGGACACTACACAGAACGGCATCCTGGGAAATGACCTCAAAGGCATGATGGAAATAGACACTGCAAGAACGGCATCCTGGGAAATGACCTCACAGGCATGATGGTAATGGACACTACACAGAACGGCATCCTGGAAAATGACCAAACAGGCATGATGGATTAAACATTGCAGAGAACGGCTTCCTGGGAAATGACCTCACATGCATGATGGAAATAGGTACCGCACAGAATGTAAGTCTGAGAAATGTAGTTTTTAATAGAGACACTACAGAGAAGGGCATCCTGGGAAATGTAGTTTTTAATAGAGAGACACTAAAGAGAAAGACATCCTGGTAAATGTAGTCTTTAATATATAGACACTACACAGAGACGCATCCAGGGAAATGTCCTCACAGGCATTATGGAAATTGACTGACACTACACAGAACTGCATCCTGGGAAATGACCTCACAGGCATGATGGAAATAGACACTGCACAGAATGGCATCCTGGGAAATAACCTCACAGGCATGATGGAAATGGATACTACACAGAACGGCATCTTGGAAAATGACCTCACAAGCATGATGGTAAAGGACACTACACAGAACGGCATCCTGGAAAATGACCTCACAGGCATGATGGAAATAGACACTACACAGAACTGCATCCTGGGAAATGACCTCACAGGCATGATGGAAATAGACACTGCATAGAACGGCATCCTCGGAAATGACCTCACAGGCATGATGGAAAGAGACACTACACAGAACTGTATCCTGGGAAATGACCTCACAGACATGATGGAAATAGACACTGCACAAAGAAGCATCCTGGGAAATGACCTCACAGGCATGATGGTAATGGACAATACACAGAACGGCATCCTGGAAAATGACCAAACAGGCATGATGGATTAAACATTGCAGAGAACGACATCCTGGGAAATGACCTCACATGTATGATGGAAATAGGTACTGCACAGAATGTAAGTCTGAGAAATGTAGTTTTTAATAGAGACACTACAGAGAAGGGCATCCTGGGAAATGTAGTTTTTAATAGAGAGACACTAAAGAGAAAGGCATCCTGGTAAATGTAGTCTTTAATACATAGACACTACACAGAGACGCATCCAGGGAAATGTCCTCACAGGCATTATGGAAATAGACTGACACTACACAGAACTGCATCCTGGGAAATGACCTCACAGGCATGATGGAAATAGACACTGCACAGAACGGCATCCTGGGAAATAACCTCACAGGCATAATGGAAATGGATACTAACAGAACGGCATCCTGGAAAATGACCTCACAAGCATGATGGTAAAGGACACTACACAGAACGCCATCCTGGAAAATGACCTCACAGGCATGATAGAAATAGACAATACACAGAACTGCATCCTGGGAAATGACCTCACAGGCATGATGGAAATAGACACTGCATAGAACGGCATCCTGGGAAATGACCTCACAGGCATGATGGAAAGAGACACTACACAGAACGGTATCCTGGGAAATGACCTCACAGGCATGATGGAAATAGACACTGCACAGAACGGCATCCTGGGAAATGACCTCACAGGCATGATGGAATTAAACATAGCACAGAACGGCATCCTGGGAAATGACCTCACAGGCATGATGGAAATAGGCACTGCACAGAATGTAAGTGTGAGAAATGTAGTTTTTAATAGAGACACTACAGAGAAAGGCTTCCTGGGAAATGTAGTTTTTAATACATAGACACTACACAGAGACGCATCCAGGGAAATGACCTCACAGGCATGATGGAAATAGACACTGCACAGAACGGCATCCTGGGAACTGACCTCACAGGCATGATGGAAATAGACAGAGCACTGAGAGGCGTCCTGGGAAATGACCTCACAGGCATGATGGAATTAGACACTGCACAGAGAGGCATCCTGGGAAATGACCTCACAGGCATGATGGAAATGGATACTGCACAGAACGGCAACCTGGGAAATGTAGTTTTTTAATAGATATGCTACAGAGAAAGGCAACCTTGGAAATGAAGTTTTTAATAGAGAGACACTACAGAGAAAGGCATCCTGGTAAATGTAGTCTTTAATAGAGAGACACTACAGAGAAAGTCATCCTGGTAAATGTAGTCTTTAATAGAGAGACACTACACAGAGAGGCATCCTGGGAAATGACCGCACATGCATGTAGGAAATAGACTGACATTACAAAGAACGGCATCCTGGGATATGACCTCACAGGCATGATGGAAATAGACACTGCACAGAACGACATCCTGGGAAATGACCTCACAGGCATGATGGAAATAGACACTGCACAGAACGGCTTCCTGGGAAATGACCTCACAGGCATGATGGAAAGAGACACTTCACAGAACGGCATCCTGGGAAATGACCTCACAGGCATGATGGAAATAGACACTGCACAGAATGGCATCCAGGGAAATGACCTCACAGGCATGATGGAAATAGACACTGCACAGAAGGTCATCCTGGGAAATGTAGTTTTTAATAGAGACACTACAGAGAAAGGCATCCTGGGAAATGTAGTTTTTAATAGAGAGACACTACAGAGAAAGGCATCCTGGTAAATGTAGTCTTTAATAGAGAGACACTACACAGAGAGCCATCCTGGGAAATGACCTGACATGCATGTAGGAATTAGACTGACATTACACAGAACGGCATCCTGGGAAATGACCTCACAGGCATGATGGAAATAGATACTACACAGAACGGTATCCTGGGAAATGACCTCAAAGACATGATGGAAATAGACACTGCACAAAGAAGCATCCTGGGAAATGACCTCACAGGCATGAGGGAAATAGACACTACACAGAACGGCATCCTGGGAAATGACCTCAAAGGCATGATGGAAATAGACACTGCAAGAACAGCATCCTGGGAATTGACCTCACAGGTATGATGGTAAAGGACACTACACAGAACGGCATCCTGGAAAATAACCTCACAGGCATGATGGAAATAGACACTACACTGAACTGCATCCTGGGAAATGACCTCACAGGCATGATGGAAATAGACACTGCACAGAACGGCATCCTGGGAAATGACCTAACAGGCATGATGGAAAGAGACACTACACAGAACGGTATCCTGGGACATGACCTCACAGACATGATGGAAATAGACACTGCACAAAGAAGCATCCTGGGAAATGACCTCACAAGCATGATGGAAATAGACACTACACAGAACGGCATCCTGGGAAATGACCTCAAAGGCATGATGGAAATAGACACTGCAAGAACGGCATCCTGGGAAATGACCTCACAGGCATGATGGTAATGGACACTACACAGAATGGCATCCTGGAAAATGACCAAACAGGCATGATGGAAATAGACACTGCACAGAACGGCATCCTGGGAAATAACCTCACAGGCATGATGGAAATAGACACTACAAGAACGGCATCCTGGGAAATGACCTCAAAGACATGATGGAAATAGACACTGCAAGAACGGCATCCTGGGAAATGACCTCACAGGCATGATGGTAATGGACACTACACAGAAGGGCATCCTGGGAAATGACCTCACAGGCATGATGGAAATAGGCACTGCACAGAACGGCATCCTGGGAAATGACCTCACAGGCATGATGGAATTAAACATAGCACAGAACGGCATCCTGGGAAATGACCTCACAGGCATGATGGAAATAGGCACTGCACAGAATGTATGTGTGAGAAATGTAGTTTTTAATAGAGACACTACAGAGAAAGGCTTCCTGGGAAATGTAGTTTTTAATACATAGACACTACACAGAGACGCATCCAGGGAAATGACCTCACAGGCATGATGGAAATAGACTGACACTACACAAAACGGCATCCAGGGAAATGACCTCACAGGCATGATGGAAATAGACACTGCACAGAACGGCATCCTGTGAAATGACCTCACAGGTATGATGGAAATAGACACTGCACAGAAGGTCATCCTGGGAAATGTAGTTTTTAATAGAGACACTACAGAGAAAGGCCTCCTGGGAAATGTAGTTTTTAATAGAGAGACACTACAGAGAAAGTCATCCTGGTAAATGTAGTCTTTACTAGAGAGACACTACACAGAGAGGCATCCTGGGAAATGAACTCACATGCATGTAGGAAATAGACTGACATTACACAGAATGGCATCCTGGATTATGACCTCACAGGCATGATGGAAATATACACTGCACAGAACGACATCCTGGGAAATGACCTCACAGGCATGATGGAAATAGACACTGCACAGAACGGCATCCTGGGTAATGACCTCACAGGCATGATGGAAAGAGACACTACACAGAACGGCATCCTGGGAAATGACCTCACAGGCATGATGGAAATAGGCACTGCACAGAATGTAAGTGTGAGAAATGTAGTTTTTAATAGAGACACTACAGAGAAGGGCATCCTGGGAAATGTAGTTTTTAATAGAGAGACACTAAAGAGAAAGGCATCCTGGTAAATGTAGTCTTTAATACATAGACACTACACAGAGATGCATACATGGAAATGACCTCACAGGCATGATGGAAATAGACACTGCACAGAAAGTCATCCTGGGATATGTAGTTTTTAATAGAGACACTACAGAGAAAAGCATCCTGGGAAATGTAGTTTTTAATAGAGAGACACTACAGAGAAAGGCATCCTGGTAAATGTAGTCTTTAATAGAGAGACACTACACAGAGAGGCATCCTGGGAAATGAACTCACATGCATGTAGGAAATAGACTGACATTACACAGAACGGCATCGTGGGATATGACCTCACAGGAATGATGGAAATAGACACTGCACAGAACAGCATCCTGGGAAATGACCTCACAGTCATGATGGAAAGAGACACTGCACAGAAGGTCATCCTGGGAAATGTAGTTTTTAATAGAGACACAACAGAGAAAGGCATCCTGGGAAATGTAGTTTTTAATAGAGAGACACTACAGAGAAAGTCATCCTGGTAAATGTAGTCTTTAATAGAGAGACACTACACAGAGAGGAATCCTTGGAAATGAACTCACATTCATGGAGGAAATAGACTGACATTACACAGAACGGCATCCTGGGATATGACCTCACAGGCATGATGGAAATAGACACTGCACAAAGAAGAATCCTGGGAAATGACCTCACAAGCATGATGGAAATAGACACTAGACAGAACGGTATCCTGGGAAATGACCTCACAGGCATGATGGAAATAGACACTGCACAGAAGGGCATCCAGGGAAATGACCTCACAGGCATGATGGAAATAGGCACTGCACAGAATGTAAGTGTGAGAAATGTAGTTTTTAATAGAGACACTACAGAGAAGGGCATCCTGGGAAATGTAGTTTTTAATAGAGAGACACTAAAGAGAAAGGCATCCTGGTAAATGTAGTCTTTAATACATAGACACTACACAGAGATGCATACATGGAAATGACCTCACAGGCATGATGGAAATAGACACTGCACAGAAAGTCATCCTGGGATATGTAGTTTTTAATAGAGACACTACAGAGAAAAGCATCCTGGGAAATGTAGTTTTTAATAGAGAGACACTACAGAGAAAGGCATCCTGGTAAATGTAGTCTTTAATAGAGAGACACTACACAGAGAGGCATCCTGGGAAATGAACTCACATGCATGTAGGAAATAGACTGACATTACACAGAACGGCATCGTGGGATATGACCTCACAGGAATGATGGAAATAGACACTGCACAGAACAGCATCCTGGGAAATGACCTCACAGGCATGATGGAAAGAGACACTGCACAGAAGGTCATCCTGGGATTTGTAGTTTTTAATAGAGACACAACAGAGAAAGGCATCCTGGGAAATGTAGTTTTTAATAGAGAGACACTACAGAGAAAGTCATCCTGGTAAATGTAGTCTTTAATAGAGAGACACTACACAGAGAGGAATCCTTGGAAATGAACTCACATTCATGGAGGAAATAGACTGACATTACACAGAACGGCATCCTGGGATATGACCTCACAGGCATGATGGAAATAGACACTGCACAAAGAAGAATCCTGGGAAATGACCTCACAAGCATGATGGAAATAGACACTAGACAGAACGGTATCCTGGGAAATGACCTCACAGGCATGATGGAAATAGACACTGCACAGAAGGGCATCCAGGGAAATGACCTCACAGGCATGATGGAAATGGACACTACACAGAACGGCATCCTGGAAAATGACCTCACAGGCATGATGGAAGTAAACACTGCACAGAAGGGCATCCTGGGAAATGACCTCACAGGCATGATGGACATAGACACTGCACAGAAGGTCATCCTGGGAAATGTAGTTTTTAATAGAGACACTACAGAGAAAGGCATCCTGGGATATGTAATTTTTAATAGAGAGAACTACAGAGAAAGGCATCCTGGTAAATGTAGTCTTTAATAGAGAGACACTACACAGAGAGGCATCCTGGGAAATGACATGACATGCATGTAGGAATTAGACTGACATTACACAGAACGGCATCCTGGGAAATGACCTCACAGGCATGATGGAAATAGATACTACACAGAACGGTATCCTGGGAACTGACCTCACAGACATGATGGAAATAGACACTGCACAAAGAAGCATCCTGGGAAATGACCATACAGGCATGATGGAAATAGACACTACACAGAACGGCATCCTGGGAAATGACCTCAAAGGCATGATGGAAATAGACACTGCAAGAACGGCTTCCTGGGAATTGACCTCACAGGCATGATGGTAAAGGACACTACACAGAACGTCATCCTGTGAAATGACCTCACAGGCATGATGGAAATAGACACTGCACAGAATGGCATCCTGAGAAATGACCTAACAGGCATGATGGAAATGGACACTACACAGAACGGCATCCGGGAAAATGACCTCACAGGCATAATGGAAGTAAACACTGCACTAACAGCATCCTGAGAAACGACCTCACAGGCATGATGGAAATAGACTGACACTACAAAGAACAGCATCCTGGGAAATGACCTCACAGGCATGATGGAAATAGACACTGCACAGAGAGGCATCTTGGGAAATGACTACACAGGCATGATGGAAATAGACAATGCACAGAGAGGCATGCTGTGAAATGACCTCACAGGCATCATGGAAATAGACACTCCACAGAACGGGATCCAGGGATATGACCTCTAAGACATGATGGAAATAGACACTGCACAGAACGGCATCCTGGAAATGTAGTTTTTAATAGAGACACTACAGAGAAAGGCATACTGGGAAATGTAGTCTTTAATAGAGAGACACTACACAGAGAGACATCCTGAGAAAAGACCTCACAGGCTTGATGGATATAGACACTGCATAGAAAGGCATCCTGGGAAATGACCTCACAGGCAGGATGGAACCAGACACTGCACAGAGAGGCATCCAGGGAAATGACCTCACAGGCATGATGGAAATAGACACTGCATAGAACGGCATCCTGGGAAATGACCTCACAGGCATGATGGAAACAGACACTACACAGAACGGCATCGTGGGAAATGACCTCACAGGCATAATGGATATAGACACTACACAGAACGACATCCTTGGAAATGACCTCACAGGCATGATGGAAGTAGACACTGCACAGAACGACATCCTGGGAAATGACCTCAGAGGCATGAAGGAAATAGACACTGCACAGAATAGCATCCTGGTAAATGTCGTTTTTAATAGAGACACTACAGAGAAAGGCATCCTGGGTAATGTAGTTTTTCATAGAGAGACACTACAGAGAAAGGCATCCTGGTAAATGTAGTCTTTAATAGAGAGACACTACACAGAGAGGCATCCTGGGAAATGACCTCTCAGACATGATGGAAATAGACACTGTACAGAACTGCACCCTGGAAATGAACTCACAGGCATGATGGAAATAGACACTGCACAGAACGGCATCCTGGGAAATGACCTCACAGGCATGATAGAAATAGACACTGCACAGAATGGCATCCTGGGAAATGACCTCACAGGCATGATGGAAATAGACACTGAACAGAGAGGCATCCTGGGAAATGACCTCACAGGCATGATGGAAATAGACACTGCACAGAGAGGCATCCTGTGAAATGACTTCACAGGCATGATGGAATTAGACACTGCACAGAACGGGCTCCTGGAAAATGACCTCACAGACATAATGGAAGTAGACATTACACAGAACAACATCCTGGGAAATGACCTCACCGGCATGATGGAAATAGACACTACACAGAACAACATCCTGGGAAATGACTTCACAGGCATGATGGAAGTAGACACTGCACAGAACGGCATCCTGGGAAATGACCTCAGAGGCATGATGGAAATAGACACTGCACAGAATCGCATCCTGGGAAATGTCGTTTTTCATAGAGACACTACAGAGAAAGGCATCCTGGGAAATGTAGTTTTTAATAGAGAGACACTACAGAGAAAGGCATCCTGGGAAATGTAGTCTTTAATACACAGACACTACACAGAGAGGCATCCTGGGAAATGACCTCACAGGCTTGATGTAAATAGAATGACACTACACAGAATGGCATCCTGGGAAATGACCTCACAGGCATGATGGAAATAGACACTGCACAGAACGGCATCCTGGTGAATGACCTCACACTCACGATGGAAATAGACACTGCAAAGTACGGCATCCTGGGAAATGACCTTACAGGCATGATGGAAATAGACACGGCACAGAGATGCATCCTGGGAAATGACCTCACAGGCATGATGGAAATAGACACTGCATAGAACGGCATCCTGGGAAATGACCTCACAGGCATGATGGAAGCAGACACTACACAGAACGGCATCCTGGGAAATGACCTCACAGGCATGATGGAAATAGACACTGCACAGAGAGGCATCCTGGGAACTGACCTCACAGGCATGATGGAAATAGACACTGCACAGAACGGCATCCTGGGAAATGACCTCACAGGCATGATAGAAATAGACAATGAACAGAAAGGCATCCTAGGAAATGACCTCACAGGAATGATGGAAATAGACACTGCACAGAGAGGCATCCTGGGAAATCACCTCACAGTCATAATGGAAAAAGGCACTGCACAGAGAGGCATCCTGTGAAATGACTTCACAGGCATGATGGAATTAGACACTGCACAGAACGGCCTCCTTGGAAATGACCTCACAGACATAATGGAAATAGACACTACACAGAACGTCAACCTGGGAAATGACTACACAGGCATGATGGAAATAGACATTGCACAGAGAAGCATCCTGGGAAATAACTTAACAGGCATGATGGAAATAGACAGAACTACACAGAACGGCATCCTGGAAAATGACGTCACAGGCAGGATGGAAATAGACACTGCAGAGAGAGGCATCCTAGGAAATGACCTCACAGGCATGATGGAAATAGACACTGCATAGAAAGGCATCCTGGGAAATGACCTCAAAGGCATGATGGAAACAGACACTACACAGAACGGCATCCTGGAAAATGACCTCACAGGCATGACGGAAATAGACACTACACAGAACGAAAACCTGGGAAATGACTTCACAGGCATGATGGAAGTAGACACTGCACAGAACAGTATCCTGGGAAATGACCTCAGAGGCATGATGGAAATAGACACTGCACAGAATCGCATCCTAGGAAATGTCGTTTTTAATAGAGACACTACAGAGAAAGGCATCCTGGGAAATGTAGTTTTTAATAGAGAGACACAACAGAGAAAGGCATCCTGGTCAATGTAGTCTTTAATAGAGAGACACTACACAGAGAGGCATGCTGGGAAATGACCTCACATGCATGATGGAAATAGACTGACACTACACAGAACAACATCCTGGGAAAAGACCTCACAGGCAAGATGGAAATAGACACTGCACCAAACAGCATCCTGGGAAATGACCTCAAAGGCATGATGGAAATAGACACTGCAAGCACGGCTTCCTGGGAATTGACCTCACAGGCATGATGGTAAAGGACACTACACAGAACGTCATCCTGTGAAATGACCTCACAGGCATGATGGAAATAGACACTGCACAGAATGGCATCCTGGGAAATGACCTAACAGGCATGATGGAAATGGACACTACACAGAACGGCATCCGGGAAAATGACCTCACAGGCATGATGGAAGTAAACACTGCACAGAAGGGCATCCTGGGAAATGACCTCACAGGCATGATGGAAATAGACACTGCACAGAAGGTCATCCTGGGAAATGTAGTTTTTAATAGAGACACTACAGAGAAAGGCATCCTGGGATATGTAATTTTTAATAGAGAGACACTACAGAGAAAGGCATCCTGGTAAATGTAGTCTTTAATAGAGAGACACTACACAGAGAGGCATCCTGGGAAATGACCTGACATGCATGTAGGAATTAGACTGACATTACACAGAACGGCATCCTGGGAAATGACCTCACAGGCATGATGGAAATAGATACTACACAGAACGGTATCCTGGGAAATGACCTCACAGACATGATGGAAATAGACACTGAACAAAGAAGCATCCTGGGAAATGACCTCACAGGCATGATGGAAATAGACACTACACAGAACGGTATCCTGGGAAATGACCTCACAGACATGATGGAAATAGACACTACACAGAACGGCATCCTGGGAAATGACCTCACAGGCATGATGGTAAAGGACACTACACAGAACGTCATCCTGTGAACTGACCTCACAGGCATGATGGAAATAGACACTGCACAGAATGGCATCCTGGGAAATGACCTAACAGGCATGATGGAAATGGACACTACACAGAACGGCATCCGGGAAAATGACCTCACAGGCATAATGGAAGTAAACACTGCACTAACAGCATCCTGAGAAACGACCTCACAGGCATGATGGAAATAGACTGACACTACAAAGAACAGCATCCTGGGAAATGACCTCACAGGCATGATGGAAATAGACACTGCACAGAGAGGCATCTTGGGAAATGACTACACAGGCATGATGGAAATAGACAATGCACAGAGAGGCATGCTGTGAAATGACCTCACAGGCATCATGGAAATAGACACTCCACAGAACGGGATCCAGGGATATGACCTCTAAGACATGATGGAAATAGACACTGCACAGAATGGCATCCTGGAAATGTAGTTTTTAATAGAGACACTACAGAGAAAGGCATACTGGGAAATGTAGTCTTTAATAGAGAGACACTACACAGAGAGACATCCTGAGAAAAGACCTCACAGGCTTGATGGATATAGACACTGCATAGAAAGGCATCCTGGGAAATGACCTCACAGGCAGGATGGAACCAGACACTGCACAGAGAGGCATCCAGGGAAATGACCTCACAGGCATGATGGAAATAGACACTGCATAGAACGGCATCCTGGGAAATGACCTCACAGGCATGATGGAAACAGACACTACACAGAACGGCATCGTGGGAAATGACCTCACAGGCATAATGGATATAGACACTACACAGAACGACATCCTTGGAAATGACCTCACAGGCATGATGGAAGTAGACACTGCACAGAACGACATCCTGGGAAATGACCTCAGAGGCATGAAGGAAATAGACACTGCACAGAATAGCATCCTGGTAAATGTCGTTTTTAATAGAGACACTACAGAGAAAGGCATCCTGGGTAATGTAGTTTTTCATAGAGAGACACTACAGAGAAAGGCATCCTGGTAAATGTAGTCTTTAATAGAGAGACACTACACAGAGAGGCATCCTGGGAAATGACCTCTCAGACATGATGGAAATAGACACTGTACAGAACTGCACCCTGGAAATGAACTCACAGGCATGATGGAAATAGACACTGCACAGAACGGCATCCTGGGAAATGACCTCACAGGCATGATAGAAATAGACACTGCACAGAATGGCATCCTGGGAAATGACCTCACAGGCATGATGGAAATAGACACTGAACAGAGAGGCATCCTGGGAAATGACCTCACAGGCATGATGGAAATAGACACTGCACAGAGAGGCATCCTGTGAAATGACTTCACAGGCATGATGGAATTAGACACTGCACAGAACGGGCTCCTGGAAAATGACCTCACAGACATAATGGAAGTAGACATTACACAGAACAACATCCTGGGAAATGACCTCACCGGCATGATGGAAATAGACACTACACAGAACAACATCCTGGGAAATGACTTCACAGGCATGATGGAAGTAGACACTGCACAGAACGGCATCCTGGGAAATGACCTCAGAGGCATGATGGAAATAGACACTGCACAGAATCGCATCCTGGGAAATGTCGTTTTTCATAGAGACACTACAGAGAAAGGCATCCTGGGAAATGTAGTTTTTAATAGAGAGACACTACAGAGAAAGGCATCCTGGGAAATGTAGTCTTTAATACACAGACACTACACAGAGAGGCATCCTGGGAAATGACCTCACAGGCTTGATGTAAATAGAATGACACTACACAGAATGGCATCCTGGGAAATGACCTCACAGGCATGATGGAAATAGACACTGCACAGAACGGCATCCTGGTGAATGACCTCACACTCACGATGGAAATAGACACTGCAAAGTACGGCATCCTGGGAAATGACCTTACAGGCATGATGGAAATAGACACGGCACAGAGATGCATCCTGGGAAATGACCTCACAGGCATGATGGAAATAGACACTGCATAGAACGGCATCCTGGGAAATGACTTCACAGGCATGATGGAAGCAGACACTACACAGAACGGCATCCTGGGAAATGACCTCACAGGCATGATGGAAATAGACACTGCACAGAGAGGCATCCTGGGAACTGACCTCACAGGCATGATGGAAATAGACACTGCACAGAACGGCATCCTGGGAAATGACCTCACAGGCATGATAGAAATAGACAATGAACAGAAAGGCATCCTAGGAAATGACCTCACAGGAATGATGGAAATAGACACTGCACAGAGAGGCATCCTGGGAAATCACCTCACAGTCATAATGGAAAAAGGCACTGCACAGAGAGGCATCCTGTGAAATGACTTCACAGGCATGATGGAATTAGACACTGCACAGAACGGCCTCCTTGGAAATGACCTCACAGACATAATGGAAATAGACACTACACAGAACGTCAACCTGGGAAATGACTACACAGGCATGATGGAAATAGACATTGCACAGAGAAGCATCCTGGGAAATAACTTAACAGGCATGATGGAAATAGACAGAACTACACAGAACGGCATCCTGGAAAATGCCGTCACAGGCAGGATGGAAATAGACACTGCAGAGAGAGGCATCCTAGGAAATGACCTCACAGGCATGATGGAAATAGACACTGCATAGAAAGGCATCCTGGGAAATGACCTCAAAGGCATGATGGAAACAGACACTACACAGAACGGCATCCTGGAAAATGACCTCACAGGCATGACGGAAATAGACACTACACAGAACGAAAACCTGGGAAATGACTTCACAGGCATGATGGAAGTAGACACTGCACAGAACAGTATCCTGGGAAATGACCTCAGAGGCATGATGGAAATAGACACTGCACAGAATCGCATCCTAGGAAATGTCGTTTTTAATAGAGACACTACAGAGAAAGGCATCCTGGGAAATGTAGTTTTTAATAGAGAGACACAACAGAGAAAGGCATCCTGGTCAATGTAGTCTTTAATAGAGAGACACTACACAGAGAGGCATGCTGGGAAATGACCTCACATGCATGATGGAAATAGACTGACACTACACAGAACAACATCCTGGGAAAAGACCTCACAGGCAAGATGGAAATAGACACTGCACCAAACAGCATCCTGGGAAATGAACTCACAGGCATGATGGAAACAGACACTGCTCAGAGAGGCATCCTGTGAAATGACCTCACAGGCATGATGGAAATAGACACTGTACAGAGAGGCATCCTGGGAAATGACCTCACAGGCATGATGGAAATAGACACTACACAGAACGGCATCCTGGAAAATGACCTCAAAGGCATGATGGAAATAGACACTGCAAGCACGGCTTCCTGGGAATTGACCTCACAGGCATGATGGTAAAGGACACTACACAGAACGTCATCCTGTGAAATGACCTCACAGGCATGATGGAAATAGACACTGCACAGAATGGCATCCTGGGAAATGACCTAACAGGCATGATGGAAATGGACACTACACAGAACGGCATCCGGGAAAATGACCTCACAGGCATGATGGAAGTAAACACTGCACAGAAGGGCATCCTGGGAAATGACCTCACAGGCATGATGGAAATAGACACTGCACAGAAGGTCATCCTGGGAAATGTAGTTTTTAATAGAGACACTACAGAGAAAGGCATCCTGGGATATGTAATTTTTAATAGAGAGACACTACAGAGAAAGGCATCCTGGTAAATGTAGTCTTTAATAGAGAGACACTACACAGAGAGGCATCCTGGGAAATGACCTGACATGCATGTAGGAATTAGACTGACATTACACAGAACGGCATCCTGGGAAATGACCTCACAGGCATGATGGAAATAGATACTACACAGAACGGTATCCTGGGAAATGACCTCACAGACATGATGGAAATAGACACTGAACAAAGAAGCATCCTGGGAAATGACCTCACAGGCATGATGGAAATAGACACTACACAGAACGGCATCCTGGGAAATGACCTCAAAGGCATGATGGAAATAGACACTGCAAGAACGGCTTCCTGGGAATTGACCTCACAGGCATGATGGTAAAGGACACTACACAGAACGTCATCCTGTGAACTGACCTCACAGGCATGATGGAAATAGACACTGCACAGAATGGCATCCTGGGAAATGACCTAACAGGCATGATGGAAATGGACACTACACAGAACGGCATCCGGGAAAATGACCTCACAGGCATAATGGAAGTAAACACTGCACTAACAGCATCCTGAGAAACGACCTCACAGGCATGATGGAAATAGACTGACACTACAAAGAACAGCATCCTGGGAAATGACCTCACAGGCATGATGGAAATAGACACTGCACAGAGAGGCATCTTGGGAAATGACTACACAGGCATGATGGAAATAGACAATGCACAGAGAGGCATCCTGTGAAATGACCTCACAGGCATCATGGAAATAGACACTCCACAGAACGGGATCCAGGGATATGACCTCTAAGACATGATGGAAATAGACACTGCACAGAACGGCATCCTGGAAATGTAGTTTTTAATAGAGACACTACAGAGAAAGGCATACTGGGAAATGTAGTCTTTAATAGAGAGACACTACACAGAGAGACATCCTGAGAAAAGACCTCACAGGCTTGATGGATATAGACACTGCATAGAAAGGCATCCTGGGAAATGACCTCACAGGCAGGATGGAACCAGACACTGCACAGAGAGGCATCCTGGGAAATGACCTCACAGGCATGATGGAAATAGACACTGCATAGCGAGGCATCCTGGGAAATGACCTCATAGTAATGATGGAAATAGACACGACACAGAGAGGCATCCTGGTAAATGACCTCTCAGGCATGAGGGAAATAGACTCTTCACAGAGAGGCATCCTGGAAAATGACCTCAAAGGCATGATGGAAATAGACACTACAGAGAACGGCATCCAGGGAAATGACCTCACAAGCATGATGGAAATGGACACAGCACAGAACGGCATCCTGGGAAATGTATTTTTAATAGAGAGACACTACAGAGAAAGGCATCCTGGGAAATGTAGTTTTTAATAGAGAGACACTACAGAGAAAGGCATCCTGGGAAATGTAGTCTTTAATAGAAAGACACTACACAGAGAGGCATCCTGTGAAATGACCTCACAGGCATGATGGAAATAGACACAGCACAGAACGGCATCCTGGGAAATGACCTCACAGGCATGATGGAAACGGACTGACACTACACAGAACGGCATCCTGGGAAATGACATGACATGCATGATGGAAATAGACACTGCACCGAACGGCTTCCTAGGAAATGACCTCAAAGGCATGATGGAAATAGACAGTGCACAGTGAGGCAACCTGGGATATGACCTCACAGGCATGATGGAATTAGACACTGCACAGAGAGGCATCCTGTGAAATGACCTCACAGGCATGATGGAAATAGACACTGCACAGAATGGCATCCTGGGAAAAGACCTAACATGCATGATGGAAATCGACACTGCATAAGGAGGCATCCTGGATAATGACTTCGTAGTCATCATGGAAATACACACTACACAGAGAGGCGACCTGGAAAATGACCTCGCAGGCATGATGGAAATAGTCACAGCACAGAGAGGCATCCTGGAAAATGACCTCACCGGCATGATGGAAATAGACACTGCAGAGAACGGCATCCTGGGAAATGACCACACAGGAATGATGGAAATAGACACTACACAGAACGGCATCCAGGGAAGTATCCTCACAGGCATGATGGAAATGGACACTGCACAAAACGGCATCCTGGGAAATGTAGTTTTTAATAGGGACACTACAGAAAAAGGCAACCTGGGAAATGTAGTTTTTAAAAGAAAGACACTACAGAGAAATGCATCCTGGTAAATGCAGTCTTTAATAGAGACACGCTACCCAGAGAGGCATCGTGGGAAATGACCTCACAGGCATGATGGAAATAGACTGACACTACACAGACCGGAATCCTGGGAAATGACCTCACAGGCATGATGTAAATAGACACTGCACAGAACGACATCCTGGGAAATGACCTCACATGCATGATGGAAATAGACACTGCACAGAACGGCATTCTGGAAAATGACCTCACAGGCATGATGGAAATAGACACTGCACAGAACGGCATCCTGGGAAATGTAGTTTTTAATAGAGACACTACAGAGAAAGGCATCCTGGGAAATGTAGTTTTTAATAGAGAGACACTACAGGGAAAGGCATCCAGGGAAATGTATTCTTTAATAGAGAGACACTACACAGAGAGGCATCCTGGGAAATGACCTTAAAGGCATGATGGAAATATACACTACACAGAACGGCACTTGGGAAATGACCTCACAGGCATGATGGAAATGGACACAGCACCAAGAGGCATCCTGGGAAATGACCTCACAGCCATGATGGAAATAGACACTGCACAGAACGGCATCCTGGGAAATGACCTCACAGGCATGATGGAAATAGACACTACAAAGAACGGCATCCTGGGTATTGACCTCACTGGCATGATGGAAATAGACACTGCACAGAGAGGCATCCTGGGAAATAACCTCACAGGCGTGATGGAAATGGACACTGGAAGGAGAGAAATCCTGGGAAATGACCTCACAGGCATGATGGAAATAGACACTGCATAGCGAGGCATCCTGGGAAATGACCTCATAGTAATGATGGAAATAGACACTACACAGAGAGGCATCCTGGTAAATGACCTCTCAGGCATGATGGAAATAGACACTACAGAGAACGGCATCCAGGGAAATGACCTCACAAGCATGATGGAAATGGACACAACACAGAACGGCATCCTGGGAAATGTAGTTTTTAATAGAGACACTACAGAGAAAGGCAACCTGGGAAATGTAGTTTTTAATAGAGAGACACTACAGACAAAGGCATCCTGGTAAATGTAGTCATTAATAGAGATCCAATACACAGAGAGGCATCCTGGGAAATGACTTCATAGTCATGATGGAAAAAGACACTACACAGAGAGGCATCCTGGTAAATGACCTCACAGGCATGATGGAAATAGACTTACATTACACAGACCGGCATCCTGGGAAATGACCTCACAGGCATGATGGAAATAGACAGACACTACACAGAACGGCATCCTGGGAAATGACCTCACAGGCATGATGGAAATAGACACTGCACCGAGAGGCATCCTGGGAAATGACCTCACAGGCATGATGGAAATAGACACTGCACAGAACGGCATCCTGGGAAATGACCTCACAGGCATGATGGAAATAGACTGACACTACACAGAACGACATCCTGGCAAATGACCTCACAGGCATGATGGAAATAGACACTGCACAGAACGGCGTCCTTGGAAATGACCTCACAGGCATGATGGAAATACACAGTGCACAGAGAGGCATCCTGTGAAATGACCTCGCAGGCATGATGGAAATAGTCACTGCACAGAGAGGCATCCTTGAAAATGACCTCATAGGCATGAGGGAAATAGACACTGCACAGAACGGCATCCTGGGAAATGACTTCACAGGCATGATGGAAATACTCACTGCACAGAGAGGCATCCTGGAAAATGACCACACAGGCATGATGGAAATAGACACTGCACAGAACGGCATCCTGGGAAATGACCTCACAGGCATGATGGAAATAGACACTACACAGAACGGCATCCTGGGAAATGCCCTCACAGGCATGATGGAAATGGACACTGCACAGAACGGCATCCTGGGAAATGTAGTTTTTAATAGAGACACTACAGAAAAAGGCAACCTGGGAAATGTAGTTTTTAAAAGAGAGACACTACAAAGAAATGCATCATGGTAAATGCAGTCTTTAATAGAGATTCACTACACAGAGAGGCATCGTGGGAAATGACCTCATAGTCATGATGGAAAAAGACACTACAGAGAACGGCATCCTGGGAAATGACCTCACAGGCATGACGTAAATAGACACTGCACAGAATGGAAACCTGGGAAATGACCTAACAGGCACGATGGAAATAGACACTGCAAAGAACGGCATCCTGGGAAATGACATCACAGGCATGATGGAAATAGACACTACACAGAAAGGCATCCTGGGAAATGAACTCACAGTCATGATGGAAATAGACACTGAACAGAACGGCATCCAGGGAAATGACCTCACAGTCATGATGGAAATAGACACTGCACAGAACGGCATCCTGGGAAATGTAGTTTTTAATAGAGACACTACAGAGAAAGGAATCCTGGGAAATGTAGTTTTTAATAGAGAGACACTACAGAGAAAGGCATCCTGGGAAATGTAGTCTTTAATAGAAAGACACTACACAGAGAGGCATCCTGGGAAATGACCTCACAGGCATGATGGAAATAGACACTGCACAGAACGGCATCCTGGGAAATGACCTCACAGGCATGATGGAAACGGACTGACACTACACAGAACGGCATCCTGGGAAATGACATGACAGGCATGATGGAAATAGACACTGCACCGAACGGCTTCCTAGGAAATGACCTCAAAGGCATGATGGAAATAAACAGTGCACAGTGAGGCAACCTGGGATATGACCTCACAGGCATGATGGAATTAGACACTGCACAGAGAGGCATCCTGTGAAATGACCTCACAAGCATGATGGAAATACACACTACACAGAGAGGCATCCTGTGAAATGACCTCACAGGCATGATGGAAATAGACACTGCACAGAATGGCATCCTGGGTAATGACCTAACATGCATGATGGAAATCGACCCTGCATAGGGAGGCATCCTGGATAATGACTTCGTAGTCATCATGGAAATACACACTACACAGAGAGGCGACCTGGAAAATGACCTCGCAGGCATGATGGAAATAGTCACAGCACAGAGAGGCATCCTGGAAAATGACCTCACCGGCATGATGGAAATAGACACTGCAGAGAACGGCATCCTGGGAAATGACCTCACAGGAATGATGGAAATAGACACTACACAGAACGACATCCAGGGAAGTATCCTCACAGGCATGATGGAAATGGACACTGCACAAAACGGCATCCTGGGAAATGTAGTTTTTAAAAGAGAGACACTACAGAGAAATGCATCCTGGTAAATTCAGTCTTTAATAGAGATACACTACCCAGAGAGGCATCGTGGGAAATGACCTCACAGGCATGATGGAAATAGACTGACACTACACACACCGGCATCCTGGGAAATGACCTCACAGGCATGATGGAAATAGACTGACACTACACAGAACAGCATCCTGGGAAATGACCTCACAGGCATGATGGAAATAGACAAAACACCAAGAGGCATCATGGGAAATGACTTCACAGCCATGATGGAAATAGACACTGCACAGAACGGCATCCTGGCAAATGACCTCACAGGCATGATGGAAATAGACTGACACTACACAGAACGGCATCCTGGGAAATGATCTCACAGGCATGATGGAAATAGACACTGCACAGAACGGCATCCTGGGAAATGACCTCAAAGGCAGGATGGAAATAGTACTGCACAGAACGGCATCCTGGGAAATGACCTCACAGTCATGATGGAAATAGACACTGCACAGAACGACATCCTGGGAAATGACCTCACATGCATGATGGAAATAGACACTGTACAGAACGGCATCCTGGGAAATGACCTCACAGGCATGATGGAAATAGACACTGCACAGAACGGCATCCTGGGAAATGTAGTTTTTAATAGAGACACTACAGAGAAAGGCATCCTGGGAAATGTAGTTTTTAATAGAGAGACACTACACAGAAAGGCATCCAGGGAAATGTATTCTTTAATAGAGAGACACTACACAGAGAGGCATCCTGGGAAATGAACTCACATGCATGTAGGAAATAGACTGAAATTACACAGAATGGCATCCTGGGATATGACCTCACAGACATGATGGAAATAGACACTGCACATAGAAGCATCCTGGGAAATGACCTTACAGGCATGATGGAAATATACACTACACAGAACGGCATCTTGGGACATGACCTCACAGGCATGAGAGAAATAGACACAGCACCAAGAGGCATCCTGGGAAATGATCTCACAGCCATGATGGAAATAGACACTGCACAGAACGGCATCCTGGGAAATGACCTCACAGGCATGATGGAAATAGACACTACAAAGAACGGCATCCTGGGAATTGACCTCACTGGCATGATGGAAATAGACACTGCACAGAGAGGCATCCTGGGAAATAAACTCACAGGCGTGATGGAAATGGACACTGGAAGGAGAGAAATCCTGGGAAATGACCTCACAGGCATGATGGAAATAGACACTGCATAGCGAGGCATCCTGGGAAATGACCTCATAGTAATGATGGAAATAGACACTACACAGAGAGGCATCCTGGTAAATGACCTCTCAGGCATGAGGGAAATAGACTCTGCACAGAGAGGCATCCTGGAAAATGACCTCAAAGGAATGATGGAAATAGACACTACAGAGAACGGCATCCAGGGAAATGACCTCACAAGCATGATGGAAATGGACACAGCTCAGAACGGCATCCTGGGAAATGTAGTTTTTAATAGAGAGACACTACAGAGAAAGGCATCCTGGGAAATGTAGTTTTTAATAGAGAGACACTACAGAGAAAGGCATCCTGGGAAATGTAGTCTTTAATAGAAAGACACTACACAGAGAGGCATCCTGTGAAATGACCTCACAGGCATGATGGAAATAGACACTGCACAGAACGGCATCCTGGGAAATGACCTCACAGGCATGATGGAAACGGACTGACACTACACAGAACGGCATCCTGGGAAATGACATGACAGGCATGATGGAAATAGACACTGCACCGAACGGCTTCCTAGGAAATGACCTCAAAGGCATGATGGAAATAGACAGTGCACAGTGAGGCAACCTGGGATATGACCTCACAGGCACGATGGAATTAGACACTGCACAGAGAGGCCTCCTGTGAAATGACCTCACAGGCATGATGGAAATAGACTGACACTACACAGACCGGCATCCTGGGAAATGACCTCACAGGAATGATGGAAATAGACTGACACTACACAGAACAGCATCCTGGGAAATGACCTCACAGGCATGATGGTAATAGACACAACACCAAGAGGCATCATGGGAAATGACTTCACAGCCATGATGGAAATAGACACTGCACAGAACGGCATCCTGGCAAATGACCTCACAGGCATGATGGAAATAGACTGACACTACACAGAACGGCATCCTTGGAAATGACCTCACAGGCATGATGGAAACGGACTGACACTACACAGAACGGCATCCTGGGAAATGACATGACAGGCATGATGGAAATAGACACTGCACCGAACGGCTTCCTAGGAAATGACCTCAAAGGCATGATGGAAATAGACAGTGCACAGTGAGGCAACCTGGGATATGACCTCACAGGCATGATGAAATTAGACACTGCACAGAGAGGCATCCTGTGAAATGACCTCACAGGCATGATGGAAATAGACACTGCACAGAATGGCATCCTGGGAAAAGACCTAACATGCATGATGGAAATCGACACTGCATAGGGAGGCATCCTGGATAATGACTTCGTAGTCATCATGGAAATACACACTACACAGAGAGGCGACCTGGAAAATGACCTCGCAGGCATGATGGAAATAGTCACAGCACAGAGAGGCATCCTGGAAAATGACCTCACCGGCATGATGGAAATAGACACTGCAGAGAACGGCATCCTGGGAAATGACCTCACAGGAATGATGGAAATAGACACTACACAGAACGGCATCCAGGGAAGTATCCTCACAGGCATGATGGAAATGGACACTGCACAAAACGGCATCCTGGGAAATGTAGTTTTTAATAGAGACACTACAGAAAAAGGCAACCTGGTAAATTCAGTCTTTAATAGAGATACACTACCCAGAGAGGCATCGTGGGAAATGACCTCACAGGCATGATGGAAATAGACTGACACTACACACACCGGCATCCTGGGAAATGACCTCACAGGCATGATGGAAATAGACTGACACTACACAGAACATTATCCTGGGAAATGACCTCACAGGCATGATGGAAATAGACAAAACACCAAGAGGCATCATGGGAAATGACTTCACAGCCATGATGGAAATAGACACTGCACAGAACGGCATCCTGGCAAATGACCTCACAGGCATGATGGAAATAGACTGACACTACACAGAACGGCATCCTGGGAAATGATCTCACAGGCATGAGGGAAATAGACACTGCACAGAACGGCATCCTGGGAAATGACCTCAAAGGCAGGATGGAAATAGTACTGCACAGAACGGCATCCTGGGAAATGACCTCACAGTCATGATGTAAATAGACACTGCACAGAACGACATCCTGGGAAATGACCTCACATGCATGATGGAAATAGACACTGCACAGAACGGCATCCTGGGAAATGACCTCACAGGCATGATGGAAATAGACACTGCACAGAACGGCATCCTGGGAAATGTAGTTTTTAATAGAGACACTACAGAGAAAGGCATCCTGGGAAATGTAGTTTTTAATAGAGAGACACTACACAGAAAGGCATCCAGGGAAATGTATTCTTTAATAGAGAGACACTACACAGAGAGGCATCCTGGGAAATGACCTTACAGGCATGATGGAAATATACACTACACAGAACGGCATCTTGGGACATGACCTCACAGGCATGAGAGAAATAGACACAGCACCAAGAGGCATCCTGGGAAATGACCTCACAGCCATGATGGAAATAGACACTGCACAGAACGGCATCCTGGGAAATGACCTCACAAGCATGATGGAAATAGACTGACACCACACAGAACGGCATCCTGGGAAATGACCTCACAGCCATGATGGAAATAGACACTACAAAGAACGGCATCCTGGGAATTGACCTCACTGGCATGATGGAAATAGACACTGCACAGAGAGGCATCCTGGGAAATAAACTCACAGGCGTGATGGAAATGGACACTGGAAGGAGAGAAATCCTGGGAAATGACCTCACAGGCATGATGGAAATAGACACTGCATAGCGAGGCATCCTGGGAAATGACCTCATAGTAATGATGGAAATAGACACTACACAGAGAGGCATCCTGGTAAATGACCTCTCAGGCATGAGGGAAATAGACTCTGCACAGAGAGGCATCCTGGAAAATGACCTCAAAGGAATGATGGAAATAGACACTACAGAGAACGGCATCCAGGGAAATGACCTCACAAGCATGATGGAAATGGACACAGCTCAGAACGGCATCCTGGGAAATGTAGTTTTTAATAGAGAGACACTACAGAGAAAGGCATCCTGGGAAATGTAGTTTTTAATAGAGAGACACTACAGAGAAAGGCATCCTGGGAAATGTAGTCTTTAATAGAAAGACACTACACAGAGAGGCATCCTGTGAAATGACCTCACAGGCATGATGGAAATAGACACTGCACAGAACGGCATCCTGGGAAATGACCTCACAGGCATGATGGAAACGGACTGACACTACACAGAACGGCATCCTGGGAAATGACATGACAGGCATGATGGAAATAGACACTGCACCGAACGGCTTCCTAGGAAATGACCTCAAAGGCATGATGGAAATAGACAGTGCACAGTGAGGCAACCTGGGATATGACCTCACAGGCACGATGGAATTAGACACTGCACAGAGAGGCCTCCTGTGAAATGACCTCACAGGCATGATGGAAATAGACTGACACTACACACACCGGCATCCTGGGAAATGACCGCACAGGAATGATGGAAATAGACTGACACTACACAGAACAGCATCCTGGGAAATGACCTCACAGGCATGATGGAAATAGACACAACACCAAGAGGCATCATGGGAAATGACTTCACAGCCATGATGGAAATAGACACTGCACAGAACGGCATCCTGGCAAATGACCTCACAGGCATGATGGAAATAGACTGACACTAAACAGAACGGCATCCTGGGAAATGATCTCACAGGCATGATGGAAATAGACACTGCACAGAACGGCATCCTGGGAAATGACCTCAAAGGCAGGATGGAAATAGTACTGCACAGAGAGGCATCCTGGGAAATGACCTCACAGTCATGATGTAAATAGACACTGCACAGAACGACATACTGGGAAATGACCTCACATGCATGATGGAAATAGACACTGCACAGAACGGCATCCTGGGAAATGACCTCACAGGCATGATGGAAATAGACACTGCACAGAACGGCATCCTGGGAAATGTAGTTTTTAATAGAGACACTACAGAGAAAGGCATCCTGGGAAATGTAGTTTTTAATAGAGAGACACTACAGAGAAAGGCATCCAGGGAAATGTATTCTTTAATAGGAGACACTACACAGAGAGGCATCCTGGGAAATGACCTTACAGGCATGATGGAAATATACACTACACAAAACGGCATCTTGGGACATGACCTCACAGGCATGATGGAAATAGACACAGCACCAAGAGGCATCCTGGGAAATGACCTCACAGCCATGATGGAAATAGACACTGCACAGAACGGAATCCTGGGAAATGACCTCACAAGCATGATGGTAATAGACTGACACCACACAGAACGGCATCCTGGGAAATGACCTCACAGGCATGATGGAAATAGACACTACAAAGAACGGCATCCTGGGAATTGACCTCACTGGCATGATGGAAATAGACACTGCACAGAGAGGCATCCTGGGAAATAAACTCACAGGCGTGATGGAAATGGACACTGGAAGGAGAGAAATCCTGGGAAATGACCTCACAGGCATGATGGAAATAGACACTGCATAGCGAGGCATCCTGGGAAATGACCTCATAGTAATGATGGAAATAGACACTACACAGAGAGGCATCCTGGTAAATGACCTCTCAGGCATGAGGGAAATAGACTCTGCACAGAGAGAAATCCTGGAAAATGACCTCAAAGGAATGATGGAAATAGACACTACAGAGAACGGCATCCAGGGAAATGACCTCACAAGCATGATGGAAATGGACACAGCTCAGAACGGCATCCTGGGAAATGTAGTTTTTAATAGAGAGACACTACAGAGAAAGGCATCCTGGGAAATGTAGTTTTTAATAGAGAGACACTACAGAGAAAGGCATCCTGGGAAATGTAGACTTTAATAGAAAGACACTACACAGAGAGGCATCCTGTGAAATGACCTCACAGGCATGATGGAAATAGACACTGCACAGAACGGCATCCTGGGAAATGACCTCACAGGCATGATGGAAACGGACTGACACTACACAGAACGGCATCCTGGGAAATGACATGACAGGCATGATGGAAATAGACACTGCACCGAACGGCTTCCTAGGAAATGACCTCAAAGGCATGATGGAAATAGACAGTGCACAGTGAGGCAACCTGGGATATGACCTCACAGGCATGATGAAATTAGACACTGCACAGAGAGGCATCCTGTGAAATGACCTCACAGGCATGATGGAAATAGACAATGCACAGAAGGGCATCCTGGGAAAAGACCTAACATGCATGATGGAAATCGACACTGCATAGGGAGGCATCCTGGATAATGACTTCGTAGTCATCATGGAAATACACACTACACAGAGAGGCGACCTGGAAAATGACCTCGCAGGCATGATGGAAATAGTCACAGCACAGAGAGGCATCCTGGAAAATGACCTCACCGGCATGATGGAAATAGACACTGCAGAGAACGGCATCCTGGGAAATGACCTCACAGGAATGATGGAAATAGACACTACACAGAACGGCATCCAGGGAAGTATCCTCACAGGCATGATGGAAATGGACACTGCACAAAACGGCATCCTGGGAAATGTAGTTTTTAATAGAGACACTACAGAAAAAGGCAACCTGGGAAATGTAGTTTTTAAAAGAGAGACACTACAGAGAAATGCATCCTGGTAAATGCAGTCTTTAATAGAGACACACTACCCAGAGAGGAATCGTGGGAAATGACCTCACAGGCATGATGGAAATAGACTGACACTACACAGACCGGAATCCTGGGAAATGACCTCACAGGCATGATGGAAATAGCCTGACACTACACAGAACGGCACCCTGGGAAATGACCTCACAGGCATGATGGAAATAGACACAACACCAAGAGGCATCATGGGAAATGACTTCACAGCCATGATGGAAATAGACACTGCACAGAACGGCATCCTGGGAAATGACCTCACAGTCATGATGTAAATAGACACTGCACAGAACGACATCCTGGGAAATGACCTCACATGCATGATGGAAATAGACACTGCACAGAACGGCATCCTGGAAAATGACCTCACAGGCATGATGGAAATAGACACTGCACAGAACGGCATCCTGGGAAATGCAGTTTTTAATAGAGACACTACAGAGAAAGGCATCCTGGGAAATGTAGTTTTTAATAGAGAGACACTACAGAGAAAGGCATCCAGGGAAATGTATTCTTTAATAGAGAGACACTACACAGAGAGGCATCCTGGGAAATGACCTTACAGGCATGATGGAAATATACACTACACAGAACGGCATCTTGGGAAATGACCTCACAGGCATGATGGAAATGGACACAGCACCAAGAGGCATCCTGGGAAATGACCTCACAGCCATGATGGAAATAGACACTGCACAGAACGGCATCCTGGGAAATGACCTCACAGGCATGATGGAAATAGACTGACACCACACAGAACGGCATCCTGGGAAATGACATCACAGGCATGATGGAAATAGACACTACAAAGAACGGCATCCTGGGTATTGACCTCACTGGCATGATGGAAATAGACACTGCACAGAGAGGCATCCTGGAAAATGACCTCACCGGCATGATGGAAATAGACACTGCAGAGAACGGCATCCTGGGAAATGACCTCACAGGAATGATGGAAATAGACACTACACAGAACGGCATCCAGGGAAGTATCCTCACAGGCATGATGGAAATGGACACTGCACAAAACGGCATCCTGGGAAATGTAGTTTTTAATAGAGACACTACAGAAAAAGGCAACCTGGTAAATTCAGTCTTTAATAGAGATACACTACCCAGAGAGGCATCGTGGGAAATGACCTCACAGGCATGATGGAAATAGACTGACACTACACACACCGGCATCCTGGGAAATGACCTCACAGGCATGATGGAAATAGACTGACACTACACAGAACATTATCCTGGGAAATGACCTCACAGGCATGATGGAAATAGACAAAACACCAAGAGGCATCATGGGAAATGACTTCACAGCCATGATGGAAATAGACACTGCACAGAACGGCATCCTGGCAAATGACCTCACAGGCATGATGGAAATAGACTGACACTACACAGAACGGCATCCTGGGAAATGATCTCACAGGCATGAGGGAAATAGACACTGCACAGAACGGCATCCTGGGAAATGACCTCAAAGGCAGGATGGAAATAGTACTGCACAGAACGGCATCCTGGGAAATGACCTCACAGTCATGATGTAAATAGACACTGCACAGAACGACATCCTGGGAAATGACCTCACATGCATGATGGAAATAGACACTGCACAGAACGGCATCCTGGGAAATGACCTCACAGGCATGATGGAAATAGACACTGCACAGAACGGCATCCTGGGAAATGTAGTTTTTAATAGAGACACTACAGAGAAAGGCATCCTGGGAAATGTAGTTTTTAATAGAGAGACACTACACAGAAAGGCATCCAGGGAAATGTATTCTTTAATAGAGAGACACTACACAGAGAGGCATCCTGGGAAATGACCTTACAGGCATGATGGAAATATACACTACACAGAACGGCATCTTGGGACATGACCTCACAGGCATGAGAGAAATAGACACAGCACCAAGAGGCATCCTGGGAAATGACCTCACAGCCATGATGGAAATAGACACTGCACAGAACGGCATCCTGGGAAATGACCTCACAAGCATGATGGAAATAGACTGACACCACACAGAACTGCATCCTGGGAAATGACCTCACAGCCATGATGGAAATAGACACTACAAAGAACGGCATCCTGGGAATTGACCTCACTGGCATGATGGAAATAGACACTGCACAGAGAGGCATCCTGGGAAATAAACTCACAGGCGTGATGGAAATGGACACTGGAAGGAGAGAAATCCTGGGAAATGACCTCACAGGCATGATGGAAATAGACACTGCATAGCGAGGCATCCTGGGAAATGACCTCATAGTAATGATGGAAATAGACACTACACAGAGAGGCATCCTGGTAAATGACCTCTCAGGCATGAGGGAAATAGACTCTGCACAGAGAGGCATCCTGGAAAATGACCTCAAAGGAATGATGGAAATAGACACTACAGAGAACGGCATCCAGGGAAATGACCTCACAAGCATGATGGAAATGGACACAGCTCAGAACGGCATCCTGGGAAATGTAGTTTTTAATAGAGAGACACTACAGAGAAAGGCATCCTGGGAAATGTAGTTTTTAATAGAGAGACACTACAGAGAAAGGCATCCTGGGAAATGTAGTCTTTAATAGAAAGACACTACACAGAGAGGCATCCTGTGAAATGACCTCACAGGCATGATGGAAATAGACACTGCACAGAACGGCATCCTGGGAAATGACCTCACAGGCATGATGGAAACGGACTGACACTACACAGAACGGCATCCTGGGAAATGACATGACAGGCATGATGGAAATAGACACTGCACCGAACGGCTTCCTAGGAAATGACCTCAAAGGCATGATGGAAATAGACAGTGCACAGTGAGGCAACCTGGGATATGACCTCACAGGCACGATGGAATTAGACACTGCACAGAGAGGCCTCCTGTGAAATGACCTCACAGGCATGATGGAAATAGACTGACACTACACACACCGGCATCCTGGGAAATGACCGCACAGGAATGATGGAAATAGACTGACACTACACAGAACAGCATCCTGGGAAATGACCTCACAGGCATGATGGAAATAGACACAACACCAAGAGGCATCATGGGAAATGACTTCACAGCCATGATGGAAATAGACACTGCACAGAACGGCATCCTGGCAAATGACCTCACAGGCATGATGGAAATAGACTGACACTAAACAGAACGGCATCCTGGGAAATGATCTCACAGGCATGATGGAAATAGACACTGCACAGAACGGCATCCTGGGAAATGACCTCAAAGGCAGGATGGAAATAGTACTGCACAGAGAGGCATCCTGGGAAATGACCTCACAGTCATGATGTAAATAGACACTGCACAGAACGACATACTGGGAAATGACCTCACATGCATGATGGAAATAGACACTGCACAGAACGGCATCCTGGGAAATGACCTCACAGGCATGATGGAAATAGACACTGCACAGAACGGCATCCTGGGAAATGTAGTTTTTAATAGAGACACTACAGAGAAAGGCATCCTGGGAAATGTAGTTTTTAATAGAGAGACACTACAGAGAAAGGCATCCAGGGAAATGTATTCTTTAATAGGAGACACTACACAGAGAGGCATCCTGGGAAATGACCTTACAGGCATGATGGAAATATACACTACACAAAACGGCATCTTGGGACATGACCTCACAGGCATGATGGAAATAGACACAGCACCAAGAGGCATCCTGGGAAATGACCTCACAGCCATGATGGAAATAGACACTGCACAGAACGGAATCCTGGGAAATGACCTCACAAGCATGATGGTAATAGACTGACACCACACAGAACGGCATCCTGGGAAATGACCTCACAGGCATGATGGAAATAGACACTACAAAGAACGGCATCCTGGGAATTGACCTCACTGGCATGATGGAAATAGACACTGCACAGAGAGGCATCCTTGGAAATAAACTCACAGGCGTGATGGAAATGGACACTGGAAGGAGAGAAATCCTGGGAAATGACCTCACAGGCATGATGGAAATAGACACTGCATAGCGAGGCATCCTGGGAAATGACCTCATAGTAATGATGGAAATAGACACTACACAGAGAGGCATCCTGGTAAATGACCTCTCAGGCATGAGGGAAATAGACTCTGCACAGAGAGAAATCCTGGAAAATGACCTCAAAGGAATGATGGAAATAGACACTACAGAGAACGGCATCCAGGGAAATGACCTCACAAGCATGATGGAAATGGACACAGCTCAGAACGGCATCCTGGGAAATGTAGTTTTTAATAGAGAGACACTACAGAGAAAGGCATCCTGGGAAATGTAGTTTTTAATAGAGAGACACTACAGAGAAAGGCATCCTGGGAAATGTAGACTTTAATAGAAAGACACTACACAGAGAGGCATCCTGTGAAATGACCTCACAGGCATGATGGAAATAGACACTGCACAGAACGGCATCCTGGGAAATGACCTCACAGGCATGATGGAAACGGACTGACACTACACAGAACGGCATCCTGGGAAATGACATGACAGGCATGATGGAAATAGACACTGCACCGAACGGCTTCCTAGGAAATGACCTCAAAGGCATGATGGAAATAGACAGTGCACAGTGAGGCAACCTGGGATATGACCTCACAGGCATGATGAAATTAGACACTGCACAGAGAGGCATCCTGTGAAATGACCTCACAGGCATGATGGAAATAGACAATGCACAGAAGGGCATCCTGGGAAAAGACCTAACATGCATGATGGAAATCGACACTGCATAGGGAGGCATCCTGGATAATGACTTCGTAGTCATCATGGAAATACACACTACACAGAGAGGCGACCTGGAAAATGACCTCGCAGGCATGATGGAAATAGTCACAGCACAGAGAGGCATCCTGGAAAATGACCTCACCGGCATGATGGAAATAGACACTGCAGAGAACGGCATCCTGGGAAATGACCTCACAGGAATGATGGAAATAGACACTACACAGAATGGCATCCAGGGAAGTATCCTCACAGGCATGATGGAAATGGACACTGCACAAAACGGCATCCTGGGAAATGTAGTTTTTAATAGAGACACTACAGAAAAAGGCAACCTGGGAAATGTAGTTTTTAAAAGAGAGACACTACAGAGAAATGCATCCTGGTAAATGCAGTCTTTAATAGAGACACACTACCCAGAGAGGAATCGTGGGAAATGACCTCACAGGCATGATGGAAATAGACTGACACTACACAGACCAGAATCCTGGGAAATGACCTCACAGGCATGATGGAAATAGCCTGACACTACACAGAACGGCACCCTGGGAAATGACCTCACAGGCATGATGGAAATAGACACAACACCAAGAGGCATCATGGGAAATGACTTCACAGCCATGATGGAAATAGACACTGCACAGAACGGCATCCTGGGAAATGACCTCACAGTCATGATGTAAATAGACACTGCACAGAACGACATCCTGGGAAATGACCTCACATGCATGATGGAAATAGACACTGCACAGAACGGCATCCTGGAAAATGACCTCACAGGCATGATGGAAATAGACACTGCACAGAACGGCATCCTGGGAAATGCAGTTTTTAATAGAGACACTACAGAGAAAGGCATCCTGGGAAATGTAGTTTTTAATAGAGAGACACTACAGAGAAAGGCATCCAGGGAAATGTATTCTTTAATAGAGAGACACTACACAGAGAGGCATCCTGGGAAATGACCTTACAGGCATGATGGAAATATACACTACACAGAACGGCATCTTGGGAAATGACCTCACAGGCATGATGGAAATGGACACAGCACCAAGAGGCATCCTGGGAAATGACCTCACAGCCATGATGGAAATAGACACTGCACAGAACGGCATCCTGGGAAATGACCTCACAGGCATGATGGAAATAGACTGACACCACACAGAACGGCATCCTGGGAAATGACATCACAGGCATGATGGAAATAGACACTACAAAGAACGGCATCCTGGGTATTGACCTCACTGGCATGATGGAAATAGACACTGCACAGAGAGGCATCCTGGGAAATAACCTCACAGGAGTGATGGAAATGGACACTGGAAGGAGAGAAATCCTGGGAAATGACCTCACAGGCATGATGGAAATAGACACTGCATAGCGAGGCATCCTGGGAAATGACCTCATAGTAATGATGGAAATAGACACTACACAGAGAGGCATCCTGGTAAATGACCTCTCAGGCATGAGGGAAATAGACTCTGCACAGAGAGGCATCCTGGAAAATGACCTCAAAGGAATGAAGGAAATAGACACTACAGAGAACGGCATCCAGGGAAATGACCACACAAGCATGATGGAAATGGACACAGCACAGAACGGCATCCTGGGAAATGTAGTTTTTAATAGAGACACTACAGAGAAAGGCAACCTGGGAAATGTAGTTTTTAATAGAGAGACACTACAGACAAAGGCATCCTGGTAAATATAGTCATTAATAGAGATCCAATACACAGAGAGGCATCCTGGGAAATGACTTCATAGTCATGATGGAAAAAGACACTACACAGAGAGGCATCCTGGTAAATGACCTCACAGGCATGATGGAAATTACACTGCACAGAGCGGCATCCTGGGAAATGACCTCACAGGCAGGATGGAAATAGACTTACATTACACAGACCGGCATCCTGGGAAATGACCTCACAGGCAGGATGGAAATAGACACTGCTCAGAACGGCATCCAGGGAAATGACCTCAAAGGCATGATGGAAATAGACACTGCACAGAGAAGCATCCTGGTAAATGACCTCACAGGCATGATGGAAATAGACACTGCACAGAACGGCATACTGGGAAATGTAGTTTTTAATAGAGACACTACAGAGAAAGGCATCCTGGTAAATGTAGTCTTTAATAGAGAGACACTACACAGAGAGGCATCCTGGGAAATGACTTCACAGACATGATGGAAATAGACACTTCACAGAACGGCAACCTGGGAAATGACCTCACAGGCATGATTGAAATGGACAGTACACAGATCGTCATTCTGGGAAATGTAGTTTTTAATAGAGACACTACAGAGAAAGGCACCCTGGTAAATGTAGTCTTTAATAGAGAGACACTACACAGAGAAGCATCCTGGGAAATGACCACACATGCATGATGGAAATAGACACTACACAGAGAGGCCTCCCGGGAAATGACCTCACAGTCATGATGGAAATAGACACTAACCAGAACGTCATCCTGGGAAATGTAGTTTTTAATAGAGACACTACAGAGAAAGGCTTCCTGGAAATGTAGTTTTTAATAGAGAGACACTACAGAGAAAGGCATCCTGGTAAATGTAGTCTTTAATAGAGAGACACTACACAGAGAAGCATCCTGGGAAATGACCTCAGAGCATGATGGAAATAGACAGTGCACAGAACGGCATCCAGGGAAATGACCTCACATGCATGATGGACATAGACACTGCACAGAACGGCATCCTGGGAAATGTAGTTTTTAATAGAGACAATACAGAGAAAGGCTTCCTGGAAATGTAGTTTTTAATAGAGAGACACTACAGAGAAAGGCATCTTGGTAAATGTAGTCTTTAGTAGAGAGACACTGCACAGAGAAGCATCCTGGGAAATGACCTCAAGGCATGATGGAAATAGACACTACACAGAACGGCATCCTGGGAAATGACCTCAAAGGCATGATGGAAATAGACACTGCAAGAACGGCATCCAGGGAAATGACCTCACAGGCATGATGGTAATGGACTCTACACAGAATGGCATCCTGGAGAATGACCTCACAGGCATGATGGAAGTAAACATTGCACAGAACGGCATCCTGGGAAATGACCTCACATGCATGATGGAAATAGGCACTGCACAGAATGTAAGTGTGAGAAACGTAGTTTGTAATAGAGACACTACAGAGAAAGGCATCCTGGGAAATGTAGTTTTTAATAGAGAGACACTACAGAGAAAGGCATCCTGGTAAATGTAGTCTTTAATACATAGACACTACACAGAGAGGCATCCAGGCAAATGACCTCACAGGCATGATGGAAATAGAATGACACTACACAGAACGGCATCCTGGGAAATGACCTCACAGGCATGATGGAAATAGACACTGCACAGAACGGCATCTTGGTAAATGTAGTTTTTAAATGAGAGACACTACAGAGAAAGGCATCCTGGGAAATGTATTCTATAAGAGAGAGACACTACACAGAGAGGCATCCTGGGTAATGACCTCACAGGCATGATGGAAATAGACAGACACTACACAGAATGGCATCCAGGGAAATGACCTTACATGCATGATGGAAATAGACACTGCACAGAGATTCATCCTGGGAAATGCCCTCACAGGCATGATGTACATAGACACTGCAAAGAACGGCATCCTTGTAAATGACCTCACAGACAAGACGGAAATAGACACTGCACAGAGAAGCATCCTGGGAAATGACCTCACAGGCATGATGGAAATAGACACTACACAGAACGGCATCCTGGGAAATGACCTCAAAGGCATGATGGAAATAGACACTGCAAGAACGGCATCCAGGGAAATGACCTCACAGGAATGGTGGTAATGGACACTACACAGAATGGCATCCAGGGAAATGACCACACAGGCATGATGGTAATGGACACTACACAGAACGGCATCCTGGAATATGACCTCACAGGCATTATGGAAGTAAACACTACACAGAACGGCATCCTGTGAAATGACCTCACAGCTATCATGGAAATAGACACTGCACAGAAGGTCATCCTGGGAAATGTAGTTTTTAATAGAGACACTACAGAGAAAGGCATCCTGGGATATGTAGTTTTTAATAGAGAGACACTACAGAGAAAGACATCCTGGTAAATGTAGCCTTTAATACAGAGACACTACACAGAAAGGCATCCTGGGAAATGAACTCACATGCATGATGGAAATAGACACTGCACAGAACGACATCCTGGGAAATGACCTCACAGGCATGATGGAAATAGACACTGCACAGAATGTAAGTGTGAGAAACGTAGTTTTTAATAGAGACACTACAGAGAAAGGCATCCTGGGAAATGTAGTTTTTAATAGAGAGACACTACAGAGAAAGGCATCCTGGTAAATGTAGTCTTTAATACATAGACACTATACAGAGACGCATCCAGGGAAATTTCCTCACAGGCATGATGGAAATAGACTGACACTACACAGAACAGCATCCTGGGAAATGACCTCACAGGCATGATGGAAATAGACACTGCACAGAGAAGCATCCTGGGAAATGACCTCGCAGGCATGATGGAAATGGACACTACACAGAGAAGTATCCTGGGAAATGACCTCAAAGGCATGATGGAATTAAACATTGCACAGAACGGCATCCTGGGAAATGACCTCACAGACATGATGGTAATGGACACTACACAGAATGGCATCCTGGAAAATGACCTCACAGGCATGATGGAAGTAAACATTGCACAGAACGGCATCCTGGGAAATGACCTCACATGCATGATGGAAATAGGCACTGCACAGAATGTAAGTGTGAGAAACGTAGTTTGTAATAGAGACACTACAGAGAAAAGCATCTTGGGAAATGTAGTTTTTAATAGAGAGACACTACAGAGAAAGGCATCCTGGTAAATGTAGTCTTTAATACATAGACACTACACAGAGAGGCATCCAGGCAAATGACATCACAGGCATGATGGTAATGGACACTACACAGAACGGCATCCTGGAATATGACCTCACAGGCATTATGGGGGTAAACACTGCACAGAACGGCATCCTGTGAAATGACCTCACAGGCATCATGGAAATAGACACTGCACAGAAGTTCACCTGGGAAATGTAGTTTTTAATAGAGACACTACAGAGAAAGGCATCCTGGGAAATGTAGTTTTTAATAGAGAGACACTACAGAGAAAGGCATCCTGGTAAATGTAGGATTCAATAGAGAGACACTACATGGAAGGCATGCTGGAAATGACCACACAGGCATGATGGAAATAGACACTGCACAGAACGGCATCCTGGGAAATGACCCCACAGGCATGATGGAAATAGACTGACACTACACAGACCGGCATACTGGGAAATGACCTCACAGTCATGATGTAAATAGACACTCCACAGAACGGCATCCTGGGAAATGACCTCACAGGCATGATGGAAATAGACACTGCACAGAACGGCATCTTGGTAAATGTAGTTTTTAAAAGAGAGACACTACAGAGAAAGGCATCTTGGGAAATGTATTCTATAATAGAGAGACACTACACAGAGAGGCATCCTGGGTAATGACCTCACAGGCATGTTGGAAATAGACAGACACTACACAGAATGGCATCCAGGGAAATGACCTTACAGGCATGATGGAAATAGACACTGCACAGAGATTCATCCTGGGAAATGCCCTCACAGGCATGATGTACATAGACACTACACAGAACGGCATCCTGGAATATGACCTCACAGGCATTATGGAAGTAAACACTGCACAGAACGGCATCCTGTGAAATGACCTCACAGGCATCATGGAAATAGACACTGCACAGAAGGTCATCCTGGGAAATGTAGTTTTTAATAGAGACACTACAGAGAAAGGCATCCTGGGAAATCTAGTTTTTAATAGAGAGACACTACAGAGAAAGGCATCCTGGTAAATGTAGTCTTTAATAGAGAGACACTACACAGAAAGGCATCCTGGGAAATGAACTCACATGCATGTAGGAAATAGACTGAAATTACACAGAACGGCAGCTTGGGATATGACCTCACAGGCATGATGGAAATAGACACTGCACAGAACGAAATCCTGGGAAATGACCTCACAGGCATGATGGAAATAGACACTGCACAGAATGTAAGTGTGAGAAACGTAGTTTTTAATAGAGACACTACAGAGAAAGGCATCCTGGGAAATGTAGTTTTTAATAGAGAGACACTACAGAGAAAGGCATACTGGTAAATGTAGTCTTTAATACATAGACACTATACAGAGACGCATCCAGGGAAATTTCCTCTCAGGCATGATGGAAATAGACTGACACTACACAGAACAGCATCCTGGGAAATGACCTCACAGGCATGATGGAAATAGACACTGCACAGAGAAGCATCCTGGGAAATGACCTCGCAGGCATGATGGAAATGGACACTACACAGAGAAGTATCCTGGGAAATGACCTCACAGGCATGATGGAAATAGACACTACACAGAACGGCACCCTGGGAAATGACCTCAAAGGCATGATGGAAATAGACACTGCAAGAACGGCATCCAGGGAAATGACCTCACAGGCATGATCTAATGGACACTACAGAGAATGGCATCCAGGGAAATGACCTCACAGGCATGATGGTAATGGACACTACACAGAATGGCATCCAGGGTAATGACCTCACAGGCATGATGGTAATGGACACTACACAGAACGGCATCCTGGAATATGACCTCACAGGCATTATGGAAGTAAACACTGCACAGAACGGCATCCTGTGAAATGACCTCACAGGCATCATGGAAATAGACACTGCACAGAAGGTCATCCTGGGAAATGTAGTTTTTAATAGAGACACTACAGAGAAAGTCATCCTGGGAAATGTAGTTTTTAATAGAGAGACACTACAGAGAAAGGCATCCTGGTAAATGTAGTCTTTAATAGAGAGACACTACACAGAAAGGCATCCTGGGAAATGAACTCACATGCATGTAGGAAATAGACTGAAATTACACAGAACGGCAGCTTGGGATATGACCTCACAGGCATGATGGAAATAGACACTGCACAGAACGAAATCCTGGGAAATGACCTCACAGGCATGATGGAAATAGACACTGCACAGAATGTAAGTGTGAGAAACGTAGTTTTTAATAGAGACACTACAGAGAAAGGCATCCTGGGAAATGTAGTTTTTAATAGAGAGACACTACAGAGAAAGGCATCCTGGTAAATGTAGTCTTTAATACATAGACACTATACAGAGACGCATCCAGGGAAATTTCCTCACAGGCATGATGGAAATAGACTGACACTACACAGAACAGCATCCTGGGAAATGACCTCACAGGCATGATGGAAATAGACACTGCACAGAGAAGCATCCTGGGAAATGACCTCGCAGGCATGATGGAAATGGACTCTACACAGAGAAGTATCCTGGGAAATGACCTCACAGGCATGATGGAAATAGACACTACACAGAACGGCACCCTGGGAAATGACCTCAAAGGCATGATGGAAATAGACACTGCAAGAACGGCATACTGGGAAATGTAGTTTTTAATAGAGACACTACAGAGAAAGGCATCCTGGTAAATGTAGTCTTTAATAGAGAGACACTACACAGAGAGGAATCCTGGGAAATGACCTCACAGACATGATGGAAATAGACACTTCACAGAACGGCAACCTGGGAAATGACCTCACAGGCATGATTGAAATGGACACTACACAGATCGTCATTCTGGGAAATGTAGTTTTTAATAGAGACACTACAGAGAAAGGCACCCTGGTAAATGTAGTCATTAATAGAGAGACACTACACAGAGAGGCCTCTCGGGAAATGACCACACATGCATGATGGAAATAGACACTACACAGAACGGCATCCTGGGAAATGTAGTTTTTAATAGAGACACTACAGAGAAAGGCTTCCTGGAAATGTAGTTTTTAGTAGAGAGACACTACAGAGAAAGGCATCCTGGTAAATGTAGTCTTTAATAGAGAGACACTGCACAGAGAAGCATCCTGGGAAATGACCTTAGAGCATGATGGAAATAGACAGTGCACAGAACGGCATCCAGGGAAATGACCTCACATGCATGATGGTCATAGACACTAAACAGAACGGCATCCTGGGAAATGTAGTTTTTAATAGAGACACTACAGAGAAAGGCTTCCTGGAAATGTAGTTTTTAATAGAGAGACACTACAGAGAAAGGCATCCTGGTAAATGTAGTCTTTAATAGAGAGACACTGCACAGAGAAGCATCCTGGGAAATGACCTCAAGGCATGATGGAAATAGACACTACACAGAACGGCATCCTGGGAAATGACCTCAAAGGCATGATGGAAATAGACACTGCAAGAACGGCATCAAGGGAAATGACCTCACAGGCATGATGGTAATGGACTCTACACAGAATGGCATCCTGGAAAATGACCTCACAGGCATGATGGAAGTAAACATTGCACAGAACGGCATCCTGGGTAATGACCTACATGCATGATGGAAATAGGCACTGCACAGAATGTAAGTGTGAGAAACGTAGTTTGTAATAGAGACACTACAGAGAAAGGCATCCTGGGAAATGTCGTTTTTAATAGAGAGACACTACAGAGAAAGGCATCCTGGTAAATGTAGTCTTTAATACATAGACACTACACAGAGAGGCATCCAGGCAAATGACCTCACAGGCATGATGGAAATAGAATGACACTACACAGAACGGCATCCTGGGAAATGACCTCACAGGCATGATGGAAATAGACACTGCACAGAACGGCATCTTGGTAAATGTAGTTTTTAAATGAGATACACTACAGAGAAAGGCATCCTGGGAAATGTATTCTATAATAGGGTGACACTACACAGAGAGGCATCCTGGGTAATGACCTCACAGGCATGATGGAAATAGACAGACACTACACAGAATGGCATCCAGGGAAATGACCTTACAGGCATGATGGAAATAGACACTGCACAGAGATTCATCCTGGGAAATGCCCTCACAGGCATGATGTACATAGACACTGCAAAGAACGGCATCCTGGTAAATGACCTCACAGACAAGATGGAAATAGACACTGCACAGAGAAGCATCCTGGGAAATGACCTCACAGGCATGATGGAAATAGACACTACACAGAACGGCATCCTGGGAAATGACCACAAAGGCATGATGGAAATAGACAGTGCAAGAACGGCATCCAGGGAAATGACCTCACAGGAATGATGGTAATGGACACTACCCAGAATGGAATCCAGGGAAATGACCTCACAGGCATGATGGTAATGGACACTACACAGAACTGCATCCTGGAATATGACCTCAGAGGCATTATGGAAGTAAACACTGCACAGAACGGCATCCTGTGAAATGACCTCACAGCTATCATGGAAATAGACACTGCACAGAAGGTCATCCTGGGAAATGTAGTTTTTAATAGAGACACTACAGAGAAAGGCATCCTGGGAAATGTAGTTTTTAATAGAGAGACACTACAGAGAAAGACATCCTGGTAAATGTAGTCTTTAATAGAGAGACACTACACAGAACGGCATCCTGGGAAATGAACTCACATGCATGTAGGAAATAGACTGACATAACACAGAACGGCATCCTGGTATATGACTTCACAGGCATGATGGAAATAGACACTGCACAGAACGACATCCTGGGAAATGACCTCACAGGCATGATGGAAATAGACACTGCACAAAGAAGCATCCTGGGAAATGACCTGACAGGCATGATGGAAATAGACACTACACAGAACGGCATCCTGGGAAATGACCTCAAAGGCATGATGGAAATAGACACTGCAAGAACGGCATCCAGGGAAATGACCTCACAGGCATGATGGTAATGGACACTACACAGAATGGCATCCTGGAAAATGACCTCACAGGCATGATGGAAGTAAACATTGCACAGAACGGCATCCTGGGAAATGACCTCACATGCATGATGGAAATAGGCACTGCACAGAATGTAAGTGTGAGAAACGTAGTTTGTAATAGAGACACTACAGAGAAAGGCATCTTGGGAAATGTAGTTTTTAAAAGAGAGACACTACAGAGAAAGGCATCCTGGTAAATGTAGTCTTTAATACATAGACACTACACAGAGAGGCATCCAGGCAAATGACCTCACAGGCATGATGGAAATAGACTGACACTACACAGAATGGCATCCTGGGAAATGACCTCACAGGCATGATGGAAATAGACACTGCACAGAGAAGCATCCTGATAAATGACCTCGCTTGCATGATGGAAATGGACACTACACAGAACGGTATCCTGGAATATGACCTCACAGGCATTATGGAAGTAAACACTGCACAGAACGGCCTCCTGTGAAATGACCTCACAGGCATGATGGAAATAGACACTGCACAGAAGTTCATCCTGGGTAATGTAGTTTTTAATAGAGACACTACAGAGAAAGGCATCCTGGGAAATGTAGTTTTTAATAGAGAGACACTACAGAGAAAGCCATCCTGGTAAATGTAGTCTTCAATAGAGAGACACTACATAGAAGGCATGCTGGGAAATGACCTAACAGGCATGATGGAAATAGACACTGCACAGAACGGCATCCTGGGAAATGACCTCACAGGCATGATGGAATTAGACTGACACTACACAGACAGGCATCCTGGGAAATGACCTCACAGTCATGATGGAAATAGACACTCCACAGAACGGCATCCTGGGAAATGACCTCACAGGCATGATGGAAATAGACACTGCACAGAACGGCATCTTGGTAAATGTAGTTTTTAAAAGAGAGACACTACAGAGAAAGGCATCGAGGGAAATGTATTCTATAATAGAGAGACACTACACAGAGAGGCATCCTGGGTAATGACCTCACAGGCATGTTGGAAATAGACAGACACTACACAGAATGGCATCCAGGGAAATGACCTTACAGGCATGATGGAAATAGACACTGCACAGAGATTCATCCTGGGAAATGCCCTCACAGGCATGATGTACATAGACACTGCAAAGAACGGCATCCTGGGAAATGACCTCACAGGCATGATGGAAATAGACACTGCACAGAATGTAAGTGTGAGAAACGTAGTTTTTAATAGAGACACTACAGAGAAAGGCATCCTGGGAAATGTAGTTTTTAATAGAGAGACACTACAGAGAAAGGCATCCTGGTAAATGTAGTCTTTAATACATAGACACTATACAGAGACGCATCCAGGGAAATTTCCTCACAGGCATGATGGAAATAGACTGACACTACACAGAACAGCATCCTGGGAAATGACCTCACAGGCATGATGGAAATAGACACTGCACAGAAAAGCATCCTGGGAAATGACCTCGCAGGCATGATGGAAATGGACAGTACACAGAGAAGTATCCTGGGAAATGACCTCACAGGCATGATGGAAATAGACACTACACAGAACGGCACCCTGGGAAATGACCTCAAAGGCATGATGGAAATAGACACTGCAAGAACGGCCTCCAGGGAAATGACCTCACAGGCATGATGGTAATGGACACTACACAGAATGGCATCCAGGGAAATGACCTCACAGGCATTATGGAAGTAAACACTGCACAGAACGGCATCCTGTGAAATGACCTCACAGGCATCATGGAAATAGACACTGCACAGAAGGTCATTCTGGGAAATGTAGTTTTTAATAGAGACACTACAGAGAAAGGCATCCTGGGAAATGTAGTTTTTAATAGAGAGACACTACAGAGAAAGGCATCCTGGTAAATGTAGTCTTTAATAGAGAGACACTACACAGAAAGGCATCCTGGGAAATGAACTCACATGCATGTAGGAAATAGACTGACATAACACAGAAAGGCATCCTGGTATATGACCTCACAGGCATGATGGAAATAGACACTGCACAGAACGACATCCTGGGAAATGACCTCACAGGCATGATGGAAATAGACACTGCACAGAACGGCATCCTGGGAAATGACCTCACAGGCATGATGGAATTAAACATTGCACAGAAGGGCATCCTCGGAAATGACCTCACAGACATGATGGAATTAGACACTGCACAAAGAAGCATCCTGGGAAATGACCTCACAGGAATGATGGAAATAGACACTACACAGAACGGCATCCTGTGAAATGACTTCAAAGGCATGATGGAAATAGACACTGCAAGAACGGCATGCTGGGAAATGACCTCACAGGCATGATGGTAATGGACACTACACAGAACGGCATCCTGGAAAATGACCTCACAGGCATGATGGATTAAACATTGCACAGAATGGCATCCTGGGAAATGACCTCACATGCATGATGGAAATAGGCACTGCACAGAGAAGCATCCTGGGAAATGACCTGACAGGCATGATGGAAATAGACACTACACAGAACGGCATCCTGGGAAATGACCTCAAAGGCATGATGGAAATAGACACTGCAAGAACGGCAACCAGGGAAATGACCTCACAGGCATGATGGTAGTGGACACTACACAGAATGGCATCCTGGAAAATGACCTCACAAGCATGATCGAAGTAAACATTGCACAGAACGGCATCCTGGGAAATGACCTCACATGCATGATGGAAATAGGCACTGCACAGAGAAGCATCCTGGGAAATGACCTGACAGGCATGATGGAAATAGACACTGGACAGAGATTCATCCTGGGAAATGCCCTCACACGCATGAAGTACATAGACACTGCAAAGAACGGCATCCTGGGAAATGACCTCACAGACATGATGGAAAGAGACACTGCACAGAGAAGCATCCTGGGAAATGACCTCACAGGCATGATGGAAATAGACACTACACAGAACGGCACCCTGGGAAATGACCTCAAAGGCATGATGGAAATAGACACTGCAAGAACGGCATCCAGGGAAATGACCTCACAGGCATGATGGTAATGGACACTACACAGAATGGCATCCAGGGAAATGACCTCACATGCATGATGGTAATGGACACTACACAGAACGGCATCCTGGAATATGACCTCACAGGCATTATGGAAGTAAACACTGCACAGAACGGCATCCTGTGAAATGACCTCACAGGCATCATGGAAATAGACACTGCACAGAAGGTCATCCTGGGAAATGTAGTTTTTAATAGAGACACTACAGAGAAAGGCATCCTGGGAAATGTAGTTTTTAATAGAGAGACACTACAGAGAAAGGCATCCTGGTAAATGTAGTCTTTAATAGAGAGACACTACACAGAAAGGCATCCTGGGAAATGAACTCACATGCATGTAGGAAATAGACTGATATAAAACAGAACGGCATCCTGGTATATGACCTCACAGGCATGATGGAAATAGACACTGCACAGAACGACATCCTGGGAAATGACCTCACAGGCATGAAGGAAATAGACACTGCACAGAATGTAAGTGTGAGAAACGTAGTTTTTAATAGAGACACTACAGAGAAAGGCATCCTGGGAAATGTAGTTTTTAATAGAGAGACACTACAGAGAAAGGCATCCTGGTAAATGTAGTCATTAATACATAGACACTATACAGAGACGCATCCAGGGAAATTTCCTCACAGGCATGATGGAAATAGACTGACACTACACAGAACAGCATCCTGGGAAATGACCTCACAGGCATGATGGAAATAGACACTGCACAGAGAAGCATCCTGGGAAATGACCTCGCAGGCATGATGGAAATGGACACTACACAGAGAAGTATCCTGGGAAATGACCTCACAGGCATGATGGAAATAGACACTACACAGAAAGGCATCCTGGGAAATGAACTCACATGCATGTAGGAAATAGACTGACATAACACAGAACGGCATCCTGGTATATGACCTCACAGGCATGATGGAAATAGACACTGCACAGAACGGCATCCTGGGAAATGACCTCACAGGCATGATGGTAATGGACACTACACAGAACGGCATCCTGGAAAATGACCTCACAGGCATGATGGATTAAACATTGCACAGAATGGCATCCTGGGAAATGACCTCACATGGATGATGGAAATAGGCACTGCACAGAGAAGCATCCTGGGAAATGACCTGACAGGCATGATGGAAATAGACACTACACAGAACGGCATCCTGGGAAATGACCTCAAAGGCATGATGGAAATAGACACTGCAAGAACGGCAACCAGGGAAATGACCTCACAGGCATGATGGTAATGGACACTACACAGAATGGCATCCTGGAAAAAGACCTCACAAGCATGATCGAAGTAAACATTGCACAGAACGGCATCCTGGGAAATGACCTCACATGCATGATGGAAATAGGCACTGCACAGTGAAGCATCCTGGGAAATGACCTGACAGGCATGATGGAAATAGACACTGGACAGAGATTCATCCTGGGAAATGCCCTCACACGCATGATGTACATAGACACTGCAAAGAATGGCATCCTGGGAAATGACCTCACAGACATGATGGAAATAGACACTGCACAGAGAAGCATCCTGGGAAATGACCTCACAGGCATGATGGAAATAGACACTACACAGAACGGCATCCTGGGAAATGACCTCAAAGACATGATGGAAATAGACACTGCAAGAACGGCATCCAGGGAAATGACCTCACTGGAATGATGTTAATGGACACTACACAGAATGGCATCCAGGGAAATGACCTCACAGGCATGATGGTAATGGACACTGCACAGAAAGGCATCCTGGAATATGACCTCACAGGCATTATGGAAGTAAACACTGCACAGAACGGCATCCTGTGAAATGACCTCACAGGCATCATGGAAATAGACACTGCACAGAAGGTCATCCTGGGAAATGTAGTTTTTAATAGAGACACTACAGAGAAAGGCATCCTGGGAAATGTAGTTTTTAATAGAGAGACACTACAGAGAAAGGCATCCTGGTAAATGTAGCCTTTAATAGAGAGACACTACACAGAAAGTCATCCTGGGAAATGAACTCACATGCATGTAGGAAATAGACTGACATAACACAGTACGGCCTCCTGGTATATGACCTCACAGGCATGATGGAAATAGACACTGCACAGAACGACATCCTGGGAAATGACCTCACAGGCATGATGAAAATAGACACTGCACAGAACGGCATCCTGGGAAATGACCTCACAGGCATGATGGAATTAAACATTGCACAGAACGGCATCCTGGGAAATGACCTCACAGACATGATGGAAATAGACACTGCACAAAGAAGCATCCTGGGAAATGACCTCACAGGCATGATGGAAATAGACACTACACAGAACGGCATCCTGGGAAATGACTTCAAAGGCATGATGGAAATAGACACTGCAAGAACGGCATCCTGGGAAATGACCTCACAGGCATGATGGTAATGGACACTACACAGAACAGCATCCTGGAAAATGACCTCACATGCATGATGGATTAAACATTGCACAGAATGGCATCCTGGGAAATGACCTCACATGGATGATGGAAATAGGCACTGCACAGAGAAGCATCCTGGGAAATGACCTGACAGGCATGATGGAAATAGACACTACACAGAACGGCATCCTGGGAAATGACCTCAAAGGCATGATGGAAATAGACACTGCAAGAACGGCATCCAGGGAAATGACCTCACAGGCATGATGGTAATGGACACTACACAGAATGGCATCCTGGAAAATGACCTCACAGGCATGATGGAAGTAAACATTGCACAGAACGGCATCCTGGGAAATGACCTCACATGCATGATGGAAATAGGCACTGCACAGAATGTAAGTGTGAGAAACGTAGTTTGTAATAGAGACACTACAGAGAAAGGCATCCTGGGAAATGTAGTTTTTAATAGAGAGACACTACAGAGAATGACATCCTGGTAAATGTAGTCTTTAATACATAGACACTACACAGAGAGGCATCCAGGCAAATGACCTCACAGGCATGATGGAAATAGACTGACACTACACAGAACGGCATCCTGGGAAATGACCTCACAGGCATGATGGAAATAGACACTGCACAGAGAAGCATCCTGGGAAATGACCTCGCTTGCATGATGGAAATGGACACTACACAGAACGGCATCCTGGAATATGACCTCACAGGCATTATGGAAGTAAACACTGCACAGAACGGCATCCTGTGAAATGACCTCACAGGCATGATGGAAATAGACACTGCAAGAACGGCATCCAGGGAAATGACCTCACAGGCATGATGGTAATGGACACTACACAGAATGGCATCCAGGGAAATGACCTCACAGGCATGATGGTAATGGACACTACACAGAACGGCATCCTGGAATATGACCTCACAGGCATTATGGAAGTAAACACTGCACAGAACGGCATCCTGTGAAATGACCTCACAGGCATCATGGAAATAGACACTGCACAGAAGGTCATTCTGGGAAATGTAGTTTTTAATAGAGACACTACAGAGAAAGGCATCCTGGGAAATGTAGTTTTTAATAGAGAGACACTACAGAGAAAGGCATCCTGGTAAATGTAGTCTTTAATAGAGAGACACTACACAGAAAGGCATCCTGGGAAATGAACTCACATGCATGTAGGAAATAGACTGACATAACACAGAACGGCATCCTGGTATATGACCTCACAGGCATGATGGAAATAGACACTGCACAGAACGACATCCTGAGAAATGACCTCACAGGCATGATAGAAATAGACACTGCACAGAACGGCATCCTGGGAAATGACCTCACAGGCATGATGGAAATAAACATTGCACAGAACGGCATCCTGGGAAATGACCTCACAGACATGATGGAAATAGACACTGCACAAAGAAGCATCCTGGGAATTGACCTCACAGGCATGATGGAAATAGACACTACACAGAACGGCATCCTGGGAAATGACTTCAAAGGCATGATGGAAATAGACACTGCAAGAACGGCATCCTGGGAAATGACCTCACAGGCATGATGGTAATGGACACTACACAGAACGGCATCCTGGAAAATGACCTCACAGGCATGATGGATTAAACATTGCACAGAATGGCATCCTGGGAAATGACCTCACATGCATGATGGAAATAGGCACTGCACAGAGAAGCATCCTGGGAAATGACCTGACAGGCATGATGGAAATAGACTGACACTACACAGAACAGCATCCTGGGAAATGACCTCACAGGCATGATGGAAATAGACACTGCACAGAGAAGCATCCTGGGAAATGACCTCGGAGGCATGATGGAAATGGACACTACACAGAGAAGTATCCTGGGAAATGACCTCACAGGCATGATGGAAATAGACACTACACAGAAAGGCATCCTGGGAAATGAACTCACATGCATGTAGGAAATAGACTGACATAACACAGAACGGCATCCTGGTATATGACCTCACAGGCATGATGGAAATAGACACTGCACAGAACTGCATCCTGGGAAATGACCTCACAGGCATGATGGAAATAGACACTGCACAAAGAAGCATCCTGGGAAATGACCTCACAGGCATGATGGAAATAGACACTACACAGAACGGCATCCTGGGAAATGACTTCAAAGGCATGATGGAAATAGACACTGCAAGAACGGCATCCTGGGAAATGACCTCACAGGCATGATGGTAATGGACACTACACAGAACGGCATCCTGGAAAATGACCTCACATGCATGATGGATTAAACATTGCACAGAATGGCATCCTGGGAAATGACCTCACATGGATGATGGAAATAGGCACTGCACAGAGAAGCATCCTGGGAAATGACCTGACAGGCATGATGGAAATAGACACTACACAGAACGGCATCCTGGGAAATGACCTCAAAGGCATGATGGAAATAGACACTGCAAGAACGGCATCCAGGGAAATGACCTCACAGGCATGATGGTAATGGACACTACACAGAATGGCATCCTGGAAAATGACCTCACAGGCATGATGGAAGTAAACATTGCACAGAACGGCATCCTGGGAAATGACCTCACATGCATGATGGAAATAGGCACTGCACAGAATGTAAGTGTGAGAAACGTAGTTTGTAATAGAGACACTACAGAGAAAGGCATCCTGGGAAATGTAGTTTTTAATAGAGAGACACTACAGAGAATGACATCCTGGTAAATGTAGTCTTTAATACATAGACACTACACAGAGAGGCATCCAGGCAAATGACCTCACAGGCATGATGGAAATAGACTGACACTACACAGAACGGCATCCTGGGAAATGACCTCACAGGCATGATGGAAATAGACACTGCACAGAGAAGCATCCTGGGAAATGACCTCGCTTGCATGATGGAAATGGACACTACACAGAACGGCATCCTGGAATATGACCTCACAGGCATTATGGAAGTAAACACTGCACAGAACGGCATCCTGTGAAATGACCTCACAGGCATGATGGAAATAGACACTGCAAGAACGGCATCCAGGGAAATGACCTCACAGGCATGATGGTAATGGACACTACACAGAATGGCATCCAGGGAAATGACCTCACAGGCATGATTGTAATGGACACTACACAGAACGGCATCCTGGAATATGACCTCACAGGCATTATGGAAGTAAACACTGCACAGAACGGCATCCTGTGAAATGACCTCACAGGCATCATGGAAATATTCACTGCACAGAAGGTCATTCTGGGAAATGTAGTTTTTAATAGAGACACTACAGAGAAAGGCATCCTGGGAAATGTAGTTTTTAATAGAGAGACACTACAGAGAAAGGCATCCTGGTAAATGTAGTCTTTAATAGAGAGACACTACACAGAAAGGCATCCTGGGAAATGAACTCACATGCATGTAGGAAATAGACTGACATAACACAGAACGGCATCCTGGTATATGACCTCACAGGCATGATGGAAATAGACACTGCACAGAACGACATCCTGAGAAATGACCTCACAGGCATGATAGAAATAGACACTCCACAGAACGGCATCCTGGGAAATGACCTCACAGGCATGATGGAATTAAACATTGCACAGAACGGCATCCTGGGAAATGACCTCACAGACATGATGGAAATAGACACTGCACAAAGAAGCATCCTGGGAATTGACCTCACAGGCATGATGGAAATAGACACTACACAGAACGGCATCCTGGGAAATGACTTCAAAGGCATGATGGAAATAGACACTGCAAGAACGGCATCCTGGGAAATGACCTCACAGGCATGATGGTAATGGACACTACACAGAACGGCATCCTGGAAAATGACCTCACAGGCATGATGGATTAAACATTGCACAGAATGGCATCCTGGGAAATGACCTCACATGCATGATGGAAATAGGCACTGCACAGAGAAGCATCCTGGGAAATGACCTGACAGGCATGATGGAAATAGACTGACACTACACAGAACAGCATCCTGGGAAATGACCTCACAGGCATGATGGAAATAGACACTGCACAGAGAAGCATCCTGGGAAATGACCTCGCAGGCATGATGGAAATGGACACTACACAGAGAAGTATCCTGGGAAATGACCTCACAGGCATGATGGAAATAGACACTACACAGAAAGGCATCCTGGGAAATGAACTCACATGCATGTAGGAAATAGACTGACATAACACAGAACGGCATCCTGGTATATGACCTCACAGGCATGATGGAAATAGACACTGCAAAGAACGGCATCCTGGGAAATGACCCCACAGGCATGATGGTAATGGACACTACACAGAACGGCATCCTGGAAAATGACCTCACAGGCATGATGGATTAAACATTGCACAGAATGGCATCCTGGGAAATGACCTCACATGCATGATGGAAATAGGCACTGCACAGAGAAGCATCCTGGGAAATGACCTGACAGGCATGATGGAAATAGACACTACACAGAACGGCATCCTGGGAAATGACCTCAAAGGCATGATGGAAATAGACACTGCAAGAACGGCAACCAGGGAAATGACCTCACAGGCATGATGGTAATGGACACTACACAGAATGGCATCCTGGAAAATGACCTCACAAGCATGATCGAAGTAAACATTGCACAGAACGGCATCCTGGGAAATGACCTCACATGCATGATGGAAATAGGCACTGCACAGTGAAGCATCCTGGGAAATGACCTGACAGGCATGATGGAAATAGACACTGGACAGAGATTCATCCTGGGAAATGCCCTCACACGCATGATGTACATAGACACTGCAAAGAATGGCATCCTGGGAAATGACCTCACAGTCATGATGGAAATAGACACTGCACAGAGAAGCATCCTGGGAAATGACCTCACAGGCATGATGGAAATAGACACTACACAGAATGGCATCCTGGGAAATGACCTCAAAGACATGATGGAAATAGACACTGCAAGAACGGCATCCAGGGAAATGACCTCACTGGAATGATGTTAATGGACACTACACAGAATGGCATCCAGGGAAATGACCTCACAGGCATGATGGTAATGGACACTACACTGAACGGCATCCTGGAATATGACCTCACAGGCATTATGGAAGTAAACACTGCACAGAACGGCATCCTGTGAAATGACCTCACAGGCATCATGGAAATAGACACTGCACAGAAGGTCATCCTGGGAAATGTAGTTTTTAATAGAGACACTACAGAGATAGGCATCCTGGGAAATGTAGTTTTTAATAGAGAGACACTACAGAGAAAGGCATCCTGGTAAATGTAGCCTTTAATAGAGAGACACTACACAGAAAGTCATCCTGGGAAATGAACTCACATGCATGTAGGAAATAGACTGACATAACACAGAACGGCATCCTGGTATATGACCTCACAGGCATGATGGAAATAGACACTGCACAGAACGGCATCCTGGGAAATGACCTCACATGCATGATGGTAATGGACACTACACAGAACGCCATCCTGGAAAATGACCTCACAGGCATGATGGATTAAACATTGCACAGAATGGCATCCTGGGAAATGACCTCACATGCATGATGGAAATAGGCACTGCACAGAGAAGCATCCTGGGAAATGACCTGACAGGCATGATGGAAATAGACACTACACAGAACGGCATCCTGGGAAATGACCTCAAAGGCATGATGGAAATAGACAGTGCAAGAACGGCAACCAGGGAAATGACCTCACAGGCATGATGGTAATGGACACTACACAGAATGGCATCCTGGAAAATGACCTCACAAGCATGATCGAAGTAAACATTGCAGAGAATGGCATCCTGGGAAATGACCTCACATGCATGATGGAAATAGGCACTGCACAGTGAAGCATCCTGGGAAATGACCTGACAGGCATGATGGAAATAGACACTGGACAGAGATTCATCCTGGGAAATGCCCTCACACGCATGATGTACATAGACACTGCAAAGAATGGCATCCTGGGAAATGACCTCACAGACATGATGGAAATAGACACTGCACAGAGAAGCATCCTGGGAAATGACCTCACAGGCATGATGGAAATAGACACTACACAGAATGGCATCCTGGGAAATGACCTCAAAGACATGATGGAAATAGACACTGCAAGAACGGCATCCAGGGAAATGACCTCACTGGAATGATGTTAATGGACACTACACAGAATGGCATCCAGGGAAATGACCTCACAGGCATGATGGTAATGGACACTACACAGAACGGCATCCTGGAATATGACCTCACAGGCATTATGGAAGTAAACACTGCACAGAACGGCATCCTGTGAAATGACCTCACAGGCATCATGGAAATAGACACTGCACAGAAGGTCATCCTGGGAAATGTAGTTTTTAATAGAGACACTACAGAGATAGGCATCCTGGGAAATGTAGTTTTTAATAGAGAGACACTACAGAGAAAGGCATCCTGGTAAATGTAGCCTTTAATAGAGAGACACTACACAGAAAGTCATCCTGGGAAATGAACTCACATGCATGTAGGAAATAGACTGACATAACACAGAACGGCATCCTGGTATATGACCTCACAGGCATGATGGAAATAGACACTGCACAGAACGACATCCTGGGAAATGACCTCACAGGCATGATGAAAATAGACACTGCACAGAACGGCATCCTGGGAAATGACCTCACAGGCATGATGGAATTAAACATTGCACAGAACGGCATCCTGGGAAATGACCTCACAGACATGATGGAAATAGACACTGCACAAAGAAGCATCCTGGGAAATGACCTCACAGGCATGATGGAAATAGACACTACACAGAACGGCATCCTGGGAAATGACTTCAAAGGCATGATGGAAATAGACACTGCAAGAACGGCATCCTGGGAAATGACCTCACAGGCATGATGGTAATGGACACTACACAGAACGGCATCCTGGAAAATGACCTCACATGCATGATGGATTAAACATTGCACAGAATGGCATCCTGGGAAATGACCTCACATGGATGATGGAAATAGTCACTGCACAGAGAAGCATCCTGGGAAATGACCTGACAGGCATGATGGAAATAGACACTACACAGAACGGCATCCTGGGAAATGACCTCAAAGGCATGATGGAAATAGACACTGCAAGAACGGCATCCAGGGAAATGACCTCACAGGCATGATGGTAATGGACACTACACAGAATGGCATCCTGGAAAATGACCTCATAGGCATGATGGAAGTAAACATTGCACAGAACGGCATCCTGGGAAATGACCTCACATGCTTGATGGAAATAATCACTGCACAGAATGTAAGTGTGAGAAACGTAGTTTGTAATAGAGACACTACAGAGAACGGCATCCTGGGAAATGTAGTTTTTAATAGAGAGACACTACAGAGAATGGCATCCTGGTAAATGTAGTCTTTAATACATAGACACTACACAGAGAGGCATCCAGGCAAATGACCTCACAGGCATGATGGAAATAGACTGACACTACACAGAACGGCATCCTGGGAAATGACCTCACAGGCATGATGGAAATAGACACTGCACAGAGAAGCATCCTGGGAAATGACCTCGCTTGCATGATGGAAATGGACACTACACAGAACGGCATCCTGGAATATGACCTCACAGGCATTATGGAAGTAAACACTGCACAGAACGGCATCCTGTGAAATGACCTCACAGGCATGATGGAAATAGACACTGCAAGAACGGCATCCAGGGAAATGACCTCACAGGCATGATGGTAATGGACACTACACAGAATGGCATCCAGGGAAATGACCTCACAGGCATGATGGTAATGGACACTACACAGAACGGCATCCTGGAATATGACCTCACAGGCATTATGGAAGTAAACACTGCACAGAATGGCATCCTGTGAAATGACCTCACAGGCATCATGGAAATAGACACTGCACAGAAGGTCATTCTGGGAAATGTAGTTTTTAATAGAGACACTACAGAGAAAGGCATCCTGGGAAATGTAGTTTTTAATAGAGAGACACTACAGAGAAAGGCATCCTGGTAAATGTAGTCTTTAATAGAGAGACACTACACAGAAAGGCATCCTGGGAAATGAACTCACATGCATGTAGGAAATAGACTGACATAACACAGAACGGCATCCTGGTATATGACATCACAGGCATGATGGAAATAGACACTGCACAGAACGACATCCTGAGAAATGACCTCACAGGCATGATGGAAATAGACACTGCACAGAACGGAATCCTGGGAAATGACCTCACAGGCATGATGGAATTAAACATTGCACAGAACGGCATCCTGGGAAATGACCTCACAGACATGATGGAAATAGACACTGCACAAAGAAGCATCCTGGGAATTGACCTCACAGGCATGATGGAAATAGACACTACACAGAACGCCATCCTGGGAAATGACTTCAAAGACATGATGGAAATAGACACTGCAAGAACGGCATCCTGGGAAATGACCTCACAGGCATGATGGTAATGGTCACTACACAGAACGGCATCCTGGAAAATGACCTCACAGGCATGATGGATTAAACATTGCACAGAATGGCATCCTGGGAAATGACCTCACATGCATGATGGAAATAGGCACTGCACAGAGAAGCATCCTGGGAAATGACCTGACAGGCATGATGGAAATAGACACTACACAGAACGGCATCCTGGGAAATGACCTCAAAGGCATGATGGAAATAGACACTGCAAGAACGGCAACCAGGGAAATGACCTCACAGGCATGATGGTAATGGACACTACACAGAATGGCATCCTGGAAAATGACCTCACAAGCATGATCGAAGTAAACATTGCACAGAACGGCATCCTGGGAAATGACCTCACATGCATGATGGAAATAGGCACTGGACAGAGAAGCATCCTGGGAAATGACCAGACAGGCATGATGGAAATAGACACTGGAAAGAGATTCATCCTGGGAAATGCCCTCACACGCATGATGTACATAGACACTGCAAAGAAAGGCATCCTGGGAAATGACCTCACAGACATGATGGAAATAGACACTGCACAGAGAAGCATCCTGGGAAATGACCTCACAGGCATGATGGAATTAGACTCTACACAGAACGGCATCCTGAGAAATGACCTCAAAGGCATGATGGAAATAGACACTGCAGGAACGGCATCCAGGGAAATGACCTCACTGGAATGATGTTAATGGACACTACACAGAATGGCATCCAGGGAAATGACCTCACAGGCATGATGGTAATGGACACTACACAGAACGGCATCCTGGAATATGACCTCACAGGCATTATGGAAGTAAACACTGCACAGAACGGCATCCTGTGAAATGACCTCACAGGCATCATGGAAATAGACACTGCACAGAAGTTCATCCTGGGAAATGTAGTTTTTAATAGAGACACTACAGAGAAAGGCATCCTGGGAAATGTAGTTTTTAATAGAGAGACACTACAGAGAAAGGCATCCTGGTAAATGTAGTCTTTAATAGAGAGACACTACACAGAAAGGCATCCTGGGAAATGAACTCACATGCATGTAGGAAAGAGACTGACATAACACAGAACGGCATCCTGGTATATGACCTCACAGGCATGATGGAAATAGACACTGCACAGAGATTCATCCTGGGAAATGCCCTCACAGGCATGATGTACATAGACACTGCAAAGAACGGCATCCTGGGAAATGACCTCACAGGCATGATGGAAATAGACACTACACAGAACGGCACCCTGGGAAATGACCTCAAAGGCATGATGGAAATAGACACTGCAAGAACGGCATCCAGGGAAATGACCTCACAGGCATGACGGTAATGGACACTACACAGAATGGCATCCAGGGAAATGACCTCACAGGCATGATGGTAATGGACACTACACAGAATGGCATCCAGGAATATGACCTCACAGGCATTATGGAAGTAAACACTGCACAGAACGGCATCCTGTGAAATGACCTCACAGGCATCAGGGAAATAGACACTGCACAGAAGGTCATCCTGGGAAATGTAGTTTTTAATAGAGACACTACAGAGAAAGGCATCCTGGGAAATGTAGTTTTTAAAAGAGAGACACTACAGAGAAAGGCATCCTGGTAAATGTAGTCATTAATACATAGACACTATACAGAGACGCATCCAGGGAAATTTCCTCACAGGCATGATGGAAATAGACTGACACTACACAGAACAGCATCCTGGGAAATGACCTCACAGGCATGATGGAAATAGACACTGCACAGAGAAGCATCCTGGGAAATGACCTCGCAGGCATGATGGAAATGGACACTACACAGAGAAGTATCCTGGGAAATGACCTCACAGGCATGATGGAAATAGACACTACACAGAAAGGCATCCTGGGAAATGAACTCACATGCATGTAGGAAATAGACTGACATAACACAGAACGGCATCCTGGTATATGACCTCACAGGCATGATGGAAATAGACACTGCACAGAACGACATCCTTCGAAATGACCTCACAGGCATGATGAAAATAGACACTGCACAGAACGGCATCCTGGGAAATGACCTCACAGGCATGATGGAATTAAACATTGCACAGAACGGCATCCTGGGAAATGACCTCACAGACATGATGGAAATAGACACTGCACAAAGAAGCATCCTGGGAAATGACCTCACAGGCATGATGGAAATAGACACTACACAGAACGGCATCCTGGGAAATGACTTCAAAGGCATGATGGAAATAGACACTGCAAGAACGGCATCCTGGGAAATGACCTCACAGGCATGATGGTAATGGACACTACACAGAACGGCATCCTGGAAAATGACCTCACATGCATGATGGATTAAACATTGCACAGAATGGCATCCTGGGAAATGACCTCACATGGATGATGGAAATAGGCACTGCACAGAGAAGCATCCTGGGAAATGACCTGACAGGCATGATGGAAATAGACACTACACAGAACGGCATCCTGGGAAATGACCTCAAAGGCATGATGGAAATAGACACTGCAAGAACGGCATCCAGGGAAATGACCTCACAGGCATGATGGTAATGGACACTACACAGAATGGCATCCTGGAAAATGACCTTACAGGCATGATGGAAGTAAACATTGCACAGAACGGCATCCTGGGAAATGACCTCACATGCATGATGGAAATAGGCACTGCACAGAATGTAAGTGTGAGAAACGTAGTTTGTAATAGAGACACTACAGAGAAAGGCATCCTGGGAAATGTAGTTTTTAATAGAGAGACACTACAGAGAATGGCATCCTGGTGTATGTAGTCTTTAATACATAGACACTACACAGAGAGGCATCCAGGCAAATGACCTCACAGGCATGATGGAAATAGACTGACACTACACAGAACGGCATCCTGGGAAATGACCTCACAGGCATGATGGAAATAGACACTGCACAGAGAAGCATCCTGGGAAATGACCTCGCTTGCATGATGGAAATGGACACTACACAGAACGGCATCCTGGAATATGACCTCACAGGCATTATGGAAGTAAACACTGCACAGAACGGCATCCTGTGAAATGACCTCACAGGCATGATGGAAATAGACACTGCAAGAACGGCATCCAGGGAAATGACCTCACAGGCATGATGGTAATGGACACTACACAGAATGGCATCCAGGGAAATGACCTCACAGGCATGATGGTAATGGACACTACAAAGAACGGCATCCTGGAATATGACCTCACAGGCATTATGGAAGTAAACACTGCACAGAACGGCATCCTGTGAAATGACCTCACAGGCATCATGGAAATAGACACTGCACAGAAGGTCATTCTGGGAAATGTAGTTTTTAATAGAGACACTACAGAGAAAGGCATCCTGGGAAATGTAGTTTTTAATAGAGAGACACTACAGAGAAAGGCATCCTGGTAAATGTAGTCTTTAATAGAGAGACACTACACAGAAAGGCATCCTGGGAAATGAACTCACATGCATGTAGGAAATAGACTGACATAACACAGAACGGCATCCTGGTATATGACCTCACAGGCATGATGGAAATAGACACTGCACAGAACGACATCCTGAGAAATGACCTCACAGGCATGATAGAAATAGACACTGCACAGAACGGCATCCTGGGAAATGACCTCACAGGCATGATGGAATTAAACATTGCACAGAACGGCATCCTGGGAAATGACCTCACAGACATGATGGAAATAGACACTGCACAAAGAAGCATCCTGGGAATTGACCTCACAGGCATGATGGAAATAGACACTACACAGAACGGCATCCTGGGAAATGACTTCAAAGGCATGATGGAAATAGACACTGCAAGAACGGCATCCTGGGAAATGACCTCACAGGCATGATGGTAATGGACACTACACAGAACGGCATCCTGGAAAATGACCTCACAGGCATGATGGATTAAACATTGCACAGAATGGCATCCTGGGAAATGACCTCACATGCATGATGGAAATAGGCACTGCACAGAGAAGCATCCTGGGAAATGACCTGACAGGCATGATGGAAATAGACTGACACTACACAGAACAGCATCCTGGGAAATGACCTCACAGGCATGATGGAAATAGACACTGCACAGAGAAGCATCCTGGGAAATGACCTCGCAGGCATGATGGAAATGGACACTACACAGAGAAGTATCCTGGGAAATGACCTCACAGGCATGATGGAAATAGACACTACACAGAAAGGCATCCTGGGAAATGAACTCACATGCATGTAGGAAATAGACTGACATAACACAGAACGGCATCCTGGTATATGACCTCACAGGCATGATGGAAATAGACACTGCACAGAACGGCATCCTGGGAAATGACCTCACAGGCATGATGGTAATGGACACTACACAGAACGGCATCCTGGAAAATGACCTCACAGGCATGATGGAAATAGACACTACACAGAACGGCATCCTGGAAAATGACCTCACAGGCATGATGGATTAAACATTGCACAGAATGGCATCCTGGGAAATGACCTCACATGCATGATGGAAATAGGCACTGCACAGAGAAGCATCCTGGGAAATGACCTGACAGGCATGATGGAAATAGACACTACACAGAACGGCATCCTGGGAAATGACCTCAAAGGCATGATGGAAATAGACACTGCAAGAACGGTATCCAGGGAAATGACCTCACAGGCATGATGGTAATGGACACTACACAGAATGGCATCCTGGAAAATGACCTCACAGGCATGATGGAAGTATACATTGCACAGAACGGCATCCTGGGAAATGACCTCACATGCATGATGGAAATAGGCACTGCACAGAATGTAAGTGTGAGAAACGTAGTTTGTAATAGAGACACTACAGAGAAAGGCATCCTGGGAAATGTAGTTTTTAATAGAGAGACACTACAGAGAAAGGCATCCTGGTAAATGTAGTCTTTAATACATAGACACTACACAGAGAGGCATCCAGGCAAATGACCTCACAGGCATGATGGAAATAGACTGACACTACACAGAACGGCATCCTGGGAAATGACCTCACAGGCATGATGGAAATAGACACTGCACAGAGAAGCATCCTGGGAAATGACCTCGCTTGCATGATGGAAATGGACACTACACAGAACGGCATCCTGGAATATGACCTCACAGGCATTATGGAAGTAAACACTGCACAGAACGGCATCCTGTGAAATGACCTCACAGGCATCAGGGAAATAGACACTGCACAGAAGGTCATCCTGGGAAATGTAGTTTTTAATAGAGACACTACAGAGAAAGGCATCCTGGGAAATGTAGTTTTTAATAGAGAGACACTACAGAGAAAGGCATCCTGGTAAATGTAGTCTTTAATAGAGAGACACTACACAGAAAGGCATCCTGGGAAATGAACTCACATGCATGTAGGAAATAGACTGATATAAAACAGAACGGCATCCTGGTATATGACCTCACAGGCATGATGGAAATAGACACTGCACAGAACGACATCCTGGGAAATGACCTCACAGGCATGAAGGAAATAGACACTGCACAGAATGCAAGTGTGAGAAACGTAGTTTTTAATAGAGACACTACAGAGAAAGGCATCCTGGGAAATGTAGTTTTTAATAGAGAGACACTACAGAGAAAGGCATCCTGGTAAATGTAGTCTTTAATACATAGACACTATACAGAGACGCATCCAGGGAAATTTCCTCACAGGCATGATGGAAATAGACTGACACTACACAGAACAGCATCCTGGGAAATGACCTCACAGGCATGATGGAAATAGACACTGCACAGAGAAGCATCCTGGGAAATGACCTCGCAGGCATGATGGAAATGGACACTACACAGAGAAGTATCCTGGGAAATGACCTCACAGGCATGATGGAAATAGACACTACACAGAACGGCATCCTGGGAAATGACCTCAAAGGCATGATGGAAATAGACACTGCAAGAACGGCATCCAGGGAAATGACCTCACAGGCATGATGGTAATGGACACTACACAGAATGGCATCCAGGGAAATGACCTCACAGGCATGATGGTAATGGACACTACACAGAACGGCATCCTGGAATATGACCTCACAGGCATTATGGAAGTAAACACTGCACAGAACGGCATCCTGTGAAATGACCTCACAGGCATCATGGAAATAGACACTGCACAGAAGGTCATTCTGGGAAATGTAGTTTTTAATAGAGACACTACAGAGAAAGGCATCCTGGGAAATGTAGTTTTTAATAGAGAGACACTACAGAGAAAGGCATCCTGGTAAATGTAGTCTTTAATAGAGAGACACTACACAGAAAGGCATCCTGGGAAATGAACTCACATGCATGTAGGAAATAGACTGACATAACACAGAACGGCATCCTTGTATATGACCTCACAGGCATGATGGAAATAGACACTGCACAGAACGGCATCCTGGGAAATGACCTCACAGGCATGATGGTAATGGACACTACACAGAACGGCATCCTGGAAAATGACCTCACAGGCATGATGGATTAATCATTGCACAGAATGGCATCCTGGGAAATGACCTCACATGAGTGATGGAAATAGGCACTGCACAGAGAAGCATCCTGGGAAATGACCTGACAGGCATGATGGAAATAGACACTACACAGAACGGCATCCTGGGAAATGACCTCAAAGGCATGATGGAAATAGACACTGCAAGAACGGCAACCAGGGAAATGACCTCACAGGCATGATGGTAATGGACACTACACAGAATGGCATCCTGGAAAATGACCTCACAAGCATGATCGAAGTAAACATTGCACAGAACGGCATCCTGGGAAATGACCTCACATGCATGATGGAAATAGGCACTGGACAGAGATTCATCCTGGGAAATGCCCTCACACGCATGATGTACATAGACACTGCAAAGAACGGCATCCTGGGAAATGACCTCACAGACATGATGGAAATAGACACTGCACAGAGAAGCATCCTGGGAAATGACCTCACAGGCATGATGGAAATAGACACTACACAGAACGGCATCCTGGGAAATGACCTCAAAGACATGATGGAAATAGACACTGCAAGAACGGCATCCAGGGAAATGACCTCACTGGAATAATGTTAATGGACACTACACAGAATGGCATCCAGGGAAATGACCTCACAGGCATGATGGTAATGGACACTACACAGAACGGCCTCCTGGAATATGACCTCACAGGCATTATGGAAGTAAACACTGCACAGAACGGCATCCTGTGAAATGACCTCACAGGCATCATGGAAATAGACACTGCACAGAAGGTCATCCTGGGAAATGTAGTTTTTAATAGAGACACTACAGAGAAAGGCATCCTGGGAAATGTAGTTTTTAATAGAGAGACACTACAGAGAAAGGCATCCTGGTAAATGTAGCCTTTAATAGAGAGACACTACACAGAAAGTCATCCTGGGAAATGAACTCACATGCATGTAGGAAATAGACTGACATAACACAGAACGGCATCCTGGTATATGACCTCACAGGCATGATGGAAATAGACACTGCACAGAACGACATCCTGGGAAATGACCTCACAGGCATGATGAAAATAGACACTGCACAGAACGGCATCCTGGGAAATGACCTCACAGGCATGATGGAATTAAACATTGCACAGAACGGCATCCTGGGAAATGACCTAACAGACATGATGGAAATAGACACTGCACAAAGAAGCATCCTGGGAAATGACCTCACAGGCATGATGGAAATAGACACTACACAGAACGGCATCCTGGGAAATGACTTCAAAGGCATGATGGAAATAGACACTGCAAGAACGGCATCCTGGGAAATGACCTCACAGGCATGATGGTAATGGACACTACACAGAACGGCATCCTGGAAAATGACCTCACAGGCATGATGGATTAAACATTGCACAGAATGGCATCCTGGGAATTGACCTCACATGGATCATGGAAATAGGCACTGGACAGAGAAGCATCCTGGGAAATGACCTGACAGGCATGATGGAAATAGACACTACACAGAACGGCATCCTGGGAAATGACGTCAAAGGCATGATGGAAATAGACACTGCAAGAAAGGCATCCAGGGAAATGACCTCACAGGCATGATGGTAATGGACACTACACATAATGGCATCCTGGAAAATGACCTCACAGGCATGATGGAAGTAAACATTGCACAGAACGGCATCCTGGGAAATGACCTCACATGCATGATGGAAATAGGCACTGCACAGAATATAAGTGTGAGAAACGTAGTTTGTAATAGAGACACTACAGAGAAAGGCATCCTGGGAAATGTAGTTTTTAATAGAGAGACACTACAGAGAATGGCATCCTGGTAAATGTAGTCTTTAATACATAGACACTACACAGAGAGGCATCCAGGCAAATGACCTCACAGGCATGATGGAAATAGACTGACACTACACAGAACGGCATCCTGGGAAATGACCTCACAGGCATGATGGAAATAGACACTGCACAGAGAAGCATCCTGGGAAATGACCTCGCTTGCATGATGGAAATGGACACTACACAGAACGGCATCCTGGAATATGACCTCACAGGCATTATGGAAGTAAACACTGCACAGAACGGCATCCTGTGAAATGACCTCACAGGCATGATGGAAATAGACACTGCAAGAACGGCATCCAGGGAAATGACCTCACAGGCATGATGGTAATGGACACTACACAGAATGGCATCCAGGGAAATGACCTCACAGGCATGATGGTAATGGACACTACACAGAACGGCATCCTGGAATATGACCTCACAGGCATTATGGAAGTAAACACTGCACAGAACGGCATCCTGTGAAATGACCTCACAGGCATGATGGTAATGGACACTACACAGAACGGCATCCTGGAAAATGACCTCACAGGCATGATGGATTAAACATTGCACAGAATGGCATCCTGGGAAATGACCTCACATGCATGATGGAAATAGGCACTGCACAGAGAAGCATCCTGGGAAATGACCTGACAGGCATGATGGAAATAGACACTACACAGAACGGCATCCTGGGAAATGACCTCAAAGGCATGATGGAAATAGACACTGCAAGAACGGCAACCAGGGAAATGACCTCACAGGCATGATGGTAATGGACACTACACAGAATGGCATCCTGGAAAATGACCTCACAAGCATGATCGAAGTAAACATTGCACAGAACGGCATCCTGGGAAATGACCTCACATGCATGATGGAAATAGGCACTGCACAGAGAAGCATCCTGGGAAATGACTAGACAGGCATGATGGAAATAGACACTGGAAAGAGATTCATCCTGGGAAATGCCCTCACACGCATGATGTACATAGACACTGCAAAGAACGGCATCCTGGGAAATGACCTCACAGACATGATGGAAATAGACACTGCACAGAGAAGCATCCTGGGAAATGACCTCACAGGCATGATGGAAATAGACACTACACAGAACGGCATCCTGGGAAATGACCTCAAAGACATGATGGAAATAGACACTGCAAGAACGGCATCCAGGGAAATGACCTCACTGGAATAATGTTAATGGACACTACACAGAATGGCATCCAGGGAAATGACCTCACAGGCATGATGGTAATGGACACTACACAGAACGGCCTCCTGGAATATGACCTCACAGGCATTATGGAAGTAAACACTGCACAGAACGGCATCCTGTGAAATGACCTCACAGGCATCATGGAAATAGACACTGCACAGAAGGTCATCCTGGGAAATGTAGTTTTTAATAGAGACACTACAGAGAAAGGCATCCTGGGAAATGTAGTTTTTAATAGAGAGACACTACAGAGAAAGGCATCCTGGTAAATGTAGCCTTTAATAGAGAGACACTACACAGAAAGTCATCCTGGGAAATGAACTCACATGCATGTAGGAAATAGACTGACATAACACAGAACGGCATCCTGGTATATGACCTCACAGGCATGATGGAAATAGACACTGCACAGAACGACATCCTGGGAAATGACCTCACAGGCATGATGAAAATAGACACTGCACAGAACGGCATCCTGGGAAATGACCTCACAGGCATGATGGAATTAAACATTGCACAGAACGGCATCCTGGGAAATGACCTCACAGACATGATGGAAATAGACACTGCACAAAGAAGCATCCTGGGAAATGACCTCACAGGCATGATGGAAATAGACACTACACAGAACGGCATCCTGGGAAATGACTTCAAAGGCATGATGGAAATAGACACTGCAAGAACGGCATCCTGGGAAATGACCTCACAGGCATGATGGTAATGGACACTACACAGAACGGCATCCTGGAAAATGACCTCACAGGCATGATGGATTAAACATTGCACAGAATGGCATCCTGGGAATTGACCTCACATGGATCATGGAAATAGGCACTGCACAGAGAAGCATCCTGGGAAATGACCTGACAGGCATGATGGAAATAGACACTACACAGAACGGCATCCTGGGAAATGACCTCAAAGGCATGATGGAAATAGACACTGCAAGAAAGGCATCCAGGGTAATGACCTCACAGGCATGATGGTAATGGACACTACACATAATGGCATCCTGGAAAATGACCTCACAGGCATGATGGAAGTAAACATTGCACAGAACGGCATCCTGGGAAATGACCTCACATGCATGATGGAAATAGGCACTGCACAGAATATAAGTGTGAGAAACGTAGTTTGTAATAGAGACACTACAGAGAAAGGCATCCTGGGAAATGTAGTTTTTAATAGAGAGACACTACAGAGAATGGCATCCTGGTAAATGTAGTCTTTAATACATAGACACTACACAGAGAGGCATCCAGGCAAATGACCTCACAGGCATGATGGAAATAGACTGACACTACACAGAACGGCATCCTGGGAAATGACCTCACAGGCATGATGGAAATAGACACTGCACAGAGAAGCATCCTGGGAAATGACCTCGCTTGCATGATGGAAATGGACACTACACAGAACGGCATCCTGGAATATGACCTCACAGGCATTATGGAAGTAAACACTGCACAGAACGGCATCCTGTGAAATGACCTCACAGGCATGATGGAAATAGACACTGCAAGAACGGCATCCAGGGAAATGACCTCACAGGCATGATGGTAATGGACACTACACAGAATGGCATCCAGGGAAATGACCTCACAGGCATGATGGTAATGGACACTACACAGAACGGCATCCTGGAATATGACCTCACAGGCATTATGGAAGTAAACACTGCACAGAACGGCATCCTGTGAAATGACCTCACAGGCATGATGGTAATGGACACTACACAGAACGGCATCCTGGAAAATGACCTCACAGGCATGATGGATTAAACATTGCACAGAATGGCATCCTGGGAAATGACCTCACATGCATGATGGAAATAGGCACTGCACAGAGAAGCATCCTGGGAAATGACCTGACAGGCATGATGGAAATAGACACTACACAGAACGGCATCCTGGGAAATGACCTCAAAGGCATGATGGAAATAGACACTGCAAGAACGGCAACCAGGGAAATGACCTCACAGGCATGATGGTAATGGACACTACACAGAATGGCATCCTGGAAAATGACCTCACAAGCATGATCGAAGTAAACATTGCACAGAACGGCATCCTGGGAAATGACCTCACATGCATGATGGAAATAGGCACTGCACAGAGAAGCATCCTGGGAAATGACTAGACAGGCATGATGGAAATAGACACTGGAAAGAGATTCATCCTGGGAAATGCCCTCACACGCATGATGTACATAGACACTGCAAAGAACGGCATCCTGGGAAATGACCTCACAGACATGATGGAAATAGACACTGCACAGAGAAGCATCCTGGGAAATGACCTCACAGGCATGATGGAAATAGACACTACACAGAACGGCATCCTGGGAAATGACCTCAAAGGCATGATGGAAATAGACACTGCAAGAACGGCATCCAGGGAAATGCCCTCACTGGAATGATGTTAATGGACACTACACAGAATGGCATCCAGGGAAATTACCTCCCAGGCATGATGGTAATGGACACTACACAGAACGGCATCCTGGAATATGACCTCACAGGCATTATGGAAGTAAACACTACACAGAACGGCATCCTGTGAAATGACCTCACAGGCATCATGGAAATAGACACTGCACAGAAGGTCATCCTGGGAAATGTAGTTTTTAATAGAGACACTACAGAGAAAGGCATCCTGGGAAATGTAGTTTTTAATAGAGAGACACTACAGAGAAAGGCATCCTGGTAAATGTAGTCTTTAATAGAGAGACACTACACAGAAAGGCATCCTGGGAAATGAACTCACATGCATGTAGGAAATAGACTGACATAACACAGAACGGCATCCTGGTATATGACCTCACAGGCATGATGGAAATAGACACTGCACAGAACGGCATCCTGGGAAATGACCTCACAGGCATGATGGAAATAGACACTGCACAGAACGGCATCCTGGGAAATGACCTCACAGGCATGATGGAATTAAACATTGCACAGAACGGCATCCTGGGAAATGACCTCACAGACATGATGGAAATAGACACTGCACAAAGAAGCATCCTGGGAAATGACCTCACATGCATGATGGAAATAGACACTACACAGAACGGCATCCTGGGAAATGACTTCAAAGGCATGATGGAAATAGACACTGCAAGAACGGCATCCTGGGAAATGACCTCACAGGCATGATGGTAATGGACACTACACAGAACGGCATCCTGGAAAATGACCTCACAGGCATGATGGATTAAACATTGCACAGAATGGCATCCTGGGAAATGACCTCACATGCATGATGGAAATAGGCACTGCACAGAGAAGCATCCTGGGAAATGACCTGACAGGCATGATGGAAATAGACACTACACAGAACGGCATCCTGGGAAATGACCTCAAAGGCATGATGGAAATAGACACTGCAAGAACGGTATCCAGGGAAATGACCTCACAGGCATGATGGTAATGGACACTACACAGAATGGCATCCTGGAAAATGACCTCACAGGCATGATGGAAGTATACATTGCACAGAACGGCATCCTGGGAAATGACATCACATGCATGATGGAAATAGGCACTGCACAGAATGTAAGTGTGAGAAACGTAGTTTGTAATAGAGACACTACAGAGAAAGGCATCCTGGGAAATGTAGTTTTTAATAGAGAGACACTACAGAGAAAGGCATCCTGGGAAATGTAGTCTTTAATAGAGAGACACTACACAGAAAGGCATCCTGGGAAATGAACTCACATGCATGATGGAAATAGACTGACACTACACAGAACGGCATCCTGGTATATGACCTCACAGGCATGATGGAAATAGACACTGCACAGAACGGCATCCTGGGAAATGACCTCGCTTGCATGATGGAAATAGACACTGCACAGAACGGCATCCTGGGAAATGACCTCACAGGCATTATGGAAGTAAACACTACACAGAACGGCATCCTGGAATATGACCTCACAGGCATTATGGAAGTAAACACTGCACAGAACGGCATCCTGTGAAATGACCTCACAGGCATGATGGAAATAGACACTGCAAGAACGGCATCCAGGGAAATGACCTCACAGGCATGAAGGTAATGGACACTACACAGAATGGCATCCAGGGAAATGACCTCACAGGCATGATGGTAATAAACACTACACAGAACGGCATCCTGGAATATGACCTCACAGGCATTATGGAAGTAAACACTGCACAGAACGGCATCCTGTGAAATGACCTCACAGGCATCATGGAAATAGACACTGCACAGAAGGTCATTCTGGGAAATGTAGTTTTTAATAGAGACACTACAGAGAAAGGCATCCTGGGAAATGTAGTTTTTAATAGAGAGACACTACAGAGAAAGGCATCCTGGTAAATGTAGTCTTTAATAGAGAGACACTACACAGAAAGGCATCCTGGGAAATGAACTCACATGCATGTAGGAAATAGACTGACATAACACAGAACGGCATCCTGGTATATGACCTCACAGGCATGATGGAAATAGACACTACACAGAACGGCATCCTGGGAAATGACTTCAAAGGCATGATGGAAATAGACACTGCAAGAACGGCATCCTGGGAAATGACCTCACAGGCATGATGGTAATGGACACTACACAGAACGGCATCCTGGAAAATGACCTCACAGGCATGATGGATTAAACATTGCACAGAATGGCATCCTGGGAAATGACCTCACATGCATGATGGAAATAGGCTCTGCACAGAGAAGCATCCTGGGAAATGACCTGACAGGCATGATGGAAATAGACACTACACAAAACGGCATCCTGGGAAATGACCTCAAAGGCATGATGGAAATAGACACTGCAAGAACGGCAACCAGGGAAATGACCTCACAGGCATGATGGTGATGGACACTACACAGAATGGCATCCTGGAAAATGACCTCACAAGCATGATCGAAGTAAACATTGCACAGAACGGCATCCTGGGAAATGACCTCACATGCATGATGGAAATAGGCACTGCACAGAGAAGCATCCTGGGAAATGACCAGACAGGCATGATGGAAATAGACACTGGAAAGAGATTCATCCTGGGAAATGCCCTCACACGCATGATGTACATAGACACTGCAAAGAACGGCATCCTGGGAAATGACCTCACAGACATGATGGAAATAGACACTGCACAGAGAAGCATCCTGGGAAATGACCTCACAGGCATCATGGAAATAGACACTGCACAGAAGGTCATCCTCGGAAATGTAGTTTTTAATAGAGACACTACAGAGAAAGGCATCCTGGGAAATGTAGTTTTTAATAGAGAGACACTACAGAGAAAGGCATCCTGGTAAATGTAGTCTTTAATAGAGAGACACTACACAGAAAGGCATCCTGGGAAATGACCTCACAGGCATGATGGAAATAGACACTGCACAGAACGGCATCCTGGGAAATGACCTCACAGGCATGATGGAATTAAACATTGCACAGAACGGCATCCTGGGAAATGACCTCACAGACATGATGGAAATAGACACTGCACAAAGAAGCATCCTGGGAAATGACCTCACAGGCATGATGGAAATAGACACTACACAGAACGGCATCCTGGGAAATGACTTCAAAGGCATGATGGAAATAGACACTGCAAGAACGGCATCCTGGGAAATGACCTCACAGGCATGATGGTAATGGACACTACACAGAACGGCATCCTGGAAGATGACCTCACAGGCATGATGGATTAAACATTGCACAGAATGGCATCCTGGGAAATGACCTCACATGCATGATGGAAATAGGCACTGCACAGAGAAGCATCCTGGGAAATGACCTGACAGGCATGATGGAAATAGACACTACACAGAACGGCATCCTGGGAAATGACCTCAAAGGCATGATGGAAATAGACACTGCAAGAACGGTATCCAGGGAAATGACCTCACAGGCATGATGGTAATGGACACTACACAGAATGGCATCCTGGAAAATGACCTCACAGGCATGATGGAAGTATACATTGCACAGAACGGCATCCTGGGAAATGACCTCACATGCATGATGGAAATAGGCACTGCACAGAATGTAAGTGTGAGAAACGTAGTTTGTAATAGAGACACTACAGAGAAAGGCATCCTGGGAAATGTAGTTTTTAATAGAGAGACACTACAGAGAAAGGCATCCTGGTAAATGTAGTCTTTAATACATAGACACTACACAGAGAGGCATCCAGGCAAATGACCTCACAGGCATGATGGAAATAGACTGACACTACACAGAACGGCATCCTGGGAAATGACCTCACAGGCATGATGGAAATAGACACTGCACAGAGAAGCATCCTGGGAAATGACCTCGCTTGCATGATGGAAATGGACACTACACAGAACGGCATCCTGGAATATGACCTCACAGGCATTATGGAAGTAAACACTGCACAGAACGGCATCCTGTGAAATGACCTCACAGGCATGATGGAAATAGACACTGCAAGAACGGCATCCAGGGAAATGACCTCACAGGCATGATGGTAATGGACACTGCAAGAATGGCATCCAGGGAATGACCTCACAGGCATGATGGTAATGGACACTACACAGAACGGCATCCTGGAATATGACCTCACAGGCATTATGGAAGTAAACACTGCACAGAACGGCATCCTGTGAAATGACCTCACAGGCATCATGGAAATAGACACTGCACAGAAGGTCATTCTGGGAAATGTAGTTTTTAATAGAGACACTACAGAGAAAGGCATCCTGGGAAATGTAGTTTTTAATAGAGAGACACTACAGAGAAAGGCATCCTGGTAAATGTAGTCTTTAATAGAGAGACACTACACAGAAAGGCATCCTGGGAAATGAACTCACATGCATGTAGGAAATAGACTGACATAACACAGAACGGCATCCTGGTATATGACCTCACAGGCATGATGGAAATAGACACTGCACAGAACGACATCCTGGGAAATGACCTCACAGGCATGATGGAAATAGACACTGCACAGAACGGCATCCTGGGAAGTGACCTCACAGGCATGATGGAATTAAACATTGCACAGAACTGCATCCTGGGAAATGACCTCACAGACATGATGGAAATAGACACTGCACAAAGAAGCATCCTGGGAATTGACCTCACAGGCATGATGGAAATAGACACTACACAGAACGGCATCCTGGGAAATGACTTCAAAGGCATGATGGAAATAGACACTGCAAGAACGGCATCCTGGGAAATGACCTCACAGGCATGATGGTAATGGACACTACAAAGAACGGCATCCTGGAAAATGACCTCACAGGCATGATGGATTAAACATTGCACAGAATGGCATCCTGGGAAATGACCTCACAGGCATGATGGTAATGGACACTACACAGAACGGCATCCTGGAAAATGACCTCACATGCATGATGGATTAAACATTGCACAGAATGGCATCCTGGGAATTGACCTCAGAGGGATCATGGAAATAGGCACTGCACAGAGAAGCATCCTGGGAAATGACCTGACAGGCATGATGGAAATAGACACTACACAGAACGGCATCCTGGGAAATGACCTCAAAGGCATGATGGAAATAGACACTGCAAGAACGGCATCCAGGGAAATGACCTCACAGGCATGATGGTAATGGACACTACACATAATGGCATCCTGGAAAATGACCTCACAGGCATGATGGAAGTAAACATTGCACAGAACGGCATCCTGGGAAATGACCTCACATGCATGATGGAAATAGGCACTGCACAGAATGTAAGTGTGAGAAACGTAGTTTGTAATAGAGACACTACAGAGAAAGGCATCCTGGGAAATGTAGTTTTTAATAGAGAGACACTACAGAGAATGGCATCCTGGTAAATGTAGTCTTTAATACATAGACACAACACAGAGAGGCATCCAGGCAAATGACCTCACAGGCATGATGGAAATAGACTGACACTACACAGAACGGCATCCTGGGAAATGACCTCACAGGCATGATGGAAATAGACACTGCACAGAGAAGCATCCTGGGAAATGACCTCGCTTGCATGATGGAAATGGACACTACACAGAACGGCATCCTGGAATATGACCTCACAGGCATTATGGAAGTAAACACTGCACAGAACGGCATCCTGTGAAATGACCTCACAGGCATGATGGAAATAGACACTGCAAGAACGGCATCCAGGGAAATGACCTCACAGGCATGATGGTAATGGACACTACACAGAATGGCATCCAGGGAAATGACCTCACAGGCATGATGGTAATGGACACTACACAGAACGGCATCCTGGAATATGACCTCACAGGCATTATGGAAGTAAACACTGCACAGAACGGCATCCTGTGAAATGACCTCAAAGGCATGATGGTAAAGGACACTACACAGAAAGGCATCCTGGAAAATGACCTCACAGGCATGATGGATTAAACATTGCACAGAATGGCATCCTGGGAAATGACCTCACATGCATGATGGAAATAGGCACTGCACAGAGAAGCATCCTGGGAAATGACCTGACAGGCATGATGGAAATAGACACTACACAGAACGGCATCCTGGGAAATGACCTCAAAGGCATGATGGAAATAGACACTGCAAGAACGGCAACCAGGGAAATGACCTCACAGGCATGATGGTAATGGACACTACACAGAATGGCATCCTGGAAAATGACCTCACAAGCATGATCGAAGTAAACATTGCACAGAACGGCATCCTGGGAAATGACCTCACATGCATGATGGAAATAGGCACTGCACAGAGAAGCATCCTGGGAAATGACTAGACAGGCATGATGGAAATAGACACTGGAAAGAGATTCATCCTGGGAAATGCCCTCACACGCATGATGTACATAGACACTGCAAAGAACGGCATCCTGGGAAATGACCTCACAGACATTATGGAAATAGACACTGCACAGAGAAGCATCCTGGGAAATGACCTCACAGGCATGATGGAAATAGACACTACACAGAACGGCATCCTGGGAAATGACCTCAAAGGCATGATGGAAATAGATACTGCAAGAACGGCATCCAGGGAAATGACCTCACTGGAATGATGTTAATGGACACTACACAGAATGGCATCCAGGGAAATGACCTCCCAGGCATGATGGTAATGGACACTACACAGAACGGCAACCTGGAATATGACCTCACAGGCATTATGGAAGTAAACACTACACAGAACGGCATCCTGTGAAATGACCTCACAGGCATCATGGAAATAGACACTGCACAGAAGGTCATCCTGGGAAATGTAGTTTTTAATAGAGACACTACAGAGAAAGGCATCCTGGGAAATGTAGTTTTTAATAGAGAGACACTACAGAGAAAGGCATCCTGGTAAATGTAGTCTTTAATAGAGAGACACTACACAGAAAGGCATCCTGGGAAATGAACTCACATGCATGTAGGAAATAGACTGACATAACACAGAACGGCATCCTGGTATATGACCTCACAGGCATTATGGAAGTAAACACTGCACAGAACGGCATCCTGTGAAATGACCTCACAGGCATCATGGAAATAGACACTGCACAAAGAAGCATCCTGGGAAATGACCTCACAGGCATGATGGAAATAGACACTACACAGAACGGCATCCTGGGAAATGACTTCAAAGGCATGATGGAAATAGACACTGCAAGAACGGCATCCTGGGAAATGACCTCACAGGCATGATGGTAATGGACACTACACAGAACGGCATCCTGGAAAATGACCTCACAGGCATGATGGATTAAACATTGCACAGAATGGCATCCTGGGAAATGACCTCACATGCATGATGGAAATAGGCACTGCACAGAGAAGCATCCTGGGAAATGACCTGACAGGCATGATGGAAATAGACACTACACAGAACGGCATCCTGGGAAATGACCTCAAAGGCATGATGGAAATAGACACTGCAAGAACGGTATCCAGGGAAATGACCTCACAGGCATGATGGTAATGGACACTACACAGAATGGCATCCTGGAAAATGACCTCACAGGCATGATGGAAGTATACATTGCACAGAACGGCATCCTGGAAAATGACATCACATGCATGATGGAAATAGGCACTGCACAGAATGTAAGTGTGAGAAACGTAGTTTGTAATAGAGACACTACAGAGAAAGGCATCCTGGGAAATGTAGTTTTTAATAGAGAGACACTACAGAGAAAGGCATCCTGGTAAATGTAGTCTTTAATACATAGACACTACACAGAGAGGCATCCAGGCAAATGACCTCACAGGCATGATGGAAATAGACTGACACTACACAGAACGGCATCCTGGGAAATGACCTCACAGGCATGATGGAAATAGACACTGCACAGAGAAGCATCCTGGGAAATGACCTCGCTTGCATGATGGAAATGGACACTACACAGAACGGCATCCTGGAATATGACCTCACAGGCATTATGGAAGTAAACACTGCACAGAACGGCATCCTGTGAAATGACCTCACAGGAATGATGGAAATAGACACTGCAAGAACGGCATCCAGGGAAATGACCTCACAGGCATGAAGGTAATGGACACTACACAGAATGGCATCCAGGGAAATGACCTCACAGGCATGATGGTAATGGACACTACACAGAACGGCATCCTGGAATATGACCTCACAGGCATTATGGAAGTAAACACTGCACAGAACGGCATCCTGTGAAATGACCTCACAGGCATCATGGAAATAGACACTGCACAGAAGGTCATTCTGGGAAATGTAGTTTTTAATAGAGACACTACCGAGAAAGGCATCCTGGGAAATGTAGTTTTTAATAGAGAGACACTACAGAGAAAGGCATCCTGGTAAATGTAGTCTTTAATAGAGAGACACTACACAGAAAGGCATCCTGGGAAATGAACTCACATGCATGTAGGAAATAGACTGACATAACACAGAACGGCATCCTGGTATATGACCTCACAGGCATGATGGAAATAGACACTACACAGAACGGCATCCTGGGAAATGACTTCAAAGGCATGATGGAAATAGACACTGCAAGAACGGCATCCTGGGAAATGACCTCACAGGCATGATGGTAATGGACACTACACAGAACGGCATCCTGGAAAATGACCTCACAGGCATGATGGATTAAACATTGCACAGAATGGCATCCTGGGAAATGACCTCACATGCATGATGGAAATAGGCACTGCACAGAGAAGCATCCTGGGAAATGACCTGACAGGCATGATGGAAATAGACACTACACAGAACGGCATCCTGGGAAATGACCTCAAAGGCATGATGGAAATAGACACTGCAAGAAGGCATCCAGGGAAATGACGTCACTGGAATGATGTTAATGGACACTACACAGAATGGCATCCAGGGAAATGACCTCCCAGGCATGATGGTAATGGACACTACACAGAACGGCATCCTGGAATATGACCTCACAGGCATTATGGAAGTAAACACTGCACAGAACGGCATCCTGTGAAATGACCTCACAGGCATCATGGAAATAGACACTGCACAGAAGGTCATCCTGGGAAATGTAGTTTTTAATAGAGACACTACAGAGAAAGGCATCCTGGGAAATGTAGTTTTTAATAGAGAGACACTACAGAGAAAGGCATCCTGGTAAATGTAGTCTTTAATAGAGAGACACTACACAGAAAGGCATCCTGGGAAATGACCTCACAGGCATGATGGAAATAGACACTGCACAGAACGGCATCCTGGGAAATGACCTCACAGGCATGATGGAATTAAACATTGCACAGAACGGCATCCAGGGAAATGACCTCACAGACATGATGGAAATAGACACTGCACAAAGAAGCATCCTGGGAAATGACCTCACAGGCATGATGGAAATAGACACTACACAGAACGGCATCCTGGGAAATGACTTCAAAGGCATGATGGAAATAGACACTGCAAGAACGGCATCCTGGGAAATGACCTCACAGGCATGATGGTAATGGACACTACACAGAACGGCATCCTGGAAAATGACCTCACAGGCATGATGGATTAAACATTGCACAGAATGGCATCCTGGGAAATGACCTCACATGCATGATGGAAATAGGCACTGCACAGAGAAGCATCCTGGGAAATGACCTGACAGGCATGATGGAAATAGACACTACACAGAACGGCATCCTGGGAAATGACTTCAAAGGCATGATGGAAATAGACACTGCAAGAACGGCATCCTGGGAAATGACCTCACAGGCATGATGGTAATGGACACTACACAGAACGGCATCCTGGAAAATGACCTCACAGGCATGATGGATTAAACATTGCACAGAATGGCATCCTGGGAAATGACCTCACATGCATGATGGAAATAGGCACTGCACAGAGAAGCATCCTGGGAAATGACCTGACAGGCATGATGGAAATAGACACTACACAGAACGGCATCCTGGGAAATGACCTCAAAGGCATGATGGAAATAGACACTGCAAGAACGGTATCCAGGGAAATGACCTCACAGGCATGATGGTAATGGACACTACACAGAATGGCATCCTGGAAAATGACCTCACAGGCATGATGGAAGTATACATTGCACAGAACGGCATCCTGGGAAATGACCTCACATGCATGATGGAAATAGGCACTGAACAGAATGTAAGTGTGAGAAACGTAGTTTGTAATAGAGACACTACAGAGAAAGGCATCCTGGGAAATGTAGTTTTTAATAGAGAGACACTACAGAGAAAGGCATCCTGGTAAATGTAGTCTTTAATACATAGACACTACACAGAGAGGCATCCAGGCAAATGACCTCACAGGCATGATGGAAATAGACTGACACTACACAGAACGGCATCCTGGGAAATGACCTCACAGGCATGATGGAAATAGACACTGCACAGAGAAGCATCCTGGGAAATGACCTCGCTTGCATGATGGAAATGGACACTACACAGAACGGCATCCTGGAATATGACCTCACAGGCATTATGGAAGTAAACACTGCACAGAACGGCATCCTGTGAAATGACCTCACAGGCATGATGGAAATAGACACTGCAAGAACGGCATCCAGGGAAATGACCTCACAGGCATGATGGTAATGGACACTACACAGAATGGCATCCAGGGAATGACCTCACAGGCATGATGGTAATGGACACTACACAGAACGGCATCCTGGAATATGACCTCACAGGCATTATGGAAGTAAACACTGCACAGAACGGCATCCAGGGAAATGACCTCACTGGAATGATGTTAATGGACACTACACAGAATGGCATCTAGGGAAATGACCTCCCAGGCATGATGGTAATGGACACTACACAGAACGGCATCCTGGAATATGACCTCACAGGCATTATGGAAGTAAACACTACACAGAACGGCATTCTGTGAAATGACCTCACAGGCATCATGGAAATAGACACTGCACAGAAGGTCATCCTGGGAAATGTAGTTTTTAATAGAGACACTACAGAGAAAGGCATCCTGGGAAATGTAGTTTTTAATAGAGAGACACTACAGAGAAAGGCATCCTGGTAAATGTAGTCTTTAATAGAGAGACACTACACAGAAAGGCATCCTGGGAAATGAACTCACATGCATGTAGGAAATAGACTGACATAACACAGAACGGCATCCTGGTATATGACCTCACAGGCATGATGGAAATAGACACTACACAGAACGGCATCCTGGGAAATGACTTCAAAGGCATGATCGAAATAGACACTGCAAGAACGGCATCCTGGGAAATGACCTCACAGGCATGATGGTAATGGACACTACACAGAACGGCATCCTGGGAAATGACTTCAAAGGCATGATGGAAATAGACACTGCAAGAACGGCATCCTGGGAAATGACCTCACAGGCATGATGGTAATGGACACTACACAGAACGGCATCCTGGAAAATGACCTCACAGGCATGATGGATTAAACATTGCACAGAATGGCATCCTGGGAAATGACCTCACATGCATGATGGAAATAGGCACTGCACAGAGAAGCATCCTGGGAAATGACCTGACAGGCATGATGGAAATAGACACTACACAGAACGGCATCCAGGGAAATGACCTCAAAGGCATGATGGAAATAGAGACTGCAAGAACGGCAACCAGGGAAATGACCTCACAGGCATGATGGTGATGGACCTTACACAGAATGGCATCCTGGAAAATGACCTCACAAGCATGATCGAAGTAAACATTGCACAGAACGGCATCCTGGGAAATGACCTCACATGCATGATGGAAATAGGCACTGCACAGAGAAGCATCCTGGGAAATGACCAGACAGGCATGATGGAAATAGACACTGGAAAGAGATTCATCCTGGGAAATGCCCTCACACGCATGATGTACATAGACACTGCAAAGAACGGCATCCTGGGAAATGACCTCACAGACATGATGGAAATAGACACTGCACAGAGAAGCATCCTGGGAAATGACCTCACAGGCATGATGGAAATAGACACTACACAGAACGGCATCCTGGGAAATGACCTCAAAGGCATGATGGAAATAGACACTGCAAGAACGGCATCCAGGGAAATGACGTCACTGGAATGATGTTAATGGACACTACACAGAATGGCATCCAGGGAAATGACCTCCCAGGCATGATGGTAATGGACACTACACAGAACGGCATCCTGGAATATGACCTCAAGGCATTATGGAAGTAAACACTGCACAGAACGGCATCCTGTGAAATGACCTCACAGGCATCATGGAAATAGACACTGCACAGAAGGTCATCCTGGGAAATGTAGTTTTTAATAGAGACACTACAGAGAAAGGCATCCTGGGAAATGTAGTTTTTAATAGAGAGACACTACAGAGAAAGGCATCCTGGTAAATGTAGTCTTTAATAGAGAGACACTACACAGAAAGGCATCCTGGGAAATGACCTCACAGGCATGATGGAAATAGACACTGCACAGAACGGCATCCTGGGAAATGACCTCACAGGCATGATGGAATTAAACATTGCACAGAACGGCATCCTGGGAAATGACCTCACAGACATGATGGAAATAGACACTGCACAAAGAAGCATCCTGGGAAATGACCTCACAGGCATGATGGAAATAGACACTACACAGAACGGCATCCTGGGAAATGACTTCAAAGGCATGATGGAAATAGACACTGCAAGAACGGCATCCTGGGAAATGACCTCACAGGCATGATGGTAATGGACACTACACAGAACGGCATCCTGGAAAATGACCTCACAGGCATGATGGATTAAACATTGCACAGAATGGCATCCTGGGAAATGACCTCACATGCATGATGGAAATAGGCACTGCACAGAGAAGCATCCTGGGAAATGACCTGACAGGCATGATGGAAATAGACACTACACAGAACGGCATCCTGGGAAATGACCTCAAAGGCATGATGGAAATAGACACTGCAAGAACGGTATCCAGGGAAATGACCTCACAGGCATGATGGTAATGGACACTACACAGAATGGCATCCTGGAAAATGACCTCACAGGCATGATGGAAGTATACATTGCACAGAACCGCATCCTGGGAAATGACCTCACATGCATGATGGAAATAGGCACTGCACAGAATGTAAGTGTGAGAAACGTAGTTTGTAATAGAGACACTACAGAGAAAGGCATCCTGGGAAATGTAGTTTTTAATAGAGAGACACTACAGAGAAAGGCATCCTGGTAAATGTAGTCTTTAATACATAGACACTACACAGAGAGGCATCCAGGCAAATGACCTCACAGGCATGATGGAAATAGACTGACACTACACAGAACGGCATCCTGGGAAATGACCTCACAGGCATGATGGAAATAGACACTGCACAGAGAAGCATCCTGGGAAATGACCTCGCTTGCATGATGGAAATGGACACTACACAGAACGGCATCCTGGAATATGACCTCACAGGCATTATGGAAGTAAACACTGCACAGAACGGCATCCTGTGAAATGACCTCACAGGCATGATGGAAATAGACACTGCAAGAACGGCATCCAGGGAAATGACCTCACAGGCATGATGGTAATGGACACTACACAGAATGGCATCCAGGGAATGACCTCACAGGCATGATGGTAATGGACACTACACAGAACGGCATCCTGGAATATGACCTCACAGGCATTATGGAAGTAAACACTGCACAGAACGGCATCCTGTGAAATGACCTCACAGGCATCATGGAAATAGACACTGCACAGAAGGTCATTCTGGGAAATGTAGTTTTTAATAGAGACACTACAGAGAAAGGCATCCTGGGAAATGTAGTTTTTAATAGAGAGACACTACAGAGAAAGGCATCCTGGTAAATGTAGTCTTTAATAGAGAGACACTACACAGAAAGGCATCCTGGGAAATGAACTCACATGCATGTAGGAAATAGACTGACATAACACAGAACGGCATCCTGGTATATGACCTCACAGGCATGATGGAATTAAACATTGCACAGAACTGCATCCTGGGAAATGACCTCACAGACATGATGGAAATAGACACTGCACAAAGAAGCATCCTGGGAATTGACCTCACAGGCATGATGGAAATAGACACTACACAGAACGGCATCCTGGGAAATGACTTCAAAGGCATGATGGAAATAGACACTGCAAGAACGGCATCCTGGGAAATGACCTCACAGGCATGATGGTAATGGACACTACAAAGAACGGCATCCTGGAAAATGACCTCACAGGCATGATGGATTAAACATTGCACAGAATGGCATCCTGGGAAATGACCTCACATGCATGATGGAAATAGGCACTGCACAGAGAAGCATCCTGGGAAATGACCTGACAGGCATGATGGAAATAGACACTACACAGAACAGCATCCTGGGAAATGACCTCAAAGGCATGATGGAAATAGACACTGCAAGAACGGCAACCAGGGAAATGACCTCACAGGCATGATGGTAATGGACACTACACAGAATGGCATCCTGGAAAATGACCTCACAGGCATGATGGAAGTAAACATTGCACAGAACGGCATCCTGGGAAATGACCTCACATGCATGATGGAAATAGGCACTGCACAGAGAAGCATCCTGGGAAATGACCAGACAGGCATGATGGAAATAGACACTGGAAAGAGATTCACCCTGGGAAATGCCCTCACACGCATGATGTACATAGACACTGCAAAGAACGGCATCCTGGGAAATGACCTCACAGACATGATGGAAATAGACACTGCACAGAGAAGCATCCTGGGAAATGACCTCACAGGCATGATGGAAATAGACACTACACAGAACGGCATCCTGGGAAATGACCTCAAAGGCATGATGGAAATAGACACTGCAAGAACGGCATCCAGGGAAATGACCTCACTGGAATGATGTTAATGGACACTACACAGAACGGCATCCTGTGAAATGACCTCACAGGCATCATGGAAATAGACACTGCACAGAAGGTCATCCTGGGAAATGTAGTTTTTAATAGAGACACTACAGAGAAAGGCATCCTGGGAAATGTAGTTTTTAATAGAGAGACACTACAGAGAAAGGCATCCTGATAAATGTAGTCTTTAATAGAGAGACACTACACAGAAAGGCATCCTGGGAAATGAACTCACATGCATGTAGGAAACAGACTGACATAACACAGAACGGCATCCTGGTATATGACCTCACAGGCATGATGGAAATAGACACTGCACAGAACGACATCCTGGGAAATGACCTCACAGGCATGATGGAAATAGACACTGCACAGAACGGCATCCTGGGAAATGACCTCACAGGCTTGATGGAATTAAACATTGCACAGAACGGCATCCTGGGAAATGACCTCACAGACATGATGGAAATAGACACTGCACAAAGAAGCATCCTGGGAAATGACCTCACAGGCATGATGGAAATAGACACTACACAGAACGGCATCCTGGGAAATGACTTCAAAGGCATGATGGAAATAGACACTGCAAGAACGGCATCCTGGGAAATGACCTCACAGGGATGATGGTAATGGACACTACACAGAACAGCATCCTGGAAAATGACCTCACATGCATGATGGATTAAACATTGCAACGAATGGCATCCTGGGAAATGACCTCACATGCATGATGGAAATAGGCACTGCACAGAGAAGCATCCTGGGAAATGACCTGACAGGCATGATGGAAATAGACACTACACAGAACGGCATCCTGGGAAATGACCTCAAAGGCATGATGGAAATAGACACTGCAAGAACGGTATCCAGGGAAATGACCTCACAGGCATGATGGTAAGGGACACTACACAGAATGGCATCCTGGAAAATGACCTCACAGGCATGATGGAAGTAAACATTGCACAGAACGGCATCCTGGGAAATGACCTCACATGCATGATGGAAATAGGCACTGCACAGAATGTAAGTGTGAGAAACGTAGTTTGTAATAGAGACACTACAGAGAAAGGCATCCTGGGAAATGTAATTTTTAATAGAGAGACACTACAGAGAAAGGCATCATGGTAAATGTAGTCTTTAATACATAGACACTACACAGAGAGGCATCCAGGCAAATGACCTCACAGGCATGATGGAAATAGACTGACACTACACAGAACGGTATCCTGGGAAATGACCTCACAGGCATGATGGAAATAGACACTGCAGAGAGAAGCATCCTGGGAAATGACCTCGCTTGCATGATGGAAATGGACACTACACAGAACGGCATCCTGGAATATGACCTCACAGGCATTATGGAAGTAAACACTGCACAGAACGGCATCCTGTGACATGACCTCACAGGCATTATGGAAATAGACACTGCACAGAAGGTCATCCTGGGAAATGTAGTTTTTAATAGAGACACTACAGAGAAAGGCATCCTGGGAAATGTAGTTTTTAATAGAGAGACACTACAGAGAAAGGCATCCTGGTAAATGTAGTCTTCAATAGAGAGACACTACACAGAAAGGCATCCTGGGAAATGACCTCACAGGCATGATGGAAATAGACACTGCACAGAACGGCATCCTGGGAAATGACCTCACAGGCATGATGGAAATAGACTGACACTACACAGACCGGCATCCTGGGAAATGACCTCACAGTCATGATGGAAATAGACACTCCACAGAACGGCATCCTGGGAAATGACCTCACAGGCATGATGGAAATAGACACTGCACAGAACTGCGTCTTGGTAAATGTAGTTTTTAAAAGAGAGACACTACAGAGAAAGGCATCCTGGGAAATGTATTCTATAATAGAGAGACACTACACAGAGAGGCATCCTGGGTAATGACCTCACAGGCATGATGGAAATAGACAGACTCTACACAGAATGGCATCCAGGGAAATGACCTTACAGACATGATGGAAATAGACACTGCACAGAGATTCATCCTGGGAAATGCCCTCACAGTCATGATGTACATAGACACTGCAAGAACGGCATCCAGGGAAATGACCTCACAGGCATGATGGTAATGGACACTACACAGAATGGCATCCAGGGAAATGACCTCACAGGCATGATGGTAATGGACACTACACAGAACGGCATCCTGGAATATGACCTCACAGGCATTATGGAAGTAAACACTGCACAGAACGGCATCCTGTGAAATGACCTCACAGGCATCATGGAAATAGACACTGCACAGAAGGTCATCCTGGGAAATGTAGTTTTTAATAGAGACACTACAGAGAAAGGCATCCTGGGAAATGTAGTTTTTAATAGAGAGACACTACAGAGAAAGGCATCCTGGTAAATGTAGTCTTTAATAGAGAGACACTACACAGAAAGGCATCCTGGGAAATGAACTCACATGCATGTAGGAAATAGACTGAAATTACACAGAACGGCAGCTTGGGATATGACCTCACCGGCATGATGGAAATAGACACTGCACAGAACGACATCCTGGGAAATGACCTCACAGGCATGATGGAAATAGACACTACACAGAATGTAAGTGTGAGAAACGTAGTTTTTAATAGAGACACTACAGAGAAAGGCATCCTGGGAAATGTAGTTTTAATAGAGAGACACTACAGAGAAAGGCATCCTGGTAAATGTAGTCTTTAATACATAGACACTACACAGAGACGCATCCAGGGAAATTTCCTCACAGGCATGATGGAAATAGACTGACACTACCCAGAACGGCATCCTGGGAAATCACCTCACAGGCATGATGGAAATAGACACTGCACAGAGAAGCATCCTGGGAAATGACCTCGCAGGCATGATGGAAATGGACACTAGAAAGAATGGCATGCTGGAATATGACCTCACAGGCATTATGGAAGTAAACAAGGCACAGAACGGCATCCTGTGTAATGACCTCACAGGCATGATGGAAATAGACACTGCACAGAAGGTCATCCTGGGAATTGTAGTTTTAATAGAGACACTACAGAGAAAGGCATCCTTGGAAATGTAGTTTTTAATAGTGAGACAATACAGAGAAAGGCATCCTGGTAAATGTAGTCTTTAATAGAGAGACACTACACAGAAAGGCATCTTGGGAAATGAACTCACATGCATGTAGGAAATAGACTGACATTACACAGAACGGCATCCTGGGATATGACCTCACAGGCATGATGGAAATAGACACTGCACAGAAAGACATCCTGGGAAATGACCTCACAGGCATGATGGAAATAGACACTGCACAGAGAAGCATCCTGGGAAATGACCTCACAGGCATGATGGAAATAGACACTACACAGAACGGCATCCTGGGAAATGAACTCAAAGGCATGATGGTAATGGACACTACACAGAACGGCATCCTGGAATATGACCTCACAGGCATTATGGAAGTAAACACTGCACAGAACGGCATCCTGTGAAATGACCTCACAGGCATCATGGAAATAGACACTGCACAGAAGGTCATCCTGGGAAATGTAGTTTTTAATAGAGACACTACAGAGAAAGGCATCCTGGGAAATGTAGTTTTTAATAGAGAGACACTACAGAGAAAGGCATCCTGGTAAATGTAGTCTTTAATAGAGAGACACTACACAGAAAGGCATCCTGGGAAATGAACTCACATGCATGTAGGAAATAGACTGACATAACACAGAACGGCATCCTGGTATATGACATCACAGGCATGATGGAAATAGACACTGCACAGAACGACATCCTGGGAAATGACCTCACAGGCATGATGGAAATAGACACTGCACAGAACGGCATCCTGGGAAATGACCTCAAAGGCATGATGGAAATAGACACTGCAAGAACGGCATCCAGGGAAATGACCTCACAGGCATGATGGTAATGGCTACTACACAGAATGGCATCCTGGAAAATGACCTCACAGGCATGATGGAAGTAAACATTGCACAGAACGGAATCCTGGGAAATGACCTCACATTCATGATGGAAATAGGCACTGCACAGAATGTAAGTGTAGAAACGTAGTTTGTAATAGAGACACTACAGAGAAAGGCATCCTGGGAAATGTAGTTTTTAATAGAGAGACACTACAGAGAAAGGCATCCTGGTAAATGTAGTCTTTAATACATAGACACTACACAGAGAGGCATCCAGGCAAATGACCTCACAGGCATGATGGAAATAGACTAACACTACACAGAAGGGCATCCTGGGAAATGACCTCACATGCATGATGGAAATAGACACTGCACAGAGAAGCATCCTGGGAAATGACCTCACAGGCTTCATGGAAATAGACACTGCACAGAAGGTCATTCTGGGAAATGTAGTTTTTAATAGAGACACTACAGAGAAAGGCATCCTGGGAAATGTAGTTTTTAATAGAGAGACACTACAGAGAAAGGCATCCTGGTAAATGTAGTCTTTAATAGAGAGACACTACACGAAAGGCATCCTGGGAAATGAACTCACATGCATGTAGGAAATAGACTGACATAACACAGAACGGCATCCTGGTATATGACCTCACAGGCATGATGGAAATAGACACTGCACAGAACGACATCCTGGGAAATGACCTCACAGGCATGATGGAAATAGACACTGCACAGAACGGCATCCTGGGAAATGACCTCACAGGCATGATGGAATTAAACATTGCACAGAACTGCATCCTGGGAAATGACCTCACAGACATGATGGAAATAGACACTGCACAAAGAAGCATCCTGGGAATTGACCTCACAGGCATGATGGAAATAGACACTACACAGAACGGCATCCTGGGAAATGACTTCAAAGGCATGATGGAAATAGACACTGCAAGAACGGCATCCTGGGAAATGACCTCACAGGCATGATGGTAATGGACACTACAAAGAACGGCATCCTGGAAAATGACCTCACAGGCATGATGGATTAAACATTGCACAGAATGGCATCCTGGGAAATGACCTCACATGCATGATGGAAATAGGCACTGCAGAGAGAAGCATCCTGGGAAATGACCTGACAGGCATGATGGAAATAGACACTACACAGAACAGCATCCTGGGAAATGACCTCAAAGGCATGATGGAAATAGACACTGCAAGAACGGCAACCAGGGAAATGACCTCACAGGCATGATGGTAATGGACACTACACAGAATGGCATCCTGGAAAATGACCTCACAGGCATGATGGAAGTAAACATTGCACAGAACGGCATCCTGGGAAATGACCTCACATGCATGATGGAAATAGGCACTGCACAGAGAAGCATCCTGGGAAATGACCAGACAGGCATGATGGAAATAGACACTGGAAAGAGATTCATCCTGGGAAATGCCCTCACACGCATGATGTACATAGACACTGCAAAGAACGGCATCCTGGGAAATGACCTCACAGACATGATGGAAATAGACACTGCACAGAGAAGCATCCTGGGAAATGACCTCACAGGCATGATGGAAATAGACACTACATAGAACGGCATCATGGGAAATGACCTCAAAGGCATGATGGAAATAGACACTGCAAGAACGGCATCCAGGGAAATGACCTCACTGGAATGATGTTAATGGACACTACACAGAACGGCATCCTGGAATATGACCTCACAGGCATTATGGAAGTAAACACTGCACAGAACGGCATCCTGTGAAATGACCTCACAGGCATCATGGAAATAGACACTGCACAGAAGGTCATCCTGGGAAATGTAGTTTTTAATAGAGACACTACAGAGAAAGGCATCCTGGGAAATGTAGTTTTTAATAGAGAGACACTACAGAGAAAGGCATCCTGGTAAATGTAGTCTTTAATAGAGAGACACTACACAGAAAGGCATCCTGGGAAATGAACTCACATGCATGTAGGAAATAGACTGACATAACACAGAACGGCATCCTGGTATATGACCTCACAGGCATGATGGAAATAGACACTGCACAGAACGACATCCTGGGAAATGACCTCACAGGCATGATGGAAATAGACACTGCACAGAACGGCATCCTGGGAAATGACCTCACAGGCTTGATGGAATTAAACATTGCACAGAACGGCATCCTGGGAAATGACCTCACAGACATGATGGAAATAGACACTGCACAAAGAAGCATCCTGGGAAATGACCTCACAGGCATGATGGAAATAGACACTACACAGAACGGCATCCTGGGAAATGACTTCAAAGGCATGATGGAAATAGACACTGCAAGAACGGCATCCTGGGAAATGACCTCACAGGCATGATGGTAATGGACACTACACAGAACAGCATCCTGGAAAATGACCTCACAAGCATGATGGATTAAACATTGCACCGAATGGCATCCTGGGAAATGACCTCACATGCATGATGGAAATAGGCACTGCACAGAGAAGCATCCTGGGAAATGACCTGACAGGCATGATGGAAATAGACACTACACAGAACGGCATCCTGGGAAATGACCTCAAAGGCATGATGGAAATAGACACTGCAAGAACGGTATCCAGGGAAATGACCTCACAGGCATGATGGTAAGGGACACTACACAGAATGGCATCCTGGAAAATGACCTCACAGGCATGATGGAAGTAAACATTGCACTGAACGGCATCCTGGGAAATGACCTCACATGCATGATGGAAATAGGCACTGCACAGAATGTAAGTGTGAGAAACGTAGTTTGTAATAGAGACACTACAGAGAAAGGCATCCTGGGAAATGTAATTTTTAATAGAGAGACACTACAGAGAAAGGCATCCTGGTAAATGTAGTCTTTAATACATAGACACTACACAGAGAGGCATCCAGGCAAATGACCTCACAGGCATGATGGAAATAGACTGACACTACACAGAACGGTATCCTGGGAAATGACCTCACAGGCATGATGGAAATAGACACTGCAGAGAGAAGCATCCTGGGAAATGACCTCGCTTGCATGATGGAAATGGACACTACACAGAACGGCATCCTGGAATATGACCTCACAGGCATTATGGAAGTAAACACTGCACAGAACGGCATCCTGTGACATGACCTCACAGGCATTATGGAAATAGACACTGCACAGAAGGTCATCCTGGGAAATGTAGTTTTTAATAGAGACACTACAGAGAAAGGCATCCTGGGAAATGTAGTTTTTAATAGAGAGACACTACAGAGAAAGGCATCCTGGTAAATGTAGTCTTCAATAGAGAGACACTACACAGAAAGGCATCCTGGGAAATGACCTCACAGGCATGATGGAAATAGACACTGCACAGAACGGCATCCTGGGAAATGACCTCACAGGCATGATGGAAATAGACTGACACTACACAGACCGGCATCCTGGGAAATGACCTCACAGTCATGATGGAAATAGACACTCCACAGAACGGCATCCTGGAATATGACCTCACAGGCATTATGGAAGTAAACACTGCACAGAACGGCATCCTGTGAAATGACCTCACAGGCATCATGGAAATAGACACTGCACAGAAGGTCATCCTGGGAAATGTAGTTTTTAATAGAGACACTACAGAGAAAGGCATCCTGGGAAATGTAGTTTTTAATAGAGAGACACTACAGAGAAAGGCATCCTGGTAAATGTAGTCTTTAATAGAGAGACACTACACAGAAAGGCATCCTGGGAAATGAACTCACATGCATGTAGGAAATAGACTGACATAACACAGAACGGCATCCTGGTATATGACATCACAGGCATGATGGAAATAGACACTGCACAGAACGACATCCTGGGAAATGACCTCACAGGCATGATGGAAATAGACACTGCACAGAACGGCATCCTGGGAAATGACCTCAAAGGCATGATGGAAATAGACACTGCAAGAACGGCATCCAGGGAAATGACCTCACAGGCATGATGGTAATGGCTACTACACAGAATGGCATCCTGGAAAATGACCTCACAGGCATGATGGAAGTAAACATTGCACAGAACGGCATCCTGGGAAATGACCTCACATTCATGATGGAAATAGGCACTGCACAGAATGTAAGTGTAGAAACGTAGTTTGTAATAGAGACACTACAGAGAAAGGCATCCTGGGAAATGTAGTTTTTAATAGAGAGACACTACAGAGAAAGGCATCCTGGTAAATGTAGTCTTTAATACATAGACACTACACAGAGAGGCATCCAGGCAAATGACCTCACAGGCATGATGGAAATAGACTAACACTACACAGAACGGCATCCTGGGAAATGACCTCACATGCATGATGGAAATAGACACTGCACAGAGAAGCATCCTGGGAAATGACCTCACAGGCATGATGGAAATAGACACTACACAGAACGGCACCCTGGGAAATGACCTCAAAGGCATGATGAAAATAGACACTGCAAGAACGGCATCCAGGGAAATGACCTCACAGGCATGATGGTAATGGACACTACACAGAATGGCATCCAGGGAAATGACCTCACAGGCATGATGGTAATAGACACTACACAGAACGGCATCCAGGAATATGACCTCAAAGGCATTATGGAAGTAAACACTGCACAGAACGGCATCCTGTGAAATGACCTCACAGGCATCATGGAAATAGACACTGCACAGAAGGTCATCCTGGGAAATGTAGTTTTTAATAGAGACACTACAGAGAAAGGCATCCTGGGAAATGTAGTTTTTAATAGAGAGACACTACAGAGAAAGGCATCCTGGTAAATGTAGTCTTTAATAGAGAGACACTACACAGAAAAGCATCCTGGGAAATGAACTCACATGCATGTAGGAAATAGACTGATATAACACAGAACAGCATCCTCGTATATGACATCACAGGCATGATGGAAATAGACACTGCACAGAACGACATCCTGGGAAATGACCTCACAGGCATGATGGAAATAGACACTGCACAGAACGGCATCCTGGGAAATGACCTCACAGGCATGATGGTAATGGACACTACACAGAACGGCATCCTGGAAAATGACCTCACAGGCATGATGGATTAAACATTGCACAGAATGGCATCCTGGGAAATGACCTCACATGCATGATGGAAATAGGCACTGCACAGAGAAGCATCCTGGGAAATGACCTGACAGGCATGATGGAAATAGACACTACTCAGAACGGCATCCTGGGAAATGACCTCAAAGGCATGATGGAAATAGACACTGCAAGAACGGCATCCAGGGAAATGACCTCACAGGCATGATGGTAATGGACACTACACAGAATGGCATCCTGGAAAATGACCTCACAGGCATGATGGAAGTAAACATTGCACAGAACGGCATCCTGGGAAATGACCTCACATGCATGATGGAAATAGGCACTGCACAGAATGTAAGTGTGAGAAACGTAGTTTGTAATAGAGACACTACAGAGAAAGGCATCCTGGGAAATGTAGTTTTTAATAGAGAGACACTACAGAGAAAGGCATCCTGGTAAATGTAGTCTTTAATACATAGACACTACACAGAGACGCATCCAGGCAAATGACCTCACAGGCATGATGGAAATAGACTGACACTACACAGAACGGCATCCTGGGAAATGACCTCACAGGCATGATGGAAATAGACACTGCACAGAGAAGCATCCTGGGAAATGACCTCACAGGCATGATGGAAATAGACACTACACAGAACGGCATCCTTGGAAATGACCTCAAAGGCATGATGGAAATAGACACTGCAAGAACGGCATCCAGGGAAATGACCTCACTGGAATGATGTTAATGGACACTACACAGAATGGCATCCAGGGAAATGACCTCACAGGCATGATGGTAATGGACACTACACAGAACGGCATCCTGGAATATGACCTCACAGTCATTATGGAAGTAAACACTGCACAGAACAGCATCCTGTGAAATGACCTCACAGGCATTATGGAAATAGACACTGCACAGAAGGTCATCCTGGGAAATGTAGTTTTTAATAGAGACACTACAGAGAAAGGCATCCTGGGAAATGTAGTTTTTAATAGAGAGACACTACAGAGAAAGGCATCCTGGTAAATGTAGTCTTCAATAGAGAGACACTACACAGAAAGGCATCCTGGGAAATGACCTCACAGGCATGATGGAAATAGACACTGCACAGAACGGCATCCTGGGAAATGACCTCACAGGCATGATGGAAATAGACTGACACTACACAGACCGGCATCCTGGGAAATGACCTCACAGTCATGATGGAAATAGACACTCCACAGAACGGCATCCTGGGAAATAACCTCACAGGCATGATGGAAATAGACACTGCACAGAACTGCGTCTTGGTAAATGTAGTTTTTAAAAGAGAGACACTACAGAGAAAGGCATCCTGGGAAATGTATTCTATAATAGAGAGACACTACACAGAGAGGCATCCTGGGTAATGACCTCACAGGCATGATGGAAATAGACAGACACTACACAGAATGGCATCCAGGGAAATGACCTTACAGGCATGATGGAAATAGACACTGCACAGAGATTCATCCTGGGAAATGCCCTCACAGTCATGATGTACATAGACACTGCAAAGAACGGCATCCTGGGAAATGACCTCACAGACATGATGGAAATAGACACTGCACAGAGATTCATCCTGGGAAATGCCCTCACAGTCATGATGTACATAGACACTGCAAGAACGGCATCCAGGGAAATGACCTCACAGGCATGATGGTAATGGACTCTACACAGAATGGCATCCAGGGAAATGACCTCACAGGCATGATGGTAATGGACACTACACAGAACGGCATCCTGGAATATGACCTCACAGGCATTATGGAAGTAAACACTGCACAGAACGGCATCCTGTGAAATGACCTCACAGGCATCATGGAAATAGACACTGCACAGAAGGTCATCCTGGGAAATGTAGTTTTTAATAGAGACACTACAGAGAATGGCATCCTGGGAAATGTAGTTTTTAATAGAGAGACACTACAGAGAAAGGCATCCTGGTAAATGTAGTCTTTAATAGAGAGACACTACACAGAAAGGCATCCTGGGAAATGAACTCACATGCATGTAGGAAATAGACTGAAATTACACAGAACGGCAGCTTGGGATATGACCTCACAGGCATGATGGAAATAGACACTGCACAGAATGACATCCTGGGAAATGACCTCACAGGCATGATGGAAATAGACACTGCACAGAATGTAAGTGTGAGAAACGTAGTTTTTAATAGAGACACTACAGAGAAAGGCATCCTGGGAAATGTAGTTTTAATAGAGAGACACTACAGAGAAAGGCATCCTGGTAAATGTAGTCTTTAATACATAGACACTACACAGAGACGCATCCAGGGAAATTTCCTCACAGGCATGATGGAAAGAGACTGACACTACCCAGAACGGCATCCTGGGAAATGACCTCAAAGGCATGATGGAAATAGACACTGCACAGAAGGTCATCCTGGGAAATGTAGTTTTTAATAGAGACACTACAGAGAATGGCATCCTGGTAAATGTAGTCTTTAATAGAGAGACACTACACAGAAAGGCATCCTGGGAAATGAACTCACATGCATGTAGGAAATAGACTGAAATTACACAGAACGGCAGCTTGGGATATGACCTCACAGGCATGATGGAAATAGACACTGCACAGAATGACATCCTGGGAAATGACCTCACAGGCATGATGGAAATAGACACTGCACAGAATGTAAGTGTGAGAAACGTAGTTTTTAATAGAGACACTACAGAGAAAGGCATCCTGGGAAATGTAGTTTTAATAGAGAGACACTACAGAGAAAGGCATCCTGGTAAATGTAGTCTTTAATACATAGACACTACACAGAGACGCATCCAGGGAAATTTCCTCACAGGCATGATGGAAAGAGACTGACACTACCCAGAACGGCATCCTGGGAAATGACCTCAAAGGCATGATGGAAATAGACACTGCACAGAGAAGCATCCTGGGAAATGACCTCGCAGGCATGATGGAAATGGACACTAGAAAGAACGGCATGCTGGAATATAACCTCACAGGCATTATGGAAGTAAACAAGGCACAGAACGGCATCCTGTGAAATGACCTCACAGGCATGATGGAAATAGACACTGCACAGAAGGTCATCCTGGGAAATGTAGTTTTTAATAGAGACACTACAGAGAAAGGCATCCTGGGAAATGTAGTTTTTAATAGTGACACAATACAGAGAAAGGCATCCTGGTAAATGCAGTCTTTAATAGAGAGGCACTACACAGAAAGGCATCCTGGGAAATGAACTCACATGCATGTAGGAAATAGACTGACACTACACAGAACGGCATCCTGGGATATGACCTAACAGGCATGATGGAAATAGACACTGCACAGAAAGACATCCTGGGAAATGACCTCACAGGCATGATGGAAATAGACACTGCACAGAGAAGCATCCTGGGAAATGACCTCACAGGCATGATGGAAATAGACACTACACAGAACGGCATCCTGGGAAATGACCTCAAAGGCATGATGGTAATGGACACTACACAGAATGGCATCCAGGGAAATGACCTCACAGGCATGATGGTAATGGACACTACACAGAACGGCATCCTGGAATATGACCTCACAGGCATAATGGAAGTAAACACAGCACAGAACGGCATCCTGTGAAATGACCTCACAGGCATCATGGAAATAGACACTGCACAGAAGGTCATCCTGGGAAATGTAGTTTTTAATAGAGACACTACAGAGAAAGGCATCCTGGGAAATGTAGTTTTTAATAGAGAGACACTACACAGAAAGGCATCCTGGGAAATGAACTCACATGCATGTAGGAAATAGACTGACATAACACAGAACAGCATCCTGGTATATGACCTCACAGGCATGATGGAAATAGACACTGCACAGAACGGCATCCTGGGAAATGACCTCACATGCATGATGGAAATAGGCACTGCACAGAATGTAAGTGTAGAAACGTAGTTTGTAATAGAGACACTACAGAGAAAGGCATCCTGGGAAATGTAGTTTTTAATAGAGAGACACTACAGAGAAAGGCATCCTGGTAAATGTAGTCTTTAATACATAGACACTACACAGAGAGGCATCGAGGCAAATGACCTCACAGGAATGATGGAAATAGACTGACACTACACAGAACGGCATCCTGGGAAATGACCTCGCAGGCATGATGGAAAAAGACACTGCACAGAGAAGCATCCTGGGAAATGACCTCACAGGCATGATGGAAATAGACACTACACAGAACGGCACCCTGGGAAATGACCTCAAAGGCATGATGGAAATAGACACTGCAAGAACGGCATCCAGGGAAATGACCTCACAGGCATGATGGTAATGGACACTACACAGAATGGCATCCAGGGAAATGACCTCACAGGCATGATGGTAATAGACAGTACACAGAACGGCATCCAGGAATATGACCTCACAGGCATTATGGAAGTAAACACTGCACAGAACGGCATCCTGTGAAATGACCTCACAGGCATCATGGAAATAGACACTGCACAGAAGGTCATCCTGGGAAATGTAGTTTTTAATAGAGACACTACAGAGAAAGGCATCCTGGGAAATGTAGTTTTTAATAGAGAGACACTACAGAGAAAGGCATCCTGGGAAATGTAGTCTTTAATAGAGAGACACTACACAGAAAGGCATCCTGGGAAATGAACTCACATGCATGTAGGAAATAGACTGATATAACACAGAACAGCATCCTGGTATATGACATCACAGGCATGATGGAAATAGACACTGCACAGAACGACATCCTGGGAAATGACCTCACTGGCATGATGGAAATAGACACTGCACAGAACGGCATCCTGGGAAATGACCTCACAGGCATGATGGTAATGGACACTACACAGAACGGCATCCTGGAAAATGACCTCACAGGCATGATGGATTAAACATTGCACAGAATGGCATCCTGGGAAATGACCTCACATGCATGACGGAAATAGGCACTGCACAGAGAAGCATCCTGGGAAATGACCTGACAGGCATGATGGAAATAGACACTACACAGGACGGCATCCTGGGAAATGACCTCAAAGGCATGATGGAAATAGACACTGCAAGAACGGCATCCAGGGAAATGACCTCACAGGCATGATGGTAATGGACACTACACAGAATGGCATCCTGGAAAATGACCTCACAGGCATGATGGAAGTAAACATTGCACAGAACGGCATCCTGGGAAATGACCTCACATGCATGATGGAAATAGGCACTGCGCAGAATGTAAGTGTGAGAAACGTAGTTTGTAATAGAGACACTACAGAGAAAGGCATCCTGGGAAATGTAGTTTTTAATAGAGAGACACTACAGAGAAAGGCATCCTGGTAAATGTAGTCTTTAATACATAGACACTACACAGAGAGGCATCCAGGCAAATGACCTCACAGGCATGATGGAAATAGACTGACACTACACAGAACGGCATCCTGGGAAATGACCTCACAGGCATGATGGAAATAGACACTGCACAGAGAAGCATCCTGGGAAATGACCTCACAGGCATGATGGAAATAGACACTGGACAGAGATTCATCCTGGGAAATGCCCTCACACGCATGATGTACATAGACACTGCAAAGAACGGCATCCTGGGAAATGACCTCACAGACATGATGGAAATAGACACTGCACAGAGAAGCATCCTGGGAAATGACCTCACAGGCATGATGGAAATAGACACTACACAGAACGGCATCCTGGGAAATGACCTCAAAGGCATGATGGAAATAGACACTGCAAGAACGGCATCCAGGGAAATGACCTCACTGGAATGATGTTAATGGACACTACACAGAATGGCATCCAGGGAAATGACCTCACAGGCATGATGGTAATGGAAACTACACAGAACGGCAGCCTGGAATATGACCTCACAGTCATTATGGAAGTAAACACTGCACAGAAGGGCATCCTGTGAAATGACATCACAGGCATCATGGAAATAGACACTGCACAGAAGGTCATCCTGGGAAATGTAGTTTTTAATAGAGAGACACTACACAGAAAGGCATCCTGGGAAATCAACTCACATGCATGTAGGAAATAGACTGACATAACACAGAACGGCATCCTGGTATATGACCTCACAGGCATGATGGAAATAGACACTGCACAGAACGACATCCTGGGAAATGACCTCACAGGCATGATGGAAATAGACACTGCACAGAACGGCATCCTGGGAATGACCTCACAGGCGTGATGGAATTAAACACTGCACAGAACGGCATCCTGGGAAATGACCTCACAGACATGATGGAAATAGACACTGCACAAAGAAGCATCCTGGGAAATGACCTCACAGGCATGATGGAAATAGACACTACACAGAACGGCATCCTGGGAAATGACTTCAAAGGCATGATGGAAATAGACACTGCAAGAACGGCATCCTGGGAAATGACCTCACAGGCATGATGGTAATGGACACTACACAGAACGGCATCCTGGAAAATGACCTCACAGGCATGATGGAAGTAAACATTGCACAGAACGGCATCCTGGGAAATGACCTCACATGCATGATGGAAATAGGCACTGCACAGAATGTAAGAGTGAGAAACGTAGTTTGTAATAGCGACACTACAGAGAAAGGATCCTGGGAAATGTAGTTTTTAATAGAGAGACACTACAGAGAAAGGCATCCTGGTAAATGTAGTCTTTAATACATAGACACTACACAGAGAGGCATCCAGGCAAATGACCTCACAGGCATGATGGAAATAGACTGACACTACCCAGAACGGCATCCTGGGAAATGACCTCACAGGCATGATGGAAATAGACACTGCACAGAGAAGCATCCTGGGAAATGACCTCGCAGGCATGATGGAAATGGACACTAGAAAGAACGGCATGCTGGAATATGACCTCACAGGCATTATGGAAGTAAACACTGCACAGAACGGCATCCTGTGAAATGACCTCACAGGCATGGTGGAAATAGACACTGCACAGAAGGTCATCCTGGGAAATGTAGTTTTTAATAGAGACACTACAGAGAAAGGCATCCTGGGAAATGTAGTTTTTAATAGAGAGACACTACAGAGAAAGGCATCCTGGTAAATGTAGTCTTCAATAGAGAGACACTACACAGAAAGGCATCCTGGGAAATGACCTCACAGGCATGATGGAAATAGACACTGCACAGAACAGCATCCTGGGAAATGACCTCACAGGCATGATGGAAATAGACTGACACTACACAGACCGGCATCCTGGGAAATGACCTCACAGTCATGATGGAAATAGACACTCCACAGAACGGCATCCTGGGAAATGACCTCACAGGCATGATGGAAATAGACACTGCACAGAACTGCGTCTTGGTAAATGTAGTTTTTAAAAGAGAGACACTACATAGAAAGGCATCCTGGGAAATGTATTCTATAATAGAGAGACACTACACAGAGAGGCATCCTGGGTAATGACCTCACAGGCATGATGGAAATAGACAGACACTACACAGAATGGCATCCAGGGAAATGACCTTACAGGCATGATGGAAATAGACACTGCACAGAGATACATCCTGGGAAATGCCCTCACAGTCATGATGTACATAGACACTGCAAAGAACGGCATCCTGGGAAATGACCTCACATACATGATGGAAATAGACACTGCACAGAGATTCATCCTGGGAAATGCCCTCACAGTCATGATGTACATAGACACTGCAAGAACGGCATCCAGGGAAATGACCTCACAGGCATGATGGTAATGGACACTACACAGAATGGCATCCAGGGAAATGACCTCACAGGCATGATGGTAATGGACACTACACAGAACGGCATCCTGGAATATGACCTCACAGGCATTATGGAAGTAAACACTGCACAGAACGGCATCCTGTGAAATGACCTCACAGGCATCATGGAAATAGACACTGCACAGAAGGTCATCCTGGGAAATGTAGTTTTTAATAGAGACACTACAGAGAAAGTCATCCTGGGAAATGTAGTTTTTAATAGAGAGACACTACAGAGAAAGGCATCCTGGTAAATGTAGTCTTTAATAGAGAGACACTACACAGAAAGGCATCCTGGGAAATCAACTCACATGCATGTAGGAAATAGACTGAAATTACACAGAACGGCAGCTTGGGATATGACCTCACAGGCATGATGGAAATAGACACTGCACAGAACGACATCCTGGGAAATGACCTCACAGGCATGATGGAAATAGACACTGCACAGAATGTAAGTGTGAGAAACGTAGTTTTTAATAGAGACACTACAGAGAAAGGCATCCTGGGAAATGTAGTTTTAATAGAGAGACACTACAGAGAAAGGCATCCTGGTAAATGTAGTCTTTAATACATAGACACTACACAGAGACGCATCCAGGGAAATTTCCTCACAGGCATGATGGAAATAGACTGACACTACCCAGAACGGCATCCTGGGAAATGACCTCACAGGCATGATGGAAATAGAAACTGCACAGAGAAGCATCCTGGGAAATGACCTCGCAGGCATGATGGAAATGGACACTAGAAAGAACGGCATGCTGGAATATGACCTCACAGGCATTATGGAAGTAAACAAGGCACAGAACGGCATCCTGTGAAATGACCTCACAGGCATGATGGAAATAGACACTGCACAGAAGGTCATCCTGGGAAATGTAGTTTTTAATAGAGACACTACAGAGAAAGGCATCCTGGGAAATGTAGTTTTTAATAGAGAGACACTACAGAGAAAGGCATCCTGGTAAATGTAGTCTTCAATAGAGAGACACTACACAGAAAGGCATCCTGGGAAATGACCTCACAGGCATGATGGAAATAGACACTGCACAGAACAGCATCCTGGGAAATGACCTCACAGGCATGATGGAAATAGACTGACACTACACAGACCGGCATCCTGGGAAATGACCTCACAGTCATGATGGAAATAGACACTCCACAGAACGGCATCCTGGGAAATGACCTCACAGGCATGATGGAAATAGACACTGCACAGAACTGCGTCTTGGTAAATGTAGTTTTTAAAAGAGAGACACTACATAGAAAGGCATCCTGGGAAATGTATTCTATAATAGAGAGACACTACACAGAGAGGCATCCTGGGTAATGACCTCACAGGCATGATGGAAATAGACAGACACTACACAGAATGGCATCCAGGGAAATGACCTTACAGGCATGATGGAAATAGACACTGCACAGAGATACATCCTGGGAAATGCCCTCACAGTCATGATGTACATAGACACTGCAAAGAACGGCATCCTGGGAAATGACCTCACATACATGATGGAAATAGACACTGCACAGAGATTCATCCTGGGAAATGCCCTCACAGTCATGATGTACATAGACACTGCAAGAACGGCATCCAGGGAAATGACCTCACAGGCATGATGGTAATGGACACTACACAGAATGGCATCCAGGGAAATGACCTCACAGGCATGATGGTAATGGACACTACACAGAACGGCATCCTGGAATATGACCTCACAGGCATTATGGAAGTAAACACTGCACAGAACGGCATCCTGTGAAATGACCTCACAGGCATCATGGAAATAGACACTGCACAGAAGGTCATCCTGGGAAATGTAGTTTTTAATAGAGACACTACAGAGAAAGTCATCCTGGGAAATGTAGTTTTTAATAGAGAGACACTACAGAGAAAGGCATCCTGGTAAATGTAGTCTTTAATAGAGAGACACTACACAGAAAGGCATCCTGGGAAATCAACTCACATGCATGTAGGAAATAGACTGAAATTACACAGAACGGCAGCTTGGGATATGACCTCACAGGCATGATGGAAATAGACACTGCACAGAACGACATCCTGGGAAATGACCTCACAGGCATGATGGAAATAGACACTGCACAGAATGTAAGTGTGAGAAACGTAGTTTTTAATAGAGACACTACAGAGAAAGGCATCCTGGGAAATGTAGTTTTAATAGAGAGACACTACAGAGAAAGGCATCCTGGTAAATGTAGTCTTTAATACATAGACACTACACAGAGACGCATCCAGGGAAATTTCCTCACAGGCATGATGGAAATAGACTGACACTACCCAGAACGGCATCCTGGGAAATGACCTCACAGGCATGATGGAAATAGAAACTGCACAGAGAAGCATCCTGGGAAATGACCTCGCAGGCATGATGGAAATGGACACTAGAAAGAACGGCATGCTGGAATATGACCTCACAGGCATTATGGAAGTAAACAAGGCACAGAACGGCATCCTGTGAAATGACCTCACAGGCATGATGGAAATAGACACTGCACAGAGAAGCATCCTGGGAAATGACCTCACAGGCATGATGGAAATAGACACTACACAGAACGGCATCCTGGGAAATGACCTCAAAGGCATGATGGAAATAGACACTGCAAGAACGGCATCCAGGGAAATGACCTCACTGGAATGATGTTAATGGACACTACACAGAATGGCATCCAGGGAAATGACCTCACAGGCATGATGGTAATGGAAACTACACAGAACGGCAGCCTGGAATATGACCTCACAGTCATTATGGAAGTAAACACTGCACAGAAGGGCATCCTGTGAAATGACATCACAGGCATCATGGAAATAGACACTGCACAGAAGGTCATCCTGGGAAATGTAGTTTTTAATAGAGAGACACTACACAGAAAGGCATCCTGGGAAATCAACTCACATGCATGTAGGAAATAGACTGACATAACACAGAACGGCATCCTGGTATATGACCTCACAGGCATGATGGAAATAGACACTGCACAGAACGACATCCTGGGAAATGACCTCACAGGCATGATGGAAATAGACACTGCACAGAACGGCATCCTGGGAATGACCTCACAGGCGTGATGGAATTAAACACTGCACAGAACGGCATCCTGGGAAATGACCTCACAGACATGATGGAAATAGACACTGCACAAAGAAGCATCCTGGGAAATGACCTCACAGGCATGATGGAAATAGACACTACACAGAACGGCATCCTGGGAAATGACTTCAAAGGCATGATGGAAATAGACACTGCAAGAACGGCATCCTGGGAAATGACCTCACAGGCATGATGGTAATGGACACTACACAGAACGGCATCCTGGAAAATGACCTCACAGGCATGATGGAAGTAAACATTGCACAGAACGGCATCCTGGGAAATGACCTCACATGCATGATGGAAATAGGCACTGCACAGAATGTAAGAGTGAGAAACGTAGTTTGTAATAGCGACACTACAGAGAAAGGATCCTGGGAAATGTAGTTTTTAATAGAGAGACACTACAGAGAAAGGCATCCTGGTAAATGTAGTCTTTAATACATAGACACTACACAGAGAGGCATCCAGGCAAATGACCTCACAGGCATGATGGAAATAGACTCCCACTACCCAGAACGGCATCCTGGGAAATGACCTCACAGGCATGATGGAAATAGACACTGCACAGAGAAGCATCCTGGGAAATGACCTCGCAGGCATGATGGAAATGGACACTAGAAAGAACGGCATGCTGGAATATGACCTCACAGGCATTATGGAAGTAAACACTGCACAGAACGGCATCCTGTGAAATGACCTCACAGGCATGGTGGAAATAGACACTGCACAGAAGGTCATCCTGGGAAATGTAGTTTTTAATAGAGACACTACAGAGAAAGGCATCCTGGGAAATGTAGTTTTTAATAGAGAGACACTACAGAGAAAGGCATCCTGGTAAATGTAGTCTTCAATAGAGAGACACTACACAGAAAGGCATCCTGGGAAATGACCTCACAGGCATGATGGAAATAGACTGACACTACACAGACCGGCATCCTGGGAAATGACCTCACAGTCATGATGGAAATAGACACTCCACAGAACGGCATCCTGGGAAATGACCTCACAGGCATGATGGAAATAGACACTGCACAGAACTGCGTCTTGGTAAATGTAGTTTTTAAAAGAGAGACACTACATAGAAAGGCATCCTGGGAAATGTATTCTATAATAGAGAGACACTACACAGAGAGGCATCCTGGGTAATGACCTCACAGGCATGATGGAAATAGACAGACACTACACAGAATGGCATCCAGGGAAATGACCTTACAGGCATGATGGAAATAGACACTGCACAGAGATACATCCTGGGAAATGCCCTCACAGTCATGATGTACATAGACACTGCAAAGAACGGCATCCTGGGAAATGACCTCACATACATGATGGAAATAGACACTGCACAGAGATTCATCCTGGGAAATGCCCTCACAGTCATGATGTACATAGACACTGCAAGAACGGCATCCAGGGAAATGACCTCACAGGCATGATGGTAATGGACACTACACAGAATGGCATCCAGGGAAATGACCTCACAGGCATGATGGTAATGGACACTACACAGAACGGCATCCTGGAATATGACCTCACAGGCATTATGGAAGTAAACACTGCACAGAACGGCATCCTGTGAAATGACCTCACAGGCATCATGGAAATAGACACTGCACAGAAGGTCATCCTGGGAAATGTAGTTTTTAATAGAGACACTACAGAGAAAGTCATCCTGGGAAATGTAGTTTTTAATAGAGAGACACTACAGAGAAAGGCATCCTGGTAAATGTAGTCTTTAATAGAGAGACACTACACAGAAAGGCATCCTGGGAAATCAACTCACATGCATGTAGGAAATAGACTGAAATTACACAGAACGGCAGCTTGGGATATGACCTCACAGGCATGATGGAAATAGACACTGCACAGAACGACATCCTGGGAAATGACCTCACAGGCATGATGGAAATAGACACTGCACAGAATGTAAGTGTGAGAAACGTAGTTTTTAATAGAGACACTACAGAGAAAGGCATCCTGGGAAATGTAGTTTTAATAGAGAGACACTACAGAGAAAGGCATCCTGGTAAATGTAGTCTTTAATACATAGACACTACACAGAGACGCATCCAGGGAAATTTCCTCACAGGCATGATGGAAATAGACTGACACTACCCAGAACGGCATCCTGGGAAATGACCTCACAGGCATGATGGAAATAGAAACTGCACAGAGAAGCATCCTGGGAAATGACCTCGCAGGCATGATGGAAATGGACACTAGAAAGAACGGCATGCTGGAATATGACCTCACAGGCATTATGGAAGTAAACAAGGCACAGAACGGCATCCTGTGAAATGACCTCACAGGCATGATGGAAATAGACACTGCACAGAAGGTCATCCTGGGAAATGTAGTTTTTAATAGAGACACTACAGAGAAAGGCATCCTGGGAAATGTAGTTTTTAATAGAGAGACACTACAGAGAAAGGCATCCTGGTAAATGTAGTCTTCAATAGAGAGACACTACACAGAAAGGCATCCTGGGAAATGACCTCACAGGCATGATGGAAATAGACACTGCACAGAACAGCATCCTGGGAAATGACCTCACAGGCATGATGGAAATAGACTGACACTACACAGACCGGCATCCTGGGAAATGACCTCACAGTCATGATGGAAATAGACACTCCACAGAACGGCATCCTGGGAAATGACCTCACAGGCATGATGGAAATAGACACTGCACAGAACTGCGTCTTGGTAAATGTAGTTTTTAAAAGAGAGACACTACATAGAAAGGCATCCTGGGAAATGTATTCTATAATAGAGAGACACTACACAGAGAGGCATCCTGGGTAATGACCTCACAGGCATGATGGAAATAGACAGACACTACACAGAATGGCATCCAGGGAAATGACCTTACAGGCATGATGGAAATAGACACTGCACAGAGATACATCCTGGGAAATGCCCTCACAGTCATGATGTACATAGACACTGCAAAGAACGGCATCCTGGGAAATGACCTCACATACATGATGGAAATAGACACTGCACAGAGATTCATCCTGGGAAATGCCCTCACAGTCATGATGTACATAGACACTGCAAGAACGGCATCCAGGGAAATGACCTCACAGGCATGATGGTAATGGACACTACACAGAATGGCATCCAGGGAAATGACCTCACAGGCATGATGGTAATGGACACTACACAGAACGGCATCCTGGAATATGACCTCACAGGCATTATGGAAGTAAACACTGCACAGAACGGCATCCTGTGAAATGACCTCACAGGCATCATGGAAATAGACACTGCACAGAAGGTCATCCTGGGAAATGTAGTTTTTAATAGAGACACTACAGAGAAAGTCATCCTGGGAAATGTAGTTTTTAATAGAGAGACACTACAGAGAAAGGCATCCTGGTAAATGTAGTCTTTAATAGAGAGACACTACACAGAAAGGCATCCTGGGAAATCAACTCACATGCATGTAGGAAATAGACTGAAATTACACAGAACGGCAGCTTGGGATATGACCTCACAGGCATGATGGAAATAGACACTGCACAGAACGACATCCTGGGAAATGACCTCACAGGCATGATGGAAATAGACACTGCACAGAATGTAAGTGTGAGAAACGTAGTTTTTAATAGAGACACTACAGAGAAAGGCATCCTGGGAAATGTAGTTTTAATAGAGAGACACTACAGAGAAAGGCATCCTGGTAAATGTAGTCTTTAATACATAGACACTACACAGAGACGCATCCAGGGAAATTTCCTCACAGGCATGATGGAAATAGACTGACACTACCCAGAACGGCATCCTGGGAAATGACCTCACAGGCATGATGGAAATAGAAACTGCACAGAGAAGCATCCTGGGAAATGACCTCGCAGGCATGATGGAAATGGACACTAGAAAGAACGGCATGCTGGAATATGACCTCACAGGCATTATGGAAGTAAACAAGGCACAGAACGGCATCCTGTGAAATGACCTCACAGGCATGATGGAAATAGACACTGCACAGAAGGTCATCCTGGGAAATGTAGTTTTTAATAGAGACACTACAGAGAAAGGCATCCTGGGAAATGTAGTTTTTAATAGAGAGACACTACAGAGAAAGGCATCCTGGTAAATGTAGTCTTCAATAGAGAGACACTACACAGAAAGGCATCCTGGGAAATGACCTCACAGGCATGATGGAAATAGACACTGCACAGAACAGCATCCTGGGAAATGACCTCACAGGCATGATGGAAATAGACTGACACTACACAGACCGGCATCCTGGGAAATGACCTCACAGTCATGATGGAAATAGACACTCCACAGAACGGCATCCTGGGAAATGACCTCACAGGCATGATGGAAATAGACACTGCACAGAACTGCGTCTTGGTAAATGTAGTTTTTAAAAGAGAGACACTACATAGAAAGGCATCCTGGGAAATGTATTCTATAATAGAGAGACACTACACAGAGAGGCATCCTGGGTAATGACCTCACAGGCATGATGGAAATAGACAGACACTACACAGAATGGCATCCAGGGAAATGACCTTACAGGCATGATGGAAATAGACACTGCACAGAGATACATCCTGGGAAATGCCCTCACAGTCATGATGTACATAGACACTGCAAAGAACGGCATCCTGGGAAATGACCTCACATACATGATGGAAATAGACACTGCACAGAGATTCATCCTGGGAAATGCCCTCACAGTCATGATGTACATAGACACTGCAAGAACGGCATCCAGGGAAATGACCTCACAGGCATGATGGTAATGGACACTACACAGAATGGCATCCAGGGAAATGACCTCACAGGCATGATGGTAATGGACACTACACAGAACGGCATCCTGGAATATGACCTCACAGGCATTATGGAAGTAAACACTGCACAGAACGGCATCCTGTGAAATGACCTCACAGGCATCATGGAAATAGACACTGCACAGAAGGTCATCCTGGGAAATGTAGTTTTTAATAGAGACACTACAGAGAAAGTCATCCTGGGAAATGTAGTTTTTAATAGAGAGACACTACAGAGAAAGGCATCCTGGTAAATGTAGTCTTTAATAGAGAGACACTACACAGAAAGGCATCCTGGGAAATCAACTCACATGCATGTAGGAAATAGACTGAAATTACACAGAACGGCAGCTTGGGATATGACCTCACAGGCATGATGGAAATAGACACTGCACAGAACGACATCCTGGGAAATGACCTCACAGGCATGATGGAAATAGACACTGCACAGAAGGTCATCCTGGGAAATGTAGTTTTTAATAGAGACACTACAGAGAAAGTCATCCTGGGAAATGTAGTTTTTAATAGAGAGACACTACAGAGAAAGGCATCCTGGTAAATGTAGTCTTTAATAGAGAGACACTACACAGAAAGGCATCCTGGGAAATCAACTCACATGCATGTAGGAAATAGACTGAAATTACACAGAACGGCATCCTGGGAAATGACCTCACAGACATGATGGAAATAGACACTGCACAGAACGACATCCTGGGAAATGACCTCACAGGCATGATGGAAATAGACACTACACAGAACGGCATCCTGGGAAATGACTTCAAAGGCATGATGGAAATAGACACTGCAAGAACGGCATCCTGGGAAATGACCTCACAGGCATGATGGTAATGGACACTACACAGAACGGCATCCTGGAAAATGACCTCACAGGCATGATGGATTAAACATTGCACAGAATGGCATCCTGGGAAATGACCTCACATGCATGATGGAAATACGCACTGCACAGAGAAGCATCCTGGGAAATGACCTGACAGGCATGATGGAAATAGACACTACACAGAACGGCATCCTGGGAAATGACCTCAAAGGCATGATGGAAATAGACACTGCAAGAACGGCATCCAGGGAAATGACCTCACAGGCATGATGGTAATGGACACTACACAGAATGGCATCCTGGAAAATGACCTCACAGGCATGATGGAAGTAAACATTGCACAGAACGGCATCCTGGGAAATGACCTCACATGCATGATGGAAATAGGCACTGCACAGAATGTAAGTGTGAGAAACGTAGTTTGTAATAGAGACACTACAGAGAAAGGCATCCTGGGAAATGTAGTTTTTAATAGAGAGACACTACAGAGAAAGGCATCCTGGTAAATGTAGTCTTTAATACATAGACACTACACAGAGAGGCATCCAGGCAAATGACCTCACAGGCATGATGGAAATAGACTGACACTACACAGAACGGCATCCTGGGAAATGACCTCACAGGCATGATGGAAATAGACACTGCACAGAGAAGCATCCTGGGAAATGACCTCGCTTGCATGATGGAAATGGACACTACACAGAACATCATCCTGGAATATGACCTCACAGGCATTATGGAAGTAAACACTGCACAGAACGGCATCCTGTGAAATGACCTCACAGGCATGATGGAAATAGACACTGCACAGAAGGTCATCCTGGGAAATGTAGTTTTTAATAGAGACACTACAGAGAAAGGCATCCTGGGAAATGTAGTTTTTAATAGAGAGACACTACAGAGAAAGGCATCCTGGTAAATGTAGTCTTTAATAGAGAGACACTACACAGAAAGGCATCCTGGGAAATCAACTCACATGCATGTAGGAAATAGACTGAAATTACACAGAACGGCAGCTTGGGATATGACCTCACAGGCATGATGGAAATAGACACTGCACAGAACGACATCCTGGGAAATGACCTCACAGGCATGATGGAAATAGACACTGCACAGAATGTAAGTGTGAGAAACGTAGTTTTTAATAGAGACACTACAGAGAAAGGCATCCTGGGAAATGTAGTTTTAATAGAGAGACACTACAGAGAAAGGCATCCTGGTAAATGTAGTCTTTAATACATAGACACTACACAGAGACGCATCCAGGGAAATTTCCTCACAGGCATGATGGAAATAGACTGACACTACCCAGAACGGCATCCTGGGAAATGACCTCACAGGCATGATGGAAATAGAAACTGCACAGAGAAGCATCCTGGGAAATGACCTCGCAGGCATGATGGAAATGGACACTAGAAAGAACGGCATGCAGGAATATGACCTCACAGGCATTATGGAAGTAAACAAGGCACAGAACGGCATCCTGTGAAATGACCTCACAGGCATGATGGAAATAGACACTGCACAGAAGGTCATCCTGGGAAATGTAGTTTTTAATAGAGACACTACAGAGAAAGGCATCCTGGGAAATGTAGTTTTTAATAGAGAGACACTACAGAGAAAGGCATCCTGGTAAATGTAGTCTTCAATAGAGAGACACTACACAGAAAGGCATCCTGGGAAATGACCTCACAGGCATGATGGAAATAGACACTGCACAGAACAGCATCCTGGGAAATGACCTCACAGGCATGATGGAAATAGACTGACACTACACAGACCGGCATCCTGGGAAATGACCTCACAGTCATGATGGAAATAGACACTCCACAGAACGGCATCCTGGGAAATGACCTCACAGGCATGATGGAAATAGACACTGCACAGAACTGCGTCTTGGTAAATGTAGTTTTTAAAAGAGAGACACTACATAGAAAGGCATCCTGGGAAATGTATTCTATAATAGAGAGACACTACACAGAGAGGCATCCTGGGTAATGACCTCACAGGCATGATGGAAATAGACAGACACTACACAGAATGGCATCCAGGGAAATGACCTTACAGGCATGATGGAAATAGACACTGCACAGAGATACATCCTGGGAAATGCCCTCACAGTCATGATGTACATAGACACTGCAAAGAACGGCATCCTGGGAAATGACCTCACATACATGATGGAAATAGACACTGCACAGAGATTCATCCTGGGAAATGCCCTCACAGTCATGATGTACATAGACACTGCAAGAACGGCATCCAGGGAAATGACCTCACAGGCATGATGGTAATGGACACTACACAGAATGGCATCCAGGGAAATGACCTCACAGGCATGATGGTAATGGACACTACACAGAACGGCATCCTGGAATATGACCTCACAGGCATTATGGAAGTAAACACTGCACAGAACGGCATCCTGTGAAATGACCTCACAGGCATCATGGAAATAGACACTGCACAGAAGGTCATCCTGGGAAATGTAGTTTTTAATAGAGACACTACAGAGAAAGTCATCCTGGGAAATGTAGTTTTTAATAGAGAGACACTACAGAGAAAGGCATCCTGGTAAATGTAGTCTTTAATAGAGAGACACTACACAGAAAGGCATCCTGGGAAATCAACTCACATGCATGTAGGAAATAGACTGAAATTACACAGAACGGCAGCTTGGGATATGACCTCACAGGCATGATGGAAATAGACACTGCACAGAACGACATCCTGGGAAATGACCTCACAGGCATGATGGAAATAGACACTGCACAGAATGTAAGTGTGAGAAACGTAGTTTTTAATAGAGACACTACAGAGAAAGGCATCCTGGGAAATGTAGTTTTAATAGAGAGACACTACAGAGAAAGGCATCCTGGTAAATGTAGTCTTTAATACATAGACACTACACAGAGACGCATCTAGGGAAATTTCCTCACAGGCATGATGGAAATAGACTGACACTACCCAGAACGGCATCATGGGAAATGACCTCACAGGCATGATGGAAATAGAAACTGCACAGAGAAGCATCCTGGGAAATGACCTCGCAGGCATGATGGAAATGGACACTAGAAAGAACGGCATGCTGGAATATGACCTCACAGGCATTATGGAAGTAAACAAGGCACAGAACGGCATCCTGTGAAATGACCTCACAGGCATGATGGAAATAGACACTGCACAGAAGGTCATCCTGGGAAATGTAGTTTTTAATAGAGACACTACAGAGAAAGGCATCCTAGGAAATGTAGTTTTTAATAGTGAGACACTACAGAGAAAGGCACCCTGGTAAATATAGTCTTTAATAGAGAGACACTACACAGAAAGGCATCCTGGGAAATGAACTCACATGCATGTAGGAAATAGACTGACATTACACAGAACGGCATCCTGGGATATGACCTCACAGGCATGATGGAAATAGACACTGCACAGAAAGACATCCTGGGAAATGACCTCACAGGCATGATGGAAATAGACACTGCACAGAGAAGCATCCTGGGAAATGACCTGACAGGCATGATGGAAATAGACACTACACAGAACGGCATCCTGGGAAATGACCTCAAAGTCATGATGGTAATGGACACTACACAGAATGGCATCCAGGGAAATGACCTCACAGGCATGATTTAATGGACACTACACAGAACGGCATCCTGGAATATGACCTCACAGGCATTATGGAAGTAAACACTGCACAGAACGGCATCCTGTGAAATGACCTCACAGGCATCATGGAAATAGACACTGCACAGAAGGTCATCCTGGGAAATGTAGTTTTTAATAGAGAGACACTACAGAGAAAGGCATCCTGGTAAATGTAGTCTTTAATAGAGAGACACTACACAGAAAGGCATCCTGGGAAATGAACTCACATGCATGTAGGAAATAGACTGACATAACACAGAACGGCATCCTGGTATATGACATCACAGGCATGATGGAAATAGACACTGCACAGAACGACATCCTGGGAAATGACCTCACAGGCAGGATGGAAATAGACACTGCACAGAACGGCATCCTGGGAAATGACCTCAAAGGCATGATGGAAATAGACACTGCAAGAACGGCATCCAGGGAAATGACCTCACAGGCATGATGGTAATGGCTACTACAAAGAATGGCATCCTGGAAAATGACCTCACAGGCATGATGGAAGTAAACATTGCACAGAACGGCATCCTGGGAAATGACCTCACATGCATGATGGAAGTAGGCACTGCACAGAATGTAAGTGTGAGAAACGTAGTTTGTAATAGAGACAATACAGAGAAAGGCATCCTGGGAAATGTAGTTTTTAATAGAGAGACTCTACAGAGAAAGGCATCCTGGTAAATGTAGTCTTTAATACATAGACACTACACAGAGAGGCATCCAGGCAAATGACCTCACAGGCATGATGGAAATAGACTGACACTACACAGAACGGCATCCTGGGAAATGACCTCACAGGCATGATGGAAATAGACACTGCACAGAGAAGCATCCTGGGAAATGACCTCACAGGCATGATGGAAATAGACACTACACAGAACGGCATCCTGGGAAATGACCTCAAAGGCATGATGGAAATAGACACTGCAAGAACGGCATCCAGGGAAATGACCTCACAGGCATGATGGTAATGGACACTACACAGAACGGCATCCTGGGAAATGACCTCAAAGGCATGATGGAAATAGACACTGCAAGAACGGCATCCAGGGAAATGACCTCACAGGCATGATGGTAATGGACACTACACAGAATGGCATCCTGGAAAATGACCTCACAGGCATGATGGAAGTAAACATTGCACAGAACGGCATCCTGGGAAATGACCTCACATGCATGATGGAAATAGGCACTGCACAGAATGTAAGTGTGAGAAACGTAGTTTGTAATAGAGACACTACAGAGAAAGGCATCCTGGGAAATGTAGTTTTTAATAGAGAGACACTACAGAGAAAGGCATCCTGGTAAATGTAGTCTTTAATACATAGACCCTACACAGAGAGGCATCCAGGCAAATGACCTCACAGGCATGTTGGAAAAAGACTGACACTACACAGAACGGCATCCTGGGAAATGACCTCACAGGCATGATGGAAATAGACACTGCACAGAGAAGCATCCTGGGAAATGACCTGACAGGCATGATGGAAATAGACACTGGACAGAGATTCATCCTGGGAAATGCCCTCACACGCATGATGTACATAGACACTGCAAAGAACGGCATCCTGGAAAATGACCTAACAGGCATGATGGAAATAGACACTGCACAGAACGACATCCTGGGAAATGACCTCACAGGCAAGATGGAAATAGACACTGCACAGAACGGCATCCTAGGAAATGACCTCACAGGCATGATGGAATTAAACATTGCACAGAACGGCATCCTGGGAAATGACCTCACAGACATGATGGAAATAGACACTGCACAAAGAAGCATCCTGGGAAATGACCTCACAGGCATGATGGAAATAGACACTACACAGAACGGCATCCTGGGAAATGACTTCAAAGGCATGATGGAAATAGACACTGCAAGAACGGCATCCTGGGAAATGACCTCACAGGCATGATGGTAATGGACACTACACAGAACGGCATCCTGGAAAATGACCTCACAGGCATGATGGAAGTAAACATTGCACAGAACGGCATCCTGGGAAATGACCTCACATGCATGATGGAAATAGGCACTGCACAGAATGTAAGTGTGAGAAACGTAGTTTGTAATAGAGACACTACAGAGAAAGGCATCCTGGGAAATGTAGTTTTTAATAGAGAGACACTACAGAGAAAGGCATCCTGGTAAATGTAGTCTTTAATACATAGACACTACACAGAGAGGCATCCAGGCAAATGACCTCACAGGCATAATGGAAATAGACTGACACTACACAGAACGGCATCCTGGGAAATGACCTCACAGGCATGATGGAAATAGACACTGCACAGAGAAGCATCCTGGGAAATGACCTCGCTTGCATGATGGAAATGGACACTACACAGAACATCATCCTGGAATATGACCTCACAGGCATTATGGAAGTAAACACTGCACAGAACGGCATCCTGTGAAATGACCTCACAGGCATGATGGAAATAGACACTGCACAGAAGTTCATCCTGGGAAATGTAGTTTTTAATAGAGACACTACAGAGAAAGGCATCCTGGGAAATGTAGATTTTAATAGAGAGACACTACAGAGAAAGTCATCCTGGGAAATGTAGTCTTCAATAGAGAGACACTACACAGAAAGGCATCCTGGGAAATGACCTCACAGGCATGATGGAAATAGACACTGCACAGAACGGCATCTTGGGAAATGACCTCAAAGGCATGATGGAAATAGACTGACACTACACAGACCGGCATCCTGGGAAATGACCTCACAGTCATGATGGAAATAGACACTCCACAGAACAGCATCCTGGGAAATGACCTCACAGGCATGATGGAAATAGACACGGCACAGAACTGCGTCTTGGTAAATGTAGTTTTTAAAAGAGAGACACTACAGAGAAAGGCATCCTGTGAAATGTATTCTATAATAGAGAGACACTACACAGAGAGGCATCCTGGGTAATGACCTCACAGGCATGATGGAAATAGACAGACACTACACAGAATGGCATCCAGGGAAATGACCTTACAGGCATGATGGAAATAGACACTGCACAGAGATTCATCCTGGGAAATGCCCTCACAGTCATGATGTACATAGACACTGCAAAGAACGGCATCCTGGGAAATGACCTCACAGACATGATGGAAATAGACACTGCACAGAGATTCATCCTGGGAAATGCCCTCACAGTCATGATGTACATAGACACTGCAAGAACGGCATCCAGGGAAATGACCTCACAGGCATGATGGTAATGGACTCTACACAGAATGGCATCCAGGGAAATGACCTCACAGGCATGATGGTAATGGACACTACACAGAACGGCATCCTGAAATATGACCTCACAGGCATTATGGAAGTAAACACTGCACAGAACGGCATCCTGTGAAATGACCTCACAGGCATCATGGAAATAGACACTGCACAGAAGGTCATCCTGGGAAATGTAGTTTTTAATAGAGACACTACAGAGAAAGGCATCCTGGTAAATGTAGTCTTTAATAGAGAGACACTACACACAAAGGCATCCTGGGAAATGAACACACATGCATGTAGGAAATAGACTGAAATTACACAGAACGGCAGCTTGGGATATGACCTCACAGGCATGATGGAAATAGACACTGCACAGAACGACATCCTGGTAAATGACCTCACAGGCATGATGGAAATAGACACTGCACAGAATGTAAGTGTGAGAAACGTAGTTTTTAATAGAGACACTACAGAGAAAGGCATCCTGGGATGTGGTTTTAATAGAGAGACACTACAGAGAAAGCCATCCTGGTAAATGTAGTCTTTAATACATAGACACTACACAGAGACGCATCCAGGGAAATTTCCTCACAGGCATGATGGAAATAGACTGACACTACCCAGAACGGCATCCTGGGAAATGACCTCACAGGCATGATGGAAATAGGCACTGCACAGAGAAGCATCCTGGGAAATGACCTGACAGGCATGATGGAAATAGCCACTACACAGAACGGCATCCTGGGAAATGACCTCAAAGGCATGATGGAAATAGACACTGCAAGAACGGAATCCAGGGAAATGACCTCACAGGCATGATGGTAATGGACACTACACAGAATGGCATCCTGGAAAATGACCTCACAGGCATGATGGAAGTAAACATTGCACAGAACGGCATCCTGGGAAATGACCTCACAGGCATGATGGAAATAGACACTGCACAGAAGGTCATCCAGGGAAATGTAGTTTTTAATAGAGACACTACAGAGAAAGGCATCCTGGGAAATGTAGTTTTTAATAGAGAGACACTACAGAGAAAGGCATCCTGGTAAATGTAGTCTTCAATAGAGAGACACTACACAGAAAGGCATCCTGGGAAATGAACTCACATGCATGTAGGAAATAGACTGATATTACACAGAACGGCATCCTGGGATATGACCTAACAGGCATGATGGAAATAGACACTACACAGAACGGCATCCTGGGAAATGACCTCAAAGGCATGATGGAAATAGACACTGCAAGACCGGCATCCAGGGAAATGACCTCACTGGAATGATGTTTATGGACACTACACAGAATGGCATCCAGGGAAATGACCTCACAGGCATGATGGTAATGGACACTACACAGAACGGCATCCTGGAATATGACCTCACAGGCATTATGGAGGTAAACACTGCACAGAACGGCATCCTGTGAAATGACATCACAGGCATCATGGAAATAGACACTGCACAGAAGGTCATCCTGGGAAATGTAGTTTTTAATAGAGACACTACAGAGAAAGGCATCCTGGGAAATGTAGTTTTTAATAGAGAGACACTACAGAGAAAGGCATCCTGGTAAATGTAGTCTTTAATAGAGAGACACTACACAGAAAGGCATCCTGGGAAATGAACTCACATGCATGTAGGAAATAGACTGACATAACACAGAACGGCATCCTGGTATATGACCTCACAGGCATGATGGAAATAGACACTGCACAGAACGACATCCTGGGAAATGACCTCACAGGCATGATGGAAATAGACACTGCACAGAACGGCATCCTGGGAAATGACCTCACAGGCATGATGGAATTAAACATTGCACAGAACGGCATCCTGGGAAATGACCTCACAGACATGATGGAAATAGACACTGCACAAAGAAGCATCCTGGGAAATGACCTCACAGGCATGATGGAAATAGACACTACACAGAACGGCATCCTGGGAAATGACTTCAAAGGCATGATGGAAATAGACACTGCAAGAACGGCATCCTGGGAAATGACCTCACAGGCATGATGGTAATGGACACTACACAGAACGGCATCCTGGAAAATGACCTCACAGGCATGATGGATTAAACATTGCACAGAATGGCATCCTGGGAAATGACCTCACATGCATGATGGAAATAGGCACTGCACAGAGAAGCATCCTGGGAAATGACCTGACAGGCATGATGGAAATAGACACTACACAGAACGGCATCCTGGGAAATGTCCTCAAAGGCATGATGGAAATAGACACTGCAAGAACGGCAACCAGGGAAATGACCTCACAGGCATGATGGTAATGGACACTACACAGAATGGCATCCTGGAAAATGACCTCACAGGCATGATGGAAGTAAACATTGCACAGAACGGCATCCTGGGAAATGACCTCACATGCATGATGGAAATAGGCACTGCACAGAGAAGCATCCTGGGAAATGACCAGACAGGCATGATGGAAATAGACACTGGAAAGAGATTCATCCTGGGAAATACCCTCACACGCATGATGTACATAGACACTGCAAAGAACGGCATCCTGGGAAATGACCTCACAGACATGATGGAAATAGACACTGCACAGAGAAGCATCCTGGGAAATGACCTCACAGGCATGATGGAAATAGACACTACACAGAACGGCATCCTGGGAAATGACCTCAAAGGCATGATGGAAATAGACACTGCAAGAACGGCATCCAGGGAAATGACCTCACTGGAATGATGTTAATGGACACTACACAGAATGGCATCCAGGGAAATGACCTCACAGGCATGATGGTAATGGACACTACACAGAACGGCATCCTGGAATATGACCTCACAGGCATTATGGAAGTAAACACTGCACAGAACGGCATCCTGTGAAATGACCTCACAGGCATCATGGAAATAGACACTGCACAGAAGGTCATCCTGGGAAATGTCGTTTTTAATAGAGACACTACAGAGAAAGGCATCCTGGGAAATGTAGTTTTTAATAGAGAGACACTACAGAGAAAGGCATCCTGGTAAATGTAGTCTTTAATAGAGAGACACTACACAGAAAGGCATCCTGGGAAATGAACTCACATGCATGTAGGAAATAGACTGACATAACACAGAACGGCATCCTGGTATATGACATCACAGGCATGATGGAAATAGACACTGCACAGAACGACATCCTGGGAAATGACCTCACAGGCATGATGGAAATAGACACTGCACAGAACGGCATCCTGGGAAATGACCTCAAAGGCATGATGGAAATAGACACTGCAAGAATGGCATCCAGGGAAATGACCTCACAGGCATGATGGTAATGGCTACTACAAAGAATGGCATCCTGGAAAATGACCTCACAGGCATGATGGAAGTAAACATTGCACAGAACGGCATCCTGGGAAATGACCTCACATGCATGATGGAAATAGGCACTGCACAGAATGTAAGTGTGAGAAACGTAGTTTGTAATAGAGACACTACAGAGAAAGGCATCCTGGGAAATGTAGTTTTTAATAGAGAGACACTACAGAGAAAGGCATCCTGGTAAATGTAGTCTTTAATACATAGACACTACACAGAGAGGCATCCAGGCAAATGACCTCACAGGCATGATGGAAATAGACTGAAACTACACAAAACGGCATCCTGGGAAATGACCTCACAGGCATGATGGAAATAGACACTGCACAGAGAAGCATCCTGGGAAATGACCTCGCTTGCATGATGGAAATGGAAACTACACAGAACGGCATCCTGGAATATGACCTCACAGGCATTATGGAAGTAAACACTGCACAGAACGGCATCCTGTGACATGACCTCACAGGCATTATGGAAATAGACACTGCACAGAAGGTCATCCTGGGAAATGTAGTTTTTAATAGAGACACTACAGAGAAAGGCATCCTGGGAAATGTAGTCTTCAATAGAGAGACACTACACAGAAAGGCATCCTGGGAAATGACCTCACAGGCATGATGGAAATAGACACTGCAGAGAACGGCATCCTGGGAAATGACCTCACAGGCATGATGGAAATAGACTGACACTACACAGACCGGCATCCTGGGAAATGAACTCACAGTCATGATGGAAATAGACACTCCACAGAACGGCATCCTGGGAAATGACCTCACAGGCATGATGGAAATAGACACTGCACAGAACTGCGTCTTGGTAAATGTAGTTTTTAAAATGAGACACTACAGAGAAAGGCATCGTGGTAAATGTAGTCTTCAATAGAGAGACACTACACAGAAAGGCATCCTGGGAAATGAACTCACATGCATGTAGGAAATAGACTGATATTACACAGAACGGCATCCTGGGATATGACCTAACAGGCATGATGGAAATAGACACTACACAGAACGGCATCCTGGGAAATGACCTCAAAGGCATGATGGAAATAGACACTGCAAGAACGGCATCCAGGGAAATGACCTCACTGGAATGATGTTTATGGACACTACACAGAATGGCATCCAGGGAAATGACCTCACAGGCATGATGGTAATGGACACTACACAGAACGGCATCCTGGAATATGACCTCACAGGCATTATGGAAGTAAACACTGCACAGAACGGCATCCTGTGAAATGACATCACAGGAATCATGGAAATAGACACTGCACAGAAGGTCATCCTGGGAAATGTAGTTTTTAATAGAGACACTACAGAGAAAGGCATCCTGGGAAATGTAGTTTTTAATAGAGAGACACTACAGAGAAAGGCATCCTGGTAAATGTAGTCTTTAATAGAGAGACACTACACAGAAAGGCATCCTGGGAAATGAACTCACATGCATGTAGGAAATAGACTGACATAACACAGAACGGCATCCTGGTATATGACCTCACAGGCATGATGGAAATAGACACTGCACAGAACGACATCCTGGGAAATGACCTCACAGGCATGATGGAAATAGACACTGCACAGAACGGCATCCTGGGAAATGACCTCACAGGCATGATGGAATTAAACATTGCACAGAACGTCATCCTGGGAAATGACCTCACAGACATGATGGAAATAGACACTGCACAAAGAAGCATCCTGGGAAATGACCTCACAGGCATGATGGAAATAGACACTACACAGAACGGCATCCTGGGAAATGACTTCAAAGGCATGATGGAAATAGACACTGCAAGAACGGCATCCTGGGAAATGACCTCACAGGCATGATGGTAATGGACACTACACAGAACGGCATCCTGGAAAATGACCTCACAGGCATGATGGATTAAACATTGCACAGAATGGCATCCTGGGAAATGACCTCACATGCATGATGGAAATAGGCACTGCACAGAGAAGCATCCTGGGAAATGACCTGACAGGCATGATGGAAATAGACACTACACAGAACGGCATCCTGGGAAATGTCCTCAAAGGCATGATGGAAATAGACACTGCAAGAACGGCAACCAGGGAAATGACCTCACAGGCATGATGGTAATGGACACTACACAGAATGGCATCCTGGAAAATGACCTCACAGGCATGATGGAAGTAAACATTGCACAGAACGGCATCCTGGGAAATGACCTCACATGCATGATGGAAATAGGCACTGCACAGAGAAGCATCCTGGGAAATGACCAGACAGGCATGATGGAAATAGACACTGGAAAGAGATTCATCCTGGGAAATGCCCTCACACGCATGATGTACATAGACACTGCAAAGAACGGCATCCTGGGAAATGACCTCACAGACATGATGGAAATAGACACTGCACAGAGAAGCATCCTGGGAAATGACCTCACAGGCATGATGGAAATAGACACTACACAGAACGGCATCCTGGGAAATGACCTCAAAGGCATGATGGAAATAGACACTGCAAGAACGGCATCCAGGGAAATGACCTCACTGGAATGATGTTAATGGACACTACACAGAATGGCATCCAGGGAAATGACCTCACAGGCATGATGGTAATGGACACTACACAGAACGGCATCCTGGAATATGACCTCACAGGCATTATGGAAGTAAACACTGCACAGAACGGCATCCTGTGAAATGACCTCACAGGCATCATGGAAATAGACAGTGCACAGAAGGTCATCCTGGGAAATGTCGTTTTTAATAGAGACACTACAGAGAAAGGCATCCTGGGAAATGTAGTTTTTAATAGAGAGACACTACAGAGAAAGGCATCCTGGTAAATGTAGTCTTTAATAGAGAGACACTACACAGAAAGGCATCCTGGGAAATGAACTCACATGCATGTAGGAAATAGACTGACATAACACAGAACGGCATCCTGGTATATGACATCACAGGCATGATGGAAATAGACACTGCACAGAACGACATCCTGGGAAATGACCTCACAGGCATGATGGAAATAGACACTGCACAGAACGGCATCCTGGGAAATGACCTCAAAGGCATGATGGAAATAGACACTGCAAGAATGGCATCCAGGGAAATGACCTCACAGGCATGATGGTAATGGCTACTACAAAGAATGGCATCCTGGAAAATGACCTCACAGGCATGATGGAAGTAAACATTGCACAGAACGGCATCCTGGGAAATGACCTCACATGCATGATGGAAATAGGCACTGCACAGAATGTAAGTGTGAGAAACGTAGTTTGTAATAGAGACACTACAGAGAAAGGCATCCTGGGAAATGTAGTTTTTAATAGAGAGACACTACAGAGAAAGGCATCCTGGTAAATGTAGTCTTTAATACATAGACACTACACAGAGAGGCATCCAGGCAAATGACCTCACAGGCATGATGGAAATAGACTGACACTACACAAAACGGCATCCTGGGAAATGACCTCACAGGCATGATGGAAATAGACACTGCACAGAGAAGCATCCTGGGAAATGACCTCGCTTGCATGATGGAAATGGAAACTACACAGAACGGGATCCTGGAATATGACCTCACAGGCATTATGGAAGTAAACACTGCACAAAACGGCATCCTGTGACATGACCTCACAGGCATTATGGAAATAGACACTGCACAGAAGGTCATCCTGGGAAATGTAGTTTTTAATAGAGACACTACAGAGAAAGGCATCCTGGGAAATGTAGTCTTCAATAGAGAGACACTACACAGAAAGGCATCCTGGGAAATGACCTCACAGGCATGATGGAAATAGACACTGCACAGAACGGCATCCTGGGAAATGACCTCACATGCATGATGGAAATAGACTGACACTACACAGACCGGCATCCTGGGAAATGAACTCACAGTCATGATGGAAATAGACACTCCACAGAACGGCATCCTGGGAAATGACCTCACAGGCATGATGGAAATAGACACTGCACAGAACTGCGTCTTGGTAAATGTAGTTTTTAAAAGAGAGACACTACAGAGAAAGGCATCCTGGGAAATGTATTCTATAATAGAGAGACACTACACAGAGAGGCATCCTGGGTAATGACCTCACAGGCATGATGGAAATAGAGAGACACTACACAGAATGGCATCCAGGGAAATGACCTTACAGGCATGATGGAAATAGACACTGCACAGAGATTCATCCTGTGAAATGCCCTCACAGTCATGATGTACATAGACACTGCAAAGAATGGCATCCTGGGAAATGATCTCACAGACATGATGGAAATAGACACTGCACAGAGATTCATCCTGGGAAATGCCCTCACAGTCATGATGTACATAGACACTGCAAGAACGGCATCCAGGGAAATGACCTCACAGGCATGATGGTAATGGACACTACACAGAACGGCATCCTGGAAAATGACCTCACAGGCATGATGGATTAAACATTGCACAGAATGGCATCCTGGGAAATGACCTCACATGCATGACGGAAATAGGCACTGCACAGAGAAGCATCCTGGGAAATGACCTGACAGGCATGATGGAAATAGACACTACACAGAACGGCATCCTGGGAAATGACCTCAAAGGCATGATGGAAATAGACACTGCAAGAACGGCATCCAGGGAAATGACCTCACAGGCATGATGGTAATGGACACTACACAGAATGGCATCCTGGAAAATGACCTCACAGGCATGATGGAAGTAAACATTGCACAGAACGGCATCCTGGGAAATGACCTCACATGCATGATGGAAATAGGCACTGCACAGAATGTAAGTGTGAGAAACGTAGTTTGTAATAGAGACACTACAGAGAAAGGCATCCTGGGAAATGTAGTTTTTAATAGAGAGACACTACAGAGAAAGGCATCCTGGTAAATGTAGTCTTTAATACATAGACACTACACAGAGAGGCATCCAGGCAAATGACCTCACAGGCATGATGGAAATAGACTGACACTACACAGAACGGCATCCTGGGAAATGACCTCACAGGCATGATGGAAATAGACACTGCACAGAGAAGCATCCTGGGAAATGACCTCACAGGCATGATGGAAATAGACACTGGACAGAGATTCATCCTGGGAAATGCCCTCACACGCATGATGTACATAGACACTGCAAAGAACGGCATCCTGGGAAATGACCTCACAGACATGATGGAAATAGACACTGCACAGAGAAGCATCCTGGGAAATGACCTCACAGGCATGATGGAAATAGACACTACACAGAACGGCATCCTGGGAAATGACCTCAAAGGCATGATGGAAATAGACACTGCAAGAACGGCATCCAGAGAAATGACCTCACTGGAATGATGTTAATGGACACTACACAGAATGGCATCCAGGGAAATGACCTCACAGGCATGATGGTATTGGACACTACACAGAACGGCATCCTGGAATATGACCTCACAGTCATTATGGAAGTAAACACTGCACAGAACGGCATCCTGTGAAATGACCTCACAGGCATTATGGAAATAGACACTGCACAGAAGGTCATCCTGGGAAATGTCGTTTTTAATAGAGACACTACAGAGAAAGGCATCCTGGGAAATGTAGTTTTTAATAGAGAGACACTACAGAGAAAGGCATCCTGGTAAATGTAGTCTTCAATAGAGAGACACTACACAGAAAGGCATCCTGGGAAATGACCTCACAGGCATGATGGAAATAGACACTGCACAGAACGGCATCCTGGGAAATGACCTCACAGGCATGATGGAAATAGACTGACACTACACAGACCGGCATCCTGGGAAATGACCTCACAGACATGATGGAAATAGACACTGCACAGAAGGTCATCCTGGGAAATGTAGTTTTTAATAGAGACACTACAGAGAAAGGCATCCTGGGAAATGTAGTTTTTAATAGTGAGACAATACAGAGAAAGGCATCCTGGTAAATGTAGTCTTTAATAGAGAGACACTACACAGAAAGGCATCCTGGGAAATGAACTCACATGCATGTAGGAAATAGACTGACATTACACAGAACGGCATCCTGGGAAATGACCTCACAGGCATGATGGAAATAGACACTACACAGAACGGCATCCTGGGAAATGACCTCAAAGACATGATGGTAATGGACACTACACAGAATGGCATCCAGGGAAATGACCTCACAGGCATGATGGTAATGGACACTACACAGAACGGCATCCTGGAATATGACTTCACAGGCATTATGGAAGTAAACACTGCACAGAACGGCATCCTGTGAAATGACCTCACAGGCATCATGGAAATAGACACTGCACAGAAGGTCATCCTGGGAAATGTAGTTTTTAATAGAGACACTACAGAGAAAGGCATCCTGGGAAATGTAGTTTTTAATAGAGAGACACTACAGAGAAAGGCATCCTGGTAAATGTAGTCTTTAATAGAGAGACACTACACAGATAGGCATCCTGGGAAATGAACTCACATGCATGTAGGAAATAGACTGACATAACACAGAACGGCATCCTGGTATATGACATCACAGGCATGATGGAAATAGACACTGAACAGAATGACATCCTGGGAAATGACCTCACAGGCATGATGGAAATAGACACTGCACAGAACGGCATCCTGGGAAATGACCTCAAAGGCATGATGGAAATAGACACTGCAAGAACGGCATCCAGGGAAATGACCTCACAGGCATGATGGTAATGGCTACTACACAGAATGGCATCCTGGAAAATGACCTCACAGGCATGATGGAAGTAAACATTGCACAGAACGGCATCCTGGGAAATGACCTCACATGCATGATGGAAATAGGCACTGCACAGAATGTAAGTGTAGAAACGTAGTTTGTAATAGAGACACTACAGAGAAAGGCATCCTGGGAAATGTAGTTTTTAATAGAGAGACACTACAGAGAAAGGCATCCTGGTAAATGTAGTCTTTAATACTTAGACACTACACAGAGAGGCATCCAGGCAAATGACCTCACAGGCATGATGGAAATAGACTGACACTACACAGAACGGCATCCTGGGAAATGACCTCACAGGCATGATGGAAATAGACACTGCACAGAGAAGCATCCTGGGAAATGACCTCACAGGCATGATGGAAATAGACACTGGACAGAGATTCATCCTGGGAAATGCCCTCACACGCATGATGTACATAGACACTGCAAAGAACGGCATCCTGGGAAATGACCTCACAGACATGATGGAAATAGACACTGCACAGAGAAGCATCCTGGGAAATGACCTCACAGGCATGATGGAAATAGACACTACACAGAACGGCATCCTGGGAAATGACCTCAAAGGCATGATGGAAATAGACACTGCAAGAACGGCATCCAGGGAAATGACCTCACTGGAATGATGTTAATGGACACTACACAGAATGGCATCCAGGGAAATGACCTCACAGGCATGATGGTAATGGACACTACACAGAACGGCATCCTGGAATATGACCTCACAGTCATTATGGAAGTAAACACTGCACAGAAGGGCATCCTGTGAAATGACATCACAGGCATCATGGAAATAGACACTGCACAGAAGGTCATCCTGGGAAATGTAGTTTTTAATAGAGAGACACTACACAGAAAGGCATCCTGGGAAATCAACTCACATGCATGTAGGAAATAGACTGACATAACACAGAACGGCATCCTGGTATATGACCTCACAGGCATGATGGAAATAGACACTGCACAGAACGACATCCTGGGAAATGACCTCACAGGCATGATGGAAATAGACACTGCACAGAACGGCATCCTGGGAATGACCTCACAGGCATGATGGAATTAAACACTGCACAGAACGGCATCCTGGGAAATGACCTCACAGACATGATGGAAATAGACACTGCACAAAGAAGCATCCTGGGAAATGACCTCACAGGCATGATGGAAATAGACACTACACAGAACGGCATCCTGGGAAATGACTTCAAAGGCATGATGGAAATAGACACTGCAAGAACGGCATCCTGGGAAATGACCTCACAGGCATGATGGTAATGGACACTACACAGAACGGCATCCTGGAAAATGACCTCACAGGCATGATGGATTAAACATTGCACAGAATGGCATCCTGGGAAATGACCTCACATGCATGATGGAAATAGGCACTGCACAGAGAAGCATCCTGGGAAATGACCTGACAGGCATGATGGAAATAGACACTACACAGAACGGCATCCTGGGAAATGACCTCACATGCATGATGGAAATAGGCACTGCACAGAATGTAAGTGTGAGAAACGTAGTTTGTAATAGAGACACTACAGAGAAAGGCATCCTGGGAAATGTAGTTTTTAATAGAGAGACACTACAGAGAAAGGCATCCTGGTAAATGTAGTCTTTAATACATAGACACTACACAGAGAGGCATCCAGGCAAATGACCTCACAGGCATGATGGAAATAGACTGACACTACACAGAACGGCATCCTGGGAAATGACCTCACAGGCATGATGGAAATAGACACTGCACAGAGAAGCATCCTGGGAAATGACCTCACAGGCATGATGGAAATAGACACTGGACAGAGATTCATCCTGGGAAATGCCCTCACACGCATGATGTACATAGACACTGCAAAGAACGGCATCCTGGGAAATGACCTCACAGACATGATGGAAATAGACACTGCACAGAGAAGCATCCTGGGAAATGACCTCACAGGCATGATGGAAATAGACACTACACAGAACGGCATCCTGGGAAATGACCTCAAAGGCATGATGGAAATAGACACTGCAAGAACGGCATCCAGAGAAATGACCTCACTGGAATGATGTTAATGGACACTACACAGAATGGCATCCAGGGAAATGACCTCACAGGCATGATGGTATTGGACACTACACAGAACGGCATCCTGGAATATGACCTCACAGTCATTATGGAAGTAAACACTGCACAGAACGGCATCCTGTGAAATGACCTCACAGGCATTATGGAAATAGACACTGCACAGAAGGTCATCCTGGGAAATGTCGTTTTTAATAGAGACACTACAGAGAAAGGCATCCTGGGAAATGTAGTTTTTAATAGAGAGACACTACAGAGAAAGGCATCCTGGTAAATGTAGTCTTCAATAGAGAGACACTACACAGAAAGGCATCCTGGGAAATGACCTCACAGGCATGATGGAAATAGACACTGCACAGAACGGCATCCTGGGAAATGACCTCACAGGCATGATGGAAATAGACTGACACTACACAGACCGGCATCCTGGGAAATGACCTCACAGTCATGATGGAAATAGACACTCCACAGAACGGCATCCTGGGAAATGACCTCACAGGCATGATGGAAATAGACACTGCACAGGGATTCATCCTGGGAAATGCCCTCACAGTCATGATGTACATAGACACTGCAAAGAACGGCATCCTGGGAAATGACCTCACAGACATGATGGAAATAGACACTGCACAGAAGGTCATCCTGGGAAATGTAGTTTTTAATAGAGACACTACAGAGAAAGGCATCCTGGGAAATGTAGTTTTTAATAGTGAGACAATACAGAGAAAGGCATCCTGGTAAATGTAGTCTTTAATAGAGAGACACTACACAGAAAGGCATCCTGGGAAATGAACTCACATGCATGTAGGAAATAGACTGACATTACACAGAACGGCATCCTGGGAAATGACCTCACAGGCATGATGGAAATAGACACTACACAGAACGGCATCCTGGGAAATGACCTCAAAGGCATGATGGTAATGGACACTACACAGAATGGCATCCAGGGAAATGACCTCACAGGCATGATGGTAATGGACACTACACAGAACGGCATCCTGGAATATGACTTCACAGGCATTATGGAAGTAAACACTGCACAGAACGGCATCCTGTGAAATGACCTCACAGGCATCATGGAAATAGACACTGCACAGAAGGTCATCCTGGGAAATGTAGTTTTTAATAGAGACACTACAGAGAAAGGCATCCTGGGAAATGTAGTTTTTAATAGAGAGACACTACAGAGAAAGGCATCCTGGTAAATGTAGTCTTTAATAGAGAGACACTACACAGATAGGCATCCTGGGAAATGAACTCACATGCATGTAGGAAATAGACTGACATAACACAGAACGGCATCCTGGTATATGACATCACAGGCATGATGGAAATAGACACTGAACAGAATGACATCCTGGGAAATGACCTCACAGGCATGATGGAAATAGACACTGCACAGAACGGCATCCTGGGAAATGACCTCAAAGGCATGATGGAAATAGACACTGCAAGAACGGCATCCAGGGAAATGACCTCACAGGCATGATGGTAATGGCTACTACACAGAATGGCATCCTGGAAAATGACCTCACAGGCATGATGGAAGTAAACATTGCACAGAACGGCATCCTGGGAAATGACCTCACATGCATGATGGAAATAGGCACTGCACAGAATGTAAGTGTAGAAACGTAGTTTGTAATAGAGACACTACAGAGAAAGGCATCCTGGGAAATGTAGTTTTTAATAGAGAGACACTACAGAGAAAGGCATCCTGGTAAATGTAGTCTTTAATACTTAGACACTACACAGAGAGGCATCCAGGCAAATGACCTCACAGGCATGATGGAAATAGACTGACACTACACAGAACGGCATCCTGGGAAATGACCTCACAGGCATGATGGAAATAGACACTGCACAGAGAAGCATCCTGGGAAATGACCTCACAGGCATGATGGAAATAGACACTGGACAGAGATTCATCCTGGGAAATGCCCTCACACGCATGATGTACATAGACACTGCAAAGAACGGCATCCTGGGAAATGACCTCACAGACATGATGGAAATAGACACTGCACAGAGAAGCATCCTGGGAAATGACCTCACAGGCATGATGGAAATAGACACTACACAGAACGGCATCCTGGGAAATGACCTCAAAGGCATGATGGAAATAGACACTGCAAGAACGGCATCCAGGGAAATGACCTCACTGGAATGATGTTAATGGACACTACACAGAATGGCATCCAGGGAAATGACCTCACAGGCATGATGGTAATGGACACTACACAGAACGGCATCCTGGAATATGACCTCACAGTCATTATGGAAGTAAACACTGCACAGAAGGGCATCCTGTGAAATGACATCACAGGCATCATGGAAATAGACACTGCACAGAAGGTCATCCTGGGAAATGTAGTTTTTAATAGAGAGACACTACACAGAAAGGCATCCTGGGAAATCAACTCACATGCATGTAGGAAATAGACTGACATAACACAGAACGGCATCCTGGTATATGACCTCACAGGCATGATGGAAATAGACACTGCACAGAACGACATCCTGGGAAATGACCTCACAGGCATGATGGAAATAGACACTGCACAGAACGGCATCCTGGGAATGACCTCACAGGCATGATGGAATTAAACACTGCACAGAACGGCATCCTGGGAAATGACCTCACAGACATGATGGAAATAGACACTGCACAAAGAAGCATCCTGGGAAATGACCTCACAGGCATGATGGAAATAGACACTACACAGAACGGCATCCTGGGAAATGACTTCAAAGGCATGATGGAAATAGACACTGCAAGAACGGCATCCTGGGAAATGACCTCACAGGCATGATGGTAATGGACACTACACAGAACGGCATCCTGGAAAATGACCTCACAGGCATGATGGATTAAACATTGCACAGAATGGCATCCTGGGAAATGACCTCACATGCATGATGGAAATAGGCACTGCACAGAGAAGCATCCTGGGAAATGACCTGACAGGCATGATGGAAATAGACACTACACAGAACGGCATCCTGGGAAATGACCTCAAAGGCATGATGGAAATAGACACTGCAAGAACGGCATCCATGGAAATGACCTCACAGGCATGATGGTAATGGACACTACACAGAATGGCATCCTGGAAAATGACCTCACAGGCATGATGGAAGTAAACATTGCACAGAACGGCATCCTGGGAAATGACCTCACATGCATGATGGAAATAGGCACTGCACAGAATGTAAGTGTGAGAAACGTAGTTTGTAATAGAGACACTACAGAGAAAGGCATCCTGGGAAATGTAGTTTTTAATACAGAGACACTACAGAGAAAGGCATCCTGGTAAATGTAGTCTTTAATACATAGACATTACACAGAGAGTCATCCAGGCAAATGACCTCACAGGCATGATGGAAATAGACTGACACTACACAGAACGGCATCCTGGGAAATGACCTCACAGACATGATGGAAATAGACACTGCACAGAGAAGCATCCTGGGAAATGACCTCGCTTGCATGATGGAAATGGACACTACACAGAACGGCATCCTGGAATATGACCTCACAGGCATAATGGAAGTAAACACTGCACAGAACGGCATCCTGTGAAATGACCTCACAGGCATGGTGGAAATAGACACTGCACAGAAGGTCATCCTGGGAAATGTAGTTTTTAATAGAGACACTACAGAGAAAGGCATCCTGGGAAATGTAGTTTTTAATAGAGAGACACTACAGAGAAAGGCATCCTGGTAAATGTAGTCTTCAATAGAGAGACACTACACAGAAAGGCATCCTGGGAAATGACCTCACAGGCATGATGGAAATAGACACTGCACAGAACGGCATCCTGGGAAATGACCTCACAAGCATGATGGAAATAGACTGACACTACACAGACCGGCATCCTGGGAAATGACCTCACAGTCATGATGGAAATAGACACTCCACAGAACGGCATCCTGGGAAATGACCTCACAGGCATGATGGAAATAGACACTGCACAGAACTGCGTCTTGGTAAATGTAGTTTTAAAAGAGAGACACTACAGAGAAAGGCATCCTGGGAAATGTATTCTATAATAGAGAGACTCTACACAGAGAGGCATCCTGGGTAATGACCTCACAGGCATGATGGAAATAGACAGACACTACACAGAATGGCATCCAGGGAAATGACCTTACAGGCATGATGGAAATAGACACTGCACAGAGATTCATCCTGGGAAATGCCCTCACAGTCATGATGTACATAGACACTGCAAAGAACGGCATCCTGGGAAATGACCTCACAGACATGATGGAAATAGACACTGCACAGAGATTCATCCTGGGAAATGCCCTCACAGTCATGATGTACATAGACACTGCAAGAACGGCATCCAGGGAAATGACCTCACAGGCATGATGGTAATGGACACTACACAGAATGGCATCCAGGGAAATGACCTCACAGGCATGATGGTAATGGACACTACACAGAACGGCATCCTGGAATATGACCTCACAGGCATTATGGAAGTAAACACTGCACAGAACCGCATCCTGTGAAATGACCTCACAGGCATCATGGAAATAGACACTGCACAGAAGGTCATCCTGGGAAATGTAGTTTTTAATAGAGACTCTACAGAGAAAGTCATCCTGGGAAATGTAGTTTTTAATAGAGAGACACTACAGAGAAAGGCATCCTGGTAAATGTAGTCTTTAATAGAGAGACACTACACAGAAAGGCATCCTGGGATATGAACTCACATGCATGTAGGAAATAGACTGACATAACACAGAACGTCATCCTGGTATATGACATCACAGGCATGATGGAAATAGACACTGCACAGAACGACATCCTGGGAAATGACTTCACAGGCATGATGGAAATAGACACTGCACAGAACGGCATCCTTGGAAATGACCTCAAAGGCATGATGGAAATAGACACTGCAAGAACGGCATCCAGGGAAATGACCTCACAGGCATGATGGTAATGGCTACTACACAGAATGGCATCCTGGAAAATGACCTCACAGGCATGATGGAAGTAAACATTGCACAGAACGGCATCCTGGGAAATGACCTCACATGCATGATGGAAATAGGCACTGCACAGAATGTAAGTGTGAGAAACGTAGTTTGTAATAGAGACACTACAGAGAAAGGCATCCTGGGAAATGTAGTTTTTAATAAATAGACACTACACAGAGAGGCATCCAGGCAAATGACCTCACAGGCATGATGGAAATAGACTGACACTACACAGAACGGCATCCTGGGAAATGACCTCACAGGCATGATGGAAATAGACACTGCACAGAGAAGCATCCTGGGAAATGACCTCACAGGCATGATGGAAATAGACACTACACAGAACGGCACCCTGGGAAATGACCTCAAATGCATGATGGAAATAGACACTGCAAGAACGGCATCCAGGGAAATGACCTCACAGGCATGATGGTAATGAACACTACACAGAATGGCATCCAGGGAAATGACCTCACAGGCATGATGGTAATCGACACTAGACAGAACGGCATCCAGGAATATGACCTCACAAGCATTATGGAAGTAAACACTGCACAGAACGGCATCCTGTGAAATGACCTCACAGGCATCAGGGAAATAGACACTGCACAGAAGGTCATCCTGGGAAATGTAGTTTTTAATAGAGACACTACAGAGAAAGGCATCCTGGGAAATGTAGTTTTTAATAGAGAGACACTACAGAGAAAGGCATCCTGGTAAATGTAGTCTTTAATAGAGAGACACTACACAGAAAGGCATCCTGGGAAATGAACTTACATGCATGTAGGAAATAGACTGATATAACACAGAACAGCATCCTGGTATATGACATCACAGGCATGATGGAAATAGACACTGCACAGAACGACATCCTGGGAAATGACCTCACAGGCATGATGGAAATAGACACTGCACAGAACGGCATCCTGGGAAATGACCTCACAGGCATGATGGTAATGGACACTACACAGAACGGCATCCTGGAAAATGACCTCACAGGCATGATGGATTAAACATTGCACAGAATGGCATCCTGGGAAATGACCTCACATGCATGACGGAAATAGGCACTGCACAGAGAAGCATCCTGGGAAATGACCTGACAGGCATGATGGAAATAGACACTACACAGAACGGCATCCTGGGAAATGACCTCAAAGGCATGATGGAAATAGACACTGCAAGAACGGCATCCAGGGAAATGACCTCACAGGCATGATGGTAATGGACACTACACAGAATGGCATCCTGGAAAATGACCTCACATGCATGATGGAAGCAAACATTGCACAGAACGGCATCCTGGGAAATGACCTCACATGCATGATGGAAATAGGCACTGCACAGAATGTAAGTGTGAGAAACGTAGTTTGTAATAGAGACACTACAGAGAAAGGCATCCTGGGAAATGTAGTTTTTAATAGAGAGACACGACAGAGAAAGGCATCCTGGTAAATGTAGTCTTTAATACATAGACCCTACACAGAGAGGCATCCAGGCAAATGACCTCACAGGCATGATGGAAATAGACTGACACTACACAGAACGGCATCCTGGGAAATGACCTCACAGGCATGATGGAAATAGACACTGCACAGAGAAGCATCCTGGGAAATGACCTCACAGGCATGATGGAAATAGACACTGGACAGAGATTCATCCTGGGAAATGCACTCACACGCATGATGTACATAGACACTGCAAAGAACAGCATCCTGGAAAATGACCTCACAGACATGATGGAAATAGACACTGCACAGAGAAGCATCCTGGGAAATGACCACACAGGCATGATGGAAATAGACACTACACAGAACGGCATCCTTGGAAATGACCTCAAAGGCATGATGGAAATAGACACTGCAAGAACGGCGTCCAGGGAAATGACCTCACTGGAATGATGTTAACGGACACTACACAGAATGGCATCCAGGGAAATGACCTCACAGGCATGATGGTAATGGACACTACACAGAACGGCATCCTGGAATATGACCTCACAGGCATTATGGAAGTAAACACTGCACAGAACGGCATCCTGTGAAATGACATCACAGGCATCATGGAAATAGACACTGCACAGAAGGTCATCCTGGGAAATGTAGTTTTTAATTGAGACACTACAGAGAAAGGCAACATGGGAAATGTAGTTTTTAATAGAGAGTCACTACAGAGAAAGGCATCCTGGTAAATGTAGTCTTTAATAGAGAGACAATACACAGAAAGGCATCCTGGGAAATGAACTCACATGCATGTAGGAAATAGACTGACATAACACAGAACGGCATCCTGGTATATGACCTCACAGGCATGATGGAAATAGACACTGCACAGAACGACATCCTGGGAAATGACCTCACAGGCATGATGGAAATAGACACTGCACAGAACGGCATCCTGGGAAATGACATCACAGGCATGATGGAATTAAACATTGCACAGAACGGCATCCTGGGAAATGACCTCACAGACATGATGGAAATAGACACTGCACAAAGAAGCATCCTGGGAAATGACCTCACAGGCATGATGGAAATAGACACTACACAGAACGGCATCCTGGGAAATGACTTCAAAGGCATGATGGAAATAGACACTGCAAGAACGGCATCCTGGGAAATGACCTCACAGGCATGATGGTACTGGACACTACACAGAACGGCATCCTGGGAAATGACCTCACAGGCATGATGGATTAAACATTGCACAGAATGGCATCCTGGGAAATGACCTCACATGCATGATGGAAATACGCACTGCACAGAGAAGCATCCTGGGAAATGACCTCACAGGCATGATGGAAATAGACACTACACAGAACGGCATCCTGGGAAATGATCTCAAAGGCATGATGGAAATAGACACTGCAAGAACGGCATCCAGGGAAATGACCTCACGGGCATGATGGTAATGGACACTACACAGAATGGCATCCTGGAAAATGACCTCACAGGCATGATGGAAGTAAACATTGCACATAACGGCATCCTGGGAAATGACCTCACATGCATTATGGAAATAGGCACTGCACAGAATGTAAGTGTGAGAAACGTAGTTTGTAATAGAGACACTACAGAGAAAGGCATCCTGGTAAATGTAGTCTTTAATACATAGACACTACACAGAGAGGCATCCAGGCAAATGACCTCACAGGCATGATGGAAATAGACTGACACTACACAGAACGGCATCCTGGGAAATGACTTCACAGGCATGATGGAAATAGACACTGCACAGAGAAGCATCCTGGGAAATGACCTCGCTTGCATGATGGAAATGGACACTACACAGAACGGCATCCTGGAATATGACCTCACAGGCATTATGGAAGTAAACACTGCACAGAACGGCATCCTGTGAAATGACCTCACAGGCATGATGGAAATAGACACTGCACAGAAGGTCATCCTGGGAAATGTAGTTTTTAATAGAGACACTACAGAGAAAGGCATCCTGGGAAATGTAGTTTTTAATAGAGAGACACTACAGAGAAAGACATCCTGGGAAATGTAGTCTTCAATAGAGAGACACTACACAGAAAGGCATCCTGGGAAATGACCTCACAGGCATGATGGAAATAGACACTGCACAGAACGGTATCCTGGGAAATGACCTCAAAGGCATGATGGAAATAGACTGACACTACACAGACCGGCATCCTGGGAAATGACCTCACAGTCATGATGGAAATAGACACTCCACAGAACAGCATCCTGGGAAATGTCCTCACAGGCATGATGGAAATAGACACTGCACAGAACTGCGTCTTGGTAAATGTAGTTTTTAAAAGAGAGACACTACAGAGAAAGGCATCCTGTGAAATGTATTCTATAATAGAGAGACACTACACAGAGAGGCATCCTGGGTAATGACCTCACAGGCATGATGGAAATAGACAGACACTACACAGAATGGCATCCAGGGAAATGACCTTACAGGCATGATGGAAATAGACACTGCACAGAGATTCATCCAGGGAAATGCCCTCACAGTCATGATGTACATAGACACTGCAAAGAACGGCATCCTGGGAAATGACCTCACAGACATGATGGAAATAGACACTGCACAGAGATTCATCCTGGGAAATGCCCTCACAGTCATGATGTACATAGACACTGCAAGAACGGCACCCAGGGAAATGACCTCACAGGCATGATGGTAATGGACACTACACAGAATGGCATCCAGGGAAATGACCTCACAGGCATGATGGTAATGGACACTAAACAGAACGGCATCCTGGAATATGACCTCACAGGCATTATGGAAGTAAACACTGCACAGAACGGCATCCTGTGAAATGACCTCACAGGCATCATGGAAATAGACACTGCACAGAAGGTCATCCTGGGAAATGTAGTTTTTAATAGAGACACTACAAAGAAAGTCATCCTGGGAAATGTAGTTTTTAATAGAGAGACACTACAGAGAAAGGCATCCTGGTAAATGTAGTCTTTAATAGAGAGACACTACACAGAAAGGCATCCTGTGAAATGAACACACATGCATGTAGGAAATAGACTGAAATTACACAGAACGGCAGCTTGGGATATGACCTCACAGGCATGATGGAAATAGACACTGCACAGAACGACATCCTGGTAAATGACCTCACAGGCATGATGGAAATAAACACTGCACAGAATGTAAGTGTGAGAAACGTAGTTTTTAACAGAGACACTACAGAGAAAGGCATCCTGGGAAATGTAGTTTTAATAGAGAGACACTACAGAGAAAGGCATCCTGGTAAATGTAGTCTTTAATACATAGACACTACACAGAGACGCATCCAGGGAAATTTCCTCACAGGCATGATGGAAATAGACTGACACTACCCAGAACGGCATCCTGGGAAATGACCTCACAGGCATGATAGAAATAGACACTGCACAGAGAAGCATCCTGGGAAATGACCTCGCAGGCATGATGGAAATGGACACTAGAAAGAACGGCATGCTGGAATATGACGTCACAGGCATTATGGAAGTAAACAAGGCACAGAACGGCATCGTGTGAAATGACCTCACAGGCATGATGGAAATAGACACTGCACAGAAGGTCATCCTGGGAAATGTAGTTTTTAATAGAGACACTACAGAGAAAGGCATCCTGGGAAATGTAGTTTTTAATAGTGAGACACTACAGAGAAAGGCATCCTGGTAAATGTAGTCTTTAACAGAGGGACACTACACAGAAAGGCATCCTGGGAAATGAACTCACATGCATGTAGGAAATAGACTGACATTACACAGAACGGCATCCTGGGATATGACCTCACAGGCATGATGGAAATAGACACTGCACAGAAAGACATCCTGGGAAATGACCTCACAGGCATGATGGAAATAGACACTGCACAGAGAAGCATCCTGGGAAATGACCTCACAGGCATGATGGAAATAGACACTACACAGAACGGCATCCTGGGAAATGACCTCAAAGGCATGATGGTAATGGACACTACACAGAATGGCATCCAGGGAAATGACCTCACAGGCATGATGGTAATGGACACTACACAGAACGGCATCCTGGAATATGACCTCACAGGCATGATGGAAGTAAACACTGCACTGAACGGCATCCTGTGAAATGACCTCACAGGCATGATGGTAATGGCTACTAAACAGAATGGCATCCTGGAAAATGACCTCACAGGCATGATGGAAGTAAACATTGCACAGAACGGCATCCTGGGAAATGACCTCACATGCATGATGGAAATAGGCACTGCACAGAATGTAAGTGTGAGAAACGTAGTTTGTAATAGAGACACTACAGAGAAAGGCATCCTGGGTAATGTAGTTTTTAATAGAGAGACACTACAGAGAAAGGCATCCTGGTAAATGTAGTCTTTAATACATAGACACTACACAGAGAGGCATCCAGGCAAATGACCTCACAGGCATGATGGAAATAGACTGACACTACACAGAACGGCATCCTGGGAAATGACCTCACAGGCATGATGGAAATAGACACTGCACAGAGAAGCATCCAGGGAAATGACCTCACAGGCATGATGGAAATAGACACTACACAGAACGGCACCCTGGGAAATGACCTCAAAGGCATGATGGAAATAGACACTGCAAGAACGGCATCTTGGGAAATGACCTCACAGGCATGATGGTAATGGACACTACACAGAATGTCATCCAGGGAAATGACCTCACAGGCATGATGGTAATGGACACTACACAGAATGGCATCCAGGGAAATGACCTCACAGGCATGATGGTAATGGACACTACACAGAACGGCATCCTGGAATATGACCTCACAGGCATTATGGAAGTAAACACTGCACAGAACGGCATCCTGTGAAATGACCTCACATGCATCCGGGAAATAGACACTGCACAGAAGTTCATCCTGGGAAATGTAGTTTTTAATAGAGACACTACAGAGAAAGGCATCCTGGGAAATGTAGTTTTAATAGAGAGACACTACAGAGAAAGGCATCCTGGTAAATGTAGTCTTTAATAGAGAGACACTACACAGAAAGGCATCCTGGGAAATGAACTGACATGCATGTAGGAAATAGACTGATATAACACAGAACAGCATCCTGGTATATGACATCACAGGCATGATGGAAATAGACACTGTACAGAACGACATCCTGGGAAATAACCTCACAGGCATGATGGATTAAACATTGCACAGAATGGCATCCTGGGAAATGACCTCACAGGCATGATGGAAATAGACTCTGCACAGAACGGCATCCTGGGAAATGACCTCACAGGCATGATGGAATTAAACATTGCACAGAACGGCATCCTGGGAAATGACCTCACAGACATGATGGAAATAGACACTGCACAAAGAAGCATCCTGGGAAATGACCTCACAGGCATGATGGAAATAGACACTACACAGAACGGCATCCTGGGAAATGACTTCAAAGGCATGATGGAAATAGACACTGCAAGAACGGCATCCTGGGAAATGACCTCACAGGCATGATGGTAATGGACACTACACAGAACGGCATCCTGGAAAATGACCTCACAGGCATGATGGATTAAACATTGCACAGAATGGCATCCTGGGAAATGACCTCACATGCATGATGGAAATAGGCACTGCACAGAGAAGCATCCTGGGAAATGACCTGACAGGCATGATGGAAATAGACACTACACAGAACGGCATCCTGGGAAATGTCCTCAAAGGCATGATGGAAATAGACACTGCAAGAACGGCAACCAGGGAAATGACCTCACAGGCATGATGGTAATGGACACTACACAGAACGGCATCCTGGGAAATGACCTCACATGCATGATGGAAATAGGCACTGCACAGAGAAGCATCCTGGGAAATGACCAGACAGGCATGATGGAAATAGACACTGGAAAGAGATTCATCCTGGGAAATGCCCTCACACGCATGATGTACATAGACACTGCAAAGAACGGCATCCTGGGAAATGACCTCACAGACATGATGGAAATAGACACTGCACAGAGAAGCATCCTGGGAAATGACCTCACAGGCATGATGGAAATAGACACTACACAGAACGGCATCCTGGGAAATGACCTCAAAGGCATGATGGAAATAGACACTGCAAGAACGGCATCCAGGGAAATGACCTCACTGGAATGATGTTAATGGACACTACACAGAATGGCATCCAGGGAAATGACCTCACAGGCATGATGGTAATGGACACTACACAGAATGGCATCCAGGGAAATGACCTCACAGGCATGATGGTAATGGACACTACACAGAACGGCATCCTGGAATATGACCTCACAGGCATTATGGAAGTAAACACTGCACAGAACGGCATCCTGTGAAATGACCTCACATGCATCCGGGAAATAGACACTGCACAGAAGTTCATCCTGGGAAATGTAGTTTTTAATAGAGACACTACAGAGAAAGGCATCCTGGGAAATGTAGTTTTAATAGAGAGACACTACAGAGAAAGGCATCCTGGTAAATGTAGTCTTTAATAGAGAGACACTACACAGAAAGGCATCCTGGGAAATGAACTGACATGCATGTAGGAAATAGACTGATATAACACAGAACAGCATCCTGGTATATGACATCACAGGCATGATGGAAATAGACACTGTACAGAACGACATCCTGGGAAATAACCTCACAGGCATGATGGATTAAACATTGCACAGAATGGCATCCTGGGAAATGACCTCACAGGCATGATGGAAATAGACTCTGCACAGAACGGCATCCTGGGAAATGACCTCACAGGCATGATGGAATTAAACATTGCACAGAACGGCATCCTGGGAAATGACCTCACAGACATGATGGAAATAGACACTGCACAAAGAAGCATCCTGGGAAATGACCTCACAGGCATGATGGAAATAGACACTACACAGAACGGCATCCTGGGAAATGACTTCAAAGGCATGATGGAAATAGACACTGCAAGAACGGCATCCTGGGAAATGACCTCACAGGCATGATGGTAATGGACACTACACAGAACGGCATCCTGGAAAATGACCTCACAGGCATGATGGATTAAACATTGCACAGAATGGCATCCTGGGAAATGACCTCACATGCATGATGGAAATAGGCACTGCACAGAGAAGCATCCTGGGAAATGACCTGACAGGCATGATGGAAATAGACACTACACAGAACGGCATCCTGGGAAATGTCCTCAAAGGCATGATGGAAATAGACACTGCAAGAACGGCAACCAGGGAAATGACCTCACAGGCATGATGGTAATGGACACTACACAGAACGGCATCCTGGGAAATGACCTCACATGCATGATGGAAATAGGCACTGCACAGAGAAGCATCCTGGGAAATGACCAGACAGGCATGATGGAAATAGACACTGGAAAGAGATTCATCCTGGGAAATGCCCTCACACGCATGATGTACATAGACACTGCAAAGAACGGCATCCTGGGAAATGACCTCACAGACATGATGGAAATAGACACTGCACAGAGAAGCATCCTGGGAAATGACCTCACAGGCATGATGGAAATAGACACTACACAGAACGGCATCCTGGGAAATGACCTCAAAGGCATGATGGAAATAGACACTGCAAGAACGGCATCCAGGGAAATGACCTCACTGGAATGATGTTAATGGACACTACACAGAATGGCATCCAGGGAAATGACCTCACAGGCATGATGGTAATGGACACTACACAGAATGGCATCCAGGGAAATGACCTCACAGGCATGATGGTAATGGACACTACACAGAACGGCATCCTGGAATATGACCTCACAGGCATTATGGAAGTAAACACTGCACAGAACGGCATCCTGTGAAATGACCTCACATGCATCCGGGAAATAGACACTGCACAGAAGTTCATCCTGGGAAATGTAGTTTTTAATAGAGACACTACAGAGAAAGGCATCCTGGGAAATGTAGTTTTAATAGAGAGACACTACAGAGAAAGGCATCCTGGTAAATGTAGTCTTTAATAGAGAGACACTACACAGAAAGGCATCCTGGGAAATGAACTGACATGCATGTAGGAAATAGACTGATATAACACAGAACAGCATCCTGGTATATGACATCACAGGCATGATGGAAATAGACACTGTACAGAACGACATCCTGGGAAATAACCTCACAGGCATGATGGATTAAACATTGCACAGAATGGCATCCTGGGAAATGACCTCACAGGCATGATGGAAATAGACTCTGCACAGAACGGCATCCTGGGAAATGACCTCACAGGCATGATGGAATTAAACATTGCACAGAACGGCATCCTGGGAAATGACCTCACAGACATGATGGAAATAGACACTGCACAAAGAAGCATCCTGGGAAATGACCTCACAGGCATGATGGAAATAGACACTACACAGAACGGCATCCTGGGAAATGACTTCAAAGGCATGATGGAAATAGACACTGCAAGAACGGCATCCTGGGAAATGACCTCACAGGCATGATGGTAATGGACACTACACAGAACGGCATCCTGGAAAATGACCTCACAGGCATGATGGATTAAACATTGCACAGAATGGCATCCTGGGAAATGACCTCACATGCATGATGGAAATAGGCACTGCACAGAGAAGCATCCTGGGAAATGACCTGACAGGCATGATGGAAATAGACACTACACAGAACGGCATCCTGGGAAATGTCCTCAAAGGCATGATGGAAATAGACACTGCAAGAACGGCAACCAGGGAAATGACCTCACAGGCATGATGGTAATGGACACTACACAGAACGGCATCCTGGGAAATGACCTCACATGCATGATGGAAATAGGCACTGCACAGAGAAGCATCCTGGGAAATGACCAGACAGGCATGATGGAAATAGACACTGGAAAGAGATTCATCCTGGGAAATGCCCTCACACGCATGATGTACATAGACACTGCAAAGAACGGCATCCTGGGAAATGACCTCACAGACATGATGGAAATAGACACTGCACAGAGAAGCATCCTGGGAAATGACCTCACAGGCATGATGGAAATAGACACTACACAGAACGGCATCCTGGGAAATGACCTCAAAGGCATGATGGAAATAGACACTGCAAGAACGGCATCCAGGGAAATGACCTCACTGGAATGATGTTAATGGACACTACACAGAATGGCATCCAGGGAAATGACCTCACAGGCATGATGGTAATGGACACTACACAGAACGGCATCCTGGAATATGACCTCACAGGCATTATGGAAGTAAACACTACACAGAACGGCATCCTGTGAAATGACCTCACAGGCATCATGGAAATAGACACTGCACAGAAGGTCATCCTGGGAAATGTCGTTTTTAATAGAGACACTACAGAGAAAGGCATCCTGGGAAATGTAGTTTTTAATAGAGAGACACTACAGAGAAAGGCATCCTGGTAAATGTAGTCTTTAATAGAGAGACACTACACAGATAGGCATCCTGGGAAATGAACTCACATGCATGTAGGAAATAGACTGACATAACACAGAACGGCATCCTGGTATATGACATCACAGGCATGATGGAAGTAAACATTGCACAGAACGGCATCCTGGGAAATGACCTCACATGCATGATGGAAATAGGCACTGCACAGAATGTAAGTGTGAGAAACGTAGTTTGTAATAGAGACACTACAGAGAAAGGCATCCTGGGAAATGTAGTTTTTAATAGAGAGACACTACAGTGAAAGGCATCCTGGTAAATGTAGTCTTTAATACATAGACACTACACAGAGAGGCATCCAGGCAAATGACCTCACAGGCATGATGGAAATAGACTGACACTACACAAAACGGCATCCTGGGAAATGACCTCACAGGCATGATGGAAATAGACACTGCACAGAGAAGCATCCTGGGAAATGACCTCGCTTGCATGATGGAAATGGAAACTACACAGAACGGCATCCTGGAATATGACCTCACAGGCATTATGGAAGTAAACACTGCACAGAACGGCATCCTGTGACATGACCTCACAGGCATTATGGAAATAGACACTGCACAGAAGGTCATCCTGGGAAATGTAGTTTTTAATAGAGACACTACAGAGAAAGGCATCCTGGGAAATGTAGTTTTTAATAGAGAGACACTACAGAGAAAGGCATCCTGGTAAATGTAGTCTTCAATAGAGAGACACTACACAGAAAGGCATCCTGGGAAATGACCTCACAGGCATGATGGAAATAGACACTGCACAGAACGGCATCCTGGGAAATGACCTCACAGGCATGATGGAAATAGACTGACACTACACAGACCGGCATCCTGGGAAATGAACTCACAGTCATGATGGAAATAGACACTCCACAGAACGGCATCCTGGGAAATGACCTCACAGGCATGATGGAAATAGACACTGCACAGAACTGCGTCTTGGTAAATGTAGTTTTTAAAAGAGAGACACTACAGAGAAAGGCATCCTGGGAAATGTATTCTATAATAGAGAGACACTACACAGAGAGGCATCCTGGGTAATGACCTCACAGGCATGATGGAAATAGAGAGACACTACACAGAATGGCATCCAGGGAAATGACCTTACAGGCATGATGGAAATAGACACTGCACAGAGATTCATCCTGTGAAATGCCCTCACATTCATGATGTACATAGACACTGCAAAGAATGGCATCCTGGGAAATGATCTCACAGACATGATGGAAATAGACACTGCACAGAGATTCATCCTGGGAAATGCCCTCACAGTCATGATGTACATAGACACTGCAAGAACGGCATCCAGGGAAATGACCTCACAGGCATGATGGTAATGGACACTACACAGAACGGCATCCTGGAAAATGACCTCACAGGCATGATGGATTAAACATTGCACAGAATGGCATCCTGGGAAATGACCTCACATGCATGACGGAAATAGGCACTGCACAGAGAAGCATCCTGGGAAATGACCTGACAGGCATGATGGAAATAGACACTACACAGAACGGCATCCTGGGAAATGACCTCAAAGGCATGATGGAAATAGACACTGCAAGAACGGCATCCAGGGAAATGACCTCACAGGCATGATGGTAATGGACACTACACAGAATGGCATCCTGGAAAATGACCTCACAGGCATGATGGAAGTAAACATTGCACAGAACGGCATCCTGGGAAATGACCTCACATGCATGATGGAAATAGGCACTGCACAGAATGTAAGTGTGAGAAACGTAGTTTGTAATAGAGACACTACAGAGAAAGGCATCCTGGGAAATGTAGTTTTTAATAGAGAGACACTACAGAGAAAGGCATCCTGGTAAATGTAGTCTTTAATACATAGACACTACACAGAGAGGCATCCAGGCAAATGACCTCACAGGCATGATGGAAATAGACTGACACTACACAGAACGGCATCCTGGGAAATGACCTCACAGGCATGATGGAAATAGACACTGCACAGAGAAGCATCCTGGGAAATGACCTCACAGGCATGATGGAAATAGACACTGGACAGAGATTCATCCTGGGAAATGCCCTCACACGCATGATGTACATAGACACTGCAAAGAACGGCATCCTGGGAAATGACCTCACAGACATGATGGAAATAGACACTGCACAGAGAAGCATCCTGGGAAATGACCTCACAGGCATGATGGAAATAGACACTACACAGAACGGCATCCTGGGAAATGACCTCAAAGGCATGATGGAAATAGACACTGCAAGAACGGCATCCAGGGAAATGACCTCACTGGAATCATGTTAATGGACACTACACAGAATGGCATCCAGGGAAATGACCTCACAGGCATGATGGTAATGGACACTACACAGAACGGCATCCTGGAATATGACCTCACAGTCATTATGGAAGTAAACACTGCACAGAACGGCATCCTGTGAAATGACCTCACAGGCATTATGGAAATAGACACTGCACAGAAGGTCATCCTGGGAAATGTCGTTTTTAATAGAGACACTACAGAGAAAGGCATCCTGGGAAATGTAGTTTTTAATAGAGAGACACTACAGAGAAAGGCATCCTGGTAAATGTAGTCTTCAATAGAGAGACACTACACAGAAAGGCATCCTGGGAAATGACCTCACAGGCATGATGGAAATAGACACTGCACAGAACGGCATCCTGGGAAATGACCTCACAGGCATGATGGAAATAGACTGACACTACACAGACCGGCATCCTGGGAAATGACCTCACAGTCATGATGGAAATAGACACTCCACAGAACGGCATCCTGGGAAATGACCTCACAGGCATGATGGAAATAGACACTGCACAGGGATTCATCCTGGGAAATGCCCTCACAGTCATGATGTACATAGACACTGCAAAGAACGGCATCCTGGGAAAGGACCTCACAGTCATGATGGAAATAGACACTGCACAGAAGGTCATCCTGGGAAATGTAGTTTTTAATAGAGACACTACAGAGAAAGGCATCCTGGGAAATGTAGTTTTTAATAGTGAGACAATACAGAGAAAGGCATCCTGGTAAATGTAGTCTTTAATAGAGAGACACTACACAGAAAGGCATCCTGGGAAATGAACTCACATGCATGTAGGAAATAGACTGACATTACACAGAACGGCATCCTGGGAAATGACCTCACAGGCATGATGGAAATAGACACTACACAGAACGGCATCCTGGGAAATGACCTCAAAGGCATGATGGTAATGGACACTACACAGAATGGCATCCAGGGAAATGACCTCACAGGCATGATGGTAATGGACACTACACAGAACGGCATCCTGGAATATGACCTCACAGGCATTATGGAAGTAAACACTGCACAGAACGGCATCCTGTGAAATGACCTCACAGGCATCATGGAAATAGACACTGCACAGAAGGTCATCCTGGGAAATGTAGTTTTTAATAGAGACACTACAGAGAAAGGCATCCTGGGAAATGTAGTTTTTAATAGAGAGACACTACAGAGAAAGGCATCCTGGTAAATGTAGTCTTTAATAGAGAGACACTACACAGATAGGCATCCTGGGAAATGAACTCACATGCATGTAGGAAATAGACTGACATAACACAGAACGGCATCCTGGTATATGACATCACAGGCATGATGGAAATAGACACTGAACAGAATGACATCCTGGGAAATGACCTCACAGGCATGATGGAAATAGACACTGCACAGAACGGCATCCTGGGAAATGACCTCAAAGGCATGATGGAAATAGACACTGCAAGAACGGCATCCAGGGAAATGACCTCACAGGCATGATGGTAATGGCTACTACACAGAATGGCATCCTGGAAAATGACCTCACAGGCATGATGGAAGTAAACATTGCACAGAACGGCATCCTGGGAAATGACCTCACATGCATGATGGAAATAGGCACTGCACAGAATGTAAGTGTAGAAACGTAGTTTGTAATAGAGACACTACAGAGAAAGGCATCCTGGGAAATGTAGTTTTTAATAGAGAGACACTACAGAGAAAGGCATCCTGGTAAATGTAGTCTTTAATACTTAGACACTACACAGAGAGGCATCCAGGCAAATGAACTCACAGGCATGATGGAAATAGACTGACACTACACAGAACGGCATCCTGGGAAATGACCTCACAGGCATGATGGAAAAAGACACTGCACAGAGAAGCATCCTGGGAAATGACCTCACAGGCATGATGGAAATAGACACTACACAGAACGGCACCCTGGGAAATGACCTCAAAGGCATGATGGAAATAGACACTGCAAGAACGGCATCCAGGGAAATGACCTCACAAGCATGATGGTAATGGACACTACACAGAATGGCATCCAGGGAAATGACCTCACAGGCATGATGGTAATAGACACTACACAGAACGGCATCCATGAATATGACCTCACAGGCATTATGGAAGTAAACACTGCACAGAACGGCATCCTGTGAAATGACCTCACAGGCATCATGGAAATAGACACTGCACAGAAGGTCATCCTGGGAAATGTAGTTTTTAATAGAGACACTACAGAGAAAGGCATCCTGGGAAATGTAGTTTTTAATAGAGAGACACTACAGAGAAAGGCATCCTGGTAAATGTAGTCTTTAATAGAGAGACACTACACAGAAAGGCATCCTGGGAAATGAACTCACATGCATGTAGGAAATAGACTGATATAACACAGAACAGCATCCTGGTATATGACATCACAGGCATGATGGAAATAGACACTGCACAGAACGACATCCTGGGAAATGACCTCACAGGCATGATGGAAATAGACACTGCACAGAACGGCATCCTGGGAAATGACCTCACAGGCATGATGGTAATGGACACTACACAGAACGGCATCCTGGAAAATGACCTCACAGGCATGATGGATTAAATATTGCACAGAATGGCATCCTGGGAAATGACCTCACATGCATGACGGAAATAGGCACTGCACAGAGAAGCATCCTGGGAAATGACCTGACAGGCATGATGGAAATAGACACTACACAGAACGGCATCCTGGGAAATGACCTCAAAGGCATGATGGAAATAGACACTGCAAGAACGGCATCCAGGGAAATGACCTCACTGGAATGATGTTAATGGACACTACACAGAATGGCATCCAGGGAAATGACCTCACAGGCATGATGGTAATGGACACTACACAGAACGGCATCCTGGAATATGACCTCACAGTCATTATGGAAGTAAACACTGCACAGAAGGGCATCCTGTGAAATGACATCACAGGCATCATGGAAATAGACACTGCACAGAAGGTCATCCTGGGAAATGTAGTTTTTAATAGAGAGACACTACACAGAAAGGCATCCTGGGAAATCAACTCACATGCATGTAGGAAATAGACTGACATAACACAGAACGGCATCCTGGTATATGACCTCACAGGCATGATGGAAATAGACACTGCACAGAACGACATCCTGGGAAATGACCTCACAGGCATGATGGAAATAGACACTGCACAGAACGGCATCCTGGGAATGACCTCACAGGCATGATGGAATTAAACACTGCACAGAACGGCATCCTGGGAAATGACCTCACAGACATGATGGAAATAGACACTGCACAAAGAAGCATCCTGGGAAATGACCTCACAGGCATGATGGAAATAGACACTACACAGAACGGCATCCTGGGAAATGACTTCAAAGGCATGATGGAAATAGACACTGCAAGAACGGCATCCTGGGAAATGACCTCACAGGCATGATGGTAATGGACACTACACAGAACGGCATCCTGGAAAATGACCTCACAGGCATGATGGATTAAACATTGCACAGAATGGCATCCTGGGAAATGACCTCACATGCATGATGGAAATAGGCACTGCACAGAGAAGCATCCTGGGAAATGACCTGACAGGCATGATGGAAATAGACACTACACAGAACGGCATCCTGGGAAATGACCTCAAAGGCATGATGGAAATAGACACTGCAAGAACAGCATCCAGGGAAATGACCTCACAGGCATGATGGTAATGGACACTACACAGAATGGCATCCTGGAAAATGACCTCACAGGCATGATGGAAGTAAACATTGCACAGAACGGCATCCTGGGAAATGACCTCACATGCATGATGGAAATAGGCACTGCACAGAATGTAAGTGTGAGAAACGTAGTTTGTAATAGAGACACTACAGAGAAAGGCATCCTGGGAAATGTAGTTTTTAATACAGAGACACTACAGAGAAAGGCATCCTGGTAAATGTAGTCTTTAATACATAGACACTACACAGAGAGGCATCCAGGCAAATGACCTCACAGGCATGATGGAAATAGACTGACACTACACAGAACGGCATCCTGGGAAATGACCTCACAGACATGATGGAAATAGACACTGCACAGAGAAGCATCCTGGGAAATGACCTCGCTTGCATGATGGAAATGGACACTACACAGAACGGCATCCTGGAATATGACCTCACAGGCATAATGGAAGTAAACACTGCACAGAACGGCATCCTGTGAAATGACCTCACAGGCATGGTGGAAATAGACACTGCACAGAAGGTCATCCTGGGAAATGTAGTTTTTAATAGAGACACTACAGAGAAAGGCATCCTGGGAAATGTAGTTTTTAATAGAGAGACACTACAGAGAAAGGCATCCTGGTAAATGTAGTCTTCAATAGAGAGACACTACACAGAAAGGCATCCTGGGAAATGACCTCACAGGCATGATGGAAATAGACACTGCACAGAACGGCATCCTGGGAAATGACCTCACAAGCATGATGGAAATAGACTGACACTACACAGACCGGCATCCTGGGAAATGACCTCACAGTCATGATGGAAATAGACACTCCACAGAACGGCATCCTGGGAAATGACCTCACAGGCATGATGGAAATAGACACTGCACAGAACTGCGTCTTGGTAAATGTAGTTTTTAAAAGAGAGACACTACAGAGAAAGGCATCCTGGGAAATGTATTCTATAATAGAGAGACTCTACACAGAGAGGCATCCTGGGTAATGACCTCACAGGCATGATGGAAATAGACAGACAGTACACATAATGGCATCCAGGGAAATGACCTTACAGGCATGATGGAAATAGACACTGCACAGAGATTCATCCTGGGAAATGCCCTCACAGTCATGATGTACATAGACACTGCAAAGAACGGCATCCTGGGAAATGACCTCACAGACATGATGGAAATAGACACTGCACAGAGATTCATCCTGGGAAATGCCCTCACAGTCATGATGTACATAGACACTGCAAGAACGGCATCCAGGGAAATGACCTCACAGGCATGATGGTAATGGACACTACACAGAATGGCATCCAGGGAAATGACCTCACAGGCATGATGGTAATGGACACTACACAGAACGGCATCCTGGAATATGACCTCACAGGCATTATGGAAGTAAACACTGCACAGAACGGCATCCTGTGAAATGACCTCACAGGCATCATAGAAATAGACACTGCACAGAAGGTCATCCTGGGATATGTAGTTTTTAATAGAGACACTACAGAGAAAGTCATCCTGGGAAATGTAGTTTTTAATAGAGAGACACTACAGAGAAAGGCATCCTGGTAAATGTAGTCTTTAATAGAGAGACACTACACAGAAAGGCATCCTGGGAAATGAACTCACATGCATGTAGGAAATAGACTGAAATTATACAGAACGGCAGCTTGGGATATGACCTCACAGGCATGATGGAAATAGACACTGCACAGAACGACATCCTGGGAAATGACCTCACAGGCATGATGGAAATAGACACTGCACAGAATGTAAGTGTGAGAAACGTAGTTTTTAATAGAGACACTACAGAGAAAGGCATCCTGGGAAATGTAGTTTTAATAGAGAGACACTACAGAGAAAGGCATCCTGGTAAATGTAGTCTTTAATACATAGACACTACACAGAGACGCATCCAGGGAAATTTCCTCACAGGCATGATGGAAATAGACTGACACTACCCAGAACGGCATCCTGGGAAATGACTTCACAGGCATGATGGAAATAGAAACTGCACAGAGAAGCATCCTGGGAAATGACCTCGCAGGCATGATGGAAATGGACACTAGAAAGAACGGCATGCTGGAATATGACCTCACAGGCATTATGGAAGTAAACAAGGCACAGAACAGCATCCTGTGAAATGACCTCACAGGCATGATGGAAATAGACACTGCACAGAAGGTCATCCTGGGAAATGTAGTTTTTAATAGAGACACTACAGAGAAAGGCATCCTGGGAAATGTAGTTTTTAATAGTGAGACACTACAGAGAAAGGCACCCTGGTAAATGTAGTCTTTAATAGAGAGACACTACACAGAAAGGCATCCTGGGAAATGAACTCACATGCATGTAGGAAATAGACTGACATTACACAGAACGGCATCCTGGGATATGACCTCACAGGCATGATGGAAATAGACACTGCACAGAAAGACATCCTGGGAAATGACCTCACAGGCATGATGGAAATAGACACTGCACAGAGAAGCATCCTGGGAAATGACCTCACAGGCATGATGGAAATAGACACTACACAGAACGGCATCCTGGGAAATGACCTCAAAGGCATGATGGTAATGGACACTACACAGAATGGCATCCAGGGAAATGACCTCACAGGCATGATGGTAATGGACACTACACAGAACGGCATCCTGGAATATGACCTCACAGGCATTATGGAAGTAAACACTGCACAGAACGGCATCCTGTGAAATGACCTCACAGGCATCATGGAAATAGACACAGCACAGAAGGTCATCCTGGGAAATGTAGTTTTTAATAGAGAGACACTACAGAGAAAGGCATCCTGGTAAATGTAGTCTTTAATAGAGAGACACTACACAGAAAGGCATCCTGGGAAATGAACTCACATGCATGTAGGAAATAGACTGACATAACACAGAACGTCATCCTGGTATATGACATCACAGGCATGATGGAAATAGACACTGCACAGAACGACATCCTGGGAAATGACTTCACAGGCATGATGGAAATAGACACTGCACAGAACGGCATCCTTGGAAATGACCTCAAAGGCATGATGGAAATAGACACTGCAAGAACGGCATCCAGGGAAATGACCTCACAGGCATGATGGTAATGGCTACTACACAGAATGGCATCCTGGAAAATGACCTCACAGGCATGATGGAAGTAAACATTGCACAGAACGGCATCCTGGGAAATGACCTCACATGCATGATGGAAATAGGCACTGCACAGAATGTAAGTGTGAGAAACGTAGTTTGTAATAGAGACACTACAGAGAAAGGCATCCTGGGGAATGTAGTTTTTAATAAATAGACACTACACAGAGAGGCATCCAGGCAAATGACCTCACAGGCATGATGGAAATAGACTGACACTACACAGAACGGCATCCTGGGAAATGACCTCACAGGCATGATGGAAATAGACACTGCACAGAGAAGCATACTGGGAAATGACCTCACAGGCATGATGGAAATAGACACTACACAGAACGGCACCCTGGGAAATGACCTCAAATGCATGATGGAAATAGACACTGCAAGAACGGCATCCAGGGAAATGACCTCACAGGCATGATGGTAATGAACACTACACAGAATGGCATCCAGGGAAATGACCTCACAGGCATGATGGTAATAGACACTACACAGAACGGCATCCTTGGAAATGACCTCAAAGGCATGATGGAAATAGACACTGCAAGAACGGCATCCAGGGAAATGACCTCACTGGAATGATGTTAACGGACACTACACAGAATGGCATCCAGGGAAATGACCTCACAGGCATGATGGTAATGGACACTACACAGAACGGCATCCTGGAATATGACCTCACAGGCATTATGGAAGTAAACACTGCACAGAACGGCATCCTGTGAAATGACATCACAGGCATCATGGAAAAAGACACTGCACAGAAGGTCATCCTGGGAAATGTAGTTTTTAATAGAGACACTACAGAGAAAGGCAACCTGGGAAATGTAGTTTTTAATAGAGAGTCACTACAGAGAAAGGCATCCTGGTAAATGTAGTCTTTAATAGAGAGACAATACACAGAAAGGCATCCTGGGAAATGAACTCACATGCATGTAGGAAATAGACTGACATAACACAGAACGGCATCCTGGTATATGACCTCACAGGCATGATGGAAATAGACACTGCACAGAACGACATCCTGGGAAATGACCTCACAGGCATGATGGAAATAGACACTGCACAGAACGGCATCCTGGGAAATGACATCACAGGCATGATGGAATTAAACATTGCACAGAACGGCATCCTGGGAAATGACCTCACAGACATGATGGAAATAGACACTGCACAAAGAAGCATCCTGGGAAATGACCTCACAGGCATGATGGAAATAGACACTACACAGAACGGCATCCTGGGAAATGACTTCAAAGGCATGATGGAAATAGACACTGCAAGAACGGCATCCTGGGAAATGACCTCACAGGCATGATGGTACTGGACACTACACAGAACGGCATCCTGGGAAATGACCTCACAGGCATGATGGATTAAACATTGCACAGAATGGCATCCTGGGAAATGACCTCACATGCATGATGGAAATACGCACTGCACAGAGAAGCATCCTGGGAAATGACCTCACAGGCATGATGGAAATAGACACTACACAGAACGGCATCCTGGGAAATGACCTCAAAGGCATGATGGAAATAGACACTGCAAGAACGGCATCCAGGGAAATGACCTCACGGGCATGATGGTAATGGACACTACACAGAATGGCATCCTGGAAAATGACCTCACAGGCATGATGGAAGTAAACATTGCACAGAACGCCATCCTGGGAAATGACCTCACATGCATGATGGAAATAGGCACTGCACAGAATGTAAGTGTGAGAAACGTAGTTTGTAATAGAGACACTACAGAGAAAGGCATCCTGGTAAATGTAGTCTTTAATACATAGACACTACACAGAGAGGCATCCAGGCAAATGACCTCACAGGCATGATGGAAATAGACTGACACTACACAGAACGGCATCCTGGGAAATGACTTCACAGGCATGATGGAAATAGACACTGCACAGAGAAGCATCCTGGGAAATGACCTCGCTTGCATGATGGAAATGGACACTACACAGAACGGCATCCTGGAATATGACCTCACAGGCATTATGGAAGTAAACACTGCACAGAACGGCATCCTGTGAAATGACCTCACAGGCATGATGGAAATAGACACTGCACAGAAGGTCATCCTGGGAAATGTAGTTTTTAATAGAGACACTACAGAGAAAGGCATCCTGGGAAATGTAGTTTTTAATAGAGAGACACTACAGAGAAAGACATCCTGGGAAATGTAGTCTTCAATAGAGAGACACTACACAGAAAGGCATCCTGGGAAATGACCTCACAGGCATGATGGAAATAGACACTGCACAGAACGGCATCCTGGGAAATGACCTCAAAGGCATGATGGAAATAGACTGACACTACACAGACCGGCATCCTGGGAAATGACCTCACAGTCATGATGGAAATAGACACTCCACAGAACAGCATCCTGGGAAATGTCCTCACAGGCATGATGGAAATAGACACTGCACAGAACTGCGTCTTGGTAAATGTAGTTTTTAAAAGAGAGACACTACAGAGAAAGGCATCCTGTGAAATGTATTCTATAATAGAGAGACACTACACAGAGAGGCATCCTGGGTAATGACCTCACAGGCATGATGGAAATAGACAGACACTACACAGAATGGCATCCAGGGAAATGACCTTACAGGCATGATGGAAATAGACACTGCACAGAGATTCATCCAGGGAAATGCCCTCACAGTCATGATGTACATAGACACTGCAAAGAACGGCATCCTGGGAAATGACCTCACAGACATGATGGAAATAGACACTGCACAGAGATTCATCCTGGGAAATGCCCTCACAGTCATGATGTACATAGACACTGCAAGAACGGCATCCAGGGAAATGACCTCACAGGCATGATGGTAATGGACACTACACAGAATGGCATCCAGGGAAATGACCTCACAGGCATGATGGTAATGGACACTAAACAGAACGGCATCCTGGAATATGACCTCACAGGCATTATGGAAGTAAACACTGCACAGAACGGCATCCTGTGAAATGACCTCACAGGCATCATGGAAATAGACACTGCACAGAAGGTCATCCTGGGAAATGTAGTTTTTAATAGAGACACTACAGAGAAAGTCATCCTGGGAAATGTAGTTTTTAATAGAGAGACACTACAGAGAAAGGCATCCTGGTAAATGTAGTCTTTAATAGAGAGACACTACACAGAAAGGCATCCTGTGAAATGAACACACATGCATGTAGGAAATAGACTGAAATTACACAGAACGGCAGCTTGGGATATGACCTCACAGGCATGATGGAAATAGACACTGCACAGAACGACATCCTGGTAAATGACCTCACAGGCATGATGGAAATAAACACTGCACAGAATGTAAGTGTGAGAAACGTAGTTTTTAACAGAGGCACTACAGAGAAAGGCATCCTGGGAAATGTAGTTTTAATAGAGAGACACTACAGAGAAAGGCATCCTGGTAAATGTAGTCTTTAATACATAGACACTACACAGAGACGCATCCAGGGAAATTTCCTCACAGGCATGATGGAAATAGACTGACACTACCCAGAACGGCATCCTGGGAAATGACCTCACAGGCATGATGGAAATAGACACTGCACAGAGAAGCATCCTGGGAAATGACCTCTCAGGCATGATGGAAATGGACACTAGAAAGAACGGCATGCTGGAATATGACCTCACAGGCATTATGGAAGTAAACAAGGCACAGAACGGCATCGTGTGAAATGACCTCACAGGCATGATGGAAATAGACACTGCACAGAAGGTCATCCTGGGAAATGTAGTTTTTAATAGAGACACTACAGAGAAAGGCATCCTGGGAAATGTAGTTTTTAATAGTGAGACACTACAGAGAAAGGCATCCTGGTAAATGTAGTCTTTAACAGAGGGACACTACACAGAAAGGCATCCTGGGAAATGAACTCACATGCATGTAGGAAATAGACTGACATTACACAGAACGGCATCCTGGGATATGACCTCACAGGCATGATGGAAATAGACACTGCACAGAAAGACATCCTGGGAAATGACCTCACAGGCATGATGGAAATAGACACTGCACAGAGAAGCATCCTGGGAAATAACCTCACAGGCATGATGGAAATAGACACTACACAGAACGGCATCCTGGGAAATGACCTCAAAGGCATGATGGTAATGGACACTGCACAGAATGGCATCCAGGGAAATGACCTCACAGGCATGATGGTAATGGACACTACACAGAACGGCATCCTGGAATATGACCTCACAGGCATGATGGAAGTAAACACTGCACTGAACGGCATCCTGTGAAATGACCTCACAGGCATGATGGTAATGGCTACTAAACAGAATGGCATCCTGGAAAATGACCTCACAGGCATGATGGAAGTAAACATTGCACAGAACGGCATCCTGGGAAATGACCTCACATGCATGATGGAAATAGGCACTGCACAGAATGTAAGTGTGAGAAACGTAGTTTGTAATAGAGACACTACAGAGAAAGGCATCCTGGGTAATGTAGTTTTTAATAGAGAGACACTACAGAGAAAGGCATCCTGGTAAATGTAGTCTTTAATACATAGACACTACACAGAGAGGCATCCAGGCAAATGACCTCACAGGCATGATGGAAATAGACTGACACTACACAGAACGGCATCCTGGGAAATGACCTCACAGGCATGATGGAAATAGACACTGCACAGAGAAGCATCCAGGGAAATGACCTCACAGGCATGATGGAAATAGACACTACACAGAATGTCATCCAGGGAAATGACCTCACAGGCATGATGGTAATGGACACTACACAGAATGGCATCCAGGGAAATGACCTCACAGGCATGATGGTAATGGACACTACACAGAACGGCATCCTGGAATATGACCTCACAGGCATTATGGAAGTAAACACTGCACAGAACGGCATCCTGTGAAATGACCTCACATGCATCAGGGAAATAGACACTGCACAGAAGTTCATCCTGGGAAATGTAGTTTTTAATAGAGAGACACTACAGAGAAAGGCATCCTGGTAAATGTAGTCTTTAATAGAGAGACACTACACAGAAAGGCATCCTGGGAAATGAACTGACATGCATGTAGGAAATAGACTGATATAACACAGAACAGCATCCTGGTATATGACATGACAGGCATGATGGAAATAGACACTGTACAGAACGACATCCTGGGAAATAACCTCACAGGCATGATGGATTAAACATTGCACAGAATGGCATCCTGGGAAATGACCTCACATGCATGATGGAAATAGGCACTGCACAGAGAAGCATCCTGGGAAATGACCTGACAGGCATGATGGAAATAGACACTACACAGAACGGCATCCTGGGAAATGACCTCAAACGCATGATGGATATAGACACTGCAAGAACGGAATCCAGGGAAATGACCTCACAGGCATGATGGTAATGGACACTACACAGAATGGCATCCTGGAAAATGACCTCACAGGCATGATGGAAGTAAACATTGCACAGAACGGCATCCTGGGAAATGACCTCACATGCATGATGGAAATAGGCACTGCACAGAATGTAAGTGTGAGAAACGTAGTTTGTAATAGAGACACTACAGAGAAAGGCATCCTGGGAAATGTAGTTTTTAATAGAGAGACACTACAGAGAAAGGCATCCTGGTAAATGCAGTCTTTAATACATAGACACTACACAGAGAGGCATCCAGGCAAATGACCTCACAGGCATGATGGAAATAGACTGACACTACACAGAACGGCATCCTGGTAAATGACCTCACAGGCATGATGGTAATGGACACTACACAGAACGGCATCCAGGAATATGACCTCACAGGCATTATGGAAGTAAACACTGCACAGAACGGCATCCTGTGAAATGACCTCACAGGCATCAGGGAAATAGACACTGCACAGAAGGTCATCCTGGGAAATGTAGTTTTTAATAGAGACACTACAGAGAAAGGCATCCTGGGAAATGTAGTTTTTAATAGAGAGACACTACAGAGAAAGGCATCCTGGTAAATGTAGTCTTTAATAGAGAGACACTACACAGAAAGGCATCCTGGGAAATGAACTGACATGCATGTAGGAAATAGACTGATATAACACAGAACATCATCCTGGTATATGACATCACAGGCATGATGGAAATAGACACTGTACAGAACGACATCCTGGGAAATAACCTAACAGGCATGATGGATTAAACATTGCACAGAATGGCATCCTGGGAAATGACCTCACATGCATGATGGAAATAGGCACTGCACAGAGAAGCATCCTGGGAAATGACCTGACAGGCATGATGGAAATAGACACTACACAGAACGGCATCCTGGGAAATGACCTCAAAGGCATGATGGAAATAGACACTGCAAGAACGGAATCCAGGGAAATGACCTCACAGGCATGATGGTAATGGACACTACACAGAATGGCATCCTGGAAAATGACCTCACAGGCATGATGGAAGTAAACATTGCACAGAACGGCATCCTGGGAAATGACCTCACATGCATGATGGAAATAGGCACTGCACAGAATGTAAGTGTGAGAAACGTAGTTTGTAATAGAGACACTACAGAGAAAGGCATCCTGGGAAATGTAGTTTTTAATAGAGAGACACTACAGAGAAAGGCATCCTGGTAAATGCAGTCTTTAATACATAGACACTACACAGAAAGGCATCCAGGCAAATGACCTCACAGGCATGATGGAAATAGACTGACACTACACAGAACGGCATCCTGGGAAATGACCTCACAGGCATGATGGAAATAGACACTGTACAGAGAAGCATCCTGGGAAATGACCTCGCTTGCATGATGGAAATGGACACTACACAGAACGGCATCCTGGGATATGACCTAACAGGCATGATGGAAATAGACACTGCACAGAACGACATCCTGGGAAATGACTTCACAGGCATGATGGAAATAGACACTACACAGAACGGCATCCTGGGAAATGACCTCAAAGGCATGATGGAAATAGACACTGCAAGAATGGCATCCAGGGAAATGACCTCACTGGAATGATGTTAATGGACACTACACAGAATGGCATCCAGGGAAATGACCTCACAGGCATGATGGTAATGGACACTACACAGAACGGCATCCTGGAATATGACCTCACAGGCATTATGGAAGTAAACACTGCACAGAACGGCATCCTGTGAAATGACATCACAGGCATCATGGAAATAGACACTGCAGAGAAGGTCATCCTGGGAAATGTAGTTTTTAATAGAGACACTACAGAGAAAGGCATCCTGGGAAATGTAGTTTTTAATACAGAGACACTACAGAGAAAGGCATCCTGGTAAATGTAGTCTTTAATAGAGAGACACTACACAGAAAGGCATCCTGGGAAATGAACTCACATGCATGTAGGAAATAGACTGACATAACACAGAACGGCATCCTGGTATATGACCTCACAGGCATGATGGAAATAGACACTGCACAGAACGACATCCTGGGAAATGACCTCACAGGCATGATGGAAATAGACACTGCACAGAACGGCATCCTGGGAAATGACCTCACAGGCATGATGGAATTAAACATTGCACAGAACGACATCCTGGGAAATGACCTCACAGACATGATGGAAATAGACACTGCACAAAGAAGCATCCTGGGAAATGACCTCACAGGCATGATGGAAATAGACACTACACAGAACGGCATCCTGGGAAATGACTTCAAAGGCATGATGGAAATAGACACTGCAAGAACGGCATCCTGGGAAATGACCTCACAGGCATGATGGTAATGGACACTACACAGAACGGCATCCTGGAAAATGACCTCACAGGCATGATGGATTAAACATTGCACAGAATGGCATCCTGGGAAATGACCTCACATGCATGATGGAAATAGGCACTGAACAGAGAAGCATCCTGGGAAATGACCTGACAGGCATGATGGAAATAGACACTACACAGAACTGCATCCTGGGAAATGACCTCAAAGGCATGATGGAAATAGACACTGCAAGAATGGCATCCAGGGAAATGACCTCACAGGCATGATGGTAATGGACACTACACAGAATGGCATCCTGGAAAATGACCTCACAGGCATGATGGAAGTAAACATTGCACAGAACGGCATCCTGGGAAATGACCTCACATGCATGATGGAAATTGGCACTGCACAGAATGTAAGTGTGAGAAACGTAGTTTGTAATAGAGACACTACAGAGAAAGGCATCCTGGGAAATGTAGTTTTTAATAGAGAGACTCTACAGAGAAAGGCATCCTGGTAAATGTAGTCTTTAATACATAGACACTACACAGAGAGGCATCCAGGCAAATGACCTCACAGGCATGATGGAAATAGACTGACACTACACAGAACGGCATCCTGGGAAATGACCTCACAGGCATGATGGAAATAGACACTGCACAGAGAAGCATCCTGGGAAATGACCTTGCTTTCATGATGGAAATGGACACTACACAGAACGGCATCCTGGAATATGACCTCACAGGCATTATGGAAGTAAACACTGCACAGAACGGCATCCTGTGAAATGACCTCACAGGCATGATGGAAATAGACACTGCACAGAAGGTCATCCTGGGAAATGTAGTTTTTAATAGAGACACTACAGAGAAAGGCATCCTGGGAAATGTAGTTTTTAATAGAGAGACACTACAGAGAAAGGCATCCTGGTAAATGTAGTCTTCAATAGAGAGACACTACACAGAAAGGCATCCTGGGAAATGACCTCACAGGCATGATGGAAATAGACACTGCACAGAACGGCATCCTGGGAAATGACCTCACAGGCATGATGGAAATAGACTGACACTACACAGACCGGCATCCTGGGAAATGACCTCACAGTCATGATGGAAATAGACACTCCACAGAACAGCATCCTGGGAAATGACCTCACAGGCATGATGGAAATAGACTCTGCACAGAACTGCGTCTTGGTAAATGTAGTTTTTAAAAGAGAGACACTACAGAGAAAGGCATCCTGTGAAATGTATTCTATAATAGAGAGACACTACACAGAGAGGCATCCTGGGTAATGACCTCACAGGCATGATGGAAATAGACAGACACTACACAGAATGGCATCCAGGGAAATGACCTTACAGGCATGATGGAAATAGACACTGCACAGAGATTCATCCTGGGAAATGCCCTCACAGTCATGATGTACATAGACACTGCAATGAACGGCATCCTGGGAAATGACCTCACAGACATGATGGAAATAGACACTGCACAGAGATTCATCCTGGGAAATGCCCTCACAGTCATGATGTACATAGACACTGCAAGAACGGCATCCAGGGAAATGACCTCACAGGCATGATGGTAATGGACACTACACAGAATGGCATCCAGGGAAATGACCTCACAGGCATGATGGTAATGGACACTACACAGAACGGCATCCTGGAATATGACCTCACAGGCATTATGGAAGTAAACACTGCACAGAACGGCATCCTGTGAAATGACCTCACAGGCATCATGGAAATAGACACTGCACAGAAGGTCATCCTGGGAAATGTAGTTTTTAATAGAGAAACTACAGAGAAAGGCATCCTGGTAAATGTAGTCTTTAATAGAGAGACACTACACAGAAAGGCATCCTGGGAAATGAACTCACATGCATGTAGGAAATAGACTGAAATTACACAGAACGGCAGCTTGGGATATGACCTCACAGGCATGATGGAAATAGACACTGCACAGAACGACATCCTGGTAAATGACCTCACAGGCATGATGGAAATAGACACTGCACAGAATGTAAGTGTGAGAAACGTAGTTTTTAATAGAGACAATACAGAGAAAGGCATCCTGGGAAATGTAGTTTTAATAGAGAGACACTACAGAGAAAGGCATCCTGGTAAATGTAGTCTTTAATACATAGACACTACACAGAGACGCATCCAGGGAAATTTCCTCACAGGCATGATGGAAATAGTGTGACACTACACAGAACGGCATCCTGGGAAATGACCTCACAGGCATGATGGAAATAGACACTGCACAGAGAAGCATCCTGGGAAATGACCTCGCAGGCATGATGGAAATGGACACTACACAGAACGGCATGCTGGAATATGACCTCACAGGCATTATGGAAGTAAACAAGGCACAGAACGGCATCCTGTGAAATGACCTCACAGGCATGATGGAAATAGACACTGCACAGAAGGTCATCCTGGGAAATGTAGTTTTTAATAGAGACACTACAGAGAAAGGCATCCTGGGAAATGTAGTTTTTAATAGAGAGACACTACAGAGAAAGGCATTCTGGTAAATGTAGTCTTTAATAGAGAGACACTACACAGAAAGGCATCCTGGGAAATGAACTCACATGCATGTAGGAAATAGACTGACATTACACAGAACGGCATCCTGGGATATGACCTCACAGGCATGATTGAAATAGACACTGCACATAAAGACATCCTGGGAAATGACCTCACAGGCATGATGGAAATAGAGACTGCACAGAGAAGCATCCTGGGAAATGACCTCACAGGCATGATGGAAATAGACACTACACAGAACGGCACCCTGGGAAATGACCTCAAAGGAATGATGGAAATAGACACTGCAAGAACGGCATCCAGGGAAATGACCTCACAGGTATGATGGTAATGGACACTACACAGAATGGCATCCAGGGAAATGACCTCACAGGCATGATGGTAATGGATACTACACAGAACGGCATCCAGGAATATGACCTCACAGGAATTATGGAAGTAAACACTGCACAGAACGGCATCCTGTGAAATGACCTCACAGGCATCAGGGAAATAGACACTGCACAGAAGGTCATCCTGGGAAATGTAGTTTTTAATAGAGACACTACAGAGAAAGGCATCCTGGGAAATGTAGTTTTTAATAGAGAGACACTACAGAGAAAGGCATTCTGGTAAATGTAGTCTTTAATAGAGAGACACTACACAGAAAGGCATCCTGGGAAATGAACTCACATGCATGTAGGAAATAGACTGATATAACACAGAACAGCATCCTGGTATATGACATCACAGGCATGATGGAAATAGACACTGTACAGAACGACATCCTGGGAAATGACCTCACAGGCATGATGGAAATAGACACTGCACAGAACGGCATCCTGGGAAATGACCTCACAGGCATGATGGTAATGGACACTACACAGAACGGCATCCTGGAAAATGACCTCACAGGCATGATGGATTAAACATTGCACAGAATGGCATCCTGGGAAATGACCTCACATGCATGATGGAAATAGGCACTGCATAGAGAAGCATCCTGGGAAATGACCTGACAGGCATGATGGAAATAGACACTACACAGAACGGCATCCTGGGAAATGACCTCAAAGGCATGATGGAAATAGACACTGCAAGAACGGCATCCAGGGAAATGACCTCACAGGCATGATGGTAATGGACACTACACAGAATGGCATCCTGGAAAATGACCTCACAGGCATGATGGAAGTAAACATTGCTCAGAACGGCATCCTGGGAAATGACCTCACATGCATGATGGAAATAGGCACTGCACAGAATGTAAGTGTGAGAAACGTAGTTTGTAATAGAGACACTACAGAGAAAGGCATCCTGGGAAATGTAGTTTTTAATAGAGAGACACTACAGAGAAAGGCATCCTGGTAAATGCAGTCTTTAATACATAGACACTACACAGAGAGGCATCCAGGCAAATGACCTCACAGGCATGATGGAAATAGACTGACACTACACAGAACGGCATCCTGGGAAATGACCTCACAGGCATGATGGAAATAGACACTGTACAGAGAAGCATCCTGGGAAATGACCTCGCTTGCATGATGGAAATGGACACTACACAGAACGGCATCCTGGAATATGACCTCACAAGCATTTTGGAAGTAAACACTGCACAGAACGGCATCCTGTGAAATGACCTCACAGGCATGATGGAAATAGACACTGCACAGAACGTCATCCGGGGAAATGTAGTTTTTAATAGAGACACTACAGAGAAAGGCATCCTGGGAAATGTAGTTTTTAATAGAGAGACACTACAGAGAAAGGCATCCTGGTAAATGTAGTCTTCAATAGAGAGACACTACACAGAAAGGCATCCTGGGAAATGAACTCACATGCATGTAGGAAATAGACTGATATTACACAGAACGGCATCCTGGGATATGACCTAACAGGCACGGTGGAAATAGACACTGCACAGAACGACATCCTGGGAAATGACCTCACAGGCATGATGGAAATAGGCACTGCACAGAATGTAAGTGTGAGAAATGTAGTTTTTAATAGAGACACTACAGAGAAAGGCATCCTGGGAAATGTAGTTTTTAATACATAGACACTACACAGAGACGCATCCAGGGAAATGACCTCACAGGCATGATGGAAATAGACTGACACTACACAAAACGGCATCCTGGGAAATGACCTCACAGGCATGATGGAAATAGACACTGCACAGAACGGCATCCTGTGAAATGACCTCACAGGTATGATGGAAATAGACACTGCACAGAAGGTCAGCCAGGGCAATGTAGTTTTTAATAGAGACACTACAGAGAAAGGCATCCTGGGAAATGTAGTTTTTAATAGAGAGACACTACAGAGAAAGTCATCCTGGTAAATGTAGTCTTTAATAGAGAGACACTACACAGAGAGGCATCCTGGGAAATGAACTCACACGCATGTAGGAAATAGACTGACATTACACAGAACGGCATCCGGGGATATGACCTCACAGGCATGATGGAATTAAACACTGCACAGAACGGCATCCTGGGAAATGACCTCACAGGCATGATGGAAATAGTCACTACACACAACGGCATCCTGGGAAATGACCTCAAAGACATGATGGAAATACACACTGCAAGAACGGTATCCTGGGAAATGACCTCACAGGCATTATTGAAATAGACTGACACTACACAGAACTGCATCCTGGGAAATGACTTCACAGGCATGATGGAAATAGACACTACACAGAAGGGCATCCTGGGAAATGACCTCACACGCATGATGTACATAGACACTGCAAAGAACGGCATCCTGGGAAATGACCTCACAGACATGATGGAAATACACACTGCACAGAGAAGCATCCTGGGAAATGACCTCACAGGCATGATGGAAATAGACACTACACAGAACGGCATCCTGGGAAATGACCTCAAAGGCATGATGGAAATAGACACTGCAAGAACGGCATCCAGGTAAATGACCTCACAGGCATGATGGTAATGGACACTACACAGAACGGCATCCTGGAAAATGACCTCACAGGCATGATGGATTAAACATTGCACAGAATGGCAGCCTGGGAAATGACCTCACATGCATGATGGAAATAGGCACTGCACAGAATGTAAGTCTGAGAAATGTAATTTTTAATAGAGACTCTACAGAGAAAGGCATCCGGGAAATGTAGTTTTGAATAGAGAGACAATACAGGGAAAGGCATCCTTGTAAATGTATTCTTTAATACAGAGACACTACACAGAGATGCATCCTGGGAAATGACCTCACAGGCATGATGGAAATAGACTGACACTACACAGAACGGCATCCTGGGAAATGACCTCACAGGCATGATGGAAATAGACACTGCACAGAACGGCATCCTGGGAAATGACCTCACAGGCATCATGGAAATAGACTGACACTACACAGACCGGCATCCTGGGAAATGACCTCACAGTCATGATGGAAATAGACACTCCACAGAACGGCATCCTGGGAAATGACCTCACAGGCAAAATGGAAATAGACACTGCACAGAACGGCATCTTGATAAATGTAGTTTTTAAAAGAGAGACACTACAGAGAAAGGCATCCTGGGAAATGTATTCTATAATAGAGAGACACTACACAGAGAGGCATCCTGGGTAATGACCTCACAGGCATGATGGAAATAGACAGACACTACACAGAATGGCATCCAGGGAAATGACCTTACAGGCATGATGGAAATAGACACTGCACAGAGATTCATCCTGGGAAATGCCCTCTCAGGCATGATGTACATAGACACTGCAAAGAACGGCATCCTGGGAAATGACCTCACAGACATGATGGAAATAGACACTGCACAGAGAAGCATCCTGGGAAATGACCTCACAGGCATGATGGAAATAGACACTACACAGAAGGGCATCCTGGGAAATGACCTCAAAGGCATGATGGAAATAGACACTGCAAGAACGGCATCCCGGGAAATGACCTCACAGGAATGATGGTAATGTACACTACACAGAATGGCATCCAGGGAAATGACCTCACAGGCATGATGGTAATGGACACTACACAGAATGGCATCCTGGAATATGACCTCACAGGCATTATGGAAGTAAACACTGCACAGAACGGCATCCTGAGAAATGACCTCACAGGCATCATGGAAATAGACACTGCACAGAAAGTCATCCTGGGAAATGTAGTTTTTAATAGAGACACTACAGAGAAAGGCATCCTGGGAAATGTAGTTTTTAATAGAGAGAGACTACAGAGAAAGGCATCCTGGTAAATGTAGTCTTTAATAGAGAGACACTACACTGAAAGGCATCCTGGGAAATGAACTCACATGCATGTAGGAAATAGACTGACATAACACAGAACGGCATCCTGGGATATGACCTCACAGGCGTGATGGAAATAGACACTGCACAGAATGACATCCTGGGAAATGACCTCACAGGCATGATGGAAATATACACTGCACAGAACGGCATCCTGGGAAATGACCTCACAGGCATGATGGAATTAAACATTGCACAGAACGGCATCCTGGGAAATGACCTCACAGACATGATGGAAATAGACACTGCACAAAGAAGCATCCTGGGAAATGACCTCACAAGCATTATGGAAGTAAACACTGCACAGAACGGCATCCTGTGAAATGACCTCACAGGCATGATGGAAATAGACACTGCACAGAAGGTCATCCTGGGAAAAGTAGCTTTTAATAGAGACACTACAGAGAAAGGCATCCTGGGAAATGTAGTTTTTAATAGAGAGACACTACAGAGAAAGGCATCCTGGTAAATGTAGTCTTCAATAGAGAGACACTACACAGAAAGTCATCCTGGGAAATGACCTCACAGGCATGATGGAAATAGACACTGCACAGAACGGCATCCTGGGAAATGACCTCACAGGCATGATGGAAATAGACTGACACTACACAGACCGGCATCCTGGGAAATGACCTCACAGTCATGATGGAAATAGACACTCCTCAGAACGGCATCCTGGGAAATGACCTCACAGGCATGATGGAAATAGACACTGCACAGAACGGCATCTTGGTAAATGTAGTTTTTAAAAGAGAGACACTACGGAGAAAGGCATCCTGGGAAATGTATTCTATAATAGAGAGACACTACACAGAGAGGCATCCTGGGTAATGACCTCACAGGCATGATGGAAATAGGCACTGCACAGAGAAGCATCCTGGGAAATGACCTGACAGGCATGATGGAAATAGACACTACACAGAACGGCATCCTGGGAAATGACCTCAAAGGCATGATGGAAATAGACACTGCAATAACGGCATCCAGGGAAATGACCTCACATGCATGATGAAAATAGGCACTGCACAGAATGTAAGTGTGAGAAACCTAGTTTGTAATAGAGACACTACAGAGAAAGGCGTCCTGGGAAATGTAGTTTTTAATAGAGAGACACTACAGAGAAAGGCATCCTGGTAAATGTAGTCTTCAATAGAGAGACACTACACAGAAAGGCATCCTGGGAAATGACCTCACAGGAATGATGGAAATAGACACTGCACAGAACGGCATCCTGAGAAATGACCTCACAGGCATGATGGAAATAGACTGACACTACACAGACCGGCATCCTGGGAAATGACCTCACAGTCATGATGGAAATAGACACTCCACAGAACGGCATCCTGGGAAATGACCTCACAGGCATGATGGAAATATCCACTGCACAGAACGGCATCTTGGTAAATGTAGTTTTTAAAAGAGAGACACTACAGAGAAAGGCATCCTGGGGAATGTATTCTATAATTGAGAGACACTACACAGAGAGGCATCCTGGGTAATGACCTCACAGGCATGATGGAAATAGACAGACACTACACAGAATGGCATCCAGGGAAATGACCTTACAGGCATGATGGAAATAGACACTGCACAGAGATTCATCCTGGGAAATGCCCTCACAGGCATGATGTACATAGACACTGCAAAGTACGGCATCCTGGGAAATGACCTCACAGTCATGATGGAAATAGACACTGTACAGAGAAGCATCCTGGGAAATGACCTCACAGGCATGATGGAAATAGACACTGCAAGAACGGCATCCAGGGAAATAACCTCACAGGCATGATGGTAATGGACACTACACAGAATGGCATCCAGGGAAATGACCTCACAGGCATGATGGTAATGGACACTACACAGAACGGCATCCTGGAAAATGACCTCACAGGCATGATGGAAGTAAACATTGCACAGAACGGCATCCTGGGAAATGACCTCACATGCATGATGGAAATAGGCACTGCACAGAATGTAAGTGTGAGAAACGTAGTTTGTAATAGAGACAATACAGAGAAAGGCATCCTGGGAAATGTAGTTTTTAATAGAGAGAAACTACAGAGAAAGGCATCCTGGTAAATGTAGTCTTTAATACATAGACACTACACAGAGAGGCATCCAGGCAAATGACCTCACAGGCATGTTGGAAATAGACTGACACTACACAGAACGGCATCCTGGGAAATGACCTCACAGGCATGATGGAAATAGACACTGCACAGAACGGCATCTTGGTAAATGTAGTTTTTAAAAGAGACACACTACGGAGAAAGGCATCCTGGGAAATGTATTCTATAATAGAGAGACACTACACAGAGAGGCATCCTGGGTAATGACCTCACAGGCATGATGGAAATAGGCACTGCACAGAGAAGCATCCTGGGAAATGACCTGACAGGCATGATGGAAATAGACACTACACAGAACGGCATCCTGGGAAATGACCTCAAAGGCATGATGGAAATAGACACTGCAATAACGGCATCCAGGGAAATGACCTCACATGCATGATGAAAATAGGCACTGCACAGAATGTAAGTGTGAGAAACCTAGTTTGTAATAGAGACACTACAGAGAAAGGCATCCTGGGAAATGTAGTTTTTAATAGAGAGACACTACAGAGAAAGGCATCCTGGTAAATGTAGTCTTCAATAGAGAGACACTACACAGAAAGGCATCCTGGGAAATGACCTCACAGGAATGATGGAAATAGACACTGCACAGAACGGCATCCTGGGAAATGACCTCACAGGCATGATGGAAATAGACTGACACTACACAGACCGGCATCCTGGGAAATGACCTCACAGTCATGATGGAAATAGACACTCCACAGAACGGCATCCTGGGAAATGACCTCACAGGCATGATGGAAATATCCACTGCACAGAACGGCATCTTGGTAAATGTAGTTTTTAAAAGAGAGACACTACAGAGAAAGGCATCCTGGGAAATGTATTCTATAATTGAGAGACACTACACAGAGAGGCATCCTGGGTAATGACCTCACAGGCATGATGGAAATAGACAGACACTACACAGAATGGCATCCAGGGAAATGACCTTACAGGCATGATGGAAATAGACACTGCACAGAGATTCAATCTGGGAAATGCCCTCACAGGCATGATGTACATAGACACTGCAAAGTACGGCATCCTGGGAAATGACCTCACAGGCATGATGGAAATAGACACTGCAAGAACGGCATCCAGGGAAATAACCTCACAGTCATGATGGTAATGGACACTACACAGAATGGCATCCAGGGAAATGACCTCACAGGCATGATGGTAATGGACACTACACAGAACGGCATCCTGGGAAATGACCTCACATGCATGATGGAAATAGGCACTGCACAGAATGTAAGTGTGAGAAACGTAGTTTGTAATAGAGACACTACAGAGAAAGGCATCCTGGGAAATGTAGTTTTTAATAGAGAGAAACTACAGAGAAAGGCATCCTGGTAAATGTAGTCTTTAATACATAGACACTACACAGAGAGGCATCCAGGCAAATGACCTCACAGGCATGATGGAAATAGACTGACACTACACAGAACGGCATCCTGGGAAATGACCTCACAGGCATGATGGAAATAGACACTGCACAGAGAAGCATCCTGGGAAATGACCTCGCTTGCATGATGGAAATGGACACTGCACAGAAGGTCATCCGGGGAAATGTAGTTTTTAATAGAGAGACACTACAGAGAAAGGCATCCTGGTAAATGTAGTCTTCAATAGAGAGACACTACACAGAAAGGCATCTTGGGAAATGAACTCACATGCATGTAGGAAATAGACTGATATTACACAGAACGGCATCCTGGGATATGACCTAACAGGCACGATGGAAATAGACACTGCACAGAACGACATCCTGGGAAAAGACCTCACAGGCATGATGGAAATAGACACTACACAGAACGGCATCCTGGGAAATGACCTCAAAGGCATGATGGAAATAGACACTGCAAGAACGGCATCCTGGGAAATGACCTCACAGGCATGATGGTAATGGACACTACACAGAACGGCATCCTGGAAAATGAACTCACAGGCATGATGGATTAAACATTGCACAGAATGGCAGCCTGGGAAATGACCTCACATGCATGATGGAAATAGGCACTGCACAGAATGTAAGTCTGAGAAATGTAGTTTTTAATAGAGACTCTACAGAGAAAGGCATCCTGGGAAATGTAGTTTTGAATAGAGAGACACTACAGGGAAAGGCATCCTTGTAAATGTATTCTTTAATACAGAGACACTACACAGAGATGCATCCTGGGAAATGACCTCACAGGCATGATGGAAATAGACTGACACTACACAGAACGGCATCCTGGGAAATGACCTCACAGGCATGATGGAAATAGACACTGCACAGAACGGCATCCTGGGAAATGACCTCACAGGCATGATGGAAATAGACTGACACTACACAGACCGGCATCCTGGGAAATGACCTCACAGTCATGATGGAAATAGACACTCCACAGAACGGCATCCTGGGAAATGACCTCACAGGCATGATGGAAATAGACACTGCACAGAACGGCATCTTGGTAAATGTAGTTTTTAAAAGAGAGACACTACAGAGAAAGGCATCCTGGGAAATGTATTCTATAATAGAGAGACACTACACAGAGAGGCATCCTGGGTAATGACCTCACAGGCATGATGGAAATAGACAGACACTACACAGAATGGCATCCAGGGAAATGACCTTACAGGCATGATGGAAATAGACACTGTACAGAGATTCATCCTGGGAAATGCCCTCTCAGGCATGATGTACATAGACACTGCAAAGAACGGCATCCTGGGAAATGACCTCACAGGCATGATGGAAATACACACTGCACAGAACGGCATCCTGGGAAATGACCTCACAGGCATGATGGAATTAAACATTGCACAGAACGGCATCCTGGGAAATGACCTCAAAGGCATGATGGAAATAGACACTGCAAGAACGGCATCCAGGGAAATGACCTCACAGGAATGATGGTAATGTACACTACACAGAATGGCATCCAGGGAAATGACCTCACAGGCATGATGGTAATGGACACTACACAGAACAGCGTCCTGGAATATGACCTCACAGGCATTATGGAAGTAAACACTGCACAGAACGGCATCCTGTGAAATGACCTCACAGGCATCATGGAAATAGACACTGCACAGAAGGTCATCCTGGGAAATGTAGTTTTTAATAGAGACACTACAGAGAAAGGCATCCTGGGAAATGTAGTTTTTAATAGAGAGACACTACAGAGAAAGGCATCCTGGTAAATGTAGTCTTTAATAGAGAGACACTACACAGAAAGGCATCCTGGGAAATGAACTCACATGCATGTAGGAAATAGACTGACATAACACAGAACGGCATCCTGGTATATGACCTCACAGGCATGATGGAAATAGACACTGCACAGAACGACATCCTGGGAAATGACCTCACAGGCATGATGGGAATAGACACTGCACAGAACGGCATCCTGGGAAATGACCTCACAGGCATGATGGATTAAACATTGCACAGAATGGCATCATGGGAAATGACCACACATGCATGATGGAAATAGGCACTGCACATAGAAGCATCCTGGGAAATGACCTGACAGGCATGATGGAAATAGACACTACACAGAACGGCATCCTGGGAAATGACCTCAAAGGCATGATGGAAATAGACACTGCAAGAACGGCATCCAGGGAAATGACCTCACAGGCATGATGGTAATGGACACTACACAGAATGGCATCCTGGAAAATGACCTCACAGGCATGATGGAAGTAAACATTGCACAGAACGGCATCCTGGGAAATGACCTCACATGCATGATGGAAATAGGCACTGCACAGAATGTAAGTGTGAGAAACGTAGTTTCTAATAGAGACACTACAGAGAAAGGCATCCTGGGAAATGTAGTTTTTAATAGAGAGACACTACAGAGAAAGGCATCCTGGGAAATGAACTCACATGCATGTAGGAAATAGACTGACATAACACAGAACGGCATCCTGGGATATGACCTCACAGGCATGATGGAAATAGACACTGCACAGAACGACATCCTGGGAAATGACCTCACAGGCATGATGGAAATATACACTGCACAGAACGGCATCCTAGGAAATGACCTCACAGGCATGATGGAATTAAACATTGCACAGAACGGCATCCTGGGAAATGACCTCACAGTCATGATGGAAATAGGCACTGCACAGAGAAGCATCCTGGGAAATGACCTGACAGGCATGATGGAAATAGACACTACACAGAACGGCATCCTGGGAAATGACCTCAAAGGCATGATGGAAATAGACACTGCAAGAACGGCATCCAGGGAAATGACCTCACTGGCATGATGGTAATGGACACTACACACTATGGCATCCTGGAAAATGACCTCACATGCATGATGGATAGGCACTGCACAGAATGTAAGTGTGAGAAACGTAGTTTGTAATAGAGACACTACAGAGAAAGGCATCCTGGGAAATGTAGTTTTTAATAGAGAGACACTACAGAGAAAGGCATCCTGTTAAATGTAGTCTTTAATACATAGACACTACACAGAGGGGCATCCAGGCAAATGACCTCACAGGCATGATGGAAATAGACTGACACTACACAGAACGGCATCCTGGGAAATGACCTCACAGGCATGATGGGAATAGACACTGCACAGAGAAGCATCCTGGGAAATGACCTCGCTTGCATGATGGAAATGGACACTACACAGAACGGCATCCTGGAATATGACCTCACAGGCATTATGGAAGTAAACACTGCACAGAACGGCATCCTGTGAAATGACCTCACAGGCATGATGGAAATAGACACTGCACATAAGGTCATCCTGGGAAATGTAGTTTTTAATTGAGAGACACTACAGAGAAAGGCATCCTGGTAAATGTAGTCTTCAATAGAGAGACACTACACAGAAAGTCATCCTGGGAAATGACCTCACAGGCATGATGGAAATAGACTGACACTACACAGACCGGCATCCTGGGAAATGACCTCACAGTCATGATGGAAATAGACACTCCACAGAACGGCATCTTGGGAAATGACCTCACAGGCATGATGGAAATAGACACTGCACAGAACGGCATCTTGGTAAATGTAGTTTTTAAAAGAGAGACACTACGGAGAAAGGCATCCTGGGAAATGTATTCTATAATAGAGAGACACTACACAGAGAGGCATCCTGGGTAATGACCTCACAGGCATGATGGAAATAGACAGACACTACACAGAAGGGCATCCAGGGAAATGACCTTACAGGCATGATGGAAATAGACACTGCACAGAGATTCATCCTGGGAAATGCCCTCACAGGCATGATGTACATAGACACTGCAAAGAACGACATCCTGGGAAATGACCTCACAGACATGATGGAAATAGACACTGCACAGAGAAGCATCCTGGGAAATGACCTCACAGGCATGATGGAAATAGACACTACACAGAACGGCATCCTGGGAAATGACCTCAAAGGCATGATGGAAATAGACACTGCAAGAACGGCATCCAGGGAAATGACCTCACAGGCATGATGGTAATGGACACTACACAGAATGGCATCCAGGGAAATGACCTCACAGGCATGATGGTAATGGACAATACACAGAACGGCATCCTGGAATATGACCTCACATGCATTATGGAAGTAAACACTGCACAGAACGGAATCCTGTGAAATGACCTCACAGGCATCATGGAAATAGACACTGCACAGAAGATCATCCTGGGAAATGTAGTTTTTAATAGAGACACTACAGAGAAAGGCATCATGGGAAATGTAGTTTTTAATAGAGAGACACTACAGAGAAAGGCATCCTGGTAAATGTATTCTTTAATAGAGAGACACTACACAGAAAGGCATCCTGGGAAATGAACTCACATGCATGTAGGAAATAGACTGACATAACACAGAACGGCATCCTGGTATATGACCTCACAGGCATGATGGAAATAGACACTGCACAGAACGGCATCCTTGGAAATGACCTCACAGGCATGATGGAAATAGACACTGCACAGAACGGCATCCTGGGAAATGACCTCACAGGCATGATGGAATTAAACATTGCACAGAACGGCATCCTGGGAAATGACCTCACAGACATGATGGTAATAGACACTGCACAGAACGGCATCCTGGGAAATGACTTCAAAGGCATGATGGAAATAGACACTGCAAGAACGGCATCCTGGGAAATGACCTCACAGGCATGATGGTAATGGACACTACACAGAACGGCATCCTGGAAAATGACCTCACAGGCATGATGGATTAAACATTGCACAGAATGGCATCCTGGGAAATGACCTCACATCCATGATGGAAATAGGCACTGCACAGAGAAGCATCCTGGGAAATGACCTGACAGGCATGATGGAAATAGACACTACACAGAACGGCATCCTGGGAAATGACCTCAAAGGCATGATGGAAATAGACACTGCAAGAACGGCATCCAGGGAAATGACCTCACTGGCATGATGGTATAGGACACTACACAGAATGGCATCCTGGAAAATGACATCACAGGCATGATGGAAGTAAACATTGCACAGAACGGCATCCTGGGAAATGACCTCACATGCATGATGGAAATAGGCACTGCACAGAATATAAGTGTGAGAAACGTAGTTTGTAATAGAGACACTACAGTGAAAGGCATCCTGGGAAATGTAGTTTTTAATAGAGAGACACTACAGAGAAAGGCATCCTGGTAAATGTAGTCTTTAATACATAGACACCACACAGAGAGGCATCCAGGCAAATGACCTCACAGGCATGATGGAAATAGACTGACACTACACAGAACGGCATCCTGGGAAATGACCTCACAGGCATGATGGAAATAGACACTGCAGAGAGAAGCATCCTGGGAAATGACCTCGCTTGCATGATGGAAATGGACACTACACAGAACTGCATCCTGGAATATGACCTCACAGGCATTATGGAAGTAAACACTGCACAGAACGGCATCCTGTGAAATGACCTCACAGGCATGATGGAAATAGACACTGCACAGAAGGTCATCCTGGGAAATGTAGTTTTTAATAGAGACACTACAGAGAAAGGCATCCTGGGAAATGTAGTTTTTAATAGAGAGACACTACAGAGAAAGGCATCCTGGTAAATGTAGTCTTCAATAGAGAGACACTACACAGAAAGGCATCCTGGGAAATGACCTCACAGGCATGATGGAAATAGACACTGCACAGAACGGCATCCTGGGAAATGACCTCACAGGCATGATGGAAATAGACTGACACTACACAGACCGGCATCCTGGGAAATGACCTCACAGTCATGATGGAAATAGACACTCCACAGAACGGCATCCTGGGAAATGACCTCACAGGCATGATGGAAATAGACACTGCACAGAACGGCATCTTGGTAAATGTAGTTTTTAAAAGAGAGACACTACAGAGAAAGGCATCCTGGGAAATGTATTCTATAATTGAGAGACACTACACAGAGAGGCTTCCTGGGTAATGACCTCACAGGCATGATGGAAATAGACAGACACTACACAGAATGGCATCCAGGGAAATGACCTGACAGGCATGATGGAAATAGACACTGCACAGAGATTCATCCTGGGAAATGCCCTCACAGGCATGATGTACATAGACACTGCAAAGTACGGCATCCTGGGAAATGACCTCACAGGCATGATGGAAATAGACACTGCAAGAACGGCATCCAGGGAAATAACCTCACAGTCATGATGGTAATGGACACTACACAGAATGGCATCCAGGGAAATGACCTCACAGGCATGATGGTAATGGACACTACACAGAACGGCATCCTGGGAAATGACCTCACATGCATGATGGAAATAGGCACTGCACAGAATGTAAGTGTGAGAAACGTAGTTTGTAATAGAGACACTACAGAGAAAGGCATCCTGGGAAATGTAGTTTTTAATAGAGAGAAACTACAGAGAAAGGCATCCTGGTAAATGTAGTCTTTAATACATAGACACTACACAGAGAGGCATCCAGGCAAATGACCTCACAGGCATGATGGAAATAGACTGACACTACACAGAACGGCATCCTGGGAAATGACCTCACAGGCATGATGGAAATAGACACTGCACAGAAGCATCCTGGGAAATGACCTCGCTTGCATGATGGAAATGGACACTACACAGAACGGCATCCTGGAATATGACCTCACAGGCATTATGGAAGTAAACACTGCACAGAACGGCATCCTGTGAAATGACCTCACAGGCATGATGGAAATAGACACTGCACAGAAGGTCATCCGGGGAAATGTAGTTTTTAATAGAGAGACACTACAGAGAAAGGCATCCTGGTAAATGTAGTCTTCAATAGAGAGACACTACACAGAAAGGCATCTTGGGAAATGAACTCACATGCATGTAGGAAATAGACTGATATTACACAGAACGGCATCCTGGGATATGACCTAACAGGCACGATGGAAATAGACACTGCACAGAACGACATCCTGGGAAAAGACCTCACAGGCATGATGGAAATAGACACTACACAGAACGGCATCCTGGGAAATGACCTCAAAGGCATGATGGAAATAGACACTGCAAGAACGGCATCCTGGGAAATGACCTCACAGGCATGATGGTAATGGACACTACACAGAACGGCATCCTGGAAAATGAACTCACAGGCATGATGGATTAAACATTGCACAGAATGGCAGCCTGGGAAATGACCTCACATGCATGATGGAAATAGGCACTGCACAGAATGTAAGTCTGAGAAATGTAGTTTTTAATAGAGACTCTACAGAGAAAGGCATCCTGGGAAATGTAGTTTTGAATAGAGAGACACTACAGGGAAAGGCATCCTTGTAAATGTATTCTTTAATACAGAGACTCTACACAGAGATGCATCCTGGGAAATGACCTCACAGGCATGATGGAAATAGACTGACACTACACAGAACGGCATCCTGGGAAATGACCTCACAGGCATGATGGAAATAGACACTGCACAGAACGGCATCCTGGGAAATGACCTCACAGGCATGATGGAAATAGACTGACACTACACAGACCGGCATCCTGGGAAATGACCTCACAGTCATGATGGAAATAGACACTCCACAGAACGGCATCCTGGGAAATGACCTCACAGGCATGATGGAAATAGACACTGCACAGAACGGCATCTTGGTAAATGTAGTTTTTAAAAGAGAGACACTACAGAGAAAGGCATCCTGGGAAATGTATTCTATAATAGAGAGACACTACACAGAGAGGCATCCTGGGTAATGACCTCACAGGCATGATGGAAATAGACAGACACTACACAGAATGGCATCCAGGGAAATGACCTTACAGGCATGATGGAAATAGACACTGTACAGAGATTCATCCTGGGAAATGCCCTCTCAGGCATGATGTACATAGACACTGCAAAGAACGGCATCCTGGGAAATGACCTCACAGGCATGATGGAAATACACACTGCACAGAACGGCATCCTGGGAAATGACCTCACAGGCATGATGGAATTAAACATTGCACAGAACGGCATCCTGGGAAATGACCTCAAAGGCATGATGGAAATAGACACTGCAAGAACGGCATCCAGGGAAATGACCTCACAGGAATGATGGTAATGTACACTACACAGAATGGCATCCAGGGAAATGACCTCACAGGCATGATGGTAATGGACACTACACAGAACAGCGTCCTGGAATATGACCTCACAGGCATTATGGAAGTAAACACTGCACAGAACGGCATCCTGTGAAATGACCTCACAGGCATCATGGAAATAGACACTGCACAGAAGGTCATCCTGGGAAATGTAGTTTTTAATAGAGACACTACAGAGAAAGGCATCCTGGGAAATGTAGTTTTTAATAGAGAGACACTACAGAGAAAGGCATCCTGGTAAATATAGTCTTTAATAGAGAGACACTACACAGAAAGGCATCCTGGGAAATGAACTCACATGCATGTAGGAAATAGACTGACATAACACAGAACGGCATCCTGGGATATGACCTCACAGGCATGATTGAAATAGACACTGCACAGAACGACATCCTGGGAAATGACCTCACAAGCATGATGGAAATATACACTGCACAGAACGGCATCCTGGGAAATGACCTCACAGGCATGATGGAATTAAACATTGCACAGAACGGCATCCTGGCAAATGACCTCACAGACATGATGGAAATAGACACTGCACAAAGAAGCATCCTGGGAAATGAACTCACATGCATGTAGGAAATAGACTGACATAACACAGAACGGCATCCTGGTATATGACCTCACAGGCATGATGGAAATAGACACTGCACAGAACGACATCCTGGGAAATGACCTCACAGGCATGATGGGAATAGACACTGCACAGAACGGCATCCTGGGAAATGACCTCACAGGCATGATGGATTAAACATTGCACAGAATGGCATCATGGGAAATGACCACACATGCATGATGGAAATAGGCACTGCACATAGAAGCATCCTGGGAAATGACCTGACAGGCATGATGGAAATAGACACTACACAGAACGGCATCCTGGGAAATGACCTCAAAGGCATGATGGAAATAGACACTGCAAGAACGGCATCCGGGGAAATGACCTCACAGGCATGATGGTAATGGACACTACACAGAATGGCATCCTGGAAAATGACCTCACAGGCATGATGGAAGTAAACATTGCACAGAACGGCATCCTGGGAAATGACCTCACATGCATGATGGAAATAGGCACTGCACAGAATGTAAGTGTGAGAAACGTAGTTTCTAATAGAGACACTACAGAGAAAGGCATCCTGGGAAATGTAGTTTTTAATAGAGAGACACTACAGAGAAAGGCATCCTGGGAAATGAACTCACATGCATGTAGGAAATAGACTGACATAACACAGAACGGCATCCTGGGATATGACCTCACAGGCATGATGGAAATAGACACTGCACAGAACGACATCCAGGGAAATGACCTCACAGGCATGATGGAAATATACACTGCACAGAACGGCATCCTAGGAAATGAACTCACAGGCATGATGGAATTAAACATTGCACAGAACGGCATCCTGGGAAATGACCTCACAGTCATGATGGAAATAGGCACTGCACAGAACGGCATCTTGGTAAATGTAGTTTTTAAAAGAGAGACACTACAGAGAAAGGCATCCTGGGAAATGTATTCTATAATTGAGAGACACTACACAGAGAGGCTTCCTGGGTAATGACCTCACAGGCATGATGGAAATAGACAGACACTACACAGAATGGCATCCAGGGAAATGACCTGACAGGCATGATGGAAATAGACACTGCACAGAGATTCATCCTGGGAAATGCCCTCACAGGCATGATGTACATAGACACTGCAAAGTACGGCATCCTGGGAAATGACCTCACAGGCATGATGGAAATAGACACTGCAAGAACGGCATCCAGGGAAATAACCTCACAGTCATGATGGTAATGGACACTACACAGAATGGCATCCAGGGAAATGACCTCACAGGCATGATGGTAATGGACACTACACAGAACGGCATCCTGGGAAATGACCTCACATGCATGATGGAAATAGGCACTGCACAGAATGTAAGTGTGAGAAACGTAGTTTGTAATAGAGACACTACAGAGAAAGGCATCCTGGGAAATGTAGTTTTTAATAGAGAGAAACTACAGAGAAAGGCATCCTGGTAAATGTAGTCTTTAATACATAGACACTACACAGAGAGGCATCCAGGCAAATGACCTCACAGGCATGATGGAAATAGACTGACACTACACAGAACGGCATCCTGGGAAATGACCTCACAGGCATGATGGAAATAGACACTGCACAGAGAAGCATCCTGGGAAATGACCTCGCTTGCATGATGGAAATGGACACTACACAGAACGGCATCCTGGAATATGACCTCACAGGCATTATGGAAGTAAACACTGCACAGAACGGCATCCTGTGAAATGACCTCACAGGCATGATGGAAATAGACACTGCACAGAAGGTCATCCGGGGAAATGTAGTTTTTAATAGAGAGACACTACAGAGAAAGGCATCCTGGTAAATGTAGTCTTCAATAGAGAGACACTACACAGAAAGGCATCTTGGGAAATGAACTCACATGCATGTAGGAAATAGACTGATATTACACAGAACGGCATCCTGGGATATGACCTAACAGGCACGATGGAAATAGACACTGCACAGAACGACATCCTGGGAAAAGACCTCACAGGCATGATGGAAATAGACACTACACAGAACGGCATCCTGGGAAATGACCTCAAAGGCATGATGGAAATAGACACTGCAAGAACGGCATCCTGGGAAATGACCTCACAGGCATGATGGTAATGGACACTACACAGAACGGCATCCTGGAAAATGAACTCACAGGCATGATGGATTAAACATTGCACAGAATGGCAGCCTGGGAAATGACCTCACATGCATGATGGAAATAGGCACTGCACAGAATGTAAGTCTGAGAAATGTAGTTTTTAATAGAGACTCTACAGAGAAAGGCATCCTGGGAAATGTAGTTTTGAATAGAGAGACACTACAGGGAAAGGCATCCTTGTAAATGTATTCTTTAATACAGAGACACTACACAGAGATGCATCCTGGGAAATGACCTCACAGGCATGATGGAAATAGACTGACACTACACAGAACGGCATCCTGGGAAATGACCTCACAGGCATGATGGAAATAGACACTGCACAGAACGGCATCCTGGGAAATGACCTCACAGGCATGATGGTAATGGACACTACACAGAACAGCGTCCTGGAATATGACCTCACAGGCATTATGGAAGTAAACACTGCACAGAACGGCATCCTGTGAAATGACCTCACAGGCATCATGGAAATAGACACTGCACAGAAGGTCATCCTGGGAAATGTAGTTTTTAATAGAGACACTACAGAGAAAGGCATCCTGGGAAATGTAGTTTTTAATAGAGAGACACTACAGAGAAAGGCATCCTGGTAAATGTAGTCTTTAATAGAGAGACACTACACAGAAAGGCATCCTGGGAAATGAACTCACATGCATGTAGGAAATAGACTGACATAACACAGAACGGCATCCTGGGATATGACCTCACAGGCATGATTGAAATAGACACTGCACAGAACGACATCCTGGGAAATGACCTCACAGGCATGATGGAAATATACACTGCACAGAACGGCATCCTGGGAAATGACCTCACAGGCATGATGGAATTAAACATTGCACAGAACGGCATCCTGGCAAATGACCTCACAGACATGATGGAAATAGACACTGCACAAAGAAGCATCCTGGGAAATGAACTCACATGCATGTAGGAAATAGACTGACATAACACAGAACGGCATCCTGGTATATGACCTCACAGGCATGATGGAAATAGACACTGCACAGAACGACATCCTGGGAAATGACCTCACAGGCATGATGGGAATAGACACTGCACAGAACGGCATCCTGGGAAATGACCTCACAGGCATGATGGATTAAACATTGCACAGAATGGCATCATGGGAAATGACCACACATGCATGATGGAAATAGGCACTGCACATAGAAGCATCCTGGGAAATGACCTGACAGGCATGATGGAAATAGACACTACACAGAACGGCATCCTGGGAAATGACCTCAAAGGCATGATGGAAATAGACACTGCAAGAACGGCATCCGGGGAAATGACCTCACAGGCATGATGGTAATGGACACTACACAGAATGGCATCCTGGAAAATGACCTCACAGGCATGATGGAAGTAAACATTGCACAGAACGGCATCCTGGGAAATGACCTCACATGCATGATGGAAATAGGCACTGCACAGAATGTAAGTGTGAGAAACGTAGTTTCTAATAGAGACACTACAGAGAAAGGCATCCTGGGAAATGTAGTTTTTAATAGAGAGACACTACAGAGAAAGGCATCCTGGGAAATGAACTCACATGCATGTAGGAAATAGACTGACATAACACAGAACGGCATCCTGGGATATGACCTCACAGGCATGATGGAAATAGACACTGCACAGAACGACATCCAGGGAAATGACCTCACAGGCATGATGGAAATATACACTGCACAGAACGGCATCCTAGGAAATGAACTCACAGGCATGATGGAATTAAACATTGCACAGAACGGCATCCTGGGAAATGACCTCACAGTCATGATGGAAATAGGCACTGCACAGAGAAGCATCCTGGGAAATGACCTGACAGGCATGATGGAAATAGACACTACACAGAACGGCATCCTGGGAAATGACCTCAAAGGCATGATGGAAATAGACACTGCAAGAACGGCATCCAGGGAAATGACCTCACTGGCATGATGGTAATGGACACTACACACTATGGCATCCTGGAAAATGACCTCACAGGCATGATGGAAGTAAACATTGCACAGAACGGCATCCTGGGAAATGACCTCACATGCATGATGGATAGGCACTGCACAGAATGTAAGTGTGAGAAACGTAGTTTGTAATAGAGACACTACAGAGAAAGGCATCCTGGGAAATGTAGTTTTTAATAGAGAGAAACTACAGAGAAAGGCATCCTGTTAAATGAAGTCTTTAATACATAGACACTACACAGAGAGGCATCCAGGCAAATGACCTCACAGGCATGATGGAAATAGACTGACACTACACAGAACGGCATCCTGGGAAATGACCTCACAGGCATGATGGGAATAGACACTGCACAGAGAAGCATCCTGGGAAATGACCTCGCTTGCATGATGGAAATGGACACTACACAGAACGGCATCCTGGAATATGACCTCACAGGCATTATGGAAGTAAACACTGCACAGAACGGCATCCTGTGAAATGACCTCACAGGCATGATGGAAATAGACACTGCACATAAGGTCATCCTGGGAAATGTAGTTTTTAATAGAGACACTACAGAGAAAGGCATCCTGGGAAATGTAGTTTTTAATTGAGAGACACTACAGAGAAAGGCATCCTGGTAAATGTAGTCTTCAATAGAGAGACACTACACAGAAAGTCATCCTGGGAAATGACCTCACAGGCATGATGGAAATAGACACTGCACAGAACGGCATCCTGGGAAATGACCTCACAGGCATGATGGAAATAGACTGACACTACACAGACCGGCATCCTGGGAAATGACCTCACAGTCATGATGGAAATAGACACTCCACAGAACGGCATCTTGGGAAATGACCTCACAGGCATGATGGAAATAGACACTGCACAGAACGGCATCTTGGTAAATGTAGTTTTTAAAAGAGAGACACTACGGAGAAAGGCATCCTGGGAAATGTATTCTATAATAGAGAGACACTACACAGAGAGGCATCCTGGGTAATGACCTCACAGGCATGATGGAAATAGACAGACACTACACAGAAGGGCATCCAGGGAAATGACCTTACAGGCATGATGGAAATAGACACTGCACAGAGATTCATCCTGGGAAATGCCCTCACAGGCATGATGTACATAGACACTGCAAAGAACGGCATCCTGGGAAATGACCTCACAGACATGATGGAAATAGACACTGCACAGAGAAGCATCCTGGGAAATGACCTCACAGGCATGATGGAAATAGACACTACACAGAACGGCATCCTGGGAAATGACCTCAAAGGCATGATGGAAATAGACACTGCAAGAACGGCATCCAGGGAAATGACCTCACAGGCATGATGGTAATGGACACTACACAGAATGGCATCCAGGGAAATGACCTCACAGGCATGATGGTAATGGACAATACACAGAACGGCATCCTGGAATATGACCTCACATGCATTATGGAAGTAAACACTGCACAGAACGGAATCCTGTGAAATGACCTCACAGGCATCATGGAAATAGACACTGCACAGAAGATCATCCTGGGAAATGTAGTTTTTAATAGAGACACTACAGAGAAAGGCATCATGGGAAATGTAGTTTTTAATAGAGAGACACTACAGAGAAAGGCATCCTGGTAAATGTATTCTTTAATAGAGAGACACTACACAGAAAGGCATCCTGGGAAATGAACTCACATGCATGTAGGAAATAGACTGACATAACACAGAAAGGCATCCTGGTATATGACCTCACAGGCATGATGGAAATAGACACTGCACAGAACGGCATCCTGGGAAATGACCTCACAGGCATGATGGAAATAGACACTGCACAGAACGGCATCCTGGGAAATGACCTCACAGGCATGATGGAATTAAACATTGCACAGAACGGCATCCTGGGAAATGACCTCACAGACATGATGGTAATAGACACTGCACAGAACGGCATCCTGGGAAATGACTTCAAAGGCATGATGGAAATAGACACTGCAAGAACGGCATCCTGGGAAATGACCTCACAGGCATGATGGTAATGGACACTACACAGAACGGCATCCTGGAAAATGACCTCACAGGCATGATGGATTAAACATTGCACAGAATGGCATCCTGGGAAATGACCTCACATCCATGATGGAAATAGGCACTGCACAGAGAAGCATCCTGGGAAATGACCTGACAGGCATGATGGAAATAGACACTACACAGAACGGCATCCTGGGAAATGACCTCACAGGCATGATGGAAATAGACACTGCAAGAACGGCATCCAGGGAAATGACCTCACTGGCATGATGGTATAGGACACTACACAGAATGGCATCCTGGAAAATGACCTCACAGGCATGATGGAAGTAAACATTGCACAGAACGGCATCCTGGGAAATGACCTCACATGCATGATGGAAATAGGCACTGCACAGAATATAAGTGTGAGAAACGTAGTTTGTAATAGAGACACTACAGAGAAAGGCATCCTGGGAAATGTAGTTTTTAATAGAGAGACACTACAGAGAAAGGCATCCTGGTAAATGTAGTCTTTAATACATAGACACCACACAGAGAGGCATCCAGGCAAATGACCTCACAGGCATGATGGAAATAGACTGACACTACACAGAACGGCATCCTGGGAAATGACCTCACAGGCATGATGGAAATAGACACTGCACAGAGAAGCATCCTGGGAAATGACCTCGCTTGCATGATGGAAATGGACACTACACAGAACGGCATCCTGGAATATGACCTCACAGGCATTATGGAAGTAAACACTGCACAGAACGGCATCCTGTGAAATGACCTCACAGGCATGATGGAAATAGACACTGCACAGAAGGTCATCCTGGGAAATGTAGTTTTTAATATAGACACTACAGAGAAAGGCATCCTGGGAAATGTAGTCTTCAATAGAGAGACACTACACAGAAAGGCATCCTGGGAAATGACCTCACAGGCATGATGGAAATAGACACTGCACAGAACGGCATCCTGGGAAATGACCTCACAGGCATGATGGAAATAGACTGACACTACACAGACCGGCATCCTGGGAAATGACCTCACAGTCATGATGGAAATAGACACTCCACAGAACGGCATCCTGGGAAATGACCTCACAGGCATGATGGAAATAGACACTGCACAGAACGGCATCTTGGTAAATGTAGTTTTTAAAAGAGAGACACTACAGAGAAAGGCATCCTGGGAAATGTATTCTATAATTGAGAGACACTACACAGAGAGGCTTCCTGGGTAATGACCTCACAGGCATGATGGAAATAGACAGACACTACATAGAATGGCATCCAGGGAAATGACCTGACAGGCATGATGGAAATAGACACTGCACAGAGATTCATCCTGGGAAATGCCCTCACAGGCATGATGTACATAGACACTGCAAAGAACGGCATCCTGGGAAATGACCTCACAGACATGCTGGAAATAGACACTGCACAGAGAAGCATCCTGGGAAATGACCTCACAAGCATGATGGAAATAGACACTACACAGAACGGCATCCTGGGAAATGACCTCAAAGGCATGATGGAAATAGACACTGCAAGAACGGCACCCAGGGAAATAACCTCACAGGCATGATGGTAATGGACACTACACAGAATGGCATCCAGGGAAATGACCTCACAGGCATGATGGTAATGGACACTACAGAGAACGGCATCCTGGAATATGACCTCACAGGCATTATGGAAGTAAACACTGCACAGAACGGCATCATGTGAAATGACCTCACAGGCATGATGGAAATAGACACTACACAGAAGGTCATCCTGGGAAATGTAGTTTTTAACAGAGACACTACAGAGAAAGGCATCCTGGGAAATGTAGTTTTTAATAGAGAGACACTACAGAGAAAGGCAACCTGGTAAATGTAGTCTTTAATAGAGAGACACTACACAGAAAGGCATCCTGGGAAATGAACTCACATGCATGTAGGAAATGGACTGAAATTACACAGAACGGCAGCTTGGGATATGACCTCACAGGCATGATGGAAATAGACACTGCACAGAACGACATCCTGGGAAATGACCTCACAGGCATGATGGAAATAGACACTGCACAGAATGTAAGTGTGAGAAACGTAGTTTTTAATAGAGAAACTACAGAGAAAGGCATCCTGGGAAATGTAGTTTTTAATAGAGAGACACTACAGAGAAAGGCATCCTGGTAAATGTAGTCTTTAATACATAGACACTACACAGAGACGCATCCAGGGAAATTTCCTCACAGGCATGATGGAAATAGACTGACCCTACCCAGAACGGCATCCTGGGAAATGACCTCACAGGCATGATGGAAATAGACACTGCACAGAGAAGCATCCTGGGAAATGACCTCGCAGGCATGATGGAAATGGACACTACACAGAACGGCATTCTGGAATATGACCTCACAGGCATTATGGAAGTAAACACGGCACTGAACGGCATCCTGTGAAATGACCTCACAGGCATGATGGAAATAGACACTGCACAGAAGGTCATCCTTGGAAATGTAGTTTTTAATAGAGACACTACAGAGAAAGGCATCCTGGGAAATGTAGTTTTTAATCGAGAGACACTACAGAGAAAGGCATCCTGGGAAATGAACTCACATGCATGTAGGAAATAGACTGACATAACACAGAACGGCATCCTGGGATATGACCACACAGGCATGATGGAAATAGACACTGCACAGAACGACATCCTGGGAAATGACCTCACAGGCATGATGGAAATATACACTGCACAGAACGGCATCCTGGGAAATGACCTCACAGGCATGATGGAATTATACATTGCACAGAACGGCATCCTGGGAAATGACCTCACAGTCATGATGGAAATAGGCACTGCACAGAGAAGCATCCTGGAAAATGACCTGACAGGCATGATGGAAATAGACACTAAACAGAACGGCATCCTGGGAAATGACCTCAAAGGCATGATGGAAATAGACACTGTAAGAACGGCATCCAGGGAAATGACCTCACAGGCATGATGGTAATGGACACTACACACTATGGCATCCTGGAGAATGACCTCACAGGCATGATGGAAATAGGCACTGCACAGAATATAAGTGTGAGAAACGTAGTTTGTAATAGAGACACTACAGAGAAAGGCATCCTGGGAAATGTAGTTTTTAATAGAGAGACACTACAGAGAAAGGCATCCTGGTAAATGTAGTCTTTAATACATAGACACCACACAGAGAGGCATCCAGGCAAATGACCTCACAGGCATGATGGAAATAGACTGACACTACACAGAACGGCATCCTGGGAAATGACCTCACAGGCATGATGGAAATAGACACTGCAGAGAGAAGCATCCTGGGAAATGACCTCGCTTGCATGATGGAAATGGACACTACACAGAACGGCATCCTGGAATATGACCTCACAGGCATTATGGAAGTAAACACTGCACAGAACGGCATCCTGTGAAATGACCTCACAGGCATGATGGAAATAGACACTGCACAGAAGGTCATCCTGGGAAATGTAGTTTTTAATAGAGACACTACAGAGAAAGGCATCCTGGGAAATGTAGTTTTTAATAGAGAGACACTACAGAGAAAGGCATCCTGGTAAATGTAGTCTTCAATAGAGAGACACTACACAGAAAGGCATCCTGGGAAATGACCTCACAGGCATGATGGAAATAGACACTGCACAGAACGGCATCCTGGGAAATGACCTCACAGGCATGATGGAAATAGACTGACACTACACAGACCGGCATCCTGGGAAATGACCTCACAGTCATGATGGAAATAGACACTCCACAGAACGGCATCTTGGGAAATGACCTCACAGGCATGATGGAAATAGACACTGCACAGAACGGCATCTTGGTAAATGTAGTTTTTAAAAGAGAGACACTACAGAGAAAGGCATCCTGGGAAATGTATTCTATAATTGAGAGACACTACACAGAGAGGCTTCCTGGGTAATGACCTCACAGGCATGATGGAAATAGACAGACACTACACAGAATGGCATCCAGGGAAATGACCTGACAGGCATGATGGAAATAGACACTGCACAGAGATTCATCCTGGGAAATGCCCTCACAGGCATGATGTACATAGACACTGCAAAGTACGGCATCCTGGGAAATGACCTCACAGGCATGATGGAAATAGACACTGCAAGAACGGCATCCAGGGAAATAACCTCACAGTCATGATGGTAATGGACACTACACAGAATGGCATCCAGGGAAATGACCTCACAGGCATGATGGTAATGGACACTACACAGAACGGCATCCTGGAAAATGAACTCACAGGCATGATGGATTAAACATTGCACAGAATGGCAGCCTGGGAAATGACCTCACATGCATGATGGAAATAGGCACTGCACAGAATGTAAGTCTGAGAAATGTAGTTTTTAATAGAGACTCTACAGAGAAAGGCATCCTGGGAAATGTAGTTTTGAATAGAGAGACACTACAGGGAAAGGCATCCTTGTAAATGTATTCTTTAATACAGAGACACTACACAGAGATGCATCCTGGGAAATGACCTCACAGGCATGATGGAAATAGACTGACACTACACAGAACGGCATCCTGGGAAATGACCTCACAGGCATGATGGAAATAGACACTGCACAGAACGGCATCCTGGGAAATGACCTCACAGGCATGATGGAAATAGACTGACACTACACAGACCGGCATCCTGGGAAATGACCTCACAGTCATGATGGAAATAGACACTCCACAGAACGGCATCCTGGGAAATGACCTCACAGGCATGATGGAAATAGACACTGCACAGAACGGCATCTTGGTAAATGTAGTTTTTAAAAGAGAGACACTACAGAGAAAGGCATCCTGGGAAATGTATTCTATAATAGAGAGACACTACACAGAGAGGCATCCTGGGTAATGACCTCACAGGCATGATGGAAATAGACAGACACTACACAGAATGGCATCCAGGGAAATGACCTTACAGGCATGATGGAAATAGACACTGTACAGAGATTCATCCTGGGAAATGCCCTCTCAGGCATGATGTACATAGACACTGCAAAGAACGGCATCCTGGGAAATGACCTCACAGGCATGATGGAAATACACACTGCACAGAACGGCATCCTGGGAAATGACCTCACAGGCATGATGGAATTAAACATTGCACAGAACGGCATCCTGGGAAATGACCTCAAAGGCATGATGGAAATAGACACTGCAAGAACGGCATCCAGGGAAATGACCTCACAGGAATGATGGTAATGTACACTACACAGAATGGCATCCAGGGAAATGACCTCACAGGCATGATGGTAATGGACACTACACAGAACAGCGTCCTGGAATATGACCTCACAGGCATTATGGAAGTAAACACTGCACAGAACGGCATCCTGTGAAATGACCTCACAGGCATCATGGAAATAGACACTGCACAGAAGGTCATCCTGGGAAATGTAGTTTTTAATAGAGACACTACAGAGAAAGGCATCCTGGGAAATGTAGTTTTTAATAGAGAGACACTACAGAGAAAGGCATCCTGGTAAATGTAGTCTTTAATAGAGAGACACTACACAGAAAGGCATCCTGGGAAATGAACTCACATGCATGTAGGAAATAGACTGACATAACACAGAACGGCATCCTGGGATATGACCTCACAGGCATGATTGAAATAGACACTGCACAGAACGACATCCTGGGAAATGACCTCACAGGCATGATGGAAATATACACTGCACAGAATGGCATCCTGGGAAATGACCTCACAGGCATGATGGAATTAAACATTGCACAGAACGTCATCCTGGGAAATGACCTCACAGACATGATGGAAATAGACACTGCACAAAGAAGCATCCTGGGAAATGAACTCACATGCATGTAGGAAATAGACTGACATAACACAGAACGGCATCCTGGTATATGACCTCACAGGCATGATGGAAATAGACACTGCACAGAACGACATCCTGGGAAATGACCTCACAGGCATGATGGGAATAGACACTGCACAGAACGGCATCCTGGGAAATGACCTCACAGGCATGATGGATTAAACATTGCACAGAATGGCATCATGGGAAATGACCACACATGCATGATGGAAATAGGCACTGCACATAGAAGCATCCTGGGAAATGACCTGACAGGCATGATGGAAATAGACACTACACAGAACGGCATCCTGGGAAATGACCTCAAAGGCATGATGGAAATAGACACTGCAAGAACGGCATCCGGGGAAATGACCTCACAGGCATGATGGTAATGGACACTACACAGAATGGCATCCTGGAAAATGACCTCACAGGCATGATGGAAGTAAACATTGCACAGAACGGCATCCTGGGAAATGACCTCACATGCATGATGGAAATAGGCACTGCACAGAATGTAAGTGTGAGAAACGTAGTTTCTAATAGAGACACTACAGAGAAAGGCATCCAGGGAAATGTAGTTTTTAATAGAGAGACACTACAGAGAAAGGCATCCTGGGAAATGAACTCACATGCATGTAGGAAATAGACTGACATAACACAGAACGGCATCCTGGAATATGACCTCACAGGCATGATGGAAATAGACACTGCACAGAACGACATCCAGGGAAATGACCTCACAGGCATGATGGAAATATACACTGCACAGAACGGCATCCTAGGAAATGAACTCACAGGCATGATGGAATTAAACATTGCACAGAACGGCATCCTGGGAAATGACCTCACAGTCATGATGGAAATAGGCACTGCACAGAGAAGCATCCTGGGAAATGACCTGACAGGCATGATGGAAATAGACACTACACAGAACGGCATCCTGGGAAATGACCTCAAAGGCATGATGGAAATAGACACTGCAAGAACGGCATCCAGGGAAATGACCTCACTGGCATGATGGTAATGGACACTACACACTATGGCATCCTGGAAAATGACCTCACAGGCATGATGGAAGTAAACATTGCACAGAACGGCATCCTGGGAAATGACCTCACATGCATGATGGATAGGCACTGCACAGAATGTAAGTGTGAGAAACGTAGTTTGTAATAGAGACACTACAGAGAAAGGCATCCTGGGAAATGTAGTTTTTAATAGAGAGACACTACAGAGAAAGGCATCCTGTTAAATGTAGTCTTTAATACATAGACACTACACAGAGAGGCATCCAGGCAAATGACCTCACAGGCATGATGGAAATAGACTGACACTACACAGAACGGCATCCTGGGAAATGACCTCACAGGCATGATGGGAATAGACACTGCACAGAGAAGCATCCTGGGAAATGACCTCGCTTGCATGATGGAAATGGACACTACACAGAACGGCATCCTGGAATATGACCTCACAGGCATTATGGAAGTAAACACTGCACAGAACGGCATCCTGTGAAATGACCTCACAGGCATGATGGAAATAGACACTGCACATAAGGTCATCCTGGGAAATGTAGTTTTTAATAGAGACACTACAGAGAAAGGCATCCTGGGAAATGTAGTTTTTAATTGAGAGACACTACAGAGAAAGGCATCCTGGTAAATGTAGTCTTCAATAGAGAGACACTACACAGAAAGTCATCCTGGGAAATGACCTCACAGGCATGATGGAAATAGACACTGCACAGAACGGCATCCTGGGAAATGACCTCACAGGCATGATGGAAATAGACTGACACTACACAGACCGGCATCCTGGGAAATGACCTCACAGTCATGATGGAAATAGACACTCCACAGAACGGCATCTTGGGAAATGACCTCACAGGCATGATGGAAATAGACACTGCACAGAACGGCATCTTGGTAAATGTAGTTTTTAAAAGAGAGACACTACGGAGAAAGGCATCCTGGGAAATGTATTCTATAATAGAGAGACACTACACAGAGAGGCATCCTGGGTAATGACCTCACAGGCATGATGGAAATAGACAGACACTACACAGAAGGGCATCCAGGGAAATGACCTTACAGGCATGATGGAAATAGACACTGCACAGAGATTCATCCTGGGAAATGCCCTCACAGGCATGATGTACATAGACACTGCAAAGAACGGCATCCTGGGAAATGACCTCACAGACATGATGGAAATAGACACTGCACAGAGAAGCATCCTGGGAAATGACCTCACAGGCATGATGGAAATAGACACTACACAGAACGGCATCCTGGGAAATGACCTCAAAGGCATGATGGAAATAGACACTGCAAGAACGGCATCCTGGGAAATGACCTCACAGACATGATGGTAATAGACACTGCACAGAACGGCATCCTGGGAAATGACTTCAAAGGCATGATGGAAATAGACACTGCAAGAACGGCATCCTGGGAAATGACCTCACAGGCATGATGGTAATGGACACTACACAGAACGGCATCCTGGAAAATGACCTCACAGGCATGATGGATTAAACATTGCACAGAATGGCATCCTGGGAAATGACCTCACATCCATGATGGAAATAGGCACTGCACAGAGAAGCATCCTGGGAAATGACCTGACAGGCATGATGGAAATAGACACTACACAGAACGGCATCCTGGGAAATGACCTCACAGGCATGATGGAAATAGACACTGCAAGAACGGCATCCAGGGAAATGACCTCACAGGCATGATGGTAATGGACACTACACAGAACGGCATCCTGGAAAATGAACTCACAGACATGATGGATTAAACATTGCACAGAATGGCAGCCTGGGAAATGACCTCACATGCATGATGGAAATAGGCACTGCACAGAATGTAAGTCTGAGAAATGTAGTTTTTAATAGAGACTCTACAGAGAAAGGCATCCTGGGAAATGTAGTTTTGAATAGAGAGACACTACAGGGAAAGGCATCCTTGTAAATGTATTCTTTAATACAGAGACACTACACAGAGATGCATCCTGGGAAAAGACCTCACAGGCATGATGGAAATAGACTGACACTACACAGAACGGCATCCTGGGAAATGACCTCACAGGCATGATGGAAATAGACACTGCACAGAACGGCATCCTGGGAAATGACCTCACAGGCATGATGGAAATAGACTGACACTACACAGACCGGCATCCTGGGAAATGACCTCACAGTCATGATGGAAATAGACACTCCACAGAACGGCATCCTGGGAAATGACCTCACAGGCATGATGGAAATAGACACTGCACAGAACGGCATCTTGGTAAATGTAGTTTTTAAAAGAGAGACACTACAGAGAAAGGCATCCTGGGAAATGTATTCTATAATAGAGAGACACTACACAGAGAGGCGTCCTGGGTAATGACCTCACAGGCATGATGGAAATAGACAGACACTACACAGAATGGCATCCAGGGAAATGACCTTACAGGCATGATGGAAATAGACACTGTACAGAGATTCATCCTGGGAAATGCCCTCTCAGGCATGATGTACATAGACACTGCAAAGAACGGCATCCTGGGAAATGACCTCACAGGCATGATGGAAATACACACTGCACAGAACGGCATCCTGGGAAATGACCTCACAGGCATGATGGAATTAAACATTGCACAGAACGGCATCCTGGGAAATGACCTCAAAGGCATGATGGAAATAGACACTGCAAGAACGGCATCCAGGGAAATGACCTCACAGGAATGATGGTAATGTACACTACACAGAATGGCATCCAGGGAAATGACCTCACAGGCATGATGGTAATGGACACTACACAGAACAGCGTCCTGGAATATGACCTCACAGGCATTATGGAAGTAAACACTGCACAGAACGGCATCCTGTGAAATGACCTCACAGGCATCATGGAAATAGACACTGCACAGAAGGTCATCCTGGGAAATGTAGTTTTTAATAGAGACACTACAGAGAAAGGCATCCTGGGAAATGTAGTTTTTAATAGAGAGACACTACAGAGAAAGGCATCCTGGTAAATGTAGTCTTTAATAGAGAGACACTACACAGAAAGGCATCCTGGGAAATGAACTCACATGCATGTAGGAAATAGACTGACATAACACAGAACGGCATCCTGGGATATGACCTCACAGGCATGATTGAAATAGACACTGCACAGAACGACATCCTGGGAAATGACCTCACAGGCATGATGGAAATATACACTGCACAGAACGGCATCCTGGGAAATGACCTCACAGGCATGATGGAATTAAACATTGCACAGAACGGCATCCTGGGAAATGACCTCACAGACATGATGGAAATAGACACTGCACAAAGAAGCATCCTGGGAAATGAACTCACATGCATGTAGGAAATAGACTGACATAACACAGAACGGCATCCTGGTATATGACCTCACAGGCATGATGGAAATAGACACTGCACAGAACGACATCCTGGGAAATGACCTCACAGGCATGATGGGAATAGACACTGCACAGAACGGCATCCTGGGAAATGACCTCACAGGCATGATGGATTAAACATTGCACAGAATGGCATCATGGGAAATGACCACACATGCATGATGGAAATAGGCACTGCACATAGAAGCATCCTGGGAAATGACCTGACAGGCATGATGGAAATAGACACTACACAGAACGGCATCCTGGGAAATGACCTCAAAGGCATGATGGAAATAGACACTGCAAGAACGGCATCCGGGGAAATGACCTCACAGGCATGATGGTAATGGACACTACACAGAATGGCATCCTGGAAAATGACCTCACAGGCATGATGGAAGTAAACATTGCACAGAACGGCATCCTGGGAAATGACCTCACATGCATGATGGAAATAGGCACTGCACAGAATGTAAGTGTGAGAAACGTAGTTTCTAATAGAGACACTACAGAGAAAGGCATCCTGGGAAATGTAGTTTTTAATAGAGAGACACTACAGAGAAAGGCATCCTGGGAAATGAACTCACATGCATGTAGGAAATAGAGTGACATAACACAGAACGGCATCCTGGAATATGACCTCACAGGCATGATGGAAATAGACACTGCACAGAACGACATCCAGGGAAATGACCTCACAGGCATGATGGAAATATACACTGCACAGAACGGCATCCTAGGAAATGAACTCACAGGCATGATGGAATTAAACATTGCACAGAACGGCATCCTGGGAAATGACCTCACAGTCATGATGGAAATAGGCACTGCACAGAGAAGCATCCTGGGAAATGACCTGACAGGCATGATGGAAATAGACACTACACAGAACGGCATCCTGGGAAATGACCTCAAAGGCATGATGGAAATAGACACTGCAAGAACGGCATCCAGGGAAATGACCTCACTGGCATGATGGTAATGGACACTACACACTATGGCATCCTGGAAAATGACCTCACAGGCATGATGGAAGTAAACATTGCACAGAACGGCATCCTGGGAAATGACCTCACATGCATGATGGATAGGCACTGCACAGAATGTAAGTGTGAGAAACGTAGTTTGTAATAGAGACACTACAGAGAAAGGCATCCTGGGAAATGTAGTTTTTAATAGAGAGACACTACAGAGAAAGGCATCCTGTTAAATGTAGTCTTTAATACATAGACACTACACAGAGAGGCATCCAGGCAAATGACCTCACAGGCATGATGGAAATAGACTGACACTACACAGAACGGCATCCTGGGAAATGACCTCACAGGCATGATGGGAATAGACACTGCACAGAGAAGCATCCTGGGAAATGACCTCGCTTGCATGATGGAAATGGACACTACACAGAACGGCATCCTGGAATATGACCTCACAGGCATTATGGAAGTAAACACTGCACAGAACGGCATCCTGTGAAATGACCTCACAGGCATGATGGAAATAGACACTGCACATAAGGTCATCCTGGGAAATGTAGTTTTTTATAGAGACACTACAGAGAAAGGCATCCTGGGAAATGGAGTTTTTAATTGAGAGACACTACAGAGAAAGGCATCCTGGTAAATGTAGTCTTCAATAGAGAGACACTACACAGAAAGTCATCCTGGGAAATGACCTCACAGGCATGATGGAAATAGACACTGCACAGAACGGCATCCTGGGAAATGACCTCACAGGCATGATGGAAATAGACTGACACTACACAGACCGGCATCCTGGGAAATGACCTCACAGTCATGATGGAAATAGACACTCCACAGAACGGCATCTTGGGAAATGACCTCACAGGCATGATGGAAATAGACACTGCACAGAACGGCATCTTGGTAAATGTAGTTTTTAAAAGAGAGACACTACGGAGAAAGGCATCCTGGGAAATGTATTCTATAATAGAGAGACACTACACAGAGAGGCATCCTGGGTAATGACCTCACAGGCATGATGGAAATAGACAGACACTACACAGAAGGGCATCCAGGGAAATGACCTTACAGGCATGATGGAAATAGACACTGCACAGAGATTCATCCTGGGAAATGCCCTCACAGGCATGATGTACATAGACACTGCAAAGAACGGCATCCTGGGAAATGACCTCACAGACATGATGGAAATAGACACTGCACAGAGAAGCATCCTGGGAAATGACCTCACAGGCATGATGGAAATAGACACTACACAGAACGGCATCCTGGGAAATGACCTCAAAGGCATGATGGAAATAGACACTGCAAGAACGGCATCCAGGGAAATGACCTCACAGGCATGATGGTAATGGACACTACACAGAATGGCATCCAGGGAAATGACCTCACAGGCATGATGGTAATGGACAATACACAGAACGGCATCCTGGAATATGACCTCACATGCATTATGGAAGTAAACACTGCACAGAACGGAATCCTGTGAAATGACCTCACAGGCATCATGGAAATAGACACTGCACAGAAGATCATCCTGGGAAATGTAGTTTTTAATAGAGACACTACAGAGAAAGGCATCATGGGAAATGTAGTTTTTAATAGAGAGACACTACAGAGAAAGGCATCCTGGTAAATGTATTCTTTAATAGAGAGACACTACACAGAAAGGCATCCTGGGAAATGAACTCACATGCATGTAGGAAATAGACTGACATAACACAGAAAGGCATCCTGGTATATGACCTCACAGGCATGACGGAAATAGACACTGCACAGAACGGCATCCTGGGAAATGACCTCACAGGCATGATGGAAATAGACACTGCACAGAACGGCATCCTGGGAAATGACCTCACAGGCATGATGGAATTAAACATTGCACAGAACGGCATCCTGGGAAATGACCTCACAGACATGATGGTAATAGACACTGCACAGAACGGCATCCTGGGAAATGACTTCAAAGGCATGATGGAAATAGACACTGCAAGAACGGCATCCTGGGAAATGACCTCACAGGCATGATGGTAATGGACACTACACAGAACGGCATCCTGGAAAATGACCTCACAGGCATGATGGATTAAACATTGCACAGAATGGCATCCTGGGAAATGACCTCACATCCATGATGGAAATAGGCACTGCACAGAGAAGCATCCTGGGAAATGACCTGACAGGCATGATGGAAATAGACACTACACAGAACGGCATCCTGGGAAATGACCTCACAGGCATGATGGAAATAGACACTGCAAGAACGGCATCCAGGGAAATGACCTCACTGGCATGATGGTATAGGACACTACACAGAATGGCATCCTGGAAAATGACCTCACAGGCATGATGGAAGTAAACATTGCACAGAACGGCATCCTGGGAAATGACCTCACATGCATGATGGAAATAGGCACTGCACAGAATATAAGTGTGAGAAACGTAGTTTGTAATAGAGACACTACAGAGAAAGGCATCCTGGGAAATGTAGTTTTTAATAGAGAGACACTACAGAGAAAGGCATCCTGGTAAATGTAGTCTTTAATACATAGACACCACACAGAGAGGCATCCAGGCAAATGACCTCACAGGCATGATGGAAATAGACACTGCACAGAGAAGCATCCTGGGAAATGACCTCGCTTGCATGATGGAAATGGACACTACACAGAACGGCATCCTGGAATATGACCTCACAGGCATTATGGAAGTAAACACTGCACAGAACGGCATCCTGTGAAATGACCTCACAGGCATGATGGAAATAGACACTGCACAGAAGGTCATCCTGGGAAATGTAGTTTTTAATAGAGACACTACAGAGAAAGGCATCCTGGGAAATGTAGTCTTCAATAGAGAGACACTACACAGAAAGGCATCCTGGGAAATGACCTCACAGGCATGATGGAAATAGACACTGCACAGAACGGCATCCTGGGAAATGACCTCACAGGCATGATGGAAATAGACTGACACTACACAGACCGGCATCCTGGGAAATGACCTCACAGTCATGATGGAAATAGACACTCCACAGAACGGCATCCTGGGAAATGACCTCACAGGCATGATGGAAATAGACACTGCACAGAACGGCATCTTGGTAAATGTAGTTTTTAAAAGAGAGACACTACAGAGAAAGGCATCCTGGGAAATGTATTCTATAATTGAGAGACACTACACAGAGAGGCTTCCTGGGTAATGACCTCACAGGCATGATGGAAATAGACAGACACTACATAGAATGGCATCCAGGGAAATGACCTGACAGGCATGATGGAATTAGACACTGCACAGAGATTCATCCTGGGAAATGCCCTCACAGGCATGATGTACATAGACACTGCAAAGAACGGCATCCTGGGAAATGACCTCACAGACATGCTGGAAATAGACACTGCACAGAGAAGCATCCTGGGAAATGACCTCACAAGCATGATGGAAATAGACACTACACAGAACGGCATCCTGGGAAATGACCTCAAAGGCATGATGGAAATAGACACTGCAAGAACGGCACCCAGGGAAATAACCTCACAGGCATGATGGTAATGGACACTACACAGAATGGCATCCAGGGAAATGACCTCACAGGCATGATGGTAATGGACACTACAGAGAACGGCATCCTGGAATATGACCTCACAGGCATTATGGAAGTAAACAATGCACAGAACGGCATCCTGTGAAATGACCTCACAGGCATGATGGAAATAGACACTGCACAGAAGGTCATCCTGGGAAATGTAGTTTTTAACAGAGACACTACAGAGAAAGGCATCCTGGGAAATGTAGTTTTTAATAGAGAGACACTACAGAGAAAGGCAACCTGGTAAATGTAGTCTTTAATAGAGAGACACTACACAGAAAGGCATCCTGGGAAATGAACTCACATGCATGTAGGAAATGGACTGAAATTACACAGAACGGCAGCTTGGGATATGACCTCACAGGCATGATGGAAATAGACACTGCACAGAACGACATCCTGGGAAATGACCTCACAGGCATGATGGAAATAGACACTGCACAGAATGTAAGTGTGAGAAACGTAGTTTTTAATAGAGAAACTACAGAGAAAGGCATCCTGGGAAATGTAGTTTTTAATAGAGAGACACTACAGAGAAAGGCATCCTGGTAAATGTAGTCTTTAATACATAGACACTACACAGAGACGCATCCAGGGAAATTTCCTCACAGGCATGATGGAAATAGACTGACCCTACCCAGAACGGCATCCTGGGAAATGACCTCACAGGCATGATGGAAATAGACACTGCACAGAGAAGCATCCTGGGAAATGACCTCGCAGGCATGATGGAAATGGACACTACACAGAACGGCATTCTGGAATATGACCTCACAGGCATTATGGAAGTAAAGAAGGCACTGAACGGCATCCTGTGAAATGACCTCACAGGCATGATGGAAATAGACACTGCACAGAAGGTCATCCTTGGAAATGTAGTTTTTAATAGAGACACTACAGAGAAAGGCATCCTGGGAAATGTAGTTTTTAATCGAGAGACACTACAGAGAAAGGCATCCTGGGAAATGAACTCACATGCATGTAGGAAATAGACTGACATAACACAGAACGGCATCCTGGGATATGACCTCACAGGCATGATGGAAATAGACACTGCACAGAACGACATCCTGGGAAATGACCTCACAGGCATGATGGAAATATACACTGCACAGAACGGCATCCTGGGAAATGACCTCACAGGCATGATGGAATTATACATTGCACAGAACGGCATCCTGGGAAATGACCTCACAGTCATGATGGAAATAGGCACTGCACAGAGAAGCATCCTGGAAAATGACCTGACAGGCATGATGGAAATAGACACTAAACAGAACGGCATCCTGGGAAATGACCTCAAAGGCATGATGGAAATAGACACTGCAAGAACGGCATCCAGGGAAATGACCTCACAGGCATGATGGTAATGGACACTACACACTATGGCATCCTGGAGAATGACCTCACAGGCATGATGGAAGTAAACATTGCACAGAACGGCATCCTGGGAAATGACCTCACATGCATGACGGATAGGCACTGCACAAAATGTAAGTGTGAGAAACGTAGTTTGTAATAGAGACACTACAGAGAAAGGCATCCTGGGAAATGTAGTTTTTAATAGAGAGACACTACAGAGAAAGGCATCCTGGTAAATGTAGTCTTTAATACATAGACACTACACAGAGAGGCATCCAGGCAAATGACCTCACAGGCATGATGGAAATAGACTGACACTACACAGAACGGCATCCTGGAAAATGACCTCACAGGCATGATGGAAATAGACACTGCACAGAGAAGCATCCTGGGAAATGACCTCGCTTGCATTATGGAAATGGACACTACACAGAACGGCATCCTGGAATATGACCTCACAGGCATTATGGAAGTAAACACTGCACAGAACGGCATCCTGTGAAATGACCTCACAGGCATGATGGAAATAGACACTGCACAGAAGGTCATCCTGGGAAATGTAGTTTTTAATAGAGACACTACAGAGAAAGGCATCCTGGGAAATGTAGTTTTTAATAGAGAGACACTACAGAGAAAGGCATCCTGGTAAATGTAGTCTTCAATAGAGAGACACTACACAGAAAGTCATCTTGGGAAATGACCTCACAGGCATGATGGAAATAGACACTGCACAGAACGGCATCCTGGGAAATGACCTCACAGGCATGATGGAAATAGACTGACACTACACAGACCGGCATCCTGGGAAATGACCTCACAGTCATGATGGAAATAGACACTCCACAGAATGGCATCCTGGGAAATGACCTCACAGGCATGATGGAAATAGACACTGCACAGAACGGCATCTTGGTAAATGTAGTTTTTAAAAGAGAGACACTACGGAGAAAGGCATCCTTGGAAATGTATTCTATAATAGAGAGACACTACACAGAGAGGCATCCTGGGTAATGACCTCACAGGCATGATGGAAATAGACAGACACTACACAGAAGGGCATCCAGGGAAATGACCTTACAGGCATGATGGAAATAGACACTGCACAGAGATTCATCCTGGGAAATGCCCTCACAGGCATGATGTACATAGACACTGCAAAGAACGGCAACCTGGGAAATGACCTCACAGACATGATGGAAATAGACACTGCACAGAGAAGCATCCTAGGAAATGACCTCACAGGCATGATGGAAATAGACACTACACAGAACGGCATCCTGGGAAATGACCTCAAAGGCATGATGGAAATAGACACTGCAAGAACGGCATCCAGGGAAATGACCTCACAGGCATGATGGTAATGGACACCACACAGAATGGCATCCAGGGAAATGACCTCACAGGCATGATGGTAATGGACACTACACAGAATGGCATCCTGGAATATGACCTCAAATGCATTATGGAAGTAAACACTGCACAGAACGGCATCCTGTGAAATGACCTCACAGGCATCATGGAAATAGACACTGCACAGAAGGTCATCCAGGGAAATGTACTTTTTAATAGAGACACTACAGAGAAAGGCATCCTGGGAAATGTAGTTTTTAATAGAGATACACTACAGAGAAAGGCATCCTGGTAAATGTATTCTTTAATAGAGAGACACTACACAGAAAGGCATCCTGGGAAATGAACTCACATGCATGTAGGAAATAGACTGACATAACACAGAACGGCATCCTGGTATATGACCTCACAGGCATGATGGAAATAGACACTGCACAGAACGACAAACTTGGAAATGACCTCACAGGCATGATGGAAATAGACACTGCACAGAACGGCATCCTGGGAAATGACCTCACAGGCATGATGGAATTAAACATTGCACTGAACGGCATCCTGGGAAATGACCTCACAGACATGATGGAAATAGACACTGCACAAAGAAGCATCCTGGGAAATGACCTCACAGGCATGATGGAAATAGACACTACACAGAACGGCATCCTGGGAAATGACTTCAAAGGCATGATGGAAATAGACACTGCAAGAACGGCATCCTGGGAAATGACCTCACAGGCATGATGGTAATGGACACTACACAGAACGGCATCCTGGAAAATGACCTCACAGGCATGATGGATTAAACATTGCACAGAATGGCATCCTGGGAAATGACCTGACATGCATGATGGAAATAGGCACTGCACAGAGAAGCATCCTGGGAAATGACCTGACAGGCATGATGGAAATAGGCACTAAACAGATCGGCATCCTGGGAAATGACCTCAAAGGCATGATGGAAATAGACACTGCAAGAACGGCATCCAGGGAAATGACCTCACAGGCATGATGGTAATGGACACTACACAGAATGGCATCCTGGAAAATGACCTCACAGGCATGATGGAAGTAAACATTGCACAGAACGGCATCCTGGGAAATGACCTCACATGCATGATGGAAATAGGCACTGCACAGAATGTAAGTGTGAGAAACGTAGTTTGTAATAGAGACACTACAGAGAAAGGCATCCTGGGAAATGTAGTTTTTAATAGAGAGACACTACAGAGAAAGGCATCCTGGTAAATGTAGTCTTTAATACATAGACACTACACAGAGAGGCATCCAGGCAAATGACCTCACAGGCATGATGGAAATAGACTGACACTACACAGAACGGCATCCTGGGAAATGACCTCACAGGCATGATGGAAATAGACACTGCACAGAGAAGCATCCTGGGAAATGACCTCGCTTGCATGATGGAAATGGACACTACACAGAACGGCATCCTGGAATATGACCTCACAGGTATTATGGAAGTAAACACTGCACAGAACGGCATCCTGTGAAATGACCTCACAGGCATGATGGAAATAGACACTGCACAGAAGGTCATCCTGGGAAATGTAGTTTTTAATAGAGACACTACAGAGAAAGGCATCCTGGGAAATGTAGTTTTTAATAGAGAGACACTACAGAGAAAGGCATCCTGGTAAATGTAGTTTTCAATAGAGAGACACTACACAGAAAGGCATCCTGGGAAATGACCTCACAGGCATGATGGAAATAGACACTGCACAGAACGGCATCCTGGGAAATGACCTCACAGGCATGATGGAAATAGACTGACACTACACAGACCGGCATCCTGGGAAATGACCTCACAGTCATGATGGAAATAGACACTCCACAGAACGGCATCCTGGGAAATGACCTCACAGGCATGATGGAAATAGACACTGCACAGAACGGCATCTTGGTAAATGTAGTTTTTAAAAGAGAGACACTACGGAGAAAGGCATCCTTGGAAATGTATTCTATAATAGAGAGACACTACACAGAGAGGCATCCTGGGTAAAGACCTCACAGGCATGATGGAAATAGACAGACACTACACAGAAGGGCATCCAGGGAAATGACCTTACAGGCATGATGGAAATAGACACTGCACAGAGATTCATCCTGGGAAATGCCCTCACAGGCATGATGTACATAGACACTGCAAAGAACGGCAACCTGGGAAATGACCTCACAGACATGATGGAAATAGACACTGCACAGAGAAGCATCCTAGGAAATGACCTCACAGGCATGATGGAAATAGACACTACACAGAACGGCATCCTGGGAAATGACCTCAAAGGCATGATGGAAATAGACACTGCAAGAACGGCATCCAGGGAAATGACCTCACAGGCATGATGGTAATGGACACTACACAGAATGGCATCCAGGGAAATGACCTCACAGGCATGATGGTAATGGACACTACACAGAATGGCATCCTGGAATATGACCTCAAATGCATTATGGAAGTAAACACTGCACAGAACGGCATCCTGTGAAATGACCTCACAGGCATCATGGAAATAGACACTGCACAGAAGGTCATCCTGGGAAATGTAGTTTTTAATAGAGACACTACAGAGAAAGGCATCCTGGGAAATGTAGTTTTTAATAGAGATACACTACAGAGAAAGGCATCCTGGTAAATGTATTCTTTAATAGAGAGACACTACACAGAAAGGCATCCTGGGAAATGAACTCACATGCATGTAGGAAATAGACTGACATAACACAGAACGGCATCCTGGTATATGACCTCACAGGCATGATGGAAATAGACACTGCACAGAACGACAAACTTGGAAATGACCTCACAGGCATGATGGAAATAGACACTGCACAGAACGGCATCCTGGGAAATGACCTCACAGGCATGATGGAATTAAACATTGCACTGAACGGCATCCTGGGAAATGACCTCACAGACATGATGGAAATAGACACTGCACAAAGAAGCATCCTGGGAAATGACCTCACAGGCATGATGGAAATAGACACTACACAGAACGGCATCCTGGGAAATGACTTCAAAGGCATGATGGAAATAGACACTGCAAGAACGGCATCCTGGGAAATGACCTCACAGGCATGATGGTAATGGACACTACACAGAACGGCATCCTGGAAAATGACCTCACAGGCATGATGGATTAAACATTGCACAGAATGGCATCCTGGGAAATGACCTCACATGCATGATGGAAATAGGCACTGCACAGAGAAGCATCCTGGGAAATGACCTGACAGGCATGATGGAAATAGGCACTAAACAGAACGGCATCCTGGGAAATGACCTCAAAGGCATGATGGAAATAGACACTGCAAGAACGGCATCCAGGGAAATGACCTCACAGGCATGATGGTAATGGACACTACACAGAATGGCATCCTGGAAAATGACCTCACAGGCATGATGGAAGTAAACATTGCACAGAACGGCATCCTGGGAAATGACCTCACATGCATGATGGAAATAGGCACTGCACAGAATGTAAGTGTGAGAAACGTAGTTTGTAATAGAGACACTACAGAGAAAGGCATCCTGGGAAATGTAGTTTTTAATAGAGAGACACTACAGAGAAAGGCATCCTGGTAAATGTAGTCTTTAATACATAGACACTACACAGAGAGGCATCCAGGCAAATGACCTCACAGGCATGATGGAAATAGACTGACACTACACAGAACGGCATCCTGGGAAATGACCTCACAGGCATGATGGAAATAGACACTGCACAGAGAAGCATCCTGGGAAATGACCTCGCTTGCATGATGGAAATGGACACTACACAGAACGGCATCCTGGAATATGACCTCACAGGTATTATGGAAGTAAACACTGCACAGAACGGCATCCTGTGAAATGACCTCACAGGCATGATGGAAATAGACACTGCACAGAAGGTCATCCTGGGAAATGTAGTTTTTAATAGAGACACTACAGAGAAAGGCATCCTGGGAAATGTAGTTTTTAATAGAGAGACACTACAGAGAAAGGCATCCTGGTAAATGTAGTTTTCAATAGAGAGACACTACACAGAAAGGCATCCTGGGAAATGACCTCACAGGCATGATGGAAATAGACACTGCACAGAACGGCATCCTGGGAAATGACCTCACAGGCATGATGGAAATAGACTGACACTACACAGACCGGCATCCTGGGAAATGACCTCACAGTCATGATGGAAATAGACACTCCACAGAACGGCATCCTGGGAAATGACCTCACAGGCATGATGGAAATAGACACTGCACAGAACGGCATCTTGGTAAATGTAGTTTTTAAAAGAGAGACACTACGGAGAAAGGCATCCTTGGAAATGTATTCTATAATAGAGAGACACTACACAGAGAGGCATCCTGGGTAATGACCTCACAGGCATGATGGAAATAGACAGACACTACACAGAAGGGCATCCAGGGAAATGACCTTACAGGCATGATGGAAATAGACACTGCACAGAGATTCATCCTGGGAAATGCCCTCACAGGCATGATGTACATAGACACTGCAAAGAACGGCAACCTGGGAAATGACCTCACAGACATGATGGAAATAGACACTGCACAGAGAAGCATCCTAGGAAATGACCTCACAGGCATGATGGAAATAGACACTACACAGAACGGCATCCTGGGAAATGACCTCAAAGGCATGATGGAAATAGACACTGCAAGAACGGCATCCAGGGAAATGACCTCACAGGCATGATGGCAATGGACACTACACAGAATGGCATCCAGGGAAATGACCTCACAGGCATGATGGTAATGGACACTACACAGAATGGCATCCTGGAATATGACCTCAAATGCATTATGGAAGTAAACACTGCACAGAACGGCATCCTGTGAAATGACCTCACAGGCATCATGGAAATAGACATTGCACAGAAGGTCATCCTGGGAAATGTAGTTTTTAATAGAGACACTACAGAGAAAGGCATCCTGGGAAATGTAGTTTTTAATAGAGAGACACTACAGAGAAAGGCATCCTGGTAAATGTAGTTTTCAATAGAGGGACACTACACAGAAAGGCATCCTGGGAAATGACCTCACAGGCATGATGGAAATAGACACTGCACAGAACGGCATACTTGGAAATGACCTCACAGGCATGATGGAAATAGACTGACACTACACAGACCGGCATCCTGGGAAATGACCTCACAGTCATGATGGAAATAGACACTCCACAGAACGGCATCCTGGGAAATGACCTCACAGGCATGATGGAAATAGACACTGCACAGAACGGCATCTTGGTAAATGTAGTTTTTAAAAGAGAGACACTACAGAGAAAGGCATCCTGGGAAATGTATTCTATAATTGAGAGACACTACACAGAGAGGCATCCAGGGTAATGACCTCACAGGCATGATGGAAATAGACAGACACTACACAGAATGGCATCCAGGGAAATGACCTTACAGGCATGATGGAAATAGACACTGCACAGAGATTCATCCTGGGAAATGCCCTCACAGGCATGATGTACATAGACACTGCAAAGAACGGCATCCTGGTAAATGACCTCACAGACATGATGGAAATAGACACTGCACAGAGAAGCATCCTGGGAAATGACCTCACAGGCATGATGGAAATAGACACTACACAGAACGGCATCCTGGGAAATGACCTCAAAGGCATGATGGAAATAGACACTGCAAGAACGGCATCCAGGGAAATAACCTCACAGGCATGATGGTAATGGACACTACACAGAATGGCATCCAAGGAAATGACCTCACAGGCATGATGGTAATGGACACTACACAGAACGGCATCCTGGTATATGACCTCACAGGCATTATGGAAGTAAACAAGGCACAGAAAGGCATCCTGTGAAATGACCTCACAGGCATGATGGAAATAGACACTGCACAGAAGGTCATCCTGGGAAATGTAGTTTTTAATAGAGACACTACAGAGAAAGGCATCCTGGGAAATGTATTCTTTAATAGAGAGACACTACACAGAAAGGCATCCTGGGAAATGAACTCACATGCATGTAGGAAATAGACTGAAATTACACAGAACGGCAGCTTGGGTTATGACCTCACAGGCATGATGGAAATAGACACTGCACAGAACGACATCCTGTGAAATGACCTCACAGGCATGATGGAAATAGACACTGCACAGAATGTAAGTGTGAGAAACGTAGTTTTTAATAGAGACACTACAGAGAAAGGCATCCTGGGAAATGTAGTTTTTAATAGAGAGACACTACAGAGAAAGGCATCCTGGTAAATGTAGTCTTTAATACATAGACACTACACAGAGAGGCATCCAGGCAAATGACCTCACAGGCATGATGGAAATGGACACTACACAGAACGGCATCCTGGAATATGACCTCACAGGATTATGGAAGTAAACATGGCACAGAACGGCATCCTGTGAAATGACCTCACAGGCATGATGGAAATAGACACTGCACAGAAGGTCATCCTGGGAAATGTAGTTTTTAATAGAGACACTACAGAGAAAGGCATCCTGGGAAATGTAGTTTTTAATAGAGAGACACTACAGAGAAAGGCATCCTGGTAAATGTAGTCTTCAATAGAGAGACACTACACAGAAAGTCATCTTGGGAAATGACCTCACAGGCATGATGGAAATAGACACTGCACAGAACGGCATCCTGGGAAATGACCTCACAGGCATGATGGAAATAGACTGACACTACACAGACCGGCATCCTGGGAAATGACCTCACAGTCATGATGGAAATAGACACTCCACAGAATGGCATCCTGGGAAATGACCTCACAGGCATGATGGAAATAGACACTGCACAGAACGGCATCTTGGTAAATGTAGTTTTTAAAAGAGAGACACTACGGAGAAAGGCATCCTTGGAAATGTATTCTATAATAGAGAGACACTACACAGAGAGGCATCCTGGGTAATGACCTCACAGGCATGATGGAAATAGACAGACACTACACAGAAGGGCATCCAGGGAAATGACCTTACAGGCATGATGGAAATAGACACTGCACAGAGATTCATCCTGGGAAATGCCCTCACAGGCATGATGTACATAGACACTGCAAAGAACGGCAACCTGGGAAATGACCTCACAGACATGATGGAAATAGACACTGCACAGAGAAGCATCCTAGGAAATGACCTCACAGGCATGATGGAAATAGACACTACACAGAACGGCATCCTGGGAAATGACCTCAAAGGCATGATGGAAATAGACACTGCAAGAACGGCATCCAGGGAAATGACCTCACAGGCATGATGGTAATGGACACCACACAGAATGGCATCCAGGGAAATGACCTCACAGGCATGATGGTAATGGACACTACACAGAATGGCATCCTGGAATATGACCTCAAATGCATTATGGAAGTAAACACTGCACAGAACGGCATCCTGTGAAATGACCTCACAGGCATCATGGAAATAGACACTGCACAGAAGGTCATCCAGGGAAATGTACTTTTTAATAGAGACACTACAGAGAAAGGCATCCTGGGAAATGTAGTTTTTAATAGAGATACACTACAGAGAAAGGCATCCTGGTAAATGTATTCTTTAATAGAGAGACACTACACAGAAAGGCATCCTGGGAAATGAACTCACATGCATGTAGGAAATAGACTGACATAACACAGAACGGCATCCTGGTATATGACCTCACAGGCATGATGGAAATAGACACTGCACAGAACGACAAACTTGGAAATGACCTCACAGGCATGATGGAAATAGACACTGCACAGAACGGCATCCTGGGAAATGACCTCACAGGCATGATGGAATTAAACATTGCACTGAACGGCATCCTGGGAAATGACCTCACAGACATGATGGAAATAGACACTGCACAAAGAAGCATCCTGGGAAATGACCTCACAGGCATGATGGAAATAGACACTACACAGAACGGCATCCTGGGAAATGACTTCAAAGGCATGATGGAAATAGACACTGCAAGAACGGCATCCTGGGAAATGACCTCACAGGCATGATGGTAATGGACACTACACAGAACGGCATCCTGGAAAATGACCTCACAGGCATGATGGATTAAACATTGCACAGAATGGCATCCTGGGAAATGACCTGACATGCATGATGGAAATAGGCACTGCACAGAGAAGCATCCTGGGAAATGACCTGACAGGCATGATGGAAATAGGCACTAAACAGATCGGCATCCTGGGAAATGACCTCAAAGGCATGATGGAAATAGACACTGCAAGAACGGCATCCAGGGAAATGACCTCACAGGCATGATGGTAATGGACACTACACAGAATGGCATCCTGGAAAATGACCTCACAGGCATGATGGAAGTAAACATTGCACAGAACGGCATCCTGGGAAATGACCTCACATGCATGATGGAAATAGGCACTGCACAGAATGTAAGTGTGAGAAACGTAGTTTGTAATAGAGACACTACAGAGAAAGGCATCCTGGGAAATGTAGTTTTTAATAGAGAGACACTACAGAGAAAGGCATCCTGGTAAATGTAGTCTTTAATACATAGACACTACACAGAGAGGCATCCAGGCAAATGACCTCACAGGCATGATGGAAATAGACTGACACTACACAGAACGGCATCCTGGGAAATGACCTCACAGGCATGATGGAAATAGACACTGCACAGAGAAGCATCCTGGGAAATGACCTCGCTTGCATGATGGAAATGGACACTACACAGAACGGCATCCTGGAATATGACCTCACAGGTATTATGGAAGTAAACACTGCACAGAACGGCATCCTGTGAAATGACCTCACAGGCATGATGGAAATAGACACTGCACAGAAGGTCATCCTGGGAAATGTAGTTTTTAATAGAGACACTACAGAGAAAGGCATCCTGGGAAATGTAGTTTTTAATAGAGAGACACTACAGAGAAAGGCATCCTGGTAAATGTAGTTTTCAATAGAGAGACACTACACAGAAAGGCATCCTGGGAAATGACCTCACAGGCATGATGGAAATAGACACTGCACAGAACGGCATCCTGGGAAATGACCTCACAGGCATGATGGAAATAGACTGACACTACACAGACCGGCATCCTGGGAAATGACCTCACAGTCATGATGGAAATAGACACTCCACAGAACGGCATCCTGGGAAATGACCTCACAGGCATGATGGAAATAGACACTGCACAGAACGGCATCTTGGTAAATGTAGTTTTTAAAAGAGAGACACTACGGAGAAAGGCATCCTTGGAAATGTATTCTATAATAGAGAGACACTACACAGAGAGGCATCCTGGGTAAAGACCTCACAGGCATGATGGAAATAGACAGACACTACACAGAAGGGCATCCAGGGAAATGACCTTACAGGCATGATGGAAATAGACACTGCACAGAGATTCATCCTGGGAAATGCCCTCACAGGCATGATGTACATAGACACTGCAAAGAACGGCAACCTGGGAAATGACCTCACAGACATGATGGAAATAGACACTGCACAGAGAAGCATCCTAGGAAATGACCTCACAGGCATGATGGAAATAGACACTACACAGAACGGCATCCTGGGAAATGACCTCAAAGGCATGATGGAAATAGACACTGCAAGAACGGCATCCAGGGAAATGACCTCACAGGCATGATGGTAATGGACACTACACAGAATGGCATCCAGGGAAATGACCTCACAGGCATGATGGTAATGGACACTACACAGAATGGCATCCTGGAATATGACCTCAAATGCATTATGGAAGTAAACACTGCACAGAACGGCATCCTGTGAAATGACCTCACAGGCATCATGGAAATAGACACTGCACAGAAGGTCATCCTGGGAAATGTAGTTTTTAATAGAGACACTACAGAGAAAGGCATCCTGGGAAATGTAGTTTTTAATAGAGATACACTACAGAGAAAGGCATCCTGGTAAATGTATTCTTTAATAGAGAGACACTACACAGAAAGGCATCCTGGGAAATGAACTCACATGCATGTAGGAAATAGACTGACATAACACAGAACGGCATCCTGGTATATGACCTCACAGGCATGATGGAAATAGACACTGCACAGAACGACAAACTTGGAAATGACCTCACAGGCATGATGGAAATAGACACTGCACAGAACGGCATCCTGGGAAATGACCTCACAGGCATGATGGAATTAAACATTGCACTGAACGGCATCCTGGGAAATGACCTCACAGACATGATGGAAATAGACACTGCACAAAGAAGCATCCTGGGAAATGACCTCACAGGCATGATGGAAATAGACACTACACAGAACGGCATCCTGGGAAATGACTTCAAAGGCATGATGGAAATAGACACTGCAAGAACGGCATCCTGGGAAATGACCTCACAGGCATGATGGTAATGGACACTACACAGAACGGCATCCTGGAAAATGACCTCACAGGCATGATGGATTAAACATTGCACAGAATGGCATCCTGGGAAATGACCTCACATGCATGATGGAAATAGGCACTGCACAGAGAAGCATCCTGGGAAATGACCTGACAGGCATGATGGAAATAGGCACTAAACAGAACGGCATCCTGGGAAATGACCTCAAAGGCATGATGGAAATAGACACTGCAAGAACGGCATCCAGGGAAATGACCTCACAGGCATGATGGTAATGGACACTACACAGAATGGCATCCTGGAAAATGACCTCACAGGCATGATGGAAGTAAACATTGCACAGAACGGCATCCTGGGAAATGACCTCACATGCATGATGGAAATAGGCACTGCACAGAATGTAAGTGTGAGAAACGTAGTTTGTAATAGAGACACTACAGAGAAAGGCATCCTGGGAAATGTAGTTTTTAATAGAGAGACACTACAGAGAAAGGCATCCTGGTAAATGTAGTCTTTAATACATAGACACTACACAGAGAGGCATCCAGGCAAATGACCTCACAGGCATGATGGAAATAGACTGACACTACACAGAACGGCATCCTGGGAAATGACCTCACAGGCATGATGGAAATAGACACTGCACAGAGAAGCATCCTGGGAAATGACCTCGCTTGCATGATGGAAATGGACACTACACAGAACGGCATCCTGGAATATGACCTCACAGGTATTATGGAAGTAAACACTGCACAGAACGGCATCCTGTGAAATGACCTCACAGGCATGATGGAAATAGACACTGCACAGAAGGTCATCCTGGGAAATGTAGTTTTTAATAGAGACACTACAGAGAAAGGCATCCTGGGAAATGTAGTTTTTAATAGAGAGACACTACAGAGAAAGGCATCCTGGTAAATGTAGTTTTCAATAGAGAGACACTACACAGAAAGGCATCCTGGGAAATGACCTCACAGGCATGATGGAAATAGACACTGCACAGAACGGCATCCTGGGAAATGACCTCACAGGCATGATGGAAATAGACTGACACTACACAGACCGGCATCCTGGGAAATGACCTCACAGTCATGATGGAAATAGACACTCCACAGAACGGCATCCTGGGAAATGACCTCACAGGCATGATGGAAATAGACACTGCACAGAACGGCATCTTGGTAAATGTAGTTTTTAAAAGAGAGACACTACGGAGAAAGGCATCCTTGGAAATGTATTCTATAATAGAGAGACACTACACAGAGAGGCATCCTGGGTAATGACCTCACAGGCATGATGGAAATAGACAGACACTACACAGAAGGGCATCCAGGGAAATGACCTTACAGGCATGATGGAAATAGACACTGCACAGAGATTCATCCTGGGAAATGCCCTCACAGGCATGATGTACATAGACACTGCAAAGAACGGCAACCTGGGAAATGACCTCACAGACATGATGGAAATAGACACTGCACAGAGAAGCATCCTAGGAAATGACCTCACAGGCATGATGGAAATAGACACTACACAGAACGGCATCCTGGGAAATGACCTCAAAGGCATGATGGAAATAGACACTGCAAGAACGGCATCCAGGGAAATGACCTCACAGGCATGATGGCAATGGACACTACACAGAATGGCATCCAGGGAAATGACCTCACAGGCATGATGGTAATGGACACTACACAGAATGGCATCCTGGAATATGACCTCAAATGCATTATGGAAGTAAACACTGCACAGAACGGCATCCTGTGAAATGACCTCACAGGCATCATGGAAATAGACATTGCACAGAAGGTCATCCTGGGAAATGTAGTTTTTAATAGAGACACTACAGAGAAAGGCATCCTGGGAAATGTAGTTTTTAATAGAGAGACACTACAGAGAAAGGCATCCTGGTAAATGTAGTTTTCAATAGAGGGACACTACACAGAAAGGCATCCTGGGAAATGACCTCACAGGCATGATGGAAATAGACACTGCACAGAACGGCATACTTGGAAATGACCTCACAGGCATGATGGAAATAGACTGACACTACACAGACCGGCATCCTGGGAAATGACCTCACAGTCATGATGGAAATAGACACTCCACAGAACGGCATCCTGGGAAATGACCTCACAGGCATGATGGAAATAGACACTGCACAGAACGGCATCTTGGTAAATGTAGTTTTTAAAAGAGAGACACTACAGAGAAAGGCATCCTGGGAAATGTATTCTATAATTGAGAGACACTACACAGAGAGGCATCCAGGGTAATGACCTCACAGGCATGATGGAAATAGACAGACACTACACAGAATGGCATCCAGGGAAATGACCTTACAGGCATGATGGAAATAGACACTGCACAGAGATTCATCCTGGGAAATGCCCTCACAGGCATGATGTACATAGACACTGCAAAGAACGGCATCCTGGTAAATGACCTCACAGACATGATGGAAATAGACACTGCACAGAGAAGCATCCTGGGAAATGACCTCACAGGCATGATGGAAATAGACACTACACAGAACGGCATCCTGGGAAATGACCTCAAAGGCATGATGGAAATAGACACTGCAAGAACGGCATCCAGGGAAATAACCTCACAGGCATGATGGTAATGGACACTACACAGAATGGCATCCAAGGAAATGACCTCACAGGCATGATGGTAATGGACACTACACAGAACGGCATCCTGGTATATGACCTCACAGGCATTATGGAAGTAAACAAGGCACAGAAAGGCATCCTGTGAAATGACCTCACAGGCATGATGGAAATAGACACTGCACAGAAGGTCATCCTGGGAAATGTAGTTTTTAATAGAGACACTACAGAGAAAGGCATCCTGGGAAATGTATTCTTTAATAGAGAGACACTACACAGAAAGGCATCCTGGGAAATGAACTCACATGCATGTAGGAAATAGACTGAAATTACACAGAACGGCAGCTTGGGTTATGACCTCACAGGCATGATGGAAATAGACACTGCACAGAACGACATCCTGTGAAATGACCTCACAGGCATGATGGAAATAGACACTGCACAGAATGTAAGTGTGAGAAACGTAGTTTTTAATAGAGACACTACAGAGAAAGGCATCCTGGGAAATGTAGTTTTTAATAGAGAGACACTACAGAGAAAGGCATCCTGGTAAATGTAGTCTTTAATACATAGACACTACACAGAGAGGCATCCAGGCAAATGACCTCACAGGCATGATGGAAATGGACACTACACAGAACGGCATCCTGGAATATGACCTCACAGGATTATGGAAGTAAACATGGCACAGAACGGCATCCTGTGAAATGACCTCACAGGCATGATGGAAATAGACACTGCACAGAAGGTCATCCTGGGAAATGTAGTTTTTAATAGAGACACCACAGAGAAAGGCATCCTGGGAAATGTAGTTTTTAATAGAGAGACACTACAGAGAAAGGAATCCTGGGAAATGAACTCACATGCATGTAGGAAATAGACTGACATAACACAGAACGGCATCCTGGGATATGACCTCACAGGCATGATGGAAATAGACACTGCACAGAACGACATCCTGGGAAATGACCTCACAGGCATGATGGAAATATACACTGCACAGAACGGCATCCTGGGAAATGACCTCACAGGCATGATGGCATTAAACATTGCACAGAACGGCATCCTGGGAAATGACCTCACAGACATGATGGAAATAGACACTGCACAAAGAAACATCCTGGGAAATGACCTCACAGGCATGATGGAAATAGACACTACACAGAACGGCATCCTGGGAAATGACTTCAAAGGCATGATGGAAATAGACACTGCAAGAACGGCATCATGGGAAATGACCTCACAGGCATGATGGTAATGGACACTACATAGAACGGCATCCTGGAAAAAGACCTCACAGGCATGATGGATTAAACATTGCACAGAATGGCATCCTGGGAAATGACCTCACATGCATGATGGAAATAGGCACTGCACAGAGAAGCATCCTGGGAAATGACCTGACAGGCATGATGGAAATAGACACTACACAGAACGGCATGCTGGGAAATGACCTCAAAGGCATGATGGAAATAGACACTGCAAGAACGGCATCCAGGGAAATGACCTCACAGGCATGATGGTAATGGACACTACACAGAATGGCATCCTGGAAAATGACCTCACAGGCATGATGGAAGTAAACATTGCACAGAACGGCATCCTGGGAAATGACCTCACATGCATGATGGAAATAGGCACTGCACAGAATGTAAGTGTGAGAAACGTAGTTTGTAATAGACTCACTACAGAGAAAGGCATCCTGGGAAATGTAGTTTTTAATAGAGAGAAACTACAGAGAAAGGCATCCTGGTAAATGTAGGCTTTAATACATAGACACTACACAGAAGCATCCAGGCAAATGACCTCACAGGCATGATGGAAATAGACTGACACTACACAGAACGGCATCCTGGAAAATGACCTCACTGGCATGATGGAAATAGACACTGCACAGAGAAGCATCCTGGGAAATGACCTCGCTTGCATGATGGAAATGGACACTACACAGAACGGCATCCTGGAATATTACCTCACCGGCATTATGGAAGTAAACACTGCACAGAATGGCATCCTGTGAAATGACCTCACAGGCATGATGGAAATAGACACTGCACAGATGGTCATCCTGGGAAATGTAGTTTTTAATAGAGACACTACAGAGAAAGGCATCCTGGGAAATGTAGTTTTTAATAGAAAGACACTACAGAGAAAGGCATCCTGGTAAATGTAGTCTTCAATAGAGAGACACTACACAGAAAGTCATCATGGGAAATGACCTCACATTCATGATGGAAATAGACACTGCACAGAACGGCATCCTGGGAAATGACCTCACAGGCATGATGGAAATAGACTGACACTAAACAGACCGGCATCCTGGGAAATGACCTCACAGTCATGATGGAAATAGACACTCCACAGAACGTCATCCTGGGAAATGAACTCACTGTCATGATGGAAATAGACACTGCACAGAACGGCATCTTGGTAAATGTAGTTTTTAAAAGAGAGACACTACGGAGAAAGGCATCCTGGGAAATGTATTCTATAATAGAGAGACACTACACAGAGAGGCATCCTGGGTAATGACCTCACAGGCATGATGGAAATAGACAGACACTACACAGAAGGGCATCCAGGGAAATGACCTTACAGGCATGATGGAAATAGACACTGCACAGAGATTCATCCTGGGAAATGCCCTCACAGGCATGATGTACATAGACACTGCAAAGAACGGCAACCTGGGAAATGACCTCACAGACATGATGGAAATAGACACTGCACAGAGAAGCATCCTGGGAAATGACCTCACAGGCATGATGGAAATACACACTACACAGAACGGCATCCTGGGAAATGACCTCAAAGGCATGATGGAAATAGACACTGCAAGAACGGCATCCAGGGAAATGACCTCACAGGCATGATGGTAATGGACACTACACAGAATGGCTTCCAGGGAAATGACCTCACAGGCATGATGGTAATGGACACTACACAGAACGGCATCCTGGAATATGACCTCACATGCATTATGGAAGTAAACACTGCACAGAACGGCATCCTGTGAAATGACCTCACAGGCATCATGGAAATAGACACTGCACAGAAGGTCATCCTGGGAAATGTAGTTTTTAATAGAGAGACACTACAGAGAAAGGCATCCTGGTAAATGTAGTCTTTAATACATAGACACTACACAGAGAGGCATCCAGGCAAATGACCTCACAGGCATGATGGAAATAGACTGACACTACACAGAACGGCATCCTGGGAAATAACCTCACAGGCATGATGGAAATAGACACTGCACAGAATGTAAGTGTGAGAAACGTAGTTTTTAATAGAGACACTACAGAGAAAGTCATCCTGGGAAATGTAGTTTTTAATAGAGAGACACTACAGAGAAAGGCATCCTGGTAAATGTAGTCTTTAATACATAGACACTACACAGAGACGCATCCAGGGAAATTTCCTCACAGGCATGATGGAAATAGACTGACACTACCCAGAACGGCATCCAGGGAAATGACCTCACAGGCATGAAGGAAATAGACACTGCACAGAGAAGCATCCTGGGAAATCACCTCGCAGGCATGATGGAAATGGACACTACACAGAACGGCATCCTGGAATATGACCTCACAGGAATTATGGAAGTAAACAAGGCACAGAACGGCATCCTGTGAAATGACCTCACAGGCATGATGGAAATAGACACTGCACAGAAGGTCATCCTGGGAAATGTAGTTTTTAATAGAGACACCACAGAGAAAGGCACCCTGGGAAATGTAGTTTTTAATAGAGAGACACTACAGAGAAAGGCATCCTGGGAAATGAACTCACATGCATGTAGGAAATAGACTGACATAACACAGAACGGCATCCTGGGATATGACCTCACAATAATGATGGAAATAGACACTGCACAGAACGACATCCTGGGAAATGACCTCACAGGCATGATGGAAATATACACTGCACAGAACTGCATCCTGGGAAATGACCTCACAGGCATGATGGCATTAAACATTGCACAGAACGGCATCCTGGGAAATGACCTCACAGACATGATGGAAATAGACACTGCACAAAGAAACATCCTGGGAAATGACGTCACAGGCATGATGGAAATAGACACTACACAGAACGGCATCCTGGGAAATGACTTCAAAGGCATGATGGAAATAGACACTGCAAGAACGGAATCATGGGAAATGACCTCACAGGCATGATGGTAATGGACACTACACAGAACGGCATCCTGGAAAAAGACCTCACAGGCATGATGGAAGTAAACATTGCACAGAACGGCATCCTGGGAAATGACCTCACATGCATGATGGAAATTGGCCCTGCACAGAATGTAAGTGTGAGAAACGTAGTTTGTAATAGACTCACTACAGAGAAAGGCATCCTGGGAAATGTAGTTTTTAATAGAGAGAAACTACAGAGAAAGGCATCCTGGTAAATGTAGGCTTTAATACATAGACACTACACAGAAGCATCCAGGCAAATGACCTCACAGGCATGATGGAAATAGACTGACACTACACAGAACGGCATCCTGGAAAATGACCTCACAGGCATGATGGAAATAGACACTGCACAGAGAAGCATCCTGGGAAATGACCTCGCTTGCATGATGGAAATGGACACTACACAGAACGGCATCCTGGAATATGACCTCACAGGCATTATGGAAGTAAACACTGCACAGAACGGCATCCTGTGAAATGACCTCACAGGCATGATGGAAATAGACACTGCACAGATGGTCATCCTGGGAAATGTAGTTTTTAATAGAGACACTACAGAGAAAGGCATCCTGGGAAATGTAGTTTTTAATAGAAAGACACTACAGAGAAAGGCATCCTGGTAAATGTAGTCTTCAATAGAGAGAAACTACACAGAAAGTCATCATGGGAAATGACCTCACAGGCATGATGGAAATAGACACTGCACAGAACGGCATCCTGGGAAATGACCTCACAGGCATGATGGAAATAGACTGACACTAAACAGACCGGCATCCTGGGAAATGACCTCACAGTCATGATGGAAATAGACACTCCACAGAACGGCATCCTGGGAAATGAACTCACTGTCATGATGGAAATAGACACTGCACAGAACGGCATCTTGGTAAATGTAGTTTTTAAAAGAGAGACACTACGGAGAAAGGCATCCTGGGAAATGTATTCTATAATAGAGAGACACTACACAGAGAGGCATCCTGGGTAATGACCTCACAGGCATGATGGAAATAGACACTGCACAGAGATTCATCCTGGGAAATGCCCTCACAGGCATGATGTACATAGACACTGCAAAGAACGGCAACCTGGGAAATGACCTCACAGACATGATGGAAATAGACACTGCACAGAGAAGCATCCTGGGAAATGACCTCACAGGCATGATGGAAATACACACTACACAGAACGGCATCCTGGGAAATGACCTCAAAGGCATGATGGAAATAGACACTGCAAGAACGGCATCCAGGGAAATGACCTCACAGGCATGATGGTAATGGACACTACACAGAATGGCATCCAGGGAAATGACCTCACAGGCATGATGGTAATGGACACTACACAGAACGGCATCCTGGAATATGACCTCACATGCATTATGGAAGTAAACACTGCACAGAACGGCATCCTGTGAAATGACCTCACAGGCATCATGGAAATAGACACTGCACAGAAGGTCATCCTGGGAAATGTAGTTTTTAATAGAGAGACACTACAGAGAAAGGCATCCTGGTAAATGTAGTCTTTAATACATAGACACTACACAGAGAGGCATCCAGGCAAATGACCTCACAGGCATGATGGAAATAGACTGACACTACACAGAACGGCATCCTGGGAAATGACCTCACAGGCATGATGGAAATAGACACTGCACAGAGAAGCATCCTGGGAAATGACCTCGCTTGCATGATGGAAATGGACACTACACAGAACGGCATCCTGGAATATGACCTCACAGGAATTATGGAAGTAAACAAGGCACAGAACGGCATCCTGTGAAATGACCTCACAGGCATGATGGAAATAGACACTGCACAGAAGGTCATCCTGGGAAATGTAGTTTTTAATAGAGACACCACAGAGAAAGGCATCCTGGGAAATGTAGTTTTTAATAGAGAGACACTACAGAGAAAGGAATCCTGGGAAATGAACTCACATGCATGTAGGAAATAGACTGACATAACACAGAACGGCATCCTGGGATATGACCTCACAGGCATGATGGAAATAGACACTGCACAGAACGACATCCTGGGAAATGACCTCACAGGCATGATGGAAATATACACTGCACAGAACGGCATCCTGGGAAATGACCTCACAGGCATGATGGCATTAAACATTGCACAGAACGGCATCCTGGGAAATGACCTCACAGACATGATGGAAATAGACACTGCACAAAGAAACATCCTGGGAAATGACCTCACAGGCATGATGGAAATAGACACTACACAGAACGGCATCCTGGGAAATGACTTCAAAGGCATGATGGAAATAGACACTGCAAGAACGGCATCATGGGAAATGACCTCACAGGCATGATGGTAATGGACACTACACAGAACGGCATCCTGGAAAAAGACCTCACAGGCATGATGGATTAAACATTGCACAGAATGGCATCCTGGGAAATGACCTCACATGCATGATGGAAATAGGCACTGCACAGAGAAGCATCCTGGGAAATGACCTGACAGGCATGATGGAAATAGACACTACACAGAACGGCATGCTGGGAAATGACCTCAAAGGCATGATGGAAATAGACACTGCAAGAACGGCATCCAGGGAAATGACCTCACAGGCATGATGGTAATGGACACTACACAGAATGGCATCCTGGAAAATGACCTCACAGGCATGATGGAAGTAAACATTGCACAGAACGGCATCCTGGGAAATGACCTCACATGCATGATGGAAATAGGCACTGCACAGAATGTAAGTGTGAGAAACGTAGTTTGTAATAGACTCACTACAGAGAAAGGCATCCTGGGAAATGTAGTTTTTAATAGAGAGAAACTACAGAGAAAGGCATCCTGGTAAATGTAGGCTTTAATACATAGACACTACACAGAAGCATCCAGGCAAATGACCTCACAGGCATGATGGAAATAGACTGACACTACACAGAACGGCATCCTGGAAAATGACCTCACAGGCATGATGGAAATAGACACTGCACAGAGAAGCATCCTGGGAAATGACCTCGCTTGCATGATGGAAATGGACACTACACAGAACGGCATCCTGGAATATGACCTCACAGGCATTATGGAAGTAAACACTGCACAGAACGGCATCCTGTGAAATGACCTCACAGGCATGATGGAAATAGACACTGCACAGATGGTCATCCTGGGAAATGTAGTTTTGAATAGAGACACTACAGAGAAAGGCATCCTGGGAAATGTAGTTTTTAATAGAAAGACACTACAGAGAAAGGCATCCTGGTAAATGTAGTCTTCAATAGAGAGACACTACACAGAAAGTCATCATGGGAAATGACCTCACATTCATGATGGAAATAGACACTGCACAGAACGGCATCCTGGGAAATGACCTCACAGGCATGATGGAAATAGACTGACACTAAACAGACCGGCATCCTGGGAAATGACCTCACAGTCATGATGGAAATAGACACTCCACAGAACGTCATCCTGGGAAATGAACTCACTGTCATGATGGAAATAGACACTGCACAGAACGGCATCTTGGTAAATGTAGTTTTTAAAAGAGAGACACTACGGAGAAAGGCATCCTGGGAAATGTATTCTATAATAGAGAGACACTACACAGAGAGGCATCCTGGGTAATGACCTCACAGGCATGATGGAAATAGACAGACACTACACAGAAGGGCATCCAGGGAAATGACCTTACAGGCATGATGGAAATAGACACTGCACAGAGATTCATCCTGGGAAATGCCCTCACAGGCATGATGTACATAGACACTGCAAAGAACGGCAACCTGGGAAATGACCTCACAGACATGATGGAAATAGACACTGCACAGAGAAGCATCCTGGGAAATGACCTCACAGGCATGATGGAAATACACACTACACAGAACGGCATCCTGGGAAATGACCTCAAAGGCATGATGGAAATAGACACTGCAAGAACGGCATCCAGGGAAATGACCTCACAGGCATGATGGTAATGGACACTACACAGAATGGCATCCAGGGAAATGACCTCACAGGCATGATGGTAATGGACACTACACAGAACGGCATCCTGGAATATGACCTCACATGCATTATGGAAGTAAACACTGCACAGAACGGCATCCTGTGAAATGACCTCACAGGCATCATGGAAATAGACACTGCACAGAAGGTCATCCTGGGAAATGTAGTTTTTAATAGAGAGACACTACAGAGAAAGGCATCCTGGTAAATGTAGTCTTTAATACATAGACACTACACAGAGAGGCATCCAGGCAAATGACCTCACAGGCATGATGGAAATAGACTGACACTACACAGAACGGCATCCTGGGAAATGACCTCACAGGCATGATGGAAATAGACACTGCACAGAATGTAAGTGTGAGAAACGTAGTTTTTAATAGAGACACTACAGAGAAAGTCATCCTGGGAAATGTAGTTTTTAATAGAGAGACACTACAGAGAAAGGCATCCTGGTAAATGTAGTCTTTAATACATAGACACTACACAGAGACGCATCCAGGGAAATTTCCTCACAGGCATGATGGAAATAGACTGACACTACCCAGAACGGCATCCAGGGAAATGACCTCACAGGCATGAAGGAAATAGACACTGCACAGAGAAGCATCCTGGGAAATCACCTCGCAGGCATGATGGAAATGGACACTACACAGAACGGCATCCTGGAATATGACCTCACAGGAATTATGGAAGTAAACAAGGCACAGAACGGCATCCTGTGAAATGACCTCACAGGCATGATGGAAATAGACACTGCACAGAAGGTCATCCTGGGAAATGTAGTTTTTAATAGAGACACCACAGAGAAAGGCATCCTGGGAAATGTAGTTTTTAATAGAGAGACACTACAGAGAAAGGCATCCTGGGAAATGAACTCACATGCATGTAGGAAATAGACTGACATAACACAGAACGGCATCCTGGGATATGACCTCACAATAATGATGGAAATAGACACTGCACAGAACGACATCCTGGGAAATGACCTCACAGGCATGATGGAAATATACACTGCACAGAACTGCATCCTGGGAAATGACCTCACAGGCATGATGGCATTAAACATTGCACAGAACGGCATCCTGGGAAATGACCTCACAGACATGATGGAAATAGACACTGCACAAAGAAACATCCTGGGAAATGACGTCACAGGCATGATGGAAATAGACACTACACAGAACGGCATCCTGGGAAATGACTTCAAAGGCATGATGGAAATAGACACTGCAAGAACGGAATCATGGGAAATGACCTCACAGGCATGATGGTAATGGACACTACACAGAACGGCATCCTGGAAAAAGACCTCACAGGCATGATGGAAGTAAACATTGCACAGAACGGCATCCTGGGAAATGACCTCACATGCATGATGGAAATTGGCCCTGCACAGAATGTAAGTGTGAGAAACGTAGTTTGTAATAGACTCACTACAGAGAAAGGCATCCTGGGAAATGTAGTTTTTAATAGAGAGAAACTACAGAGAAAGGCATCCTGGTAAATGTAGGCTTTAATACATAGACACTACACAGAAGCATCCAGGCAAATGACCTCACAGGCATGATGGAAATAGACTGACACTACACAGAACGGCATCCTGGGAAATGACCTCACAGGCATGATGGAAATAGACACTGCACAGAGAAGCATCCTGGGAAATGACCTCGCTTGCATGATGGAAATGGACACTACACAGAACGGCATCCTGGAATATGACCTCACAGGCATTATGGAAGTAAACACTGCACAGAACGGCATCCTGTGAAATGACCTCACAGGCATGATGGAAATAGACACTGCACAGATGGTCATCCTGGGAAATGTAGTTTTTAATAGAGACACTACAGAGAAAGGCATCCTGGGAAATGTAGTTTTTAATAGAAAGACACTACAGAGAAAGGCATCCTGGTAAATGTAGTCTTCAATAGAGAGAAACTACACAGAAAGTCATCATGGGAAATGACCTCACAGGCATGATGGAAATAGACACTGCACAGAACGGCATCCTGGGAAATGACCTCACAGGCATGATGGAAATAGACTGACACTAAACAGACCGGCATCCTGGGAAATGACCTCACAGACATGATGGAAATAGACACTGCACAGAGAAGCATCCTGGGAAATGACCTCACAGGCATGATGGAAATACACACTACACAGAACGGCATCCTGGGAAATGACCTCAAAGGCATGATGGAAATAGACACTGCAAGAACGGCATCCAGGGAAATGACCTCACAGGCATGATGGTAATGGACACTACACAGAATGGCATCCAGGGAAATGACCTCACAGGCATGATGGTAATGGACACTACACAGAACGGCATCCTGGAATATGACCTCACATGCATTATGGAAGTAAACACTGCACAGAACGGCATCCTGTGAAATGACCTCACAGGCATCATGGAAATAGACACTGCACAGAAGGTCATCCTGGGAAATGTAGTTTTTAATAGAGAGACACTACAGAGAAAGGCATCCTGGTAAATGTAGTCTTTAATACATAGACACTACACAGAGAGGCATCCAGGCAAATGACCTCACAGGCATGATGGAAATAGACTGACACTACACAGAACGGCATCCTGGGAAATGACCTCACAGGCATGATGGAAATAGACACTGCACAGAGAAGCATCCTGGGAAATGACCTCGCTTGCATGATGGAAATGGACACTACACAGAACGGCATCCTGGAATATGACCTCACAGGTATTATGGAAGTAAACACTGCACAGAACGGCATCCTGTGAAATGACCTCACAGGCATGATGGAAATAGACACTGCACAGAAGGTCATCCTGGGAAATGTAGTTTTTAATAGAGACACTACAGAGAAAGGCATCCTGGGAAATGTAGTTTTTAATAGAGAGACACTACAGAGAAAGGCATCCTGGTAAATGTAGTTTTCAATAGAGAGACACTACACAGAAAGGCATCCTGGGAAATGACCTCACAGGCATGATGGAAATAGACACTGCACAGAACGGCATCTTGGTAAATGTAGTTTTTAAAAGAGAGACACTACAGAGAAAGGCATCCTGGGAAATGTATTCTATAATTGAGAGACACTACACAGAGAGGCATCCTGGGTAACGACCTCACAGGCATGATGGAAATAGACAGACACTACACAGAATGGCATCCAGGGAAATGACCTTACAGGCATGATGGAAATAGACACTGCACAGAGATTCATCCTGGGAAATGCCCTCACAGGCATGATGTACATAGACACTGCAAAGAACGGCAACCTGGGAAATGACCTCACAGGCATGATGGAAATAGACACTACACAGAACGGCATACTGGGAAATGACCTCAAAGGCATGATGGAAATAGACACTGCATGAACGGCATCCAGGGAAATGACCTCACAGGCATGATGGTAATGGACACTACACAGAATGGCATCCAGGGAAATGACCTCACAGGCATGATGGTAATGGACACTACACAGAATGGCATCCTGGAATATGACCTCAAATGCATTATGGAAGTAAACACTGCACAGAACCGCATCCTGTGAAATGACCTCACAGGCATCATGGAAATAGACACTGCACAGAAGGTCATCCTGGGAAATGTAGTTTTTAATAGAGACACTACAGAGAAAGGCATCCTGGGAAATGTAGTTTTTAATAGAGAGACACTACAGAGAAAGAGATCCTGGTAAATGTATTCTTTAATAGAGAGACACTACACAGAAAGGCATCCTGGGAAATGAACTCACATGCATGTAGGAAATAGACTGACATAACACAGAACGGCATCCTGGTATATGACCTCACAGGCATGATGGAAATAGACACTGCACAGAACGACATCCTGGGAAATGACCTCACAGGCATGATGGAAATAGACACTGCACAGAACGGCATCCTGGGAAATGACCTCACAGGCATGATGGAATTAAACATTGCACTGAACGGCATCCTGGGAAATGACCTCACAGACACGATGGAAATAGACACTGCACAAAGAAGCATCCTGGGAAATGACCTCACAGGCATGATGGTAATGGACACTACACAGAATGGCATCCAGGGAAATGACCTCACAGGCATGATGGTAATGGACACTACACAGAATGGCATCCTGGAATATGACCTCAAATGCATTATGGAAGTAAACACTGCACAGAACCGCATCCTGTGAAATGACCTCACAGGCATCATGGAAATAGACACTGCACAGAAGGTCATCCTGGGAAATGTAGTTTTTAATAGAGACACTACAGAGAAAGGCATCCTGGGAAATGTAGTTTTTAATAGAGAGACACTACAGAGAAAGAGATCCTGGTAAATGTATTCTTTAATAGAGAGACACTACACAGAAAGGCATCCTGGGAAATGAACTCACATGCATGTAGGAAATAGACTGACATAACACAGAACGGCATCCTGGTATATGACCTCACAGGCATGATGGAAATAGACACTGCACAGAACGACATCCTGGGAAATGACCTCACAGGCATGATGGAAATAGACACTGCACAGAACGGCATCCTGGGAAATGACCTCACAGGCATGATGGAATTAAACATTGCACTGAACGGCATCCTGGGAAATGACCTCACAGACACGATGGAAATAGACACTGCACAAAGAAGCATCCTGGGAAATGACCTCACAGGCATGATGGAAATAGACACTACACAGAATGGCATCCTGGGAAATGACTTCAAAGGCATGATGGAAATAGACACAGCAAGAACGGCATCCTGGGAAATGACCTCACAGGCATGATGGTAATGGACACTACACAGAATGGCATCCTGGAAAATGACCTCACAGGCATGATGGATTAAACATTGCACAGAATGGCATCCTGGGAAATGACCTCACATGCATGATGGAAATAGGCACTGCACAGAGAAGCAACCTGGGAAATGACCTGACAGGCATGATGGAAATAGGCACTACACAGAACGGCATCCTGGGAAATGACCTCAAAGGCATGATGGAAATAGACACTGCAAGAACGGCATCCAGGGAAATGACCTCACAGGCATGATGGAAATAGGCACTGCACAGAATGTAAGTGTGAGAAACGTAGTTTGTAATAGAGACACTACAGAGAAAGGCATCCTGGGAAATGTAGTTTTTAATAGAGAGACACTACAGAGAAAGGCATCCTGGTAAATGTAGTCTTTAATACATAGACACTACACAGAGAGGCATCCAGGCAAATGACCTCACAGGCATGATGGAAATAGACTGACACTACACAGAACGGCATCCTGGGAAATGACCTCACAGGCATGATGGAAATAGACACTGCACAGAGAAGCATCCTAGGAAATGACCTCGCTTGCATGATGGAAATGGACACTACACAGAACGGCATCCTGGAATATGACCTCACAGGTATTATGGAAGTAAACACTGCACAGAACGGCATCCTGTGAAATGACCTCACAGGCATGATGGAAATAGACACAGCACAGAAGGTCATCCTGGGAAATGTAGTTTTTAATAGAGACACTACAGAGAAAGGCATCCTGGGAAATGTAGTTTTTAATAGAGAGACACTACAGAGAAAGGCATCCTGGTAAATGTAGTTTTCAATAGAGAGACACTACACAGAAAGGCATCCTGGGAAATGACCTCACAGGCATGATGGAAATAGACACTGCACAGAACGGCATCCTGGGAAATGACCTCACAGGCATGATGGAAATAGACTGACACTACACAGACCGGCATCCTGGGAAATGACCTCACAGTCATGATGGAAATAGACACTCCACAGAACGGCATCCTGGGAAATGACCTCACAGGCATGATGGAAATAGACAGACACTACACAGAAGGGCATCCAGGGAAATGACCTTACAGGCATGATGGAAATAGACACTGCACAGAGATTCATCCTGGGAAATGCCCTCACAGGCATGATGTACATAGACACTGCAAAGAACGGCAACCTGGGAAATGACCTCACAGACATGATGGAAATAGACACTGCACAGAGAAGCATCCTGGGAAATGACCTCACAGGCATGATGGAAATACACACTACACAGAACGGCATCCTGGGAAATGACCTCAAAGGCATGATGGAAATAGACACTGCAAGAACGGCATCCAGGGAAATGACCTCACAGGCATGATGGTAATGGACACTACACAGAATGGCATCCAGGGAAATGACCTCACAGGCATGATGGTAATGGACACTACACAGAACGGCATCCTGGAATATGACCTCACATGCATTATGGAAGTAAACACTGCACAGAACGGCATCCTGTGAAATGACCTCACAGGCATCATGGAAATAGACACTGCACAGAAGGTCATCCTGGGAAATGTAGTTTTTAATAGAGAGACACTACAGAGAAAGGCATCCTGGTAAATGTAGTCTTTAATACATAGACACTACACAGAGAGGCATCCAGGCAAATGACCTCACAGGCATGATGGAAATAGACTGACACTACACAGAACGGCATCCTGGGAAATGACCTCACAGGCATGATGGAAATAGACACTGCACAGAATGTAAGTGTGAGAAACGTAGTTTTTAATAGAGACACTACAGAGAAAGTCATCCTGGGAAATGTAGTTTTTAATAGAGAGACACTACAGAGAAAGGCATCCTGGTAAATGTAGTCTTTAATACATAGACACTACACAGAGACGCATCCAGGGAAATTTCCTCACAGGCATGATGGAAATAGACTGACACTACCCAGAACGGCATCCAGGGAAATGACCTCACAGGCATGAAGGAAATAGACACTGCACAGAGAAGCATCCTGGGAAATCACCTCGCAGGCATGATGGAAATGGACACTACACAGAACGGCATCCTGGAATATGACCTCACAGGAATTATGGAAGTAAACAGGGCACAGAACGGCATCCTGTGAAATGACCTCACAGGCATGATGGAAATAGACACTGCACAGAAGGTCATCCTGGGAAATGTAGTTTTTAATAGAGACACCACAGAGAAAGGCATCCTGGGAAATGTAGTTTTTAATAGAGAGACACTACAGAGAAAGGCATCCTGGGAAATGAACTCACATGCATGTAGGAAATAGACTGACATAACACAGAACGGCATCCTGGGATATGACCTCACAATAATGATGGAAATAGACACTGCACAGAACGACATCCTGGGAAATGACCTCACAGGCATGATGGAAATATACACTGCACAGAACTGCATCCTGGGAAATGACCTCACAGGCATGATGGCATTAAACATTGCACAGAACGGCATCCTGGGAAATGACCTCACAGACATGATGGAAATAGACACTGCACAAAGAAACATCCTGGGAAATGACGTCACAGGCATGATGGAAATAGACACTACACAGAACGGCATCCTGGGAAATGACTTCAAAGGCATGATGGAAATAGACACTGCAAGAACGGAATCATGGGAAATGACCTCACAGGCATGATGGTAATGGACACTACACAGAACGGCATCCTGGAAAAAGACCTCACAGGCATGATGGAAGTAAACATTGCACAGAACGGCATCCTGGGAAATGACCTCACATGCATGATGGAAATTGGCCCTGCACAGAATGTAAGTGTGAGAAACGTAGTTTGTAATAGACTCACTACAGAGAAAGGCATCCTGGGAAATGTAGTTTTTAATAGAGAGAAACTACAGAGAAAGGCATCCTGGTAAATGTAGGCTTTAATACATAGACACTACACAGAAGCATCCAGGCAAATGACCTCACAGGCATGATGGAAATAGACTGACACTACACAGAACGGCATCCTGGGAAATGACCTCACAGGCATGATGGAAATAGACACTGCACAGAGAAGCATCCTGGGAAATGACCTCGCTTGCATGATGGAAATGGACACTACACAGAACGGCATCCTGGAATATGACCTCACAGGCATTATGGAAGTAAACACTGCACAGAACGGCATCCTGTGAAATGACCTCACAGGCATGATGGAAATAGACACTGCACAGATGGTCATCCTGGGAAATGTAGTTTTTAATAGAGACACTACAGAGAAAGGCATCCTGGGAAATGTAGTTTTTAATAGAAAGACACTACAGAGAAAGGCATCCTGGTAAATGTAGTCTTCAATAGAGAGAAACTACACAGAAAGTCATCATGGGAAATGACCTCACAGGCATGATGGAAATAGACACTGCACAGAACGGCATCCTGGGAAATGACCTCACAGGCATGATGGAAATAGACTGACACTAAACAGACCGGCATCCTGGGAAATGACCTCACAGACATGATGGAAATAGACACTGCACAGAGAAGCATCCTGGGAAATGACCTCACAGGCATGATGGAAATACACACTACACAGAACGGCATCCTGGGAAATGACCTCAAAGGCATGATGGAAATAGACACTGCAAGAACGGCATCCAGGGAAATGACCTCACAGGCATGATGGTAATGGACACTACACAGAATGGCATCCAGGGAAATGACCTCACAGGCATGATGGTAATGGACACTACACAGAACGGCATCCTGGAATATGACCTCACATGCATTATGGAAGTAAACACTGCACAGAACGGCATCCTGTGAAATGACCTCACAGGCATCATGGAAATAGACACTGCACAGAAGGTCATCCTGGGAAATGTAGTTTTTAATAGAGAGACACTACAGAGAAAGGCATCCTGGTAAATGTAGTCTTTAATACATAGACACTACACAGAGAGGCATCCAGGCAAATGACCTCACAGGCATGATGGAAATAGACTGACACTACACAGAACGGCATCCTGGGAAATGACCTCACAGGCATGATGGAAATAGACACTGCACAGAGAAGCATCCTGGGAAATGACCTCGCTTGCATGATGGAAATGGACACTACACAGAACGGCATCCTGGAATATGACCTCACAGGTATTATGGAAGTAAACACTGCACAGAACGGCATCCTGTGAAATGACCTCACAGGCATGATGGAAATAGACACTGCACAGAAGGTCATCCTGGGAAATGTAGTTTTTAATAGAGACACTACAGAGAAAGGCATCCTGGGAAATGTAGTTTTTAATAGAGAGACACTACAGAGAAAGGCATCCTGGTAAATGTAGTTTTCAATAGAGAGACACTACACAGAAAGGCATCCTGGGAAATGACCTCACAGGCATGATGGAAATAGACACTGCACAGAACGGCATCTTGGTAAATGTAGTTTTTAAAAGAGAGACACTACAGAGAAAGGCATCCTGGGAAATGTATTCTATAATTGAGAGACACTACACAGAGAGGCATCCTGGGTAACGACCTCACAGGCATGATGGAAATAGACAGACACTACACAGAATGGCATCCAGGGAAATGACCTTACAGGCATGATGGAAATAGACACTGCACAGAGATTCATCCTGGGAAATGCCCTCACAGGCATGATGTACATAGACACTGCAAAGAACGGCAACCTGGGAAATGACCTCACAGGCATGATGGAAATAGACACTACACAGAACGGCATACTGGGAAATGACCTCAAAGGCATGATGGAAATAGACACTGCATGAACGGCATCCAGGGAAATGACCTCACAGGCATGATGGTAATGGACACTACACAGAATGGCATCCAGGGAAATGACCTCACAGGCATGATGGTAATGGACACTACACAGAATGGCATCCTGGAATATGACCTCAAATGCATTATGGAAGTAAACACTGCACAGAACCGCATCCTGTGAAATGACCTCACAGGCATCATGGAAATAGACACTGCACAGAAGGTCATCCTGGGAAATGTAGTTTTTAATAGAGACACTACAGAGAAAGGCATCCTGGGAAATGTAGTTTTTAATAGAGAGACACTACAGAGAAAGAGATCCTGGTAAATGTATTCTTTAATAGAGAGACACTACACAGAAAGGCATCCTGGGAAATGAACTCACATGCATGTAGGAAATAGACTGACATAACACAGAACGGCATCCTGGTATATGACCTCACAGGCATGATGGAAATAGACACTGCACAGAACGACATCCTGGGAAATGACCTCACAGGCATGATGGAAATAGACACTGCACAGAACGGCATCCTGGGAAATGACCTCACAGGCATGATGGAATTACACATTGCACTGAACGGCATCCTGGGAAATGACCTCACAGACACGATGGAAATAGACACTGCACAAAGAAGCATCCTGGGAAATGACCTCACAGGCATGATGGTAATGGACACTACACAGAATGGCATCCAGGGAAATGACCTCACAGGCATGATGGTAATGGACACTACACAGAATGGCATCCTGGAATATGACCTCAAATGCATTATGGAAGTAAACACTGCACAGAACCGCATCCTGTGAAATGACCTCACAGGCATCATGGAAATAGACACTGCACAGAAGGTCATCCTGGGAAATGTAGTTTTTAATAGAGACACTACAGAGAAAGGCATCCTGGGAAATGTAGTTTTTAATAGAGAGACACTACAGAGAAAGAGATCCTGGTAAATGTATTCTTTAATAGAGAGACACTACACAGAAAGGCATCCTGGGAAATGAACTCACATGCATGTAGGAAATAGACTGACATAACACAGAACGGCATCCTGGTATATGACCTCACAGGCATGATGGAAATAGACACTGCACAGAACGACATCCTGGGAAATGACCTCACAGGCATGATGGAAATAGACACTGCACAGAACGGCATCCTGGGAAATGACCTCACAGGCATGATGGAATTAAACATTGCACTGAACGGCATCCTGGGAAATGACCTCACAGACACGATGGAAATAGACACTGCACAAAGAAGCATCCTGGGAAATGACCTCACAGGCATGATGGAAATAGACACTACACAGAATGGCATCCTGGGAAATGACTTCAAAGGCATGATGGAAATAGACACAGCAAGAACGGCATCCTGGGAAATGACCTCACAGGCATGATGGTAATGGACACTACACAGAATGGCATCCTGGAAAATGACCTCACAGGCATGATGGATTAAACATTGCACAGAATGGCATCCTGGGAAATGACCTCACATGCATGATGGAAATAGGCACTGCACAGAGAAGCAACCTGGGAAATGACCTGACAGGCATGATGGAAATAGGCACTACACAGAACGGCATCCTGGGAAATGACCTCAAAGGCATGATGGAAATAGACACTGCAAGAACGGCATCCAGGGAAATGACCTCACAGGCATGATGGAAATAGGCACTGCACAGAATGTAAGTGTGAGAAACGTAGTTTGTAATAGAGACACTACAGAGAAAGGCATCCTGGGAAATGTAGTTTTTAATAGAGAGACACTACAGAGAAAGGCATCCTGGTAAATGTAGTCTTTAATACATAGACACTACACAGAGAGGCATCCAGGCAAATGACCTCACAGGCATGATGGAAATAGACTGACACTACACAGAACGGCATCCTGGGAAATGACCTCACAGGCATGATGGAAATAGACACTGCACAGAGAAGCATCCTAGGAAATGACCTCGCTTGCATGATGGAAATGGACACTACACAGAACGGCATCCTGGAATATGACCTCACAGGTATTATGGAAGTAAACACTGCACAGAACGGCATCCTGTGAAATGACCTCACAGGCATGATGGAAATAGACACAGCACAGAAGGTCATCCTGGGAAATGTAGTTTTTAATAGAGACACTACAGAGAAAGGCATCCTGGGAAATGTAGTTTTTAATAGAGAGACACTACAGAGAAAGGCATCCTGGTAAATGTAGTTTTCAATAGAGAGACACTACACAGAAAGGCATCCTGGGAAATGACCTCACAGGCATGATGGAAATAGACACTGCACAGAACGGCATCCTGGGAAATGACCTCACAGGCATGATGGAAATAGACTGACACTACACAGACCGGCATCCTGGGAAATGACCTCACAGTCATGATGGAAATAGACACTCCACAGAACGGCATCCTGGGAAATGACCTCACAGGCATGATGGAAATAGACACTGCACAGAACGGCATCTTGGTAAATGTAGTTTTTAAAAGAGAGACACTACAGAGAAAGGCATCCTGGGAAATGTATTCTATAATTGAGAGACACTACACAGAGAGGCATCCTGGGTAATGACCTCACAGGCATGATGGAAATAGACAGACACTACACAGAATGGCATCCAGGGAAATGACCTTACAGGCATGATGGAAATAGACACTGCACAGAGATTCATCCTGGGAAATGCCCTCACAGGCATGATGTACATAGACACTGCAAAGAACGGCATCCTGGGAAATGACCTCACAGACATGATGGAAATAGACACTGCACAGAGAAGCATCTTGGAAAATGACCTGACAGGCATGATGGAAATAGACACTACACAGAACGGCATCCTGGGAAATGACCTCAAAGGCATGATGGAAATAGACACTGCAAGAACGGCATCCAGGGAAATAACCTCACAGGCATGATGGTAATGGACACTACACAGAATGGCATCCTGGAAAATGACCTCACAGGCATGATGGAAGTAAACATTGCACAGAACGGCATCCTGGGAAATGACCTCACATGCATGATGGAAATAGGCACTGCACAGAATGTAAGTGTGAGAAACGTAGTTTCTAATAGAGACACTACAGAGAAAGGCATCCTGGGAAATGTAGTTTTTAATAGAGAGACACTACAGAGAAAGGCATCCTGGTAAATGTATTCTTTAATAGAGAGACACTACACAGAAAGGCATCCTGGGAAATGAACTCACATGCATGTAGGAAATAGACTGACATAACACAGAATGGCATCCTGGTATATGACCTCGCAGGCATGATGGAAATAGACACTGCACAGAACGACATCCTGGGAAATGACCTCACAGGCATGATGGAAATAGACACTGCACAGAATGGCATCCTTGGAAATGACCTCACAGGCATGATGGAATTAAACATTGCACAGAACGGCATCCTGGGAAATGACCTCACAGACATGATGGAAATAGACACTGCACAAAGAAGCATCCTGGTAAATGACCTACAGGCATGATGGAAATAGACACTACACAGAACGGCATCCTGGGAAATGACTTCAAAGGCATGATGGAAATAGACACTGCAAGAACGGCATCCTGGGAAATGACCTCACAGGCATGATGGTAATGGACACTACACAGAACGGCATCCTGGAAAATGACCTCACAGGCATGATGGATTAAACATTGCACAGAATGGCATCCTGGGAAATGACCTCACATGCATGATGGAAATAGGCACTGCACAGAGAAGCATCCTGGGAAATGACCTGACAGGCATGATGGAAATAGACACTACACAGAACGGCATCCTGGGAAATGACCTCAAAGGCATGATGGAAATAGACACTGCAAGAACGGCATCCAGGGAAATGACCTCACAGGCATGATGGTAATGGACACTACACAGAATGGCATCCTGGAAAATGACCTCACAGGCATGATGGAAGTAAACATTGCACAGAACGGCATCCTGGGAAATGACCTCACATGCATGATGGAAATAGGCACTGCACAGAATGTAAGTGTGAGAAACGTAGTTTGTAATAGAGACACTACAGAGAAAGGCATCCTGGGAAATGTAGTTTTTAATAGAGAGACACTACAGAGAAAGGCATCCTGGTAAATGTAGTCTTTAATACATAGACACTACACAGAGAGGCATCCAGGCAAATGACCTCACAGGCATGATGGAAATAGACTGACACTACACAGACCGGCATCCTGGGAAATGACCTCACAGTCATGATGGAAATAGACACTCCACAGAATGGCATCCTGGGAAATGACCTCACAGGCATGATGGAAATAGACACTGCACAGAACGGCATCTTGGTAAATGTAGTTTTTAAAAGAGAGACACTACAGAGAAAGGCATCCTGGGAAATGTATTCTATAATTGAGAGACACTACACAGAGAGGCATCCTGGGTAATGACCTCACAGGCATGATGGAAATAGACAGACACTACACAGAATGGCATCCAAGGAAATGACCTTACAGGCATGATGGAAATAGCCACTGCACAGAGATTCATCCTGGGAAATGCCCTCACAGGCATGATGTACATAGACACTGCAAAGAACGGCATCCTGGGAAATGACCTCACAGACATGATGGAAATAGACACTGCACAGAGAAGCATCCTGGGAAATGACCTCACAGGCATGATGGAAATATACACTGCACAGAACGGCATCCTGGGAAATGACCTCACAGGCATGATGGAATTAAACATTGCACAGAACGGCATCCTGGGAAATGACCTCACAGACATGATGGAAATAGACACTGCACAAAGAAGCATCCTGGGAAATGACCTCACAGGCATGATGGAAATAGACACTACACAGAACGGCATCCTGAGAAATGACTTCAAAGGCATGATTGAAATAGACACTGCAAGAACGGCATCCTGGGAAATGACCTCAAAGGCATGATGGTAATGGACACTACACAGAACGGCATCCTGGAAAATGACCTCACAGGCATGATGGATTAAACATTGCACAGAATGGCATCCTGGGAAATGACCTCACATGCATGATGGAAATAGGCACTGCACAGAGAAGCATCCTGGGCAATGACCTGACAGGCATGATGGAAATAGACACTACACAGAACGGCATCCTGGTAAATGACCTCAAAGGCATGATGGAAATAGACACTGCAAGAACGGCATCCAGGGAAATGACCTCACAGGCATGATGGTAATGGACACTACACAGAATGGCATCCTGGAAAATGACCTCACAGGCATGATGGAAGTAAACATTGCACAGAACGTTATCCTGGGAAATGACCTCACATGCATGAAGGAAATAGGCACTGCACAGAATGTAAGTGTGAGAAACGTAGTTTCTAATAGTGACACTACAGAGAAAGGCTTCCTGGGAAATGTAGTTTTTAATAGAGAGACACTACAGAGAAAGGCATCCTGGTAAATGTATTCTTTAATAGAGAGACACTACACAGAAAGGCATCCTGGGAAATGAACTCACATGCATGTAGGAAATAGACTGACAGAACGGCATCCAGGTATATGACCTCACAGGCATGATGGAAATAGACACTGCACAGAACGACATCCTGGGAAATGACCTCACAGGCATGATGGAAATAGACACTGCACAGAACGGCATCCTTGGAAATGACCTCACAGGCATGATGGAATTAAACATTGCACAGAACGGCATCCTGGGAAATGACCTCACAGACATGATGGAAATAGACACTGCACAAAGAAGCATCCTGGGAAATGACCTCACAGGCATGATGGAAATAGACACTACACAGAACGGCATCCTGGGAAATGACTTCAAAGGCATGATGGAAATAGACACTGCAAGAACGGCATCCTGGGAAATGACCTCACAGGCATGATGGTAATGGACACTACACAGAACGGCATCCTGGAAAATGACCTCACAGGCATGATGGATTAAATATTGCACAGAATATCATCCTGGGAAATGACCTCACATGCATGATGGAAATAGGCACTGCACAGAGAAGCATCCTGGGAAATGACCTGACAGGCATGATGGAAATAGACACTACACAGAACGGCATCCAGGGAAATGACCTCACAGGCATGATGGTAATGGACACTACACAGAATGGCATCCTGGAAAATGACCTCACATGCATGATGGAAATAGGCACTGCACAGAATGTAAGTGTGAGAAACGTAGTTTGTAATAGAGACACTACAGAGAAAGGCATCCTGGGAAATGTAGTTTTTAATAGAGAGACACTACAGAGAAAGGCATCCTGGTAAATGTAGTCTTTAATACATAGACACTACACAGAGAGGCATCCAGGCAAATGACCTCACAGGCATGATGGAAATAGACACTGCACAGAGAAGCATCCTGGGAAATGACCTCGCTTGCATGATGGATATGGACACTACACAGAACGGCATCTTGGAATATGACCTCACAGGTATTATGGAAGTAAACACTGCACAGAACGGCATCCTGGGAAATGACCTCACAGGCATGATGGTAATGGACACTACACAGAACGGCATCCTGGGAAATGACCTCACAGGTATGACTGAAAGGGACACTACACTGAACGGTATCCTGGGAAATGACCTCACAGACATGATGGAAATAGACACTGCACAAAGAAGCATCCTGGGAAATGACATCACAGGCATGATGGAAATAGACACTACACAGAACGGCATCATGGGAAATGACCTCAAAGGCATGATGGAAATAGACACTGCAAGAACGGCATCCTGGGAAATGACCTCACAGGCATGATGGTAATGGACACTACACAGAACGGCATCCTGGAAAATGACCTCACAGGCATGATGGATTAAACATTGCACAGAACGGCATCCTGGGAAATGACCTCACAGGCATGATGGAAATAGGCACTGCACAGAATGTAAGTCTGAGAAATGTAGTTTTTAATAGAGACTCTACAGATGAAGGCATCCTGGGAAATGTAGTTTTGAATAGAGAGACACTACAGGGAAAGGCATCCTGGTAAATGTAGTCTTTAATACATAGACACTACACAGAGACGCATCCAGGAAAATTTCCTCACAGGCATGATGGAAATAGACAGACACTACATAGAACGGCTTCCTGGGAAATGACCTCACAGGCATGATGGAAATAGACACTGCAAAGAGAAGCATCCTGGGAAATGACCTCGCAGGCATGATGGAAATGGACACTACACAGAACGGCATCCTGGAATATGACCACACAGGCATTATGGAAGTAAACAAGGCACAGAACGGCATCCTGTGAAATGACCTCACAGGCATGATGGAAATAGACACTGCACGGAAGGTCATCCTGGGAAATGTAGTTTTTAATAGAGACACTACACAGAAAGGCATCCTGGGAAATGTAGTTTTTAATAGAGAGACACTACAGAGAATGGCATCCTGGTAAATGTAGTCTTTAATAGAGAGACACTACACAGAGAGGCATCCTGGGAAATGACCTCACAGGCATGATGGAAATAGACACTGCACAGAACGGCATCCTGGGAAATGACCTCACAGGCATGATGGAAATAGACTGACACTACACAGACCGGCATCCTGGGAAATGACCTCACAGTCATGATGGAAATAGACACTCCACAGAACGGCATCCTGGGAAATGACCTCACAGGCATGATGGAAATAGGCACTGCACAGAACAGCATCTTGGTAAATGTAGTTTTTAAAAGAGAGACACTACAGAGAAAGGCATCCTGGGAAAGGTATTCTATAATGGAGAGACACTACACAGAGAGGCATCCTGGGTAATGACCTCACAGGCATGATGGAAATAGACAGACACTACACAGAATGGCATCCAGGGAAATGACCTTACAGGCATGATGGAAATAGACACTGCACAGAGATTCATCCTGGGAAATGCCCTCACAGGCATGATGTACATAGACACTGCAAAGAACGGCATCCTGGGAAATGACCTCACAGACATGATGGAAATAGACACTGCACAGAGAAGCATCCTGGGAAATGACCTCACAGGCATGATGGAAATAGACACTACACAGAACGGCATCCTGGGAAATGACCTCAAATGCATGATGGAAATAGACACTGCAAGAAAGGCATCCAGGGAAATAACCTCACAGGCATGATGGTAATGGACACTACACAGAATGGCATCCAGGGAAATGACCTCACAGGCATGATGGTAATGGAAACTACACAGAACGGCATCCTGGAATATGACCTCACAGGCATTATGGAAGTAAACAATGCACAGAACAGCATTTTGTGAAATGACCTCACAGGCATGATGGAAATAGACACTGCACAGAAGGTCATCCTGGGGAATGTAGTTTTTAATAGTGACACTACAGAGAAAGGCATCCTGGGAAATGTAGTTTTTAATAGAGAGACACTACAGAGAAAGGCATCCTGGTAAATGTAGTCTTTAATAGAGAGACACTACACAAAAAGGCATCCTGGGAAATGAACTCACATGCATGAAGGAAATAGACTGAAATTACACAGAACGGCAGCTTGGGATATGACCTCACAGAAATGATGGAAATAGACACTGCACAGAACGACATCCTGGGAAATGACCTCACAGGCATGATGGAAATGGACACTGCACAGAATGTAAGTGTGAGAAACGTAGTTTTTAATAGAGACACTAGAGAGAATGGCATCCTGGGAAATGTAGTTTTTAATTGAGAGACACTACAGAGAAAGGCATCCTGGTAAATGTAGTCTTTAATACATAGACACTACACCGAGACGCATCCAGGGAAATTTCCTCACAGGCATGATGGAAATAGACTGACACTACCCAGAACGGCATCCTGGGAAATGACCTCACAGGCATGATGGAAATAGACACTGCACAGAGAAGCATCCTGGGAAATGACCTCGCAGGCATGATGGAAATGGACACTACACAGAACGGCATCCTGGAATATGACCTCACAGGCATTATGGAAGTAAACAAGGGACAGAACGGCATCCTGTGAAATGACCTCAAAGGCATGATGCAAATAGACACTGCACAGAAGGTCATCCTGGGAAATGTAGTTTTTAATAGAGACACTACAGAGAAAGGCATCCTGGGCAATGTAGTTTTTAATAGAGAGACACTACAGAGAAAGGCATCCTGGTAAATGTAGTCTTTAATAGAGAGACACTACACAGAAAGGCATCCTGGGAAATGAACTCACATGCATGTAGGAAATAGACTGACATTAAACACAACGGCATCCTGGGATATGACCTCACAGGCATGATGGAAATAGACACTGCACAGAACGACATCCTGGGAAATGACCTCACAGGCATGATGGAAATAGACACTGCACAGAGAAGCATCCTGGGAAATTACCTCACAGGCATGATGGAAATAGACACTACACAGAACGGCATCCTGGGAAATGACCTAACAGGCATGATGGAAATAGACTGACACTACACAGACCGGCATCCTGGGAAATGACCTGACAGTCATGATGGAAATAGACACTCCACAGAACGGCATCCTGGGAAATGACCTCACAGGCTTGATGGAAATAGACACTGCACAGAACGGCATCCTGGTAAATGTAGTTTTTAAAAGAGAGACACTACAGAGAAAGGCATCCTGGGAAATGTATTCTATAATAGAGAGACACTACACAGAGAGGCATCCTGGGTAATGACCTCACAGGCATGATGGAAATAGACAGACACTACACAGAATGGCATCCAGGGAAATGACCTTACAGGCATGATGGAAATAGACACTGCACGGAGATTCATCCTGGGAAATGCCCTCACAGGCATGATGTACATAGACACTGCAAAGAACGGCATCCTGGGAAATGACCTCACAGACATGATGGAAATAGACACTGCACAGAGAAGCATCCTGGAAAATGACCTCACAGGCATGATGGAAATAGACACTACACAGAACGGCATCCTGGGAAATGACCTCGCTTGCATGATGGAAATGGACACTACACAGAACGGCATCCTGGAATATGACCTCACAGGTATTATGGAAGTAAACACTGCACAGAACGGCATCCTGTGAAATGACCTCACAGGCATGATGGAAATAGACACTGCACAGAAGGTCATCCTGGGAAATGTAGTTTTTAATAGAGACACTACAGAGAAAGGCATCCTGGGAAATGTAGTTTTTAATAGAGAGACACTACAGAGAAAGGCATCCTCGTAAATGTAGTCTTCAATAGAGAGACACTACACAGAAAGGCATCCTGGGAAATGACCTCACAGGCATGATGGAAATAGACACTGCACAGAACGGCATCCTGGGAAATGACCTCACAGGCATGATGGAAATAGACTGACACTACACAGACCGGCATCCTAGGAAATGACCTCACAGTCATGATGGAAATAGACACTCCACAGAACGGCATCCTGGGAAATGACCTCACAGGCATGATGGAAATAGGCACTACACAGAACGGCATCTTGGTAAATGTAGTTTTTAAAAGAGAGACACTACAGAGAAAGGCATCCTGGGAAATGTATTCTATAATGGAGAGACACTACACAGAGAGGCATCCTGGGTAATGACCTCACAGGCATGATGGAAATAGACAGACACTACACAGAATGGCATCCAGGGAAATGACCTTACAGGCATGATGGAAATAGACACTGCACAGAGATTCATCCTGGGAAATGCCCTCACAGGCATGATGTACATAGACACTGCAAAGAACGGCATCCTGGGAAATGACCTCACAGACATGATGGAAATAGACACTGCACAGAGAAGCATCCTGGGAAATGACCTCACAGGCATGATGGAAATAGACACTACACAGAACGGCATCCTGGGAAATGACCTCAAAGGCATGATAGAAATAGACACTGCAAGAACGGCATCCAGGGAAATAACCTCACAGGCATGATGGTAATGGACACTACACAGAATGGCATCCAGGGAAATGACCTCACAGGCATGATGGTAATGGACACTACACAGAACGGGATCCTGGAATATGACCTCACAGGCATGATGGATTAAACATTGTACAGAATGGCATCCTGGGAAATGACCTCACATGCATGATGGAAATAGGCACTGAACAGAATGTAAGTCTGAGAAATGTAGTTTTTAATAGAGACACTACAGAGAAAGGCATCCTGGAAAATGTAGTTTTGAATAGAGAGACACTACAGGGAAAGGCATCCTTGTAAATGTAGTCATTATTACAGAGACACTACACAGAGATGCATCCTGGGAAATGACCTCACAGGCATGATGGAAATAGACTGACACTACACAGAACGTCATCCTGGGAAATGACCTCACAGGCCTGATGGAAAAAGACACTGCACAGAACGGCATCCTGGGAAATGACCTCACAGGCATGATGGAAATAGACATTGCACAGAACGGCATACTGGGAAATGACCTCACAGGCATGATGGAAATAGACTCTGCACAGAGAGGCATCCTGGGAAATGACCTCACAGGCATGATGGAAATAGACACTGCACAGAGAGGCATCCTGTGAAATAACTTCACAGGCATGATGGAAATAGACACTGCACAGAGAGGCATCCTGGGAAATGACATCACAGACATGATGGAAATAGACAGTGCACAGAACGGCATCCTGGGAAATGACCTCACAGATATGATGGAAATAGACACTGCACAGAACGGCATTCTGGGAAATGTAGTTTTTAATAGAGACACTACAGAGAAAGGGAACCTGGGAAATGTAGTTTTTAAAAGAGAGACACTACAGAGAAAGGCATCCTGGGAAATGACCTCACAGGCATTATGGAAATAGACTGACACTACACAGACCGGCATCCTGGGAAATGACCTCAAAGGCATGATGGACAAAGACACTGCAAAGAACGGCATCCTGGGAAATGACCTCACAGACATGATGGAAATAGACACTGCACAGAGAAGCATCCTGGGAAATGACCTCACAGGCATGATGGAAATAGACACTACACAGAACTGCATCCTGGGAAACGACCTCACAGGCATGATGGAAATAGACACTGCACAGAACGGCATCCTGGGAAATGACCTCACAGGTATGACTGAAAGGGACACTACACTGAACGGTATCCTGGGAAATGACCTCACAGACATGATGGAAATAGACACTGCACAAAGAAGCATCCTGGGAAATGACATCACAGGCATGATGGAAATAGACACTACACAGAACGGCATCATGGGAAATGACCTCAAAGGCATGATGGAAATAGACACTGCAAGAACGGCATCCTGGGAAATGACCTCACAGGCATGATGGTAATGGACACTACACAGAACGGCATCCTGGAAAATGACCTCACAGGCATGATGGATTAAACATTGCACAGAACGGCATCCTGGGAAATGACCTCACAGGCATGATGGAAATAGGCACTGCACAGAATGTAAGTCTGAGAAATGTAGTTTTTAATAGAGACTCTACAGATGAAGGCATCCTGGGAAATGTAGTTTTGAATAGAGAGACACTACAGGGAAAGGCATCCTGGTAAATGTAGTCTTTAATACATAGACACTACACAGAGACGCATCCAGGAAAATTTCCTCACAGGCATGATGGAAATAGACAGACACTACATAGAACGGCTTCCTGGGAAATGACCTCACAGGCATGATGGAAATAGACACTGCAAAGAGAAGCATCCTGGGAAATGACCTCGCAGGCATGATGGAAATGGACACTACACAGAACGGCATCCTGGAATATGACCACACAGGCATTATGGAAGTAAACAAGGCACAGAACGGCATCCTGTGAAATGACCTCACAGGCATGATGGAAATAGACACTGCACGGAAGGTCATCCTGGGAAATGTAGTTTTTAATAGAGACACTACACAGAAAGGCATCCTGGGAAATGTAGTTTTTAATAGAGAGAAACTACAGAGAAAGGCATCCTGGTAAATGTAGTCTTTAATAGAGAGACACTACACAGAGAGGCATCCTGGGAAATGAACTCACATGCATATAGGAAGTAGACTGACATTAAACAGAACGGCATCCTGGGATAGGACCTCACAGGCATGATGGAAATAGACACTGCACAGAACGACATCCTGGGAAATGACCTCACAGGCACGATGGAAATAGACACTGCACAGAACGGCATCCTGGGAAATGACCTCACAGGCATGATGGAAATAGAATCTGCACAGAGAGGCATCCTGGGAAATGACCTCACAGGCATGATGGTAATGGACACTACACAGAACGGCATCCTGGAAAATGACCTCACAGGCATGATGGATTAAACCTTGTACAGAATGTCATCCTGGGAAATGACCTCACATGCATGACGGAAATAGGCATTGCACAGAATGTAAGTCTGAGAAATGTAGTTTTTAATAGAGACACTACAGAGAAAGGCATCCTGGGAAATGTAGTTTTGAATAGAGAGACACTACAGGGAAAGGCATCCTTGTAAATGTAGTCTTTATTACAGAGACACTACACAGAGATGCATCCTGGGAAATGACCTCACAGGCATGATGGAAATAGACTGACACTACACAAAACGGCATCCTGGGAAATGACCTCACAGATATGATGGAAATTGACACTGCACAGAATGGCATTCTGGGAAATGTAGTTTTTAATAGAGACACTACAGAGAAAGGGAACCTGGGAAATGTAGTTTTTAAAAGAGAGACACTACAGAGAAAGGCATCCTGGGAAATGACCTCACAGGCATGATGGAAATAGACTGACACTACACAGACCGGCATACTGGGAAATGACCTCACAGGAATGATGGACAAAGACACTGCAAAGAACGGCATCCTGGGAAATGACCTCACAGACATGATGGAAATAGACACTGCACAGAGAAGCATCCTGGGAAATGACCTCACAGGCATGATGGAAATAGACACTACACAGAACTGCATCCTGGGAAACGACCTCACAGGCATGATGGAAATAGACACTGCACAGAACGGCATCCTGGGAAATGACCTCACAGGTATGACTGAAAGGGACACTACACTGAACGGTATCCTGGGAAATGACCTCACAGACATGATGGAAATAGACACTGCACAAAGAAGCATCCTGGGAAATGACCTCACAGGCATGAAGGAAATAGACACTACACAGAACGGCATCCTGAGAAATGACCTCAAAGGCATGATGGAAATAGACACTGCAAGAACGGCATCCTGGGAAATGCCCTCACAGGCATGATGGTAATGGACACTACACAGAACGGCATCCTGGAAAATGACCTCACAGGCATGATGGATTAAACATTGCACAGAACGGCATCCTGGGAAATGACCTCACAGGCATGATGGAAATAGGCACTGCACAGAATGTAAGTCTGAGAAATGTACTTTTTAATAGAGACACTACAGAGAAGGGCATCCTGGGAAATGTAGTTTTTAATAGAGAGACACTAAAGAGAAAGGCATCCTGGTAAATGTAGTCTTTAATACATAGACACTACACAGAGACGCATCCAGGGAAATGTCCTCACAGGCATGATGGAAATAGACTGACACTACACAGAACTGCATCCTGGGAAATGATCTCACATGCATGATGGAAATAGACACTGCACAGAACGGCATCCTGGGAAACGACCTCACAGGCATGATGGAAATGGATACTACACAGAACGGCATCCTGGAAAATGACCTCACAGGCATGATGGTAGTAAACACTGCACAGAACGGCATCCTGTGAAATGACCTCACAGGCATGATGGAAAAGACACTGCACAGAAGGTCATCCTTGGAAATGTAGTTTTTAATAGAGACACTACAGAGAAAGGCATCCTGGGAAATGTAGTTTTTAATAGAGAGACACTACAGAGAAAGGCATCCTGGTAAATGTAGTCTTTAATACATAGACACTACACAGAGACGCATCCAGGGAAATTTCCTCACAGGCATGATGGAAATAGACTGACACTACACTGAACGGCTTCCTGGGAAATGACCTCACAGGCATGATGGAAATAGACACTGCACAGAGAAGCATTCTGGGAAATGACCTCACAGGCATGATGGAAATGGACACTACACAGAACGGCATCCTGGAATATGACCTCACAGGCATTATGGAAGTAAACAAGGCACAGAACGGCATCCTGTGAAATGACCTCACAGGCATGATGGAAATAGACACTACACAGAATGGCATCCTGGGAATGACCTCAAAGGCATGATGGAAATAGACACTGCAAGAACGGCATCCAGGGAAATGACCTCACAGGCATGATGGTAATGGACACTACACAGAACGTCATTCTGGAAAATGACCTCACAGGCATGATGGATTAAACATTGCACAGAATGGCCTCCTGGGAAATGACCTCACATGCATGATGGAAATAGGCACTGCACAGAATGTAAGTCTGAGAAATGTAGTTTTTAGTAGAGACTCTACAGAGAAAGGCATCCTGGGAAATGTAGTTTTGAATAGAGAGACACTACCGGGAAAGGCATCCTTGTAAATGTAGTCTTTAATACAGAGACACTACACAGAGATGCATCCTGGGAAATGACCTCAAAGGCATGATGGAAATAGACTGACACTACACAGAATGGCATCCTGGGAAATGACCTCACAGGCATGATGGAAATAGACACTGCACAGAACGGCATCCTGGGAAATGACCTCACAGGCATGATGGAAATAGACTGACACTACACAGACCGGCATCCTGGGAAATGACCTCACAGACATGATGGAAATAGACACTGCACAGAGAAGCATCCTGGGAAATGACCTCACAGGCATGAGGGAAATAGACACTACACAGAACTGCATCCTGGGAAATGACCTCACAGGCATGATGGAAATAGACACTGCACAGAACGGCATCCTGGGAAATGACCTCAGAGCCATGATGGAAATAGACACTACACAGAACGGCATCCTGGGAAATGACCTCAAAGGCATGATGGAAATAGACACAGCAAGAACGGCATCCTGGGAAATGACCTCACAGGCATGATGGTAATAGACACTACACAGAACGGCATTCTGGAAAATGACCTCACAGGCATGATGGAAATAGACACTGCACAGAACGGCATTTTGGTAAATGTAGTTTTTAAAAGAGAGACACTACAGAGCAAGGCATCCTGGGAAATGTATTCTATAATAGAGAGACACTACACAGAGAGGCATCCTGGGTAATGACCTCACAGGCATGATGGAAATAGACAGACACTACACAGAATGGCATCCAGGGAAATGACCTTACAGGCATGATGGAAATAGACACTGCACAGAGAGTCATCCTGGGAAATGACCTCACAGGCATGATGTACATAGACACTGCAAATAACGGCATCCTGGTAAATGTCCTCACAGACATGATGGAAATAGACACTGCACAGAGAGGCATCCTGTGAAATAACTTCACAGGCATGATGGAAATAGACACTGCACAGAGAGGCATCCTGGGAAATGACATCACAGACATGAGGGAAATAGACACTGCACAGAACGGAATCCTGAGAAATGACCTCACAGATATGATGGAAATAGACACTGCACAGAACGGCATTCTGGGAAATGTAGTTTTTAATAGAGACACTACAGAGAAAGGGAACCTGGGAAATGTAGTTTTTAAAAGAGAGACACTACAGAGAAAGGCATCCTGGGAAATGACCTCACAGGCATGATGGAAATAGACTGACACTACACAGACCGGCATACTGGGAAATGACCTCACAGGAATGATGGACAAAGACACTGCAAAGAACGGCATCCTGGGAAATGACCTCACAGACATGATGGAAATAGACACTGCACAGAGAAGCATCCTGGGAAATGACCTCACAGGCATGATGGAAATAGACACTACACAGAACTGCATCCTGGGAAACGACCTCACAGGCATGATGGAAATAGACACTGCACAGAACGGCATCCTGGGAAATGACCTCACAGGTATGACTGAAAGGGACACTACACTGAACGGTATCCTGGGAAATGACCTCACAGACATGATGGAAATAGACACTGCACAAAGAAGCATCCTGGGAAATGACCTCACAGGCATGAAGGAAATAGACACTACACAGAACGGCATCCTGAGAAATGACCTCAAAGGCATGATGGAAATAGACACTGCACAGAATGTAAGTCTGAGAAATGTACTTTTTAATAGAGACACTACAGAGAAGGGCATCCTGGGAAATGTAGTTTTTAATAGAGAGACACTAAAGAGAAAGGCATCCTGGTAAATGTAGTCTTTAATACATAGACACTACACAGAGACGCATCCAGGGAAATGTCCTCACAGGCATGATGGATATAGACTGACACTACACAGAACTGCATCCTGGGAAATGATCTCACATGCATGATGGAAATAGACACTGCACAGAACGGCATCCTGGGAAACGACCTCACAGGCATGATGGAAATGGATACTACACAGAACGGCATCCTGTAAAATGACCTCACAGGCATGATGGTAGTAAACACTGCACAGAACGGCATCCTGTGAAATGACCTCACAGGCATGATGGAAAAGACACTGCACAGAAGGTCATCCTGGGAAATGTAGTTTTTAATAGAGACACTACAGAGAAAGGCATCCTGGGAAATGTAGTTTTTAATAGAGAGACACTACAGAGAAAGGCATCCTGGTAAATGTAGTCTTTAATACATAGACACTACACAAAGACGCATCCAGGGAAATTTCCTCACAGGCATGATGGAAATAGACTGACACTACACTGAACGGCTTCCTGGGAAATGACCTCACAGGCATGATGGAAATAGACACTGCACAGAGAAGCATCCTGGGAAATGACCTCACAGACATGATGGAAATAGACACTGCACAGAGAAGCATCCTGGGAAATGACCTCACAGGCATGATGGAAATAGACCCTACACAGAACTCCATCCTGGGAAATGACCTCACAGGCATGATGGCAATAGACACTGCACAGAACGGCATCCTGGGAAATGACCTCACAGCCATGATGGAAAGAGACACTACACAGAACGGCATCCTGGGAAATGACCTCAAAGGCATGATGGAAATAGACACAGCAAGAACGGCATCCTGGGAAATGACCTCACAGGCATGATGGTAATGGACACTACACAGAACGGCATCCTGGAAAATGACCTCACAGGCATGATGGAAATAGACACTGCACAGAACGGCATTTTGGTAAATGTAGTTTTTAAAAGAGAGACACTACAGAGCAAGGCATCCTGGGAAATGTATTCTATAATAGAGAGACACTACACAGAGAGGCATCCTGGGTAATGACCTCACAGGCATGATGGAAATAGACAGACACTACACAGAATGGCATCCAGGGAAATGACCTTAGAGGCATGATGGAAATAGACACTGCACAGAGAGTCATCCTGGGAAATGACCTCACAGGCATGATGTACATAGACACTGCAAATAACGGCATCCTGGTAAATGACCTCACAGACATGATGGAAATAGACACTGCACAGATTAGCATCCTGGGAAATGACCTCACAGGCATGATGGAAGTAAACATTGCACAGAACGGCATCCTGGGAAATGACCTCACATGCATGATGGAAATAGGCACTGCACAGAATGTAAGTGTGAGAAACGTAGTTTTTAATAGAGACACTATAGAGAAAGGCATCCTGGGAAATGTAGGTTTTAATAGAGAAACACTACAGAGAAAGGCATCCTGGTAAATGTAGTCTTTAATACATAGATACTACACAGAGACGCATCCAGGGAAATTTCCTCACAGGCATGATGGAAATAGACTGACACTACACAGAACGGCATCCTGGGAAATGACCTCACAGATATGATGGAAATTGACACTGCACAGAACGGCATTCTGGGAAATGTAGTTTTTAATAGAGACACTACAGAGAAAGGCAACCTGGGAAATGTAGTTTTTAAAAGAGAGACACTACAGAGAAAGGCATCCTGGGAAATGACCTCACAGGCATGATGGAAACAGACTGACACTACACAGACCGGCATCCTGTGAAATGACCTCACAGGCATGATGGACATAGACACTGCAAAGAACGGCATCCTGGGAAATGACCTCACAGACATGATGGAAATAGACACTGCACAGAGAAGCATCCTGGGAAATGACCTCACAGGCATGATGGAAATAGACACTACACAGAAAAGCATACTGGGAAATGACCTCACAGGCATGATGGAAATGGACACTACACAGAATGGCATCCTGGAATATGACCTCACAGGAATTATGGAAGTAAACAAGGCACAGAACGGCATCCTGTGAAATGACCTCACAAGCATGATGGAAATAGACACTGCACAGAAGGTCATCCTGGGAAATGTAGTTTTTAATAGAGACACTACAGAGGAAGGCATCCTGGGAAATGTAGTTTTTAATAGAGAGAAACTACAGAGAAAGGCATCCTGGTAAATGTAGTCTTTAATAGAGAGACACTACACAGAGAGGCATCCTGGGAAATGAACTCACATGCATATAGGAAATAGACTGACATTACACAGAACGGCATCCTGGGATAGAACCTCACAGGCATGATGGAAATAGACACTGCACAGAACGACATCCTGGGAAATGACCTCACAGGCATGATGGAAATAGACACTGCACAGAACGGCATCCTGGGAAATGACCTCACAGGCATGATGGAAATAGAATCTGCACAGAGACGCATCCTGGGAAATGACCTCACAGGCATGATGGTAATGGACACTACACAGAACGGCATCCTGGAAAATGACCTCACAGACATGATGGATTAAACCTTGTACAGAATGTCATCCTGGGAAATGACCTCACATGCATGACGGAAATAGGCACTGCACAGAATGTAAGTCTGAGAAATGTAGTTTTTAATAGAGACACTACAGAGAAAGGCATCCTGGGAAATGTAGTTTTGAATAGAGAGATACTACAGGGAAAGGCATCCTTGTAAATGTAGTCTTTATTACAGAGACACTACACAGAGATGCATCCTGGGAAATGACCTCACAGGCATGATGGAAATAGACTGACACTACACAAAACGGCATCCTGGGAAATGACCTCACAGATATGATGGAAATTGACACTGCACAGAATGGCATTCTGGGAAATGTAGTTTTTAATAGAGACACTACAGAGAAAGGCAACCTGGGAAATGTAGTTTTTAAAAGAGAGACACTACAGAGAAAGGCATCCTGGGAAATGACCTCACAGGCATGATGGAAATAGACTGACACTACACAGACCGGCATCCTGTGAAATGACCTCACAGGCATGACGGTCATAGACACTGCAAAGAACGGCATCCTGGGAAATGACCTCACAGACATGATGGAAATAGACACTGCACAGAGAAGCATCCTGGGAAATGACCTCACAGGCATGATGGAAATAGACCCTACACAGAACTGCATCCTGGGAAATGACCTCACAGGCATGATGGAAATAGACACTGCACAGAACGGCATCCTGGGAAATGACCTCACAGCCATGATGGAAAGAGACACTACACAGAACGGCATCCTGGGAAATGACCTCAAAGGCATGATGGAAATAGACACAGCAAGAACGGCATCCTGGGAAATGACCTCACAGGCATGGCGGTAATGGACACTACACAGAACGGCATCCTGGAAAATGACCTCACAGGCATGATGGAAATAGACACTGCACAGAACGGCATTTTGGTAAATGTAGTTTTTAAAAGAGAGACACTACAGAGCAAGGCATCCTGGGAAATGTATTCTATAATAGAGAGACACTACACAGAGAGGCATCCTGGGTAATGACCTCACAGGCATGATGGAAATAGACAGACACTACACAGAATGGTATCCAGGGAAATGACCTTACAGGCATGATGGAAATAGACACTGCACAGAGAGTCATCCTGGGAAATGACCTCACAGGCATGATGTACATAGACACTGCAAATAACGGCATCCTGGTAAATGACCTCACAGACATGATGGAAATAGACACTGCACAGAGAAGCATCCTGGTAAATGACCTCACAGGCATCATGGAAATAGACACTACACAGAACGACATCCTGGGAAATGACCTCACAGGCATGATGGAAATAGACACTGCACAGAACGGCATCCTGGGAAATGACCTCACAGGCATATGGAAAGAGACACTACACAGAACGGTATCCTGGGAAATTACCTCACAGACATGATGGAAATAGACACTGCACAAAGAAGTATCCTGGGAAATGACCTCACAGGCATGATGGAAATAGACAGTAGACAGAACGGCATCCTGGGAAATGACCTCACAGGCAATATGGAAATAGACACTGCACAGAACGGCATCCTGGGAAATGACCTCACAGGCATGATGGTAATGGACACTATACAGAACGGCATCCTGGAAAATGACCTAACAGGCATGATGGATTAAACATTGCACAGAACGGCATCCTGGGAAATGACCTCACATGCATGATGGAAATAGGCACTGCACAGAATGTAAGTCTGAGAAATGTAGTTTTTAATAGAAACACTACAGAGAAGGGCATCCTGGGAAATGTAGTTTTTAATAGAGAGACACTAAAGTGAAAGCCATCCTGGTAAATGTAGACTTTAATACATAGACACTACACAGAGACGCATCCAGGGAAATGTCCTCACAGGCATTATGGAAATAGACTGACACTACACAGAACTGCATCCTGGGAAATGGCCTCACAGGCATGATGGAAATAGACACTGCACAGAACGGCATCCTGGGAAATGACCTCACAGGCATGATGGAAATGGATACTACACAGAACGGCATCCTGGAAAATGACCTCACAGGCATGATGGAAGTAAACACTGCACAGAACGGCATCCTGTGAAATGACCTCACAGGCATGATGGAAATAGACTGTGCACAGAAGGTCATCCTGGGATATGTAGTTTTTAATAGAGACACTACAGAGAAAGGCATCCTGGGAAATGTAGTTTTTAATAGAGACACTACAGAGAAAGGCATCCTGGTAAATGTAGTCTTTAATAGAGAGACACTACACAGAGAGGCATCCTGGGAAATGAACTCACATGCATGTAGGAAATAGACTGGAATTACACAGAACGGCATCCTGGGATATGACCTCACTGGCATGATGGAAATAGACACTACACAGAACGACATCCTGGGAAATGACCTCACAGGCATGATGGAAATAGACACTGCACAGAACGGCATCCTGGGAAATGACCTCACAGGCATGATGGAAAGAGACACTACACAGAACGGTATCCTGGGAAATGACCTCAAAGACATGATGGAAATAGACACTGCACAAAGAAGCATCCTGGGAAATGACCTCACAGGCATGATGGAAATAGACACTACACAGAACGGCATCCTGGGAAATGACCTCAAAGGCATGATGGAAATAGACACTGCAAGAACGGCATCCTGGGAAATGACCTCACAGGCATGATGGTAATGGACACTACACAGACCGGCATACTGGAAAATGACCTCACAGGCATGATGGATTAAACATTGCACAGAACGGCATCCTGGGAAATGACCTCACATGCATGATGGAAATATGCACTGCACAGAATGTAAGTCTGAGAAATGTAGTTTTTAGTAGAGACACTACAGAGAAAGGCATCCTGGGAAATGTAGTTTTGAATAGAGAGACACTACAGGGAAAGGCATCCTTGTAAATGTAGTCTTTAATACAGAGACACTACACAGAGATGCATCCTGGGAAATGACCTCACAGGCATGATGTAAATAGACTGACACTACACAGAACGGCATTCTGGGAAATGACCTCACAGGCATGATTGAAATAGACACTGCACAGAACGGCATCCTGGGAAATGACCTCACAGGCATGATGGAAATAGACACTGCACAGAACGGCATCCTGGGAAATGACCTCACAGGCATGATGGAAATGGACACTACACAGAACGGCATCCTGGAAAATGACCTCACAGGCATGATGGAAGTAAACACTGCACAATACGGCATCCTGTGAAATGACCTCACCGGCATGATGGAAATAGACAGTGCACAGAAGGTCATCCTGGGATATGTAGTTTTTAATAGAGACACTACAGAGAAAGGCATCCTGGGAAATGTATTTTTTAATAGAGACACTACAGAGAAAGGCATCCTGGTAAATGTAGTCTTTAATAGAGAGACTCTACACAGAGAGGAATCCTGGGAAATGAACTCACATGCATGTAGGAAATAGACTGAAATTACACAGAACGGCATCCTGGGATATGACCTCACAGGCATGATGGAAATAGACACTGCACAGAGAGGCATCCTGTGAAATGACTTCACAGGCATGATGGAAATAGACACTGCACAGAACGGCATTTTGGTAAATGTAGTTTTTAAAAGAGAGACACTACAGAGCAAGGCATCCTGGGAAATGTATTCTATAATAGAGAGACACTACACAGAGAGAAATCCTGGGTAATGACCTCACAGGCATGATGGAAATAGACAGACACTACACAGAATGGTATCCAGGGAAATGACCTTACAAGCATGATGGAAATAGACACTGCACAGAGAGTCATCCTGGGAAATGACCTCACAGGCATGATGTACATAGACACTGCAAACAACGGCATCCTGGTAAATGACCTCACAGACATGATGGAAATAGACACTGCACAGAGAAGCATCCTGGGAAATGACCTCACAGGCATGATGGAAGTAAACATTGCACAGAACGGCATCCTGGGAAATGACCTCACATGCATGATGGAAATAGGCACTGCACAGAATGTAAGTGTGAGAAACGAAGTTTTTAATAGAGACACTACAGAGAAAGGCATCCTGGGAAATGTAGGTTTTAATAGAGAAACACTACAGAGAAAGGCATCCTGGGAAATGTAGTCTTTAATACATAGACACTACACAGAGACGCATCCAGGGAATTTTCCTCATAGGCATGATGGAAATAGACTGACACTACACAGAACGGCATCCTGGGAAATGACCTCACAGATATGATGGAAATTGACACTGCACAGAACGGCATTCTGGGAAATGTAGTTTTTAATAGAGACACTACAGAGAAAGGCAACCTGGGAAATGTAGTTTTTAAAAGAGAGACACTACAGAGAAAGGCATCCTGGGAAATGACCTCACAGGCATGATGGAAACAGACTGACACTACACAGACCGGCATCCTGTGAAATGACCTCACAGGCATGATGGAAATAGACACTGCACAGAACGGCATCCTGGGAAATGACCTCACAGGCATGATGGTAATGGACACTACACAGAATGGCATCCTGGAAAATGACCTCACAGGCATGATGGTAGAAAACACTGCACAGAACGGCATCCTGTGAAATGACCTCACAGGCATGGTGGAAATAGACACTGCACAGAAGGTCATCCTGGGATATGTAGTTTTTAATAGAGAGACACTACAGAGAAAGGCATCCTGGTAAATGTAGTTTTTTATACATAGACACTACACAGAGACGCATCCATTGAAATGACCTCACAGGCATGATGGAAATAGACTGACACTACACAGAACGGCATCCTGGGAAATGACCTCACTGGCATGATGGAAATAGACACTGCACAGAACGGCATCCTGTGAAATGACCTCACAGGTATAATTGAAATAGACACTGCACAGATTGTCATCATGGGAAATGTAGTTTTTAATAGAGACACTACAGAGAAAGGCATCCTGGGAAATGTAGTCTTTAATAGAGAGACACTACAAAGAGAGGCATCCTGGTAAATGAACTCACATGCATGTAGGAAATAGACTGACATTACACAGAACGGCATCCTGGGATATGACCTCACAGGCATGATGGAAATAGACACTGCACAGAACGACATCCTGGGAAATGACCTCAGAGGCATGATGGAAATAGACACTGCACAGAACGGCATCCTGGGAAATGACCTCACAGGCATATGGAAAGAGACACTACACAGAACGGTATCCTGGGAAATTACCTCACAGACATGATGGAAATAGACACTGCACAAAGAAGTATCCTGGGAAATGACCTCACAGGCATGATGGAAATAGACAGTAGACAGAACGGCATCCTGGGAAATGACCTCACAGGCATTATGGAAATAGACACTGCACAGAACGGCATCCAGGTAAATGACCTCACAGGCATGATGGAAATTGACACTACACAGAACGGCATCCTGGCAAATGACTTCACAGGCATGATGGAAGTAAACACTGCAAAGAAGGTCATCCTGGGAAATGTAGTTTTTAATAGAGACACTACAGAGAAAGGCATCCTGGGAAATTTAGGTTTTAATAGAGAGACACTATAGGGAAAGGCATCCTTGTAAATGTAGTCTTTAATACAGAGACACTACACAGAGATGCATCCTGAGAAATGACCTCACAGGCATGATTCAAATAGACTGACACTACACAAACAGCATCCTGGGAAATGACCTCACAGGCATGATGGAAATAGACACTGCACAGAACGGCATCCTGGGAAATGACCTCACAGGCATGATGGACATAGACACTGCAAAGAACGGCATCCTGGGAAATGACCTCACAGACATGATGGAAATAGACACTGCACAGAGAAGCATCCTGGTAAATGACCTCACAGGCATCATGGAAATAGACACTACACAGAACTGCATCCTGGGATATGACCTCACAGGCATGATGGAAATAGACACTGCACAGAACGGCATCCTGGGAAATGACCTCACAGGCATGATGGAAAGATACACTACACAGAACGGCATCCTGGGAAATGACCTCACAGGCATGATGGTAATGGACACTACACAGAACGGCATCCTGGAAAATGACCTAACAGGCATGATGGATTAAACATTGCACAGAACGGCATCCTGGGAAATGACCTCACATGCATGATGGAAATAGGCACTGCACAGAATGTAAGTCTGAGAAATGTAGTTTTTAATAGAAACACTACAGAGAAGGGCATCCTGGGAAATGTAGTTTTTAATAGAGAGACACTAAAGTGAAAGCCATCCTGGTAAATGTAGACTTTAATACATAGACACTACACAGAGACGCATCCAGGGAAATGTCCTCACAGGCATTATGGAAATAGACTGACACTACACAGAACTGCATCCTGGGAAATGGCCTCACAGGCATGATGGAAATAGACACTGCACAGAACGGCATCCTGGGAAATGACCTCACAGGCATGATGGAAATGGATACTACACAGAACGGCATCCTGGAAAATGACCTCACAGGCATGATGGAAGTAAACACTGCACAGAACGGCATCCTGTGAAATGACCTCACAGGCATGATGGAAATAGACTGTGCACAGAAGGTCATCCTGGGATATGTAGTTTTTAATAGAGACACTACAGAGAAAGGCATCCTGGGAAACGTAGTTTTTAATAGAGACACTACAGAGAAAGGCATCCTGGTAAATGTAGTCTTTAATAGAGAGACACTACACAGAGAGGCATCCTGGGAAATGAACTCACATGCATGTAGGAAATAGACTGGAATTACACAGAACGGCATCCTGGGATATGACCTCACAGGCATGATGGAAATAGACACTACACAGAACGACATCCTGGGAAATGACCTCACAGGCATGATGGAAATAGACACTGCACAGAACGGCATCCTGGGAAATGACCTCACAGGCATGATGGAAAGAGACACTACACAGAACGGTATCCTGGGAAATGACCTCAAAGACATGATGGAAATAGACACTGCACAAAGAAGCATCCTGGGAAATGACCTCACAGGCATGATGGAAATAGACACTACACAGAACGGCATCCTGGGAAATGACCTCAAAGGCATGATGGAAATAGACACTGCAAGAACGGCATCCTGGGAAATGACCTCACAGGCATGATGGTAATGGACACTACACAGACCGGCATACTGGAAAATGACCTCACAGGCATGATGGATTAAACATTGCACAGAACGGCATCCTGGGAAATGACCTCACATGCATGATGGAAATATGCACTGCACAGAATGTAAGTCTGAGAAATGTAGTTTTTAGTAGAGACACTACAGAGAAAGGCATCCTGGGAAATGTAGTTTTGAATAGAGAGACACTACAGGGAAAGGCATCCTTGTAAATGTAGTCTTTAATACAGAGACACTACACAGAGATGCATCCTGGGAAATGACCTCACAGGCATGATGTAAATAGACTGACACTACACAGAACGGCATACTGGGAAATGACCTCACAGGCATGATGGAAATAGACACTGCACAGAACGGCATCCTGGGAAATGACCTCACAGGCATGATGGAAATGGACACTACACAGAACGGCATCCTGGAAAATGACCTCACAGGCATGATGGAAGTAAACACTGCACAATACGGCATCCTGTGAAATGACCTCACCGGCATGATGGAAATAGACAGTGCACAGAAGGTCATCCTGGGATATGTAGTTTTTAATAGAGACACTACAGAGAAAGGCATCCTGGGAAATGTAGTTTTGAATAGAGAGACACTACAGGGAAATGCATCCTTGTAAATGTAGTCTTTAATACAGAGACACTACACAGAGATGCATCCTGGGAAATGACCTCACAGGCATGATGGATTAAACATTGCACAGAACGGCATCCTGGGAAATGACCTCACATGCATGATGGAAATAGGCACTGCACAGAATGTAAGTCTGAGAAATGTAGTTTTTAATAGAAACACTACAGAGAAGGGCATCCTGGGAAATGTAGTTTTTAATAGAGAGACACTAAAGTGAAAGCCATCCTGGTAAATGTAGACTTTAATACATAGACACTACACAGAGACGCATCCAGGGAAATGTCCTCACAGGCATTATGGAAATAGACTGACACTACACAGAACTGCATCCTGGGAAATGGCCTCACAGGCATGATGGAAATAGACACTGCACAGAACGGCATCCTGGGAAATGACCTCACAGGCATGATGGAAATGGATACTACACAGAACGGCATCCTGGAAAATGACCTCACAGGCATGATGGAAGTAAACACTGCACAGAACGGCATCCTGTGAAATGACCTCACAGGCATGATGGAAATAGACTGTGCACAGAAGGTCATCCTGGGATATGTAGTTTTTAATAGAGACACTACAGAGAAAGGCATCCTGGGAAATGTAGTTTTTAATAGAGACACAACAGAGAAAGGCATCCTGGTAAATGTAGTCTTTAATAGAGAGACACTACACAGAGAGGCATCCTGGGAAATGAACTCACATGCATGTAGGAAATAGACTGGAATTACACAGAACGGCATCCTGGGATATGACCTCACAGGCATGATGGAAATAGACACTACACAGAACGACATCCTGGGAAATGACCTCACAGGCATGATGGAAATAGACACTGCACAGAACGGCATCCTGGGAAATGACCTCACAGGCATGATGGAAAGAGACACTACACAGAACGGTATCCTGGGAAATGACCTCAAAGACATGATGGAAATAGACACTGCACAAAGAAGCATCCTGGGAAATGACCTCACAGGCATGATGGAAATAGACACTACACAGAACGGCATCCTGGGAAATGACCTCAAAGGCATGATGGAAATAGACACTGCAAGAACGGCATCCTGGGAAATGACCTCACAGGCATGATGGTAATGGACACTACACAGACCGGCATACTGGAAAATGACCTCACAGGCATGATGGATTAAACATTGCACAGAACGGCATCCTGGGAAATGACCTCACATGCATGATGGAAATATGCACTGCACAGAATGTAAGTCTGAGAAATGTAGTTTTTAGTAGAGACACTACAGAGAAAGGCATCCTGGGAAATGTAGTTTTGAATAGAGAGACACTACAGGGAAAGGCATCCTTGTAAATGTAGTCTTTAATACAGAGACACTACACAGAGATGCATCCTGGGAAATGACCTCACAGGCATGATGTAAATAGACTGACACTACACAGAACGGCATTCTGGGAAATGACCTCACAGGCATGATTGAAATAGACACTGCACAGAACGGCATCCTGGGAAATGACCTCACAGGCATGATGGAAATAGACACTGCACAGAACGGCATCCTGGGAAATGACCTCACAGGCATGATGGAAATGGACACTACACAGAACGGCATCCTTGAAAATGACCTCACAGGCATGATGTAAGTAAACACTGCACAATATGGCATCCTGTGAAATGACCTCACCGGCATGATGGAAATAGACAGTGCACAGAAGGTCATCCTGGGATATGTAGTTTTTAATAGAGACACTACAGAGAAAGGCATCCTGGTAAATGTAGTCTTTAATAGAGAGACTCTACACAGAGAGGAATCCTGGGAAATGAACTCACATGCATGTAGGAAATAGACTGAAATTACACAGAACGGCATCCTGGGATATGACCTCACAGGCATGATGGAAATAGACACTGCACAGAGAGGCATCCTGTGAAATGACTTCACAGGCATGATGGAAATAGACACTGCACAGAACGGCATTTTGGTAAATGTAGTTTTTAAAAGAGAGACACTACAGAGCAAGGCATCCTGGGAAATGTATTCTATAATAGAGAGACACTACACAGAGAGGCATCCTGGGTAATGACCTCACAGGCATGATGGAAATAGACAGACACTACACAGAATGGTATCCAGGGAAATGACCTTACAGGCATGATGGAAATAGACACTGCACAGAGAGTCATCCTGGGAAATGACCTCACAGGCATGATGTACATAGACACTGCAAATAACGGCATCCTGGTAAATGACCTCACAGACATGATGGAAATAGACACTGCACAGAGAAGCATCCTGGGAAATGACCTCACAGGCATGATGGAAGTAAACATTGCACAGAACGGCATCCTGGGAAATGACCTCACATGCATGATGGAAATAGGCACTGCACAGAATGTAAGTGTGAGAAACGAAGTTTTTAATAGAGACACTACAGAGAAAGGCATCCTGGGAAATGTAGGTTTTAATAGAGAAACACTACAGAGAAAGGCATCCTGGTAAATGTAGTCTTTAATACATAGACACTACACAGAGACGCATCCAGGGAATTTTCCTCACAGGCATGATGGAAATAGACTGACACTACACAGAACGGCATCCTGGGAAATGACCTCACAGATATGATGGAAATTGACACTGCACAGAACGGCATTCTGGGAAATGTAGTTTTTAATAGAGACACTACAGAGAAAGGCAACCTGGGAAATGTAGTTTTTAAAAGAGAGACACTACAGAGAAAGGCATCCTGGGAAATGACCTCACAGGCATGATGGAAACAGACTGACACTACACAGACCGGCATCCTGTGAAATGACCTCACAGGCATGATGGACATAGACACTGCAAAGAACGGCATCCTGGGAAATGACCTCACAGACATGATGGAAATAGACACTGCACAGAGAAGCATCCTGGGAAATGACCTCACAGGCATGATGGAAATAGACACTACACAGAACTGCATCCTGGGAAATGACCTCACGGGCATGATGGAAATAAACACTGCACAGAACAGCATCCTGGGAAATGACCTCACAGCCATGATGAAAAGAGACACTACACAGAACGGCATCCTGGGAAATGACCTCAAAGGCATGATGGAAATAGACACAGCAAGAACGGCATCCTGGGAAATGACCTCACAGGCATGATGGTAATGGACACTACACAGAACGGCATCCTGGAAAATGACCACACAGGCATGATGGATTAAACATTGCACAGAACGACATCCTGGGAAATGACCTCACAGGCATGATGGAAATAGGCACTGCACAGAATGTAAGTCTGAGAAATGTAGTTTTTAATAGAGACACTACAGAGAAGGGCATCCTGGGAAATGTAGTTTTTAATAGAGAGACACTAAAGAGAAAGGCATCCTGGTAAATGTAGACTTTAATACATAGACACTACACAGAGACGCATCCAGGGAAATGTCCTCACAGGCATTATGGAAATAGACTGACACTACACAGAACTGCATCCTGTGAAATGACCTCACAGGCATGATGGAAATAGACACTGCACAGAACGGCATCCTGGGAAATGACCTCACAGGCATGATGGTAATGGACACTACACAGAATGGCATCCTGGAAAATGACCTCACAGGCATGATGGTAGAAAACACTGCACAGAACGGCATCCTGTGAAATGACCTCACAGGCATGGTGGTAATAGACACTGCACAGAAGGTCATCCTGGGATATGTAGTTTTTAATAGAGAGACACTACAGAGAAAGGCATCCTGGTAAATGTAGTTTTTTATACATAGACACTACACAGAGACGCATCCATTGAAATGACCTCACAGGCATGATGGAAATAGACTGACACTACACAGAACGGCATCCTGGGAAATGACCTCACTGGCATGATGGAAATAGACACTGCACAGAACGGCATCCTGTGAAATGACCTCACAGGTATGATTGAAATAGACACTGCACAGATTGTCATCATGGGAAATGTAGTTTTTAATAGAGACACTACAGAGAAAGGCATCCTGGGAAATGTAGTCTTTAATAGAGAGACACTACAAAGAGAGGCATCCTGGTAAATGAACTCACATGCATGTAGGAAATAGACTGACATTACACAGAACGGCATCCTGGGATATGACCTCACAGGCATGATGGAAATAGACACTGCACAGAACGACATCCTGGGAAATGACCTCACAGGCATGATGGAAATAGACACTGCACAGAACGGCATCCTGGGAAATGACCTCACAGGCATATGGAAAGAGACACTACACAGAACGGTATCCTGGGAAATTACCTCACAGACATGATGGAAATAGACACTGCACAAAGAAGTATCCTGGGAAATGACCTCACAGGCATGATGGAAATAGACAGTAGACAGAACGACATCCTGGGAAATGACCTCACAGGCATTATGGAAATAGACACTGCACAGAACGGCATCCAGGGAAATGACCTCACAGGCATGATGGAAATTGACACTACACAGAACGGCATCCTGGCAAATGACTTCACAGGCATGATGGAAGTAAACACTGCAAAGAAGGTCATCCTGGGAAATGTAGTTTTTAATAGAGACACTACAGAGAAAGGCATCCTGGGAAATTTAGGTTTTAATAGAGAGACACTATAGGGAAAGGCATCCTTGTAAATGTAGTCTTTAATACAGAGACACTACACAGAGATGCATCCTGAGAAATGACCTCACAGGCATGATTCAAATAGACTGACACTACACAAACAGCATCCTGGGAAATGACCTCACAGGCATGATGGAAATAGACACTGCACAGAACGGCATCCTGGGAAATGACCTCACAGGCATGATGGACATAGACACTGCAAAGAACGGCATCCTGGGAAATGACCTCACAGACATGATGGAAATAGACACTGCACAGAGAAGCATCCTGGTAAATGACCTCACAGGCATCATGGAAATAGACACTACACAGAACTGCATCCTGGGATATGACCTCACAGGCATGATGGAAATAGACACTACACAGAACGGCATCCTGGGAAATGACCTCACAGGCATGATGGTAATGGACACTACAAAGAACGGCATCCTGGAAAATGACCTAACAGGCATGATGGATTAAACATTGCACAGAACGGCATCCTGGGAAATGACCTCACATGCATGATGGAAATAGGCACTGCACAGAATGTAAGTCTGAGAAATGTAGTTTTTAATAGAAACACTACAGAGAAGGGCATCCTGGGAAATGTAGTTTTTAATAGAGAGACACTAAAGTGAAAGCCATCCTGGTAAATGTAGACTTTAATACATAGACACTACACAGAGACGCATCCAGGGAAATGTCCTCACAGGCATTATGGAAATAGACTGACACTACACAGAACTGCATCCTGGGAAATGGCCTCACAGGCATGATGGAAATAGACACTGCACAGAACGGCATCCTGGGAAATGACCTCACAGGCATGATGGAAATGGATACTACACAGAACGGCATCCTGGAAAATGACCTCACAGGCATGATGGAAGTAAACACTGCACAGAACGGCATCCTGTGAAATGACCTCACAGGCATGATGGAAATAGACAGTGCACAGAAGGTCATCCTGGGATATGTAGTTTTTAATAGAGACACTACAGAGAAAGGCATCCTGGGAAATGTAGTTTTTAATAGAGACACTACAGAGAAAGGCATCCTGGTAAATGTAGTCTTTAATAGAGAGACACTACACAGAGAGGCATCCTGGGAAATGAACTCACATGCATGTAGGAAATAGACTGGAATTACACAGAACGGCATCCTGGGATATGACCTCACAGGCATGATGGAAATAGACACTACACAGAACGACATCCTGGGAAATGACCTCACAGGCATGATGGAAATAGACACTGCACAGAACGGCATCCTGGGAAATGACCTCACAGGCATGATGGAAAGAGACACTACACAGAACGGTATCCTGGGAAATGACCTCAAAGACATGATGGAAATAGACACTGCACAAAGAAGCATCCTGGGAAATGACCTCACAGGCATGATGGAAATAGACACTACACAGAACGGCATCCTGGGAAATGACCTCAAAGGCATGATGGAAATAGACACTGCAAGAACGGCATCCTGGGAAATGACCTCACAGGCATGATGGTAATGGACACTACACAGACCGGCATACTGGAAAATGACCTCACAGGCATGATGGATTAAACATTGCACAGAACGGCATCCTGGGAAATGACCTCACATGCATGATGGAAATAGGCACTGCACAGAATGTAAGTCTGAGAAATGTAGTTTTTAGTAGAGACACTACAGAGAAAGGCATCCTGGGAAATGTAGTTTTGAATAGAGAGACACTACAGGGAAAGGCATCCTTGTAAATGTAGTCTTTAATACAGAGACACTACACAGAGATGCATCCTGGGAAATGACCTCACAGGCATGATGTAAATAGACTGACACTACACAGAACGGCATTCTGGGAAATGACCTCACAGGCATGATTGAAATAGACACTGCACAGAACGGCATCCTGGGAAATGACCTCACAGGCATGATGGAAATAGACACTGCACAGAACGGCATCCTGGGAAATGACCTCACAGGCATGATGGAAATGGACACTACACAGAACGGCATCCTGGAAAATGACCTCACAGGCATGATGGAAGTAAACACTGCACAATACGGCATCCTGTGAAATGACCTCACCGGCATGATGGAAATAGACAGTGCACAGAAGGTCATCCTGGGATATGTAGTTTTTAATAGAGACACTACAGAGAAAGGCATCCTGGGAAATGTAGTTTTTAATAGAGACACTACAGAGAAAGGCATCCTGGTAAATGTAGTCTTTAATAGAGAGACTCTACACAGAGAGGAATCCTGGGAAATGAACTCACCTGCATGTAGGAAATAGACTGAAATTACACAGAACGGCATCCTGGGATATGACCTCACAGGCATGACGGAAATAGACACTACACAGAACGACATCCTGGGAAATGACCTCACAGGCATGATGGAAATAGACACTGCACAGAACGGCATCCTGGGAAATGACCTCTTAGGCATGATGGAAAGAGACACTACACAGAACGGTATCCTGGGAAATGACCTGAAAGACATGATGGAAATAGACACTGCACAAAGAAGCATCCTGGGAAATGACCTCACAGGCATGATGGAAATAGACACTACACAGAACGGCATCCTGGGAAATGACCTCAAAGGCATGATGGAAATAGACACTGCAAGAACGGCATCCTGGGAAATGACCTCACAGGCATGATGGTAATGGACACTACACAGAACGGCATACTGGAAAATGACCTCACAGGCATGATGGATTAAACATTGCACAGAACGGCATCCTGGGAAATGACCTCACATGCATGATGGAAATAGGCACTGCACAGAATGTAAGTCTGAGAAATGTAGTTTTTAGTAGAGACACTACAGAGAAAGGCATCCTGGGAAATGTAGTTTTTAATAGAGAAACACTACAGAGAAAGGCATCCTGGTAAATGTAGTCTTTAATACATAGACACTACACAGAGACGCATCCAGGGAAATTTCCTCACAGGCATGATGGAAATAGACTGACACTACACTGAACGGCTTCCTGTGAAATGACCTCACAGGCATGATGGAAATAGACACTGCACAGAAGGTCATCCTGGGAAATGACCTCACAGGCATGATGGAAATATACACTGCAAGAACGGCATCCTGGGAAATGACCTCACAGGCATGATGGTAATGGGCACTACACAGAACGGCATCCTGGGAAATGACCTCACAGGCATGATGGAAATAGACTCTGCACAGAGAGGCATCCTGGGAAATGACCTCACAGGCATGATGGAAATAGACACTGCACAGAGAGGCATCCTGTGAAATGACTTCACAGGCATGATGGAAATAGACACTGCACAGAGAGGCTTCCTGGGAAATGACCTCACAGACATGATGGAAATAGACACTGCACAGAACGGCATCCTGGGAAATGACCTCACAGATATGATGGAAATAGACACTACACAGAACGGCATTCTGGGAAATGTAGTTTTTAATAGAGACACTACAGAGAAAGGCAACCTGGGAAATGTAGTTTTTAAAAGAGAGACACTACAGAGAAAGGCATCCTGGGAAATGACCTCACAGGCATGATGGAAATAGACTGACAGTACACAGACCAGCATCCTGGGAAATGACCTCACAGGTATGATGGACATAGACTCTGCAAAGTACCGCATTATGGGAAATGACCTCACAGACATGATGGAAATAGACACTGCACAGAGAAGCATCCTGGGAAATGACCTCACAGGCATGATGGAAATAGACACTACACAGAACTGAATCCTGGGAAATGACCTCACAGGCATGATGGAAATAGACACTGCACAGAACGGCATCCTGGGAATTGACCTCACAGGCATGATGGAAAGAGACACTACACAGAACGGTATCCTGGGAAAAGACCTCACAGACATGATGGAAATAGACACTGCACAAAGAAGCATCCAGGGAAATGACCTCACAGGCATGATGGAAATAGACACTACACAAAGAAGCATCCTGGGAAATGACCTCACAGATATGATGGAAATAGACACTACACAGAACGGCATTCTGGGAAATGTAGTTTTTAATAGAGACACTACAGAGAAAGGCAACCTGGGAAATGTAGTTTTTAAAAGAGAGACACTACAGAGAAAGGCATCCTGGGAAATGACCTCACAGGCATGATGGAAATAGACTGACAGTACACAGACCAGCATCCTGGGAAATGACCTCACAGGTATGATGGACATAGACTCTGCAAAGTACCGCATTATCGAAATGACCTCACAGACATGATGGAAATAGAAACTGCACAGAGAAGCATCCTGGGAAATGACCTCACAGGCATGATGGAAATAGACACTACACAGAACTGAATCCTGGGAAATGACCTCACAGGCATGATGGAAATAGACACTGCACAGAACGGCATCCTGGGAATTGACCTCACAGGCATGATGGAAAGAGACACTACACAGAACGGTATCCTGGGAAATGACCTCACAGACATGATGGAAATAGACACTGCACAAAGAAGCATCCTGGGAAATGACCTCACAGACATGATGGAAATAGACACTGCACAAAGAAGCATCCTGGGAAATGACCTCAAAGGCATGATGGAAATAGACACTGCACAGAAGGTCATCCTGGGAAATGTAGTTTTTAATAGAGACACTACAGAGAAAGGCATCCTGGGAAATGCAGTTTTTAATAGAGAGACACTACAGAGAAAGGCATCCAGGTAAATGTAGTCTTTAATAGAGAGACACTACACAGAGAGGCATCCTGGGAAATGAACTCACATGCATATAGGAAATAGACTGACATTACACAGAACGGCATCCTGGGATAGGACCTCACAGGCATGATGGAAATAGACACTACACAGAACGGCATCCTGGGAAATGACCTCAAAGGCATGATGGAAATAGACACTGCAAGAACGGCATCCTGGGAAATGACCTCACAGGCATGATGCTAATGGACACTACACAGAACGGCATACTGGAAAATGACCTCACAGGCATGATGGATTAAACATTGCACAGAACGGCATCCTGGGAAATGACCTCACATGCATGATTGAAAATGGCACTGCACAGAATGTAATTCTGATAAATGTAGTTTTCATTAGAGACACTACAGAGAAGGGCATCCTGGGAAATGTAGTTTTGAATAGAGAGACACTACAGGGAAAGGCATCCTTGTAAATGTAGTCTTTAATACAGAGACACTACACAGAGATGCATCCTGGGAAGTGACCTCACAGGCATGATGAAAATAGACACTGCACAGAACGGGATGCTGGGAAATGACCTCACAGGCATGATGGAAATAGACACTGCACAGAATGGCATCCTGGGAAATGACCTCACAGGCATGATGGAAATAGACTCTGCACAGAGAGGCATCCTGGGAAATGACCTCACAGGCATGATGGAAATAGACACTGCACAGAGAGGCATCCTGTGAAATGACTTCACAGGCATGATGGAAATAGACACTGCACAGAGAGGCATCCTGGGAAATGACCTCACAGACATGATGGAAATAGACACTGCACAGAACGGCATCCTGGGAAATGACCTCACAGATATGATGGAAATAGACACTACACAGAACGGCATTCTGGGAAATGTAGTTTTTAATAGAGACACTACAGAGAAAGGCAACCTGGGAAATGTAGTTTTTAAAAGAGAGACACTACAGAGAAAGGCATCCTGGGAAATGACCTCACAGGCATGATGGAAATAGACTGACACTACACAGACCAGCATCCTGGGAAATGACCTCACAGGTATGATGGACATAGACTCTGCAAAGTACCGCATTATGGGAAATGACCTCACAGACATGATGGAAATAGACACTGCACAGAGAAGCATCCTGGGAAATGACCTCACAGGCATGATGGAAATAGACACTACACAGAACTGAATCCTGGGAAATGACCTCACAGGCATGATGGAAATAGACACTGCACAGAACGGCATCCTGGGAATTGACCTCACAGGCATGATGGAAAGAGACACTACACAGAACGGTATCCTGGGAAATGACCTCACAGACATGATGGAAATAGACACTGCACAAAGAAGCATCCTGGGAAATGACCTCACAGGCATGATGGAAATAGACACTACACAGAACGGCATCCTGGGAAATGACCCCAAGTCATGATGGAAATAGACACTGCAAGATCGGCATCCTGGGAAATGACCTCACAGGCAGGAGGGAAATGGACACTACACAGAACGGCATCCTGGAAAATGACCTCACAGGCATGATGGATTAAACATTGCACAGAACGGCATCCTGGGAAATGACCTCACAGGCATGATGGAAATAGGCACTGCACAGAATGTAAGTCTGAGAAATGTAGTTTTTAATAGAGACACTACAGAGAAGGGCTTCCTGGGAAATGTATTTTTAATAGAGAGACACTAAAGTCAAAGGCATCGTGGTAAATGTAGTCTTTAATACATAGACACTACACAGAGACGCATCCAGGGAAATGTCCTCACAGGCATTATGGAAATAGACTGACACTACACAGAACTGCATCCTGGGAAATGACCTCACAGGCATGATGGAAATAGACACTGCACAGAACGGCATCCTGGGAAATGACCTCACAGGCATGATGGAAATGGATACTACACAGAACGGCATCCTGGAAAATGACCTCACAGACATGATGGTAGTAAACACTGCACAGAACGGCATCCTGTGAAATGACCTCACAGGCATGATGGAAATAGACACTGCACAGAAGGTCATCCTGGGATATGTAGTTTTTAATAGAGAGACACTACAGAGAAAGGCATCCTGGTAAATGTAGTCTTTAATAGAGAGACACTACACAGAGAGGCATCCTGGGAAATGAACTCACATGCATGTAGGAAATAGACTGAAATTACACAGAACGGCAGCATGGGATATGACCTCCCAGGCATGATGGAAATAGACACTGCACAGAACGTCATCCTGGGAAATGACCTCACAGGCATGATGGAAAGAGACACTACACAGAACGGTATCCTGGGAAATGACCTCACAGACATGATGGAAATAGACACTGCACAAAGAAGCAACCTGGGAAATGACCTCACAGACATGATGGAAATAGACACTACACAGAACGGCATCCTGGGAAATGACCTCAAAGGCATGATGGAAATAGACACTGCAAGAATGGCATCCAGGGAAATGACCTCACAGGCATGATGGTAATGGACACTACACAAAACTGAATCCTGGAAAATGACCTCACAGGCATGATGCATTAAACATTGTACAGAACGGCATCCTGGGAAATGACCTCACATGCATGATGGAAATAGGCACTGCACATAATGTATGTCTGAGAAATGTAGTTTTTAATAGAGACACTACAGAGAAGGGCATCCTGGGATATGTAGTTTTTAATAGAGAGACACTAAAGAGAAAGGCATCCTGGTAAATGTAGTCTTTAATACATAGACACTACACAGAGATGCATCCAGGGAAATGTCCTCACAGGCATTATGGAAATAGACTGACACTACACAGAACTGCATCCTGGGAAATGACCTCACAGGCATGATGGAAATAGACACTGCACTGAACGGCATCCTGGGAAATGAACTCACAGGCATGATGGAAATGGATACTACACAGAACTGCATCCTGGAAAATGACCTCACAGGCATGATGGAATTAAACATTGCACAAAACGGCATCCTGGGAAATGACCTCACAGGCATGATGGAAATAGACACTGCACAGAACGACATCCTGGGAAATGACCTCACAGGCATGATGGAAATAGACACTGCACAGAACGGCATCCTGGGAAATGACCTCATAGGCATGATGGAAAGAGACACTACACAGAACGATATCCTGCGAATTGACCTCACAGGCCTGATGGAAATAGACACTGCAAGAACGGCATCCTGGGAAATGACCTCACAGGCATGATGGAAATAGACTCTGCACAGAGAGGCATCCTGGGAAATGACCTCACAGGCATGATGGAAATGGACACTACACAGAACGGCATCCTCTAAAATGACCTCACAGGCATGATGGATTAAACATTGTACAGAATGGCATCCTGGGAAATGAACTCACATGCATGATGGAAATAGGCACTGCACAGAATATAAGTGTGAGAAACGTACTTTTTAATAGAGACACTACAGAGAAAGGCATCCTGGGAAATGTAGTTTTTAATGGAGAAACACTACAGAGAAAGGCATCCTGGTAAATGTAGTCTTTAATACATAGACACTACACAGAGATGCATCCAGGGAAATTTCCTCACAGGCATGATGGAAATAGACTGACACTACACAGAACGGCTTCCTGTGAAATGACCTCACAGGCATGATGGAAATAGATACTGCACAGAAGGTCATCCTGGGAAATGTAGTTTTTAATAGAGACACTACAGAGAAAGGCATCCTGGGATATGTAGTTTTTAATAGAGAGACACTACAGAGAAAGGCATCCTGGTAAATGTAGTCTTTAATAGAGAGACACTACACAGAGAGGCATCCTGGGAAATGAACTCACATGCATATAGGAAATAGACTGACATTACACAGAACGGCATCCTGGGATAGGACCTCACAGGCATGATGGAAATAGACACTGCACAAAACGACATCCTGGGAAATGTCCTCACAGGCATGATGGTAATAGACACTGCACAGAACGGCATCCTGGGAAATGACCTCACAGGCATGATGGTAATGGACACTACACAGAACGGCATCCTGGAAAATGACCTCACAGGCATGATGGATTAAACATTGTACAGAATGTCATCCTGGGAAATGACCTCACATGCATGACGGAAATAGGCTCTGCACAGAATGTAAGTCTGAGAAATGTAGTTTTTAATAGAGACACTACAGAGAAAGGCATCCTGGGAAATGTAGTTTTTAAAAGAGAGACACTACAAAGAAAGGCATCCTGGGAAATGACCTCACAGGCATGATGGAAATAGACTGACACTACACAGACCGGCATCCTGTGAAATGACCTCACAGGCATGATGGACATAGACACTGCAAAGAACGGCAACCTGGGAAATGACCACACAGACATGATGGAAATAGACACTGCACAGAGAAGCATCCTGGGAAATGACCTCACAGGCATGATGGAAATAGACACTACACAGAACTGCATCCTGGGAAATGACCTCAGAGTCATGATGGAAATAAACACTGCACAGAACAGCATCCTGGGAAATGACCTCACAGCCATGATGGAAAGAGACACTACACAGAACGGCATCCTGGGAAATGACCTCAAAGGCATGATGGAAATAGACACAGCAAGAACGGCATCCTGGGAAAAGACCTCACAGGCATGATGGTAATGGACACTACACAGAACGGCATCCTGGAAAATGACCTCACAGGCATGATGGATTAAACATTGCACAGAACGGCATCCTGGGAAATGACCTCACAGGCATGATGGAAATAGGCACTGCACAGAATGTAAGTCTGAGAAATGTAGTTTTTAATAGAGACACTACAGAGAAGGGCATCCTGGGAAATGTAGTTTTTAATAGAGAGACACTAAATAGAAAGGCATCCTGGAAAATGTAGACTTTAATACATAGACACTACACAGAGACGCATCCAGGGAAATGTCCTCACAGGCATTATGGAAATAGACTGACACTACACAGAACTGCATCCTGTGAAATGACCTCACAGGCATGATGGAAATAGACACTGCACAGAACGGCATCCTGGGAAATGACCTCACAGGCATGATGGTAATGGACACTACAAATAATGGCATCCTGGAAAATGACCTCACAGGCATGATGGTAGAAAACACTGCACAGAACGGCATCCTGTGAAATGACCTCACAGGCATGGTGGAAATAGACACTGCACAGAAGGTCATCCTGGGATATGTAGTTTTTTATAGAGAGACACTACAGAGAAAGGCATCCTGGTAAATGTAGTTTTTTATACATAGACACTACACAGAGACGCATCCATTGAAATGACCTCACAGGCATGATGGAAATAGACTGACACTACACAGAACGGCATCCTGGGAAATGACCTCACAGGCATGATGGAAATAGACACTGCACAGAACGGCATCCTGTGAAATGACCTCACAGGTATGATTGAAATAGACACTGCACAGATGGTCATCATGGGAAATGTAGTTTTTAATAGAGACACTACAGAGAAGGGCATCCTGGGAAATGTAGTTTTTAATAGAGAGACACTAAATAGAAAGGCATCCTGGAAAATGTAGACTTTAATACATAGACACTACACAGAGACGCATCCAGGGAAATGTCCTCACAGGCATTATGGAAATAGACTGACACTACACAGAACTGCATCCTGTGAAATGACCTCACAGGCATGATGGAAATAGACACTGCACAGAACGGCATCCTGGGAAATGACCTCACAGGCATGATGGTAATGGACACTACACAGAATGGCATCCTGGAAAATGACCTCACAGGCATGATGGTAGAAAACACTGCACAGAACGGCATCCTGTGAAATGACCTCACAGGCATGGTGGAAATAGACACTGCACAGAAGGTCATCCTGGGATATGTAGTTTTTAATAGAGAGACACTACAGAGAAAGGCATCCTGGTAAATGTAGTTTTTTATACATAGACACTACACAGAGACGCATCCATTGAAATGACCTCACAGGCATGATGGAAATAGACTGACACTACACAGAACGGCATCCTGGGAAATGACCTCACAGGCATGATGGAAATAGACACTGCACAGAACGGCATCCTGTGAAATGACCTCACAGGTATGATTGAAATAGACACTGCACAGATGGTCATCATGGGAAATGTAGTTTTTAATAGAGACACTACAGAGAAGGGCATCCTGGGAAATGTAGTTTTTAATAGAGAGACACTAAATAGAAAGGCATCCTGGAAAATGTAGACTTTAATACATAGACACTACACAGAGACGCATCCAGGGAAATGTCCTCACAGGCATTATGGAAATAGACTGACACTGCACAGAACTGCATCCTGTGAAATGACCTCACAGGCATGATGGAAATAGACACTGCACAGAACGGCATCCTGGGAAATGACCTCACAGGCATGATGGAAATAGACACTGCACAGAACGGCATCCTGGGAAATGACCTCACAGGCATATGGAAAGAGACACTACACAGAACGGTATCCTGGGAAATTACCTCACAGACATGATGGAAATAGACACTGCACAAAGAAGTATCCTGGGAAATGACCTCACAGGCATGATGGAAATAGACATTAGACAGAACGGCATCCTGGGAAATGACCTCACAGGCATTATGGAAATAGACACTGCACAGAACGGCATCCAGGGAAATGACCTCACAGGCATGATGGAAATTGACACTACACAGAACGGCATCCTCGCAAATGACTTCACAGGCATGATGGAAGTAAACACTGCACAGAAGGTCATCCTGGGAAATGCAGTTTTTAATAGAGACACTACAGAGAAAGGCATCCTGGGAAATGTAGGTTTTAATAGAGAGACACTACAGGGAAAGGCATCCTTGTAAATGTAGTCTTTAATACAGAGACACTACACAGAGATGCATCCTGAGAAATGACCTCACAGGCATGATGGAAATAGACTGACACTACACAAACAGCATCCTGGGAAATGACCTCACAGGCATGATGGAAATAGACACTGCACAGAATGGCATCCTGGGAAATGACCTCACAGGCATGATGGACATAGACACTGCAAAGAACGGCATCCTGGGAAATGACCTCACAGACATGATGGAAATAGACACTGCACAGAGAAGCATCCTGGGAAATGACCTCACAGGCATCATGGAAATAGACACTACACAGAACTGCATCCTGGGAAATGACCTCACAGGCATGATGGAAATAGACACTGCACAGAACGGCATCCTGGGAAATTTCCTCACAGGCATGATGGAAAGATACACTACACAGAACGGCATCCTGGGAAATGACCTCACAGGCATGATGGTAATGGACACTACACAGAACGGCATCCTGGAAAATGACCTCACAGGCATGATGGAAATAGGCACTGCACAGAATGTAAGTCTGAGAAATGTAGTTTTTAATAGAAACACTACAGAGAAGGGCATCCTGGGAAATGTAGTTTTTAATAGAGAGACACTAAAGTAAAAGGCATCCTGGTAAATGTAGTCTTTAATACATAGACAATACACAGAGACGCATCCAGGGAAATGTCCTCACAGGCATTATGGAAATAGACTGACACTACACAGAACTGCATCCTGGGAAATGGCCTTACAGGCATGATGGAAATAGACACTGCACAGAACGGCATCCTGGGAAATGACCTCACAGGCATGATGGAAATAGACACTTCACAGAACGGCATCCTGGGAAATGACCTCACAAGCATGATGGAAATGGATACTACACAGAACGGCATCCTTGAAAATGACCTCACAGGCATGATGGAAGTAAACACTGCACAAAACGGCATCCTGTGAAATGACCTCACCGGCATGATGGAAATAGACAGTGCACAGAAGGTCATCCTGGGATATGTAGTTTTTAATAGAGACACTACAGAGAAAGGCATCCTGGGAATTGTAGTTTTTAATAGAGACCCTACAGAGAAAGGCATCCTGGTAAATGTAGTCTTTAATAGAGAGACACTACACAGAGAGGCATCCTGGGAAATGAACTCACATGCATGTAGGAAATAGACTGAAATTACACAGAACGGCATCCTGGGATATGACCTCACAGGCATGATGGAAATAGACACTACACAGAACGACATCCTGGGAAATGACCTCACAGGCATGATGGAAATAGACACTGCACAGAACGGCATGCTGGGAAATGACCTCGCAGGCATGATGGAAAAAGCCACTACACAAAACGGTATCCTGGGAAATGACCTCAAAGACATGATGGAAATAGACACTGCACAAAGAAGCATCCTGGGAAATGACCTCACAGGCATGATGGAAATAGACACTACACAGAACGGCATCCTGGGAAATGACCTCAAAGGCATGATGGAAATAGACCCTGCAAGAACGGCATCCTGGGAAATGACCTCACAGGCATGATGGTAATGGACACTACACAGAACGGCATACTGGAAAATGACCTCACAGGCATGATGGATTAAACATTGCACAGAACGGCATCCTGGGAAATGACCTCACATGCATGATGGAAATAGGCACTGCACAGAATGTAAGTCTGAGAAATGTAGTTTTTAGTAGAGACACTACAGAGAAGGGCATCCTGGGAAATGTAGTTTTGAATAGAGAGACACTACAGGGAAAGGCATCCTTGTAAATTTAGTCTTTAATACAGAGACACTACACAGAGATGCATCCTGGGAAATGACCTCACAGGCATGATGGAAATAGACTGACACTACACAGAACGGCATTCTGGGAAATGACCTCACAGGAATGACGGAAATAGACACTGCACAGAACGGCATGCTGGGAAATAACCTCACAGGCATGATGGAAATAGACACTGCACAGAATGGCATCCTGGGAAATGACCTCACAGGCATGATGGAAATAGACTCTGCACAGAGAGGCATCCTGGGAAATGACCTCACAGGCATGATGGAAATAGACACTGCACAGAGAGGCATCCTGTGAAATGACTTCACAGGCATGATGGAAATAGACACTGCACAGAGAGGCATCCTGGGAAATGACCTCACAGACATGATGGAAATAGACACTGCACAGAACGGCATCCTGGGAAATGACCTCACAGATATGATGGAAATAGACACTACACAGAACGGCATTCTGGGAAATGTAGTTTTTAATAGAGACACTACAGAGAAAGGCAACCTGGGAAATGTAGTTTTTAAAAGAGAGACACTACAGAGAAAGGCATCCTGGGAAATGACCTCACAGGCATGATGGAAATAGACTGACACTACACAGAACTGCATCCGGGGAAATGACCTCACAGGCATGATGGAAATAGACACTGCACAGAACGGCATCCTGGGAAATGACCTCACAGGCATGATGGAAATGGATACTACACAGAACGGCATCCTGGAAAATGACCTCACAGGCATGATGGAAATAGACACTACACAGAACTGCATCCTGGGAAGTGACCTCAAAGGCATGATGGAAATAGACACTGCACAGAACGGCATCCTGGGAAATGACCTCACAGGCATGACGGAAATAGACACTGCACAGAACGGCATCCTGGGAAATGACCTCACAGGCATGATGGAAAGAGACACTACACAGAACGGTATCCTGGGAAATGACCTCAAAGACATGATGGAAATAGACACTGCACAAAGAAGCATCCTGGGAAATGACCTCACAGGCATGATGGAAATAGACACTACACAGAACGGCATCCTGGGAAATGACCTCAAAGGCATGATGGAAATAGACACTGCAAGAAAGGCATCCTGGGAAATGACCTCACAGGCATGATGGTAATGGACACTACACAGAACGGCATACTGGAAAATGACCTCACAGGCATGATGGATTAAACATTGCACAGAACGGCATCCTGGGAAATGACCTCACATGCATGATGGAAATAGGCACTGCACAGAATGTAAGTCTGAGAAATGTAGTTTTTAGTAGAGACGCTACAGAGAAGGGCATCCTGGGAAATGTAGTTTTGAATAGAGAGACACTACAGGGAAAGGCATCCTTGTAAATGTAGTCTTTAATACAGAGACACTACACAGAGATGCATCCTGGGAAATGACCTCACAGGCATGATGGAAATAGACTGACACTACACAGAACGGCATCCTGGGAAATGACCTCACAGGCATGATGGAAATAGACACTGCACAGAACGGCATGCTGGGAAATGACCTCACAGGCATGATGGAAATAGACACTGCACAGAATGGCATCCTGGGAAATGACCTCACAGGCATGATGGAAATAGACTCTGCACAGAGAGGCATCCTGGGAAATGTCCTCACAGGCATGATGGAAATAGACACTGCACAGAGAGGCATCCTGTGAAATTACTTCACAGGCATGTTGGAAATAGACACTGCACAGAGAGGCATCCTCGGAAATGACCTCACCGGCATGATGGAAATAGACAGTGCACAGAAGGTCATCCTGGGATATGTAGTTTTTAATAGAGACACTACAGAGAAAGGCATCCTGGGAATTGTAGTTTTTAATAGAGACACTACAGAGAAAGGCATCCTGGTAAATGTAGTCTTTAATAGAGAGACATTACACAGAGAGGCATCCTGGGAAATGAACTCACATGCATGTAGGAAATAGACTGAAATTACACAGAACGGCATCCTGGGATATGACCTCACAGGCATGATGGAAATAGACACTACACAGAACGACATCCTGGGAAATGACCTCACAGGCATGATGGAAATAGACACTGCACAGAACGGCATCCTGGGAAATGACCTCGCAGGCATGATGGAAAAAGCCACTACACAAAACGGTATCCTGGGAAATGACCTCAAAGACATGATGGAAAGAGACACTACACAGAACGGCATCCTGGGAAATGACCTCAAAGGCATGATGGAAATAGACACAGCAAGAACGGCATCCTGGGAAAAGACCTCACAGGCATGATGGTAATGGACACTACACAGAACGGCATCCTGGAAAATGACCTCACAGGCATGATGGATTAAACATTGCACAGAACGGCATCCTGGGAAATGACCTCACAGGCATGATGGAAATAGGCACTGCACAGAATGTAAGTCTGAGAAATGTAGTTTTTAATAGAGACACTACAGAGAAGGGCATCCTGGGAAATGTAGTTTTTAATAGAGAGACACTAAATAGAAAGGCATCCTGGAAAATGTAGACTTTAATACATAGACACTACACAGAGACGCATCCAGGGAAATGTCCTCACAGGCATTATGGAAATAGACTGACACTACACAGAACTGCATCCTGTGAAATGACCTCACAGGCATGATGGAAATAGACACTTAACAGAACGGCATCCTGGGAAATGACCTCACAGGCATGATGGTAATGGACACTACACAGAATGGCATCCTGGAAAATGACCTCACAGGCATGATGGTAGAAAACACTGCACAGAACGGCATCCTGTGAAATGACCTCACAGGCATGGTGGAAATAGACACTGCACAGAAGGTCATCCTGGGATATGTAGTTTTTAATAGAGAGACACTACAGAGAAAGGCATCCTGGTAAATGTAGTTTTTTATACATAGACACTACACAGAGACGCATCCATTGAAATGACCTCACAGGCATGATGGAAATAGACTGACACTACACAGAACGGCATCCTGGGAAATGACCTCACAGGCATGATGGAAATAGACACTGCACAGAACGGCATCCTGTGAAATGACCTCACAGGTATGATTGAAATAGACACTGCACAGATGGTCATCATGGGAAATGTAGTTTTTAATAGAGACACTACAGAGAAGGGCATCCTGGGAAATGTAGTTTTTAATAGAGAGACACTAAATAGAAAGGCATCCTGGAAAATGTAGACTTTAATACATAGACACTACACAGAGACGCATCCAGGGAAATGTCCTCACAGGCATTATGGAAATAGACTGACACTACACAGAACTGCATCCTGTGAAATGACCTCACAGGCATGATGGAAATAGACACTGCACAGAACGGCATCCTGGGAAATGACCTCACAGGCATGATGGTAATGGACACTACACTGAATGGCATCCTGGAAAATGACCTCACAGGCATGATGGTAGAAAACACTGCACAGAACGGCATCCTGTGAAATGACCTCACAGGCATGGTGGAAATAGACACTGCACAGAAGGTCATCCTGGGATATGTAGTTTTTAATAGAGAGACACTACAGAGAAAGGCATCCTGGTAAATGTAGTTTTTTATACATAGACACTACACAGAGACGCATCCATTGAAATGACCTCACAGGCATGATGGAAATAGACTGACACTACACAGAACGGCATCCTGGGAAATGACCTCACAGGCATGATGGAAATAGACACTGCACAGAACGGCATCCTGAAAAATGACCTCACAGGTATGATTGAAATAGACATTGCACAGATGGTCATCATGGGAAATGTAGTTTTTAATAGAGACACTACAGAGAAAGGCATCCTGGGAAATGTAGTCTTTAATAGAGAGACACTACAAAGAGAGGCATCCTGGTAAATGAACTCACATGCATGTAGGAAATAGACTGACATTACACAGAACGGCATCCTGGGATATGACCTCACAGGCATGATGGAAAAAGACACTGCACAGAACGACATCCTGGGAAATGACCTCACAGGCATGATGGAAATAGACACTGCACAGAACGGCATCCTGGGAAATGACCTCACAGGCATATGGAAAGAGACACTACACAGAACGGTATCCTGGGAAATTACCTCACAGACATGATGGAAATAGACACTGCACAAAGAAGTATCCTGGGAAATGACCTCACAGGCATGATGGAAATAGACATTAGACAGAACGGCATCCTGGGAAATGACCTCACAGGCATTATGGAAATAGACACTGCACAGAACGGCATCCAGTGAAATGACCTCACAGGCATGATGGAAATTGACACTACACAGAACGGCATCCTGGCAAATGACTTCACAGGCATGATGGAAGTAAACACTGCACAGAAGGTCATCCTGGGAAATGTAGTTTTTAATAGAGACACTACAGAGAAAGGCATCCTGGGAAATGTAGGTTTTAATAGAGAGACACTACAGGGAAAGGCATCCTTGTAAATGTAGTCTTTAATACAGAGACACTACACAGAGATGCATCCTGAGAAATGACCTCACAGGCATGATGGAAATAGACTGACACTACACAAACAGCATCCTGGGAAATGACCTCACAGGCATGATGGAAATAGACACTGCACAGAACGGCATCCTGGGAAATGACCTCACAGGCATGATGGACATAGACACTGCAAAGAACGGCATCCTGGGAAATGACCTCACAGACATGATGGAAATAGACACTGCACAGAGAAGCATCCTGGGAAATGACCTCACAGGCATCATGGAAATAGACACTACACAGAACTGCATCCTGGGAAATGACCTCACAGGCATGATGGAAATAGACACTGCACAGAACGGCATCCTGGGAAATTTCCTCACAGGCATGATGGAAAGATACACTACACAGAACGGCATCCTGGGAAATGACCTCACAGGCATGATGGTAATGGACACTACACAGAACGGCATCCTGGAAAATGACCTCACAGGCATGATGGATTAAACATTGCACAGAACGGCATCCTGGGAAATGACCTCACATGCATGATGGAAATAGGCACTGCACAGAATGTAAGTCTGAGAAATGTAGTTTTTAATAGAAACACTACAGAGAAGGGCATCCTGGGAAATGTAGTTTTTAATAGAGAGACACTAAAGTGAAAGGCATCCTGGTAAATGTAGTCTTTAATACATAGACACTACACAGAGACGCATCCAGGGAAATGTCCTCACAGGCATTATGGAAATAGACTGACACTACACAGAACTGCATCCTGGGAAATGGCCTCACAGGCATGATGGAAATAGACACTGCACAGAACGGCATCCTGGGAAATGACCTCACAGGCATGATGGAAATGGATACTACACAGAACGGAATCCTGGAAAATGACCTCACAGGCATGATGGAAGTAAACACTGCACAGAACGGCATCCTGTGAAGTGACCTCACAGGCATGATGGAAATAGACAGTGCACAGAAGGTCATCCTGGGATATGTAGTTTTTAATAGAGACACTACAGAGAAAGGCATCCTGGGAAATGTAGATTTTAATAGAGACACTACAGAGAAAGGCATCCTGGTAAATGTAGTATTTAATAGAGAGACACTACACAGAGAGGCATCCTGGGAAATGAACTCACATGCATGTAGGAAATAGACTGAAATTACACAGAACGGCATCCTGGGATATGACCTCACAGGCATGATGGAAATAGACACTACACAGAACGACATCCTGGGAAATGACCTCACAGGCATGATGGAAATAGACACTGCACAGAACGGCATCCTGGGAAATGACCTCACAGGCATGATGGAAAGAGACACTACAGAGAACGGTATCCTGGGAAATGACCTCAAAGACATGATGGAAATAGACACTGCACAAAGAAGCATCCTGGGAAATGACCTCACAGGCATGATGGAAATAGACACTACACAGAACGGCATCCTGGGAAATGACCTCAAAGGCATGATGGAAATAGACACTGCAAGAACGGCATCCTGGGAAATGACCTCACAGGCATGATGGTAATGGACACTACACAGAACGGCATACTGGAAAATGACCTCACAGGCATGATGGATTAAACATTGCACAGAACGGCATCCTGGGAAATGACCTCACATGCATGATGGAAATAGGCACTGCACAGAATGTAAGTCTGAGAAATGTAGTTTTTAGTAGAGACACTACAGAGAAGGGCATCCTGGGAAATGTAGTTTTGAATAGAGAGACACTACAGGGAAAGGCATCCTTGTAAATGTAGTCTTTAATACAGAGACACTACACAGAGATGCATCCTGGGAAATGACCTCACAGGCATTATGGAAATAGACTGACACTACACAGAACGGCATTCTGGGAAATGACCTCACAGGCATGATTGAAATAGACACTGCACAGAACGGCATCCTGGGAAATGACCTCACAGGCATGATGGAAATAGACACTTCACAGAACGGCATCCTGGGAAATGACCTCACAGGCATGATGGAAATGGATACTACACAGAACGGCATCCTTGAAAATGACCTCACAGGCATGATGGAAGTAAACACTGCACAAAACGGCATCCTGTGAAATGACCTCACCGGCATGATGGAAATAGACAGTGCACAGAAGGTCATCCTGGGATATGTAGTTTTTAATAGAGACACTACAGAGAAAGGCATCCTGGGAATTGTAGTTTTTAATAGAGACACTACAGAGAAAGGCATCCTGGTAAATGTAGTCTTTAATAGAGAGACACTACACAGAGAGGCATCCTGGGAAATGAACTCACATGCATGTAGGAAATAGACTGAAATTACACAGAACGGCATCCTGGGATATGACCTCACAGGCATGATGGAAATAGACACTACACAGAACGACATCCTGGGAAATGACCTCACAGGCATGATGGAAATAGACACTGCACAGAACGGCATCCTGGGAAATGACCTCACAGGCATGATGGAAAAAGCCACTACACAAAACGGTATCCTGGGAAATGACCTCAAAGACATGATGGAAATAGACACTGCACAAAGAAGCATCCTGGGAAATGACCTCACAGGCATGATGGAAATAGACACTACACAGAACGGCATCCTGGGAAATGACCTCAAAGGCATGATGGAAATAGACCCTCCAAGAACGGCATCCTGGGAAATGACCTCACAGGCATGATGGTAATGGACACTACACAGAACGGCATACTGGAAAATGACCTCACAGGCATGATGGATTAAACATTGCACAGAACGGCATCCTGGGAAATGACCTCACATGCATGATGGATATAGGCACTGCACAGAATGTAAGTCTGAGAAATGTAGTTTTTAGTAGAGACACTACAGAGAAGGGCATCCTGGGAAATGTAGTTTTGAATAGAGAGACACTACAGGGAAAGGCATCCTTGTAAATGTAGTCTTTAATACAGAGACACTACACAGAGATGCATCCTGGGAAATGACCTCACAGGCATGATGGAAATAGACTGACACTACACAGAACGGCATTCTGGGAAATGACCTCACAGGAATGATGGATTAAACATTGCACAGAACGCCATCCTGGGAAATGACCTCACAGGCATGATGGAAAGAGACACTACACAGAACGGCATCCTGGGAAATGACTTCACAGGCATGATGGTAATGGACACTACAAAGAACGGCATCGTGGAAAATGACCTAAAAGGCATGATGGATTAAACATTGCACAGAACGGCATCCTGTGAAATGACCTCACAGGCATGATGGAAATAGACAGTGCACAGAAGGTCATCCTGGGATATGTAGTTTTTAATAGAGACACTACAGAGAAAGGCATCCTGGGAAATGTAGTTTTTAATAGAGACACTACAGAGAAAGGCATCCTGGTAAATGTAGTCTTTAATAGAGAGACACTACACACAGAGGCATCCTGGGAAATGAACTCACATGCATGTAGGAAATAGACTGAAATTACACAGACGGCATCCTGGGATATGACCTCACAGGTATGATGGACATAGACTCTGCAAAGAACGGCATCCTGGGAAATGACCTCACAGACATGATGGAAATAGACACTGCACAGAGAAGCATCCTGGGAAATGACCTCACATGCATGATGGAAATAGACACTACACAGAACAGAATCCTGGGAAATGACCTCACAGGCATGATGGAAATAGACACTGCACAGAACGGCATCCTGGGAATTGACCTCACAGGCATGATGGAAACAGACACTACACAGAACGGTATCCTGGGAAATGACCTAACAGACATGATGGAAATAGACACTGCACAAAGAAGCATCCTAGGAAATGACCTCACAGGCATGATGGAAATAGACACTACACAGAACGGCATCCTGGGAAATGACCTCAAAGGCATAATGGAAATAGACACTGCAAGATCGGAATCCTGGGAAATGACCTCACAGGCATGATGGAAATAGGCACTGCACAGAATGTAAGTCTGAGAAATGTAGTTTTTAATAGAGACACTACAGAGAAGGGCATCCTGGGAAATGTAGTTTTTTATAGAGTGACACTAAAGACAAAGGCATCCTGGTAAATGTAGTCTTTAATACATAGACACTACACAGAGACGCATCCAGGGAAATGTCCTCACAGGCATTATGGAAATAGACTGACACTACACAGAACTGCATCCTGGGAAATGACCTCACAGGCATGATGGAAATAGACACTGCACAGAAGGTCATCCTGGGATATGTAGTTTTTAATAGGGAGACACTACAGAGAAAGGCATCCTGGTAAATGTAGTCTTTAATAGAGAGACACTACACAGAGAGGCATCCTGCGAAATGAACTCACTTGCATGTAGGAAATAGACTGAAATTACACAGAACGGCAGCTTAAATATGACCTCACAGGCATGATGGAAATAGACACTGCACAGAACGACATCCTGGGAAATGACCTCACAGGCATGATGGAAATAGACACTGCACAGAACGGCATCCTGGGTAATGACCTCACAGGCATGATGGAAAGAGACACTACACTGAACGGTATCCTGGGAAATGACCTCACAGACATAATGGAAATAGACACTGCACAAAGAAGCATCCTGGGAAATGACCTCACAGACATGATGGAAATAGACACTACACAGAACGGCATCCTGGGAAATTACCTCAAAGCATGATGGAAATAGACACTGCAAGAACGGCATCCAGGGAAATGACCTCACAGGCATGATGGTAATGGACACTACACAGAGATGCATCCTGGGAAATGACCTCACAGGCATGATGGAAATAGACTGACACTACACAGAACGGCATCCTGGGAAATGACCTCACAGGCATGATGGAAATAGACACTGCACAGAACGGCATGCTGGGAAATGACCTCACAGGCATGATGGAAATAGACACTGCACAGAATGGCATCCTGGGAAATGACCTCACAGGCATGATGGAAATAGACTCTGCACAGAGAGGCATCCTGGGAAATGACCTCACAGGCATGATGGAAATAGACACTGCACAGAGAGGCATCCTGTGAAATGACTTCACAGGCATGTTGGAAATAGACACTGCACAGAGAGGCATCCTGGGAAATGACCTCACCGGCATAATGGAAATAGACAGTGCACAGAAGGTCATCCTGGGATATATAGTTTTTAATAGAGACACTACAGAGAAAGGCATCCTGGGAATTGTAGTTTTTAATAGAGACACTACAGAGAAAGGCATCCTGGTAAATGTAGTCTTTAATAGAGAGACACTACACAGAGAGGCATCCTGGGAAATGAACTCACATGCATGTAGGAAATAGACTGAAATTACACAGAACGGCATCCTGGGATATGACCTCACAGGCATGATGGAAATAGACACTACACAGAACGACATCCTGGGAAATGACCTCACAGGCATGATGGAAATAGACACTGCACAGAACGGCATCCTGGGAAATGACCTCGCAGGCATGATGGAAAAAGCCACTACACAAAACGGTATCCTGGGAAATGACCTCAAAGACATGATGGAAAGAGACACTACACAGAACGGCATCCTGGGAAATGACCTCAAAGGCATGATGGAAATAGACACAGCAAGAAGGGCATCCTGGGAAAAGACCTCACAGGCATGATGGTAATGGACACTACACAGAACGGCATCCTGGAAAATGACCTCATAGTCATGATGGATTAAACATTGCACAGAACGGCATCCTGGGAAATGACCTCACAGGCATGATGGAAATAGGCACTGCACAGAATGTAAGTCTGAGAAATGTAGTTTTTAATAGAGACACTACAGAGAAGGGCATCCTGGGAAATGTAGTTTTTAATAGAGAGACACTAAATAGAAAGGCATCCTGGAAAATGTAGACTTTAATACATAGACACTACACAGAGACGCATCCAGGGAAATGTCCTCACAGGCATTATGGAAATAGACTGACACTACACAGAACTGCATCCTGTGAAATGACCTCACAGGCATGATGGAAATAGACACTTCACAGAACGGCATCCTGGGAAATGACATCACAGGCATGATGGTAATGGACACTACACAGAATGGCATCCTGGAAAATGACCTCACAGGCATGATGGTAGAAAACACTGCACAGAACGGCATCCTGTGAAATGACCTCACAGGCATGGTGGAAATAGACACTGCACAGAAGGTCATCCTGGGATATGTAGTTTTTAATAGAGAGACACTACAGAGAAAGGCATCCTGGTAAATGTAGTTTTTTATACATAGACACTACACAGAGACGCATCCATTGAAATGACCTCACAGGCATGATGGAAATAGACTGACACTACACAGAACGGCATCCTGGGAAATGACCTCACAGGCATGATGGAAATAGACACTGCACAGAACGGCATCCTGTGAAATGACCTCACAGGTATGATTGAAATAGACACTGCACAGATGGTCATCATGGGAAATGTAGTTTTTAATAGAGACACTACAGAGAAGGGCATCCTGGGAAATGTAGTTTTTAATAGAGAGACACTAAATAGAAAGGCATCCTGGAAAATGTAGACTTTAATACATAGACACTACACAGAGACGCATCCAGGGAAATGTCCTCACAGGCATTATGGAAATAGACTGACACTACACAGAACTGCATCCTGTGAAATGACCTCACAGGCATGATGGAAATAGACACTGCACAGAACGGCATCCTGGGAAATGACCTCATAGGCATGATGGTAATGGACACTACACAGAATGGCATCCTGGAAAATGACCTCACAGGCATGATGGTAGAAAACACTGCACAGAACGGCATCCTGTGAAATATCCTCACAGGCATGGTGGAAATAGACACTGCACAGAAGGTCATCCTGGGATATGTAGTTTTTAATAGAGAGACACTACAGAGAAAGGCATCCTGGTAAATGTAGTTTTTTATACATAGACACTACACAGAGACGCATCCATTGAAATGACCTCACAGGCATGATGGAAATAGACTGACACTACACAGAACGGCATCCTGGGAAATGACCTCACAGGCATGATGGAAATAGACACTGCACAGAACGGCATCCTGTGAAATGACCTCACAGGTATGATTGAAATAGACACTGCACAGATGGTCATCATGGGAAATGTAGTTTTTAATAGAGACACTACAGAGAAAGGCATCCTGGGAAATGTAGTCTTTAATAGAGAGACACTACAAAGAGAGGCATCCTGGTAAATGAACTCACATGCATGTAGGAAATAGACTGACATTACACAGAACGGCATCCTGGGATATGACCTCACAGGCATGATGGAAATAGACACTGCACAGAACGACATCCTGGGAAATGACCTCACAGGCATGATGGAAATAGACACTGCAAAGAACGGCATCCTGGGAAATGACCTCACAGGCATATGGAAAGAGACACTACACAGAACGGTATCCTGGGAAATTACCTCACAGACATGATGGAAATAGACACTGCACAAAGAAGTATCCTGGGAAATAACCTCACAGGCATGATGGAAATAGACATTAGACAGAACGGCATCCTGGGAAATGACCTCACAGGCATTATGGAAATAGACACTGCACAGAACGGCATCCAGGGAAATGACCTCACAGGCATGATGGAAATTGACACTACACAGAACGGCATCCTGGCAAATGACTTCACAGGCATGATGGAAGTAAACACTGCACAGAAGGTCATCCTGGGAAATGTAGTTTTTAATAGAGACACTACAGAGAAAGGCATCCTGGGAAATGTAGGTTTTAATAGAGAGACACTACAGGGAAAGGCATCCTTGTAAATGTAGTCTTTAATACAGAGACACTACACAGAGATGCATCCTGAGAAATGACCTCACAGGCATGATGGAAATAGACTGACACTACACAAACAGCATCCTGGGAAATGACCTCACAGGCATGATGGAAATAGACACTGCACAGAACGGCATCCTGGGAAATGACCTCACAGGCATGATGGACATAGACACTGCAAAGAACGGCATCCTGGGAAATGACCTCACAGACATGATGGAAATAGACACTGCACAGAGAAGCATCCTGGGAAATGACCTCACAGGCATCATGGAAATAGACACTACACAGAACTGCATCCTGGGAAATGACCTCACAGGCATGATGGAAATAGACACTGCACAGAACGGCATCCTGGGAAATTTCCTCACAGGCATGATGGAAAGATACACTACACAGAACGGCATCCTGGGAAATGACCTCACAGGCATGATGGTAATGGACACTACACAGAACGGCATCCTGGAAAATGACCTCACAGGCATGATGGATTAAACATTGCACAGAACGGCATCCTGGGAAATGACCTCACATGCATGATGGAAATAGGCACTGCACAGAATGTAAGTCTGAGAAATGTAGTTTTTAATAGAAACACTACAGAGAAGGGCATCCTGGGAAATGTAGTTTTTAATAGAGAGACACTAAAGTGAAAGGCATCCTGGTAAATGTAGTCTTTAATACATAGACACTACACAGAGACGCATCCAGGGAAATGTCCTCACAGGCATTATGGAAATAGACTGACACTACACAGAACTGCATCCTGGGAAATGGCCTCACAGGCATTATGGAAATAGACACTGCACAGAACGGCATCCTGGGAAATGACCTCACAGGCATGATGGAAATGGATACTACACAGAACGGAATCCTGGAAAATGACCTCACAGGCATGAGAGAAGTAAACACTGCACAGAACGGCATCCTGTGAAATGACCTCACAGGCATGATGGAAATAGACAGTGCACAGAAGGTCATCCTGGGATATGTAGTTTTTAATAGAGACACTACAGAGAAAGGCATCCTGGGAAATGTAGTTTTTAATAGAGACACTACAGAGAAAGGCATCCTGGTAAATGTATTCTTTAATAGAGAGACACTACACAGAGAGGCATCCTGGGAAATGAACTCACATGCATGTAGGAAATAGACTGAAATTACACAGAACGGCACCCTGGGATATGACCTCACAGGCATGATGGAAATAGACACTACACAGAACGACATCCTGGGAAATGACCTCACAGGCATGATGGAAATAGACACTGCACAGAACGGCATCCTGTGAAATGACCTCACAGGTATGATTGAAATAGACACTGCACAGATGGTCATCATGGGAAATGTAGTTTTTAATAGAGACACTACAGAGAAGGGCATCCTGGGAAATGTAGTTTTTAATAGAGAGACACTAAATAGAAAGGCATCCTGGAAAATGTAGACTTTAATACATAGACACTACACAGAGACGCATCCAGGGAAATGTCCTCACAGGCATTATGGAAATAGACTGACACTACACAGAACTGCATCCTGTGAAATGACCTCACAGGCATGATGGAAATAGACACTGCACAGAACGGCATCCTGGGAAATGACCTCATAGGCATGATGGTAATGGACACTACACAGAATGGCATCCTGGAAAATGACCTCACAGGCATGATGGTAGAAAACACTGCACAGAACGGCATCCTGTGAAATATCCTCACAGGCATGGTGGAAATAGACACTGCACAGAAGGTCATCCTGGGATATGTAGTTTTTAATAGAGAGACACTACAGAGAAAGGCATCCTGGTAAATGTAGTTTTTTATACATAGACACTACACAGAGACGCATCCATTGAAATGACCTCACAGGCATGATGGAAATAGACTGACACTACACAGAACGGCATCCTGGGAAATGACCTCACAGGCATGATGGAAATAGACACTGCACAGAACGGCATCCTGTGAAATGACCTCACAGGTATGATTGAAATAGACACTGCACAGATGGTCATCATGGGAAATGTAGTTTTTAATAGAGACACTACAGAGAAAGGCATCCTGGGAAATGTAGTCTTTAATAGAGAGACACTACAAAGAGAGGCATCCTGGTAAATGAACTCACATGCATGTAGGAAATAGACTGACATTACACAGAACGGCATCCTGGGATATGACCTCACAGGCATGATGGAAATAGACACTGCACAGAACGACATCCTGGGAAATGACCTCACAGGCATGATGGAAATAGACACTGCAAAGAACGGCATCCTGGGAAATGACCTCACAGGCATATGGAAAGAGACACTACACAGAACGGTATCCTGGGAAATTACCTCACAGACATGATGGAAATAGACACTGCACAAAGAAGTATCCTGGGAAATGACCTCACAGGCATGATGGAAATAGACATTAGACAGAACGGCATCCTGGGAAATGACCTCACAGGCATTATGGAAATAGACACTGCACAGAACGGCATCCAGGGAAATGACCTCACAGGCATGATGGAAATTGACACTACACAGAACGGCATCCTGGCAAATGACTTCACAGGCATGATGGAAGTAAACACTGCACAGAAGGTCATCCTGGGAAATGTAGTTTTTAATAGAGACACTACAGAGAAAGGCATCCTGGGAAATGTAGGTTTTAATAGAGAGACACTACAGGGAAAGGCATCCTTGTAAATGTAGTCTTTAATACAGAGACACTACACAGAGATGCATCCTGAGAAATGACCTCACAGGCATGATGGAAATAGACTGACACTACACAAACAGCATCCTGGGAAATGACCTCACAGGCATGATGGAAATAGACACTGCACAGAACGGCATCCTGGGAAATGACCTCACAGGCATGATGGACATAGACACTGCAAAGAACGGCATCCTGGGAAATGACCTCACAGACATGATGGAAATAGACACTGCACAGAGAAGCATCCTGGGAAATGACCTCACAGGCATCATGGAAATAGACACTACACAGAACTGCATCCTGGGAAATGACCTCACAGGCATGATGGAAATAGACACTGCACAGAACGGCATCCTGGGAAATTTCCTCACAGGCATGATGGAAAGATACACTACACAGAACGGCATCCTGGGAAATGACCTCACAGGCATGATGGTAATGGACACTACACAGAACGGCATCCTGGAAAATGACCTCACAGGCATGATGGATTAAACATTGCACAGAACGGCATCCTGGGAAATGACCTCACATGCATGATGGAAATAGGCACTGCACAGAATGTAAGTCTGAGAAATGTAGTTTTTAATAGAAACACTACAGAGAAGGGCATCCTGGGAAATGTAGTTTTTAATAGAGAGACACTAAAGTGAAAGGCATCCTGGTAAATGTAGTCTTTAATACATAGACACTACACAGAGACGCATCCAGGGAAATGTCCTCACAGGCATTATGGAAATAGACTGACACTACACAGAACTGCATCCTGGGAAATGGCCTCACAGGCATTATGGAAATAGACACTGCACAGAACGGCATCCTGGGAAATGACCTCACAGGCATGATGGAAATGGATACTACACAGAACGGAATCCTGGAAAATGACCTCACAGGCATGATGGAAGTAAACACTGCACAGAACGGCATCCTGTGAAATGACCTCACAGGCATGATGGAAATAGACAGTGCACAGAAGGTCATCCTGGGATATGTAGTTTTTAATAGAGACACTACAGAGAAAGGCATCCTGGGAAATGTAGTTTTTAATAGAGACACTACAGAGAAAGGCATCCTGGTAAATGTAGTCTTTAATAGAGAGACACTACAACAGAGAGGCATCCTGGGAAATGAACTCACATGCATGTAGGAAATAGACTGAAATTACACAGAACGGCACCCTGGGATATGACCTCACAGGCATGATGGAAATAGACACTACACAGAACGACATCCTGGGAAATGACCTCACAGGCATGATGGAAATAGACACTGCACAGAACGGTATCCTGGGAAATGACCTCAAAGACATGATGGAAATAGACACTGCACAAAGAAGCATCCTGGGAAATGACCTCACAGGCATGATGGAAATAGACACTACACAGAACGGCATCCTGGGAAATGATCTCAAAGGCATGATGGAAATAGACACTGCAAGAACGGCATCCTGGGAAATGACCTCACAGGCATGATGGTAATGGACACTACACAGAACGGCAAACTGGAAAATGACCTCACAGGCATGATGGATTCAACATTGCACAGAACGTCATCCTGGGAAATGACCTCACATGCATGATGGAAATAAGCACTGCACAGAATGTAAGTCTGAGAAATGTAGTTTTTAGTAGAGACACTACAGAGAAGGGCATCCTGGGAAATGTAGTTTTGAATAGAGAGACACTACAGGGAAAGGCATCCTTGTAAATGTAGTCTTTAATACAGAGACACTACACAGAGATGCATCCTGGGAAATGACCTCACAGGCATTATGGAAATAGACTGACACTACACAGAACGGCATTCTGGGAAATGACCTCACAGGCATGATTGAAATAGACACTGCACAGAACGGCATCCTGGGAAATGACCTCACAGGCATATGGAAAGAGACACTACACAGAACGGTATCCTGGGAAATTACCTCACAGACATGATGGAAATAGACACTGCACAAAGAAGTATCCTGGGAAATGACCTCACAGGCATGATGGAAATAGACATTAGACAGAACGGCATCCTGGGAAATGACCTCACAGGCATTATGGAAATAGACACTGCACAGAACGGCATCCAGTGAAATGACCTCACAGGCATGATGGAAATTGACACTACACAGAACGGCATCCTGGCAAATGACTTCACAGGCATGATGGAAGTAAACACTGCACAGAAGGTCATCCTGGGAAATGTAGTTTTTAATAGAGACACTACAGAGAAAGGCATCCTGGGAAATGTAGGTTTTAATAGAGAGACACTACAGGGAAAGGCATCCTTGTAAATGTAGTCTTTAATACAGAGACACTACACAGAGATGCATCCTGAGAAATGACCTCACAGGCATGATGGAAATAGACTGACACTACACAAACAGCATCCTGGGAAATGACCTCACAGGCATGATGGAAATAGACACTGCACAGAACGGCATCCTGGGAAATGACGTCACAGGCATGATGGACATAGACACTGCAAAGAACGGCATCCTGGGAAATGACCTCACAGACATGATGGAAATAGACACTGCACAGAGAAGCATCCTGGGAAATGACCTCACAGGCATCATGGAAATAGACACTACACAGAACTGCATCCTGGGAAATGACCTCACAGGCATGATGGAAATAGACACTGCACAGAACGGCATCCTGGGAAATTTCCTCACAGGCATGATGGAAAGATACACTACACAGAACGGCATCCTGGGAAATGACCTCACAGGCATGATGGTAATGGACACTACACAGAACGGCATCCTGGAAAATGACCTCACAGGCATGATGGATTAAACATTGCACAGAACGGCATCCTGGGAAATGACCTCACATGCATGATGGAAATAGGCACTGCACAGAATGTAAGTCTGAGAAATGTAGTTTTTAATAGAAACACTACAGAGAAGGGCATCCTGGGAAATGTAGTTTTTAATAGAGAGACACTAAAGTGAAAGGCATCCTGGTAAATGTAGTCTTTAATACATAGACACTACACAGAGACGCATCCAGGGAAATGTCCTCACAGGCATTATGGAAATAGACTGACACTACACAGAACTGCATCCTGGGAAATGGCCTCACAGGCATTATGGAAATAGACACTGCACAGAACGGCATCCTGGGAAATGACCTCACAGGCATGATGGAAATGGATACTACACAGAACGGAATCCTGGAAAATGACCTCACAGGCATGATGGAAGTAAACACTGCACAGAACGGCATCCTGTGAAATGACCTCACAGGCATGATGGAAATAGACAGTGCACAGAAGGTCATCCTGGGATATGTAGTTTTTAATAGAGACACTACAGAGAAAGGCATCCTGGGAAATGTAGTTTTTAATAGAGACACTACAGAGAAAGGCATCCTGGTAAATGTAGTCTTTAATAGAGAGACACTACACAGAGAGGCATCCTGGGAAATGAACTCACATGCATGTAGGAAATAGACTGAAATTACACAGAACGGCACCCTGGGATATGACCTCACAGGCATGATGGAAATAGACACTGCACAGAACGGTATCCTGGGAAATGACCTCAAAGACATGATGGAAATAGACACTGCACAAAGAAGCATCCTGGGAAATGACCTCACAGGCATGATGGAAATAGACACTACACAGAACGGCATCCTGGGAAATGATCTCAAAGGCATGATGGAAATAGACACTGCAAGAACGGCATCCTGGGAAATGACCTCACAGGCATGATGGTAATGGACACTACACAGAACGGCAAACTGGAAAATGACCTCACAGGCATGATGGATTCAACATTGCACAGAACGTCATCCTGGGAAATGACCTCACATGCATGATGGAAATAAGCACTGCACAGAATGTAAGTCTGAGAAATGTAGTTTTTAGTAGAGACACTACAGAGAAGGGCATCCTGGGAAATCTAGTTTTGAATAGAGAGACACTACAGGGAAAGGCATCCTTGTAAATGTAGTCTTTAATACAGAGACACTACACAGAGATGCATCCTGGGAAATGACCTCACAGGCATTATGGAAATAGACTGACACTACACAGAACGGCATTCTGGGAAATGACCTCACAGGCATGACTGAAATAGACACTGCACAGAACGGCATCCTGGGAAATGACCTCACAGGCATGATGGAAATAGACACTTCACAGAACGGCATCCTGGGAAATGACCTCACAGGCATGATGGAAATGGATACTACACAGAACGGCATCCTTGAAAATGACCTCACAGGCATGATGGAAGTAAACACTGCACAAAACGGCATCCTGTGAAATGACCTCACCGGCATGATGGAAATAGACAGTGCACAGAAGGTCATCCTGGGATATGTAGTTTTTAATAGAGACACTACAGAGAAAGGCATCCTGGGAATTGTAGTTTTTAATAGAGACACTACAGAGAAAGGCATCCTGGTAAATGTAGTCTTTAATAGAGAGACACTACACAGAGAGGCATCCTGGGAAATGAACTCACATGCATGTAGGAAATAGACTGAAATTACACAGAACGGCATCCTGGGATATGACCTCACAGGCATGATGGAAATAGACACTACACAGAACGACATCCTGGAAAATGACCTCACAGGCATGATGGAAATAGACACTGCACAGAACGGCATCCTGGGAAATGACCTCGCAGGCATGATGGAAAAAGCCACTACACAAAACGGTATCCTGGGAAATGACCTCAAAGACATGATGGAAATAGACACTGCACAAAGAAGCATCCTGGGAAATGACCTCACAGTCATGATGGAAATAGACACTACACAGAACGGCATCCTGGGAAATGACCTCAAAGGCATGATGGAAATAGACCCTCCAAGAACGGCATCCTGGGAAATGACCTCACAGGCATGATGGTAATGGACACTACACAGAACGGCATACTGGAAAATGACCTCACAGGCATGATGGATTAAACATTGCACAGAACGGCATCCTGGGAAATGACCTCACATGCATGATGGATATAGGCACTGCACAGAATGTAAGTCTGAGAAATGTAGTTTTTAGTAGAGACACTACAGAGAAGGGCATCCTGGGAAATGTAGTTTTGAATAGAGAGACACTACAGGGAAAGGCATCCTTGTAAATGTAGTCTTTAATACAGAGACACTACACAGAGATGCATCCTGGGAAATGACCTCACAGGCATGATGGAAATAGACTGACACTACACAGAACGGCATTCTGGGAAATGACCTCACAGGCATGATGGAAATAGACACTGCACAGAATGGCATCCTGGGAAATGACCTCACAGACATGATGGAAATAGACACTGCACAGAACGGCATCCTGGGAAATGACCTCACAGATATGATGGAAATAGACACTACACAGAACGGCATTCTGGGAAATGTAGTTTTTAATAGAGACACTACAGAGAAAGGCAACCTGGGAAATGTAGTTTTTAAAAGAGAGACACTACAGAGAAAGGCATCCTGGGAAATGACCTCACAGGCATGATGGAAATAGACTGACACTACACAGAACTGCATCCTGGGAAATGACCTCACACTCATGATGGAAATAGACACTGCACAGAACGGCATCCTGGGAAATGACCTCACAGGCATGATGGAAATGGATACTACACAGAACGGCATCCTGGAAAATGACCTCACAGGCATGATGGAAATAGACACTACACAGAACTGCATCCTGGGAAGTGACCTCAAAGGCATGATGGAAATAGACACTGCACAGAACGGCATCCTGGGAAATGACCTCACAGGCATGATGGAAAGAGACACTACACAGAACGGCATCCTGGGAAATGACTTCACAGGCATGATAGTAATGGACACTACACAGAACGGCATCGTGGAAAATGACCTAAAAGGCATGATGGATTAAACATTGCACAGAACGGCATCCTGTGAAATGACCTCATAGGCATGATGGAAATAGACAGTGCACAGAAGGTCATCCTGGGATATGTAGTTTTTAATAGAGACACTACAGAGAAAGGCATCCTGGGAAATGTAGTTTTTAATAGAGACACTACAGAGAAAGGCATCCTGGTAAATGTAGTCTTTAATAGAGAGACACTACACACAGAGGCATCCTGGGAAATGAACTCACATGCATGTAGGAAATAGACTGAAATTACACAGACGGCATCCTGGGATATGACCTCACAGGTATGATGGACATAGACTCTGCAAAGAACGGCATCCTGGGAAATGACCTCACAGACATGATGGAAATAGACACTGCACAGAGAAGCATCCTGGGAAATGACCTCACATGCATGATGGAAATAGACACTACACAGAACTGAATCCTGGGAAATGACCTCACAGGCATGATGGAAATAGACACTGCACAGAACGGCATCCTGGGAATTGACCTCACAGGCATGATGGAAACAGACACTACACAGAACGGTATACTGGGAAATGACCTAACAGACATGATGGAAATAGACACTGCACAAAGAAGCATCCTAGGAAATGACCTCACAGGCATGATGGAAATAGACACTACACAGAACGGCATCCTGGGAAATGACCTCAAAGGCATAATGGAAATAGACACTGCAAGATCGGAATCCTGGGAAATGACCTCACAGGCATGATGGAAATAGGCACTGCACAGAATGTAAGTCTGAGAAATGTAGTTTTTAATAGAGACACTACAGAGAAGGGCATCCTGGGAAATGTAGTTTTTTATAGAGTGACACTAAAGACAAAGGCATCCTGGTAAATGTAGTCTTTAATACATAGACACTACACAGAGACGCATCCAGGGAAATGTCCTCACAGGCATTATGGAAATAGACTGACACTACACAGAACTGCATCCTGGGAAATGACCTCACAGGCATGATGGAAATAGACACTGCACAGAAGGTCATCCTGGGATATGTAGTTTTTAATAGGGAGACACTACAGAGAAAGGCATCCTGGTAAATGTATTCATTAATAGAGAGACACTACACAGAGAGGCATCCTGGGAAATGAACTCACTTGCATGTAGGAAATAGACTGAAATTACACAAAACGGCAGCTTAGGATATGACCTCACAGGCATGATGGAAATAGACACTGCACAGAACGACATCCTGGGAAATGACCTCACAGGCATGATGGAAATAGACACGGCACAGAACGGCATCCTGGGTAATGACCTCACAGGCATGATGGAAAGAGACACTACACTGAACGGTATCCTGGGAAATGACCTCACAGACATAATGGAAATAGACACTGCACAAAGAAGCATCCTGGGAAATGACCTCACAGACATAATGGAAATAGACACTACACAGAACGGCATCCTGGGAAATTACCTCAAAGGCATGATGGAAATAGACACTGCAAGAACGGCATCCAGGGAAATGACCTCACAGGCATGATGGTAATGGACACTACACAGAACGGCATCCTGGAAAATGACCTCACAGGCATGATGGAAATAGTCTATGCACAGAGGGGCATCCTGGGAAATGACCTCACATACATGATGGAAATAGGCAATGCACAGAATGTAAGTCTGAGAAATGTAGTTTTTAATAGAGACACTACAGAGAAAGGCATCCTGGGAAATGTAGTTTTTAATACATAGACACTACACAGAGATGCATCCAGGGAAATGACCTCACAGGCATGATGGAAATAGACACTGCACAGAACGGCATCCTGTGAAATGACCTCACAGGTATGATGGAAATAGACACTGCACAGAAGGTCATCCTGAGAAATGTAGTTTTTAATAGAGACCCTACAGAGAAAGGCATCCTGGGAAATGTAGTTTTTAATAGAGAGACACTACAGAGAAAGGCATCCTGGTAAATGTAGTCTTTAATAGAGAGACACTACACAGAGAGGCATCCTGGGAAATGAACTCACATGCATGTAGGAAATAGACTGACATTACACAGAATGGCATCCTGGGATATGACCTCACAGACATGATGGAAATAGACACTGCACAGAACGACATCCTGGGAAATGACCTCACAGGCATGATGGAAATAGACACTGCACAGAACGGCATCCTGGGAAATGAACTCAAATGCATGATGGAAATAGGCACTGCACAGAATGTAAGTCTGAGAAATGTAGTTTTTAATAGAGACACTACAGAGAAAGGCATCTTGGGAAATGTAGTTTTGAATAGAGAGACACTACAGGGAAAGGCATCCTTGTAAATGTAGTCTTTAATACAGAGACACTACACAGAGATGCATCCTGGGAAATGACCTCACAGGCATGATGGAAATAGACTGTCACTACACAAACGGCATCCTGGGAATTGACCTCACAGGCATGATGGAAATAGACACTGCACAGAACGGCATCCTGGGAAATGACCTCACAGGCATGATGGAAATAGACTCTGCACAGAGAGGCATCCTGGGGTATGACCTCACAGGCATGATGGAAATAGACACTGCACAGAGAGGCATCCTGTGAAATGACTTCACAGGCATGATGGAAATAGACACTGCACAGAGAGGCATCCTGGGAAATGACCTCACAGTCATGATGGAAATAGACACTGCACAGAACGCCATCCTGGGAAATGACCTCACAGATATGATGGAAATAGACACTGCACAGAACGACATCCTGGGAAATGTAGTTTTTAATAGAGACACTACAGAGAAAGGCAACCTGGGAAATGTAGTTTTTAAAAGAGAGACACTACAGAGAAAAGCATCCTGGGAAATGACCTCAAAGGCATGATGGAAATAGACTGACACTACACAGACCGGCATCCTGGGAAATGACCTCACAGGCATGATGGACATAGACACTGCAAAGAACGGCATCCTGGGAAATGACCTCACAGACATGATGGAAATAGACACTGCACAGAGAAGCATCCTGGGAAATGCCCTCACAGGCATGATGGAAATGGACACTACACAGAACGACATCCTGGAAAATGACCTCACAGGCATGATGGAAGTAAACACTGCAAAGAAGGGCATCCTGGGAAATGACCTCACAGGCATGATGGAAATAGACACTGCACAGAAGGTCATCCTGGGAAATGTAGTTTTTAATAGAGACACTACAGAGAAAGGCATCCTGGGAATTGTAGTTTTTAATAGAGAGACACTACAGAGAAAGGCATCCTGGTAAATGTAGTCTTTAATAGAGAGACACTACACAGAGAGGCATCCTGGGAAATGACCAGACATGCATGTAGGAATTAGACTGACATTACACAGAACGGCATCCTGGGAAATGACCTCACAGGCATGATGGAAATAGATACTACACAGAAGGTATCCTGGGAAATGAACTCACAGACATGATGGAAATAGACACTGCAAAAAGAAGCATCCTGGGAAATGACCTCACAGGCATGATGGAAATAGACACTACACAGAACGGCATCCTGGGAAATGACCTCAAAGGCATGATTGAAATAGACACTGCAAGAACGGCATCCTGGGAATTGACCTCACAGGCATGATGGTAAAGGACACTACAGAGAAAGGCTTCCTGGGAATTGTAGTTTTTAATAGAGAGACACTACAGAGAAAGGCATCCTGGTAAATGTAGTCTTTAATAGAGAGACACTACACAGAGAGGCATCCTGGGAAATGACCTGACATGCATGTAGGAATTAGACTGACATTACACAGAACGGCATCCTGGGAAATGACCTCACAGACATGATGGAAATAGACACTGCACAAAGAAGCATCCTGGGAAATGACCTCACAGGCATGATGGAAATAGACACTAGACAGAACGGCATCCTGGGAAATGACCTCACAGGCATGATGGAAATAGACACTACAAAGAACTGCATCCTGGGAAATGACCTCACAGGCATGATGGAAATAGACACTGCACAGAACGGCATCCTGGGAAATGTCCTCACAGGCATGATGGAAAGAGACACTACACAGAACGGTATCCTGGGAAATGACCTCACAGACATGATGGAAATAGACACTGCACAAAGAAGCATCCTGGGAAATGACCTCACAGGCATGATGGAAATAGACACTAGACAGAACGGCATCCTGGGAAATGACCTCACAGGCATGATGGAAATAGACACTGTACAGAACGGCATCCAGGGAAATGACCTCACAGGCATGATGGAAATGGACACTACACAGAACGGCATCCTGGAAAATGACCTCACAGGCATGATGGAAGTAAACACTGCACAGAAGGGCATCCTGGGAAATGACCTTACAGGCATGATGGAAATAGACACTGCACAGAAGGTCATCCTGGGAAATGTAGTTTTTAATAGAGACACTACATAGAAAGGCATCCTGGAAAATGCAGTTTTTAATAGAGAGACACTACAGAGAAAGTCATCCTGGTAAATGTAGTCTTTAATAGAGAGACACTACACAGAGAGGCATCCTGGGAAATGACCTGACATGCATGTAGGAATTAGACTGACATTACACAGAACAGCATCCTGGGAAATGACCTCACAGGCATGATGGAAATAGATACTACACAGAACGGCATCCTGGGAAATGACCTCACAGACATGATTGAAATAGACACTGCAGAGAGAAGCATCCTGGGAAATGACATCGCAGGCATGATGGAAATGGACACTACACAGAACAGCATCCTGGAATATGACCTCACTGGCATGATGGAAGTAAACACTGCACAGAACGGCATCCTGTGAAATGACCTCACAGGCATGATGGAAATAGACACTGCACAGAAGGTCATCCTGGGAAATGTAGTTTTTAATAGAGACACTACAGAGAAAGGCATCCTGGGAAATGTTGTCTTTAAGAGAGAGACACTACACAGAGAGGCATCCTGGGAAATGAACTCACATGCATGTAGGAAATAGACTGACATTATACAGAACGGCATCCTGGGATATGACCTCACAGGCAGGATGGAAATAGACATTGCACAGAACAAAATCCTGGGAAATGACCTCACAGGCATGATGGAAATAGACACTGCACAGAATGGCATCCTGGGAAAAGACCTCACAGGCATGATGGAAAGAGACACTACACAGAACGGTATCCTGGGAAATGACCTCACACACATGATGGAAATAGACACTGCACAAAGAAGCATCCTGGGAAATCACCTCACAGGTATGATGGAAATAGACAATACACAGAACGGTATCCTGGGAAATGACCTCAAAGGCATGATGGAAATAGACACTGCAAGAACGGCATCCAGGAAATGACCTCACAGGCATGATGGTAATGGACACTACACAGAACGGCATCCTGGAAAATGACCTCACAGGCATGATGGAAGTAAACATTGCACAGAACGGCATCCGGGGAAATGACCTCACATACATGATGGAAATAGGCAATGCACAGAATGTAAGTCTGAGAAATGTAGTTTTTAATAGAGACACTACAGAGAAAGGCATCCTGGGAAATGTAGTTTTTAATAGAGAGACACTACAGAGAAAGGCATCCTGGTAAATGTAGTCTTTAATACATAGACACTACAAAGAGACGCATCCAGGGCAATGACCTCACAGGCATGAGGGAAAGAGACACTACACAGAACGGTGTACTGTGAAATGACCTCACAGTCATGATGGAAATAGACACTGCACAAAGAAGCATCCTGGGAAATGACCTCACATGCATGATGGAAATAGACACTACACAGAACGGCATCCTGGGAAATGACCTCACAGGCATGATGGTAATGGACACTACACAGAACGGCATCCTGGAAAATGACATCACAGGCATGATGGAAGTAAACATTGCACAGAACGGCATCCTGGGAAATGACCTCACATGCATGATGGAAATAGGCACTGCACAGAATGTAACTCTGAGAAATGTAGTTTTTAATAGAGACCATACAGAGAAAGGCCTCCTGGGAAATGTAGTTTTTAATAGAGAGACACTAGGAGAAAGGCAACCTGGTAAATGTAGTCTTTAATACATAGACACTACACAGAGACGCATCCAGGGAAATGACCTCACAGGCATGATGGAAATAGACTGACATTACACAGAACGGCATCCTGGGATAGGACCTCACAGGCATGATGGAAATAGACACTGCACAGAACGACATCCTGGGAAATGTCCTCCCAGGCATGATGGAAATAGACACTGCACAGAACGGCATCCTGGGAAATGACCTCACAGGCATGATGGAAAAAGACACTGCACAGAGAGGCATCCTGGGAAATGACCTCACAGGCATGATGGAAATAGACACTGCACAGAACGGCATCCTGGGAAATGACCAAACAGGCATGATGGAAATAGACACTGCACAGAACGGCATCCTGGGAAATGACCTCACAGGCATGATGGAAATAGACTCTGCACAGAGAGGCATCCTGGGGTATGACCTCACAGGCATGATGGAAATAGACACTGCACAGAGAGGCGTCCTGTGAAATGACTTCACAGGCATGATGGAAATAGACACTGCACAGAGAGGCATCCTGGGAAATGACCTCACAGACATGATGGAAATAGACACTGCACAGTACGGCATCCTGGGAAATGACCTCACAGATATGATGGAAATAGACACTGCACAGAACGTCATCCTGGGAAATGTAGTTTTTAATAGAGACACTACAGAGAAAGGCAACCTGGGAAATGTAGTTTTTAAAAGAGAGACACTACAGAGAAAGGCATCCTGGGAAATGACCTCACAGGCATGATGGAAATAGACACTACACAGAACGGCATCCTGGGAAATGACCTCACAGGCATGATGGTAATGGACACTACAGAGAACGGCATCCTGGTAAATGACCTCACAGGCATGATGGATTAAACATTGCACAGAACGGCATCCTGGGAAATGACCTCACATGCATGATGGAAATAGGCACTGCACAGAATGTAAGTCTGAGAAATGTAGTTTTTAATAGAGACACTACAGAGAAGGGCTTCCTGGGAAATGTAGTTTTTAATAGAGAGACACTAAAGAGAAAGGCATCCTGGTAAATGTAGTCTTTAATACATAGACACTACACAGAGACGCATCCAGGGAAATGTCCTCACAGGCATTATTGAAATAGACTGACACTACACAGAACTGCATCCTGGGAAATGACCTCACAGGCATGATGGAAATAGACACTGCACAGAACGGCATCCTGGGAAATGACCTCACAGGCATGATGGAAATGGATACTACACAGATCGGCATCCTGTGAAATGACCTCACAGGCATGATGGAAATAGACACTGCACAGAAGGTCATCCTGGGATATGTAGTTTTTAATAGAGACACTACAGAGAAAGGCATCCTGGGAAATGTAGTTTTTAATAGAGAGACACTACAGAGAAAGGCATCCTGGTAAATGTAGTATTTAATAGAGAGACACTACACAGAGAGGCATCCTTGGAAATGAACTCACATGCATGTAGGAAATAGACTGAAATTACACAGAACAGCATCCTGGGATATCACCTCACAGGCATGATGGAAATAGACACTGCACAGAACAGCATCCTGGGAAATGACCTCACAGGCATGATGGAAAGAGCCACTACACAGAACGGTTTCCATGGAAATGACCTCACAGACATGATGGAAATAGACACTGCACAAAGAAGCATCCTGGGAAATGACCTCACAGGCATGATGGAAATAGACACTAGACAGAACGGCATCCTGGGAAATGACCTCACAGGCATGATGGAAATAGACACTACAAAGAACTGCATCCTGGGAAATGACCTCACAGGCATGATGGAAATAGACACTGCACAGAACGGCATCCTGGGAAATGTCCTCACAGGCATGATGGAAAGAGACACTACACAGAACGGTATCCTGGGAAATGACCTCACAGACATGATGGAAATAGACACTGCACAAAGAAGCATCCTGGGAAATGACCTCACAGGCATGATGGAAATAGACACTAGACAGAACGGCATCCTGGGAAATGACCTCACAGGCATGATGGAAATAGACACTGTACAGAACGGCATCCAGGGAAATGACCTCACAGGCATGATGGAAATGGACACTACACAGAACGGCATCCTGGAAAATGACCTCACAGGCATGATGGAAGTAAACACTGCACAGAAGGGCATCCTGGGAAATGACCTTACAGGCATGATGGAAATAGACACTGCACAGAAGGTCATCCTGGGAAATGTAGTTTTTAATAGAGACACTACATAGAAAGGCATCCTGGAAAATGCAGTTTTTAATAGAGAGACACTACAGAGAAAGTCATCCTGGTAAATGTAGTCTTTAATAGAGAGACACTACACAGAGAGGCATCCTGGGAAATGACCTGACATGCATGTAGGAATTAGACTGACATTACACAGAACAGCATCCTGGGAAATGACCTCACAGGCATGATGGAAATAGATACTACACAGAACGGCATCCTGGGAAATGACCTCACAGACATGATTGAAATAGACACTGCAGAGAGAAGCATCCTGGGAAATGACATCGCAGGCATGATGGAAATGGACACTACACAGAACAGCATCCTGGAATATGACCTCACTGGCATGATGGAAGTAAACACTGCACAGAACGGCATCCTGTGAAATGACCTCACAGGAATGATGGAAATAGACACTGCACAGAAGGTCATCCTGGGAAATGTAGTTTTTAATAGAGACACTACAGAGAAAGGCATCCTGGGAAATGTTGTCTTTAAGAGAGAGACACTACACAGAGAGGCATCCTGGGAAATGAACTCACATGCATGTAGGAAATAGACTGACATTATACAGAACGGCATCCTGGGATATGACCTCACAGGCAGGATGGAAATAGACATTGCACAGAACAAAATCCTGGGAAATGACCTCACAGGCATGATGGAAATAGACACTGCACAGAATGGCATCCTGGGAAAAGACCTCACAGGCATGATGGAAAGAGACACTACACAGAACGGTATCCTGGGAAATGACCTCACACACATGATGGAAATAGACACTGCACAAAGAAGCATCCTGGGAAATCACCTCACAGGTATGATGGAAATAGACAATACACAGAACGGTATCCTGGGAAATGACCTCAAAGGCATTATGGAAATAGACACTGCAAGAACGGCATCCAGGAAATGACCTCACAGGCATGATGGTAATGGACACTACACAGAACGGCATCCTGGAAAATGACCTCACAGGCATGATGGAAGTAAACATTGCACAGAACGGCATCCGGGGAAATGACCTCACATACATGATGGAAATAGGCAATGCACAGAATGTAAGTCTGAGAAATGTAGTTTTTAATAGAGACACTACAGAGAAAGGCATCCTGGGAAATGTAGTTTTTAATAGAGAGACACTACAGAGAAAGGCATCCTGGTAAATGTAGTCTTTAATACATAGACACTACAAAGAGACGCATCCAGGGCAATGACCTCACAGGCATGAGGGAAAGAGACACTACACAGAACGGTGTACTGTGAAATGACCTCACAGTCATGATGGAAATAGACACTGCACAAAGAAGCATCCTGGGAAATGACCTCACATGCATGATGGAAATAGACACTACACAGAACGGCATCCTGGGAAATGACCTCACAGGCATGATGGTAATGGACACTACACAGAACGGCATCCTGGAAAATGACATCACAGGCATGATGGAAGTAAACATTGCACAGAACGGCATCCTGGGAAATGACCTCACATGCATGATGGAAATAGGCACTGCACAGAATGTAACTCTGAGAAATGTAGTTTTTAATAGAGACCATACAGAGAAAGGCCTCCTGGGAAATGTAGTTTTTAATAGAGAGACACTAGGAGAAAGGCAACCTGGTAAATGTAGTCTTTAATACATAGACACTACACAGAGACGCATCCAGGGAAATGACCTCACAGGCATGATGGAAATAGACTGACATTACACAGAACGGCATCCTGGGATAGGACCTCACAGGCATGATGGAAATAGACACTGCACAGAACGACATCCTGGGAAATGTCCTCCCAGGCATGATGGAAATAGACACTGCACAGAACGGCATCCTGGGAAATGACCTCACAGGCATGATGGAAAAAGACACTGCACAGAGAGGCATCCTGGGAAATGACCTCACAGGCATGATGGAAATAGACACTGCACAGAACGGCATCCTGGGAAATGACCAAACAGGCATGATGGAAATAGACACTGCACAGAACGGCATCCTGGGAAATGACCTCACAGGCATGATGGAAATAGACTCTGCACAGAGAGGCATCCTGGGGTATGACCTCACAGGCATGATGGAAATAGACACTGCACAGAGAGGCGTCCTGTGAAATGACTTCACAGGCATGATGGAAATAGACACTGCACAGAGAGGCATCCTGGGAAATGACCTCACAGACATGATGGAAATAGACACTGCACAGTACGGCATCCTGGGAAATGACCTCACAGATATGATGGAAATAGACACTGCACAGAACGTCATCCTGGGAAATGTAGTTTTTAATAGAGACACTACAGAGAAAGGCAACCTGGGAAATGTAGTTTTTAAAAGAGAGACACTACAGAGAAAGGCATCCTGGGAAATGACCTCACAGGCATGATGGAAATAGACACTACACAGAACGGCATCCTGGGAAATGACCTCACAGGCATGATGGTAATGGACACTACAGAGAACGGCATCCTGGTAAATGACCTCACAGGCATGATGGATTAAACATTGCACAGAACGGCATCCTGGGAAATGACCTCACATGCATGATGGAAATAGGCACTGCACAGAATGTAAGTCTGAGAAATGTAGTTTTTAATAGAGACACTACAGAGAAGGGCATCCTGGGAAATGTAGTTTTTAATAGAGAGACACTAAAGAGAAAGGCATCCTGGTAAATGTAGTCTTTAATACATAGACACTACACAGAGACGCATCCAGGGAAATGTCCTCACAGGCATTATTGAAATAGACTGACACTACACAGAACTGCATCCTGGGAAATGACCTCACAGGCATGATGGAAATAGACACTGCACAGAACGGCATCCTGGGAAATGACCTCACAGGCATGATGGAAATGGATACTACACAGATCGGCATCCTGTGAAATGACCTCACAGGCATGATGGAAATAGACACTGCACAGAAGGTCATCCTGGGATATGTAGTTTTTAATAGAGACACTACAGAGAAAGGCATCCTGGGAAATGTAGTTTTTAATAGAGAGACACTACAGAGAAAGGCATCCTGGTAAATGTAGTATTTAATAGAGAGACACTACACAGAGAGGCATCCTTGGAAATGAACTCACATGCATGTAGGAAATAGACTGAAATTACACAGAACAGCATCCTGGGATATCACCTCACAGGCATGATGGAAATAGACACTGCACAGAACAGCATCCTGGGAAATGACCTCACAGGCATGATGGAAAGAGCCACTACACAGAACGGTTTCCATGGAAATGACCTCACAGACATGATGGAAATAGACACTGCACAAAGAAGCATCCTGGGAAATGACCTCACAGACATGATGGAAATAGACACTACACAGAACGGCATCCTGGGAAATGACCTCAAAGTCATGATGGAAATAGACACTGCAAGAACGGCATCCAGGGAAATGACCTCACAGGCATGATGGTAATGGACACTACACAGAACGGCATCCTGGAAAATGACCTCACAGGCATGATGGAATTAAACATTGCACAGTACAGCATCCTTGGAAATGACCTCACAGGCATGATGGAAATAGACACTGCACAGAGAGGCGTCCTGTGAAATGACTTCACAGGCATGATGGAAATAGACACTGCAAAGAGAGGCATCCTGGGAAATGACCTCACAGATATGATGGAAATAGACACTGCACAGAACGTCATCCTGGGAAATGTAGTTTTTAATAGAGACACTACAGAGAAAGGCAACCTGGGAAATGTAGTTTTTAAAAGAGAGACACTACAGAGAAAGGCATCCTGGGAAATGACCTCAGAGGCATGATGGAAATAGACACTACACAGAACGGCATCCTGGGAAATGACCTCAAAGACATGATGGAAATAGACACTGCAAGAACGGCATATTGGGAAATGACGTCACAGGCATGATGGTAATGGACACTACAGAGAACGGCATCCTGGAAAATGATTTCACAGGCATGATGGATTAAACATTGCACAGAACGGCATCCTGGGAAATGACCTCACATGCATGATGGAAATAGGCACTGCACAGAATGTAAGTCTGAGAAATGTAGTTTTTAATAGAGACACTACAGAGAAGGGCATCCTGGGAAATGTAGTTTTTTATAGAGAGACACTAAAGACAAAGGCATCCTGGTAAATGTAGTCTTTAATACATAGACACTACACAGAGACGCATCCAGGGAAATGTCCTCACAGGCATTATGGAAATAGACTGACACTACACAGAACTGCATCCTGGGAAATGACCTCACAGGCATGATGGAAATAGAAACTGCACAGAACGGCATCCTGGGAAATGACCTCACAAGCATGATGGAAATGGATACTACACAGAACGGCATCCTGGAAAATGACCTCACAGCCATGATGGAAGTAAACACTGCACAGAACGGCATCCTGTGAAATGACCTCACAGGCATGATGGAAATAGACAGTGCACAGAAGGTCATCCTGGGATATGTAGTTTTTAATAGAGACACTACAGAGAAAGGCATCCTGGGAAATGTAGTTTTTAATAGAGAGACACTACAGAGAAAGGCATCCTGGTAAATGTAGTATTTAATAGAGAGACACTACACAGAGAGGCATCCTTGGAAATGAACTGACATGCATGTAGGAAATAGACTGAAATTACCCAGAACGGCATCCTGGGATATGACCTCACAGGCATGATGGAAATAGACACTGCACAGAACGGCATCCTGGGAAATGACCTCACAGGCATGATGGAAAGAGACACTACACAGAACGGTATCCTTGGAAATGACCTCACAGACATGATGGACATAGACACTGCACAAAGAAGCATCCTGGGAAATGACCTCACAGACATGATGGAAATAGACACTACACAGAACGGCATCCTGGGAAATGACCTCAAAGTCATGATGGAAATAGACACTGCAAGAACGGCATCCAGGGAAATGACCTCACAGGCATGATGGTAATGGACACTACACAGAACGGCATCCTGGAAAATGACTTCACAGGCATGATGGAATTAAACATTGCACAGTACGGCATCCTGGGAAATGACCTCACAGGCATGATGGAAATAGGCACTGCACAGAATGTAAGTGTGAGAAATGTAGTTTTTAATAGAGACACTACAGAGAAAGGCATCCTGGGAAATTTAGTTTTTAATACATAGACACTACACAGAGACGCATCCAGGGAAATGACCTCACAGGCATCAAGAAATAGACTGACACTACACAAAACGGCATCATGGGAAATGACCTCACAGGCATGATGGAAATAGACACTGCAAGAACGGCATCCTGGGAATTGACCTCACAGGCATGATGGTAAAGGACACTACACAGAACGGCATCCTGGGAATTGTAGTTTTTAATAGAGAGACACTACAGAGAAAGGCATCCTGGTAAATGTAGTCTTTAATAGAGAGACACTACACAGAGAGGCATCCTGGGAAATGACCTGACATGCATGTAGGAATTAGACTGACATTACACAGAACGGCATCCTGGGAAATGACCTCACAGGCATGATGGAAATAGATACTACACAGAACGGTATCCTGGGAAATGACCTCACAGACATGATGGAAATAGACAATGCAAAAAGAAGCATCCTGGGAAATGACCTCACAGGCATGATGGAAATAGACACTACACAGAACGGCATCCTGGGAAATGACCTCAAAGGCATGATTGAAATAGACACTGCAAGAACGGCATCCTGGGAATTGACCTCACAGGCATGATGGTAAAGGACACTACACAGAACGGCATCCTGGAAAATGACCTCACAAGCATGATGGAAATAGACACTACAAAGAACTGCATCCTGGGAAATGACCTCACAGGCATGATGGAAATAGACACTGCACAGAACGGCATCCTGGGAAATGACCTCACAGGCATGATGGAAAGAGACACTACACAGAACGGTATCCTGGGAAATGACCTCACAGACATGATGGAAATAGACACTGCACAAAGAAGCATCCTGGGAAATGACCTCACAGACATGAGGGAAATAGACACTGCACAAAGAAGCATCCTGGGAAATGACCTCACAGGCATGATGGAAATAGACACTGCACAGAGAGGCGTCCTGTGAAATGACTTCACAGGCATGATGGAAATAGACACTGCACAGAGAGGCATCCTGGGAAATGACCTCACAGATATGATGGAAATAGACACTGCACAGAACGTCATCCTGGGAAATGTAGTTTTTAATAGAGACACTACAGAGAAAGGCAACCTGGGAAATGTAGTTTTTAAAAGAGAGACACTACAGAGAAAGGCATCCTGGGAAATGACCTCAGAGGCATGATGGAAATAGACACTACACAGAACGGCATCCTGGGAAATGACCTCAAAGACATGATGGAAATAGACACTGCAAGAACGGCATATTGGGAAATGACGTCACAGGCATGATGGTAATGGACACTACAGAGAACGGCATCCTGGAAAATGATTTCACAGGCATGATGGATTAAACATTGCACAGAACGGCATCCTGGGAAATGACCTCACATGCATGATGGAAATAGGCACTGCACAGAATGTAAGTCTGAGAAATGTAGTTTTTAATAGAGACACTACAGAGAAGGGCATCCTGGGAAATGTAGTTTTTTATAGAGAGACACTAAAGACAAAGGCATCCTGGTAAATGTAGTCTTTAATACATAGACACTACACAGAGACGCATCCAGGGAAATGTCCTCACAGGCATTATGGAAATAGACTGACACTACACAGAACTGCATCCTGGGAAATGACCTCACAGGCATGATGGAAATAGAAACTGCACAGAACGGCATCCTGGGAAATGACCTCACAAGCATGATGGAAATGGATACTACACAGAACGGCATCCTGGAAAATGACCTCACAGCCATGATGGAAGTAAACACTGCACAGAACGGCATCCTGTGAAATGACCTCACAGGCATGATGGAAATAGACAGTGCACAGAAGGTCATCCTGGGATATGTAGTTTTTAATAGAGACACTACAGAGAAAGGCATCCTGGGAAATGTAGTTTTTAATAGAGAGACACTACAGAGAAAGGCATCCTGGTAAATGTAGTATTTAATAGAGAGACACTACACAGAGAGGCATCCTTGGAAATGAACTGACATGCATGTAGGAAATAGACTGAAATTACCCAGAACGGCATCCTGGGATATGACCTCACAGGCATGATGGAAATAGACACTGCACAGAACGGCATCCTGGGAAATGACCTCACAGGCATGATGGAAAGAGACACTACACAGAACGGTATCCTTGGAAATGACCTCACAGACATGATGGACATAGACACTGCACAAAGAAGCATCCTGGGAAATGACCTCACAGACATGATGGAAATAGACACTACACAGAACGGCATCCTGGGAAATGACCTCAAAGTCATGATGGAAATAGACACTGCAAGAACGGCATCCAGGGAAATGACCTCACAGGCATGATGGTAATGGACACTACACAGAACGGCATCCTGGAAAATGACTTCACAGGCATGATGGAATTAAACATTGCACAGTACGGCATCCTGGGAAATGACCTCACAGGCATGATGGAAATAGGCACTGCACAGAATGTAAGTGTGAGAAATGTAGTTTTTAATAGAGACACTACAGAGAAAGGCATCCTGGGAAATTTAGTTTTTAATACATAGACACTACACAGAGACGCATCCAGGGAAATGACCTCACAGGCATCAAGAAATAGACTGACACTACACAAAACGGCATCATGGGAAATGACCTCACAGGCATGATGGAAATAGACACTGCAAGAACGGCATCCTGGGAATTGACATCACAGGCATGATGGTAAAGGACACTACACAGAACGGCATCCTGGGAATTGTAGTTTTTAATAGAGAGACACTACAGAGAAAGGCATCCTGGTAAATGTAGTCTTTAATAGAGAGACACTACACAGAGAGGCATCCTGGGAAATGACCTGACATGCATGTAGGAATTAGACTGACATTACACAGAACGGCATCCTGGGAAATGACCTCACAGGCATGATGGAAATAGATACTACACAGAACGGTATCCTGGGAAATGACCTCACAGACATGATGAAAATAGACAATGCAAAAAGAAGCATCCTGGGAAATGACCTCACAGGCATGATGGAAATAGACACTACACAGAACGGCATCCTGGGAAATGACCTCAAAGGCATGATTGAAATAGACACTGCAAGAACGGCATCCTGGGAATTGACCTCACAGGCATGATGGTAAAGGACACTACGCAGAACGGCATCCTGGAAAATGACCTCACAAGCATGATGGAAATAGACACTACAAAGAACTGCATCCTGGGAAATGACCTCACAGGCATGATGGAAATAGACACTGCACAGAACGGCATCCTGGGAAATGACCTCACAGGCATGATGGAAAGAGACACTACACAGAACGGTATCCTGGGAAATGACCTCACAGACATGATGGAAATAGACACTGCACAAAGAAGCATCCTGGGAAATGACCTCACAGGCATGATGGAAATAGACACTAGACAGAACGGCATCCTGGGAAATGACCTCACAGGCATGATGGAAATAGACACTGCACAGAACGGCATCCAGGGAAATGACCTCACAGGCATGATGGAAATGGACACTACACAGAACGGCATCCTGGAAAATGACCTCACAGGCATGATGGAAGTAAACACTGCACAGAAGGGCATCCTGGGAAATGACCTTACAGGCATGATGGAAATAGACACTGCACAGAAGGTCATCCTGGGAAATGTAGTTTTTAATAGAGACACTACATAGAAAGGCATCCTGGGAAATGTAGTTTTTAATAGAGAGACACTACAGAGAAAGTCATCCTGGTAAATGTAGTCTTTAATAGAGAGACACTACACAGAGAGACATCCTGGGAAATGACCTGACATGCATGTAGGAATTAGACTGACATTACACAGAACAGCATCCTGGGAAATGACCTCACAGGCATGATGGAAATAGATACTACACAAAACGGCATCCTGGGAAATGACCTCACAGACATGATTGAAATAGACACTGCAGAGAGAAGCATCCTGGGAAATGACATCGCAGGCATGATGGAAATGGACACTACACAGAACGGCATCCTGGAATATGACCTCACAGGCATGATGGAAGTAAACACTGCACAGAACGGCATCCTGTGAAATGACCTCACAGGCATGATGGAAATAGACACTGCACAGAAGGTCATCCTAGGAAATGTAGTTTTTAATAGAGACACTACAGAGAAAGGCATCCTGGGAAATGTAGTTTTTAATAGAGAGATACTACAGAGAAAGGCATCCTGTTAAATGTTGTCTTTAAGAGAGAGACACTACACAGAGAGGCATCCTGGGAAATGAACTCACATGCATGTAGGAAATAGACTGACATTATACAGAACGGCATCCTGGGATATGACCTCACAGGCAGGATGGAAATAGACATTGCACAGAACAAAATCCTGGGAAATGACCTCACAGGCATGATGGAAATAGACACTGCACAGAATGGCATCCTGGGAAAAGACCTCACAGGCATGATGGAAAGAGACACTACACAGAACGGTATCCTGGGAAATGACCTCACACACATGATGGAAATAGACACTGCACAAAGAAGCATCCTGGGAAATCACCTCACAGGTATGATGGAAATAGACAATACACAGAACGTTATCCTGGGAAATGACCTCAAAGGCATGATGGAAATAGACACTGCAAGAACGGCATCCAGGAAATGACCTCACAGGCATGATGGTAATGGACACTACACAGAACGGCATCCTGGAAAATGACCTCACAGGCATGATGGAAGTAAACATTGCACAGAACGGCATCCGGGGAAATGACCTCACATACATGATGGAAATAGGCAATGCACAGAATGTAAGTCTGAGAAATGTAGTTTTTAATAGAGACACTACAGAGAAAGGCATCCTGGGAAATGTAGTTTTTAATAGAGAGACACTACAGAGAAAGGCATCCTGGTAAATGTAGTCTTTAATACATAGACACTACAAAGAGACGCATCCAGGGCAATGACCTCACAGGCATGATGGAAGTAAACATTGCACAGAACGTCATCCGGGGAAATGACCTCACATACATGATGCAAATAGGCAATGCACAGAATGTAAGTCTGAGAAATGTAGTTTTTAATAGAGACACTACAGAGAAAGGCATCCTGGGAAATGTAGTTTTTAATAGAGAGACACTACAGAGAAAGGCATCCTGGTAAATGTAGTCTTTAATACATAGACACTACAAAGAGACACATCCAGGGCACTGACCTCACAGGCATGATGGAAAGAGACACTACACAGAACGGTGTCCTGTGAAATGACCTCACAGACATGATGGAAATAGACACTGCACAAAGAAGCATCCTGGGAAATGACCTCACATGCATGATGGAAATAGACACTACACAGAACGGCATCCTGGGAAATGACCTCACAGGCATGATGGTAATGGACACTACACAGAACGGCATCCTGGAAAATGACATCACAGGCATGATGGAAGTAAACATTGCACAGAACGGCATCCTGGGAAATGACCTCACATGCATGATGGAAATAGGCACTGCACAGAATGTAACTCTGAGAAATGTAGTTTTTAATAGAGACCATACAGAGAAAGGCCTCCTGGGAAATGTAGTTTTTAATAGAGAGACACTAGGAGAAAGGCATCCTGGTAAATGTAGTCTTTAATACATAGACACTACACAGAGAGGCATCCAGGGAAATGACCTCACAGGCATGATGGAAATAGACTGACACTACACAGAACTGCATCCTGGGAAATGACCTCACAGGCATGATGGAAATAGACACTGCACAGAGCGGCATCCTGGGAAATGACCTCACAGGCATGATGGAAATGGACACTACACAGAACGGCATCCTTGAATATGTCCTCACAGGCATGATGGAAGTAAACACTGCACAGAACGGCATCCTGTGAAAAGACCTCACAGTCATGATGGAAATAGACACTGCAAGAACGGCATCCTGGGAATTGACCTCACAGGCATGATGGTAAAGGACACTACACAGAACGGCATCCTGGGAATTGTAGTTTTTAATAGAGAGACACTACAGAGAAAGGCATCCTGGTAAATGTAGTCTTTAATAGAGAGACACTACACAGAGAGGCATCCTGGGAAATGACCTGACATGCATGTAGGAATTAGACTGACATTACACAGAACGGCATCCTGGGAAATGACCTCACAGGCATGATGGAAATAGATTCTACACAGAACGGTATCCTGGGAAATGACCTCACAGACATGATGAAAATAGACAATGCAAAAAGAAGCATCCTGGGAAATGACCTCACAGGCATGATGGAAATAGACACTACACAGAACGGCATCCTGGGAAATGACCTCAAAGGCATGATTGAAATAGACACTGCAAGAACGGCATCCTGGGAATTGACCTCACAGGCATGATGGTAAAGGACACTACACAGAACGGCATCCTGGAAAATGACCTCACAAGCATGATGGAAATAGACACTACAAAGAACTGCATCCTGGGAAATGACCTCACAGGCATGATGGAAATAGACACTGCACAGAACAGCATCCTGGGAAATGACCTCACAGGCATGATGGAAAGAGACACTACACAGAACGGTATCCTGGGAAATGACCTCACAGACATGATGGAAATAGACACTGCACAAAGAAGCATCCTGGGAAATGACCTCACAGGCATGATGGAAATAGACAATGCACAGAACGGCATCCAGGGAAATGACCTCACAGGCATGATGGAAATGGACACTACACAGAACGGCATCCTGGAAAATGACCTCACAGGCATGATGGAAGTAAACACTGCACAGAAGGGCATCCTGGGAAATGACCTTACAGGCATGATGGAAATAGACACTGCACAGAAGGTCATCCTGGGAAATGTAGTTTTTAATAGAGACACTACATAGAAAGGCATCCTGGGAAATGTAGTTTTTAATAGAGAGACACTACAGAGAAAGTCATCCTGGTAAATGTAGTCTTTAATAGAGAGACACTACACAGAGAGACATCCTGGGAAATGACCTGACATGCATTTAGGAATTAGACTGACATTACACAGAACAGCATCCTGGGAAATGACCTCACAGGCATGATGGAAATAGATACTACACAGAACGGCATCCTGGGAAATGACCTCACAGACATGATTGAAATAGACACTGCAGAGAGAAGCATCCTGGGAAATGACATCGCAGGCATGATGGAAATGGACACTACACAGAACGGCATCCTGGAATATGACCTCACAGGCATGATGGAAGTAAACACTGCACAGAACGGCATCCTGTGAAATGACCTCACAGGCATGATGGAAATAGACACTGCACAGAAGGTCATCCTAGGAAATGTAGTTTTTAATAGAGACACTACAGAGAAAGGCATCCTGGGAAATGTAGTTTTTAATAGAGAGATACTACAGAGAAAGGCATCCTGTTAAATGTTGTCTTTAAGAGAGAGACACTACACAGAGAGGCATCCTGGGAAATGAACTCACATGCATGTAGGAAATAGACTGACATTATACAGAACGGCATCCTGGGATATGACCTCACAGGCAGGATGGAAATAGACATTGCACAGAACAAAATCCTGGGAAATGACCTCACAGGCATGATGGAAATAGACACTGCACAGAATGGCATCCTGGGAAAAGACCTCACAGGCATGATGGAAAGAGACACTACACAGAACGGTATCCTGGGAAATGACCTCACACACATGATGGAAATAGACACTGCACAAAGAAGCATCCTGGGAAATCACCTCACAGGTATGATGGAAATAGACAATACACAGAACGTTATCCTGGGAAATGACCTCAAAGGCATGATGGAAATAGACACTGCAAGAACGGCATCCAGGAAATGACCTCACAGGCATGATGGTAATGGACACTACACAGAACGGCATCCTGGAAAATGACCTCACAGGCATGATGGAAGTAAACATTGCACAGAACGGCATCCGGGGAAATGACCTCACATACATGATGGAAATAGGCAATGCACAGAATGTAAGTCTGAGAAATGTAGTTTTTAATAGAGACACTACAGAGAAAGGCATCCTGGGAAATGTAGTTTTTAATAGAGAGACACTACAGAGAAAGGCATCCTGGTAAATGTAGTCTTTAATACATAGACACTACAAAGAGACGCATCCAGGGCAATGACCTCACAGGCATGATGGAAGTAAACATTGCACAGAACGTCATCCGGGGAAATGACCTCACATACATGATGCAAATAGGCAATGCACAGAATGTAAGTCTGAGAAATGTAGTTTTTAATAGAGACACTACAGAGAAAGGCATCCTGGGAAATGTAGTTTTTAATAGAGAGACACTACAGAGAAAGGCATCCTGGTAAATGTAGTCTTTAATACATAGACACTACAAAGAGACACATCCAGGGCACTGACCTCACAGGCATGATGGAAAGAGACACTACACAGAACGGTGTCCTGTGAAATGACCTCACAGACATGATGGAAATAGACACTGCACAAAGAAGCATCCTGGGAAATGACCTCACATGCATGATGGAAATAGACACTACACAGAACGGCATCCTGGGAAATGACCTCACAGGCATGATGGTAATGGACACTACACAGAACGGCATCCTGGAAAATGACCTCACAGGCATGATGGAAGTAAACATTGCACAGAACGGCATCCTGGGAAATGACCTCACATGCATGATGGAAATAGGCACTGCACAGAATGTAACTCTGAGAAATGTAGTTTTTAATAGAGACCATACAGAGAAAGGCCTCCTGGGAAATGTAGTTTTTAATAGAGAGACACTAGGAGAAAGGCATCCTGGTAAATGTAGTCTTTAATACATAGACACTACACAGAGAGGCATCCAGGGAAATGACCTCACAGGCATGATGGAAATAGACTGACACTACACAGAACTGCATCCTGGGAAATGACCTCACAGGCATGATGGAAATAGACACTGCACAGAGCGGCATCCTGGGAAATGACCTCACAGGCATGATGGAAATGGACACTACACAGAACGGCATCCTTGAATATGTCCTCACAGGCATGATGGAAGTAAACACTGCACAGAACGGCATCCTGTGAAAAGACCTCACAGTCATGATGGAAATAGACACTCTACAGAAGGTCATCCTGGGAAATGTAGATTTTAATAGAGACACTACAGAGAAAGGCATCCTGGGAAGTGTAGTTTTTAATAGAGAGACACTACAGAGAAAGGCATCCTGGTAAATGTAGTCTTTAATAGAGAGACACTACACAGAGAGGCATCCTGGGAAATGACCTCAGAGGCATGATGGAAATAGACACTACACAGAACGGCATCCTGGGAAATGACCTCAAAGACATGATGGAAATAGACACTGCAAGAACGGCATATTGGGAAATGACGTCACAGGCATGATGGTAATGGACACTACAGAGAACGGCATCCTGGAAAATGATTTCACAGGCATGATGGATTAAACATTGCACAAAACGGCATCCTGGGAAATGACCTCACATGCATGATGGAAATAGGCACTGCACAGAATGTAAGTCTGAGAAATGTAGTTTTTAATAGAGACACTACAGAGAAGGGCATCCTGGGAAATGTAGTTTTTTATAGAGAGACACTAAAGACAAAGGCATCCTGGTAAATGTAGTCTTTAATACATAGACACTACACAGAGACGCATCCAGGGAAATGTCCTCACAGGCATTATGGAAATAGACTGACACTACACAGAACTGCATCCTGGGAAATGACCTCACAGGCATGATGGAAATAGAAACTGCACAGAACGGCATCCTGGGAAATGACCTCACAAGCATGATGGAAATGGATACTACACAGAACGGCATCCTGGAAAATGACCTCACAGCCATGATGGAAGTAAACACTGCACAGAACGGCATCCTGTGAAATGACCTCATAGGCATGATGGAAATAGACACTGCACAGAAGGTCATCCTGGGATATGTAGTTTTTAATAGAGACACTACAGAGAAAGGCATCCTGGGAAATGTAGTTTTTAATAGAGAGACACTACAGAGAAAGGCATCCTGGTAAATGTAGTATTTAATAGAGAGACACTACACAGAGAGGCATCCTTGGAAATGAACTGACATGCATGTAGGAAATAGACTGAAATTACCCAGAACGGCATCCTGGGATATGACCTCACAGGCATGATGGAAATAGACACTGCACAGAACGGCATCCTGGGAAGTGACCTCACAGGCATGATGGAAAGAGACACTACACAGAACGGTATCCTTGGAAATGACCTCACAGACATGATGGACATAGACACTGCACAAAGAAGCATCCTGGGAAATGACCTCACAGACATGATGGAAATAGACACTACACAGAACGGCATCCTGGGAAATGACCTCAAAGTCATGATGGAAATAGACACTGCAAGAACGGCATCCAGGGAAATGACCTCACAGGCATGATGGTAATGGACACTACACAGAACGGCATCCTGGAAAATGACCTCACAGGCATGATGGAATTAAACATTGCACAGTACGGCATCCTGGGAAATGACCTCACAGGCATGATGGAAATAGGCACTGCACAGAATGTAAGTGTGAGAAATGTAGTTTTTAATAGAGACACTACAGAGAAAGGCATCCTGGAAAATGTAGTTTTTAATACATAGACACTACACAGAAACGCATCCAGGGAAATGACCTCACAGGCATGAAGAAATAGACTGACACTACACAAAACGGCATCATGGGAAATGACCTCACAGGCATGATGGAAATAGACACTGCAAGAACGGCAGCCTGGGAATTGACCTCACAGGCATGATGGTAAAGGACACTACACAGAACGGCATCCTGGGAATTGTAGTTTTTAATAGAGAGACACTACAGAGAAAGGCATCCTGGTAAATGTAGTCTTTAATAGAGAGACACTACACAGAGAGGCATCCTGGGAAATGACCTGACATGCATGTAGGAATTAGACTGACATTACACAGAACGGCATCCTGGGAAATGACCTCACAGGCATGATGGAAATAGATACTACACAGAACGGTATCCTGGGAAATGACCTCACAGACATGATGGAAATAGACAATGCAAAAAGAAGCATCCTGGGAAATGACCTCACAGGCATGATGGAAATAGACACTACACAGAACGGCATCCTGGGAAATGACCTCAAAGGCATGATTGAAATAGACACTGCAAGAACGGCATCCTGGGAATTGACCTCACAGGCATGATGGTAAAGGACACTACACAGAACGGCATCCTGGAAAATGACCTCACAAGCATGATGGAAATAGACACTACAAAGAACTGCATCCTGGGAAATAACCTCACAGGCATGATGGAAATAGACACTGCACAGAACGGCATCCTGGGAAATGACCTCACAGGCATGATGGAAAGAGACACTACACAGAACGGTATCCTGGGAAATGACCTCACAGACATGATGGAAATAGACACTGCACAAAGAAGCATCCTGGGAAATGACCTCACAGGCATGATGGAAATAGACACTAGACAGAACGGCATCCTGGGAAATGACCTCACAGGCATGATGGAAATAGACACTGCACAGAACGTCATCCAGGGAAATGACCTCACAGGCATGATGGAAATGGACACTACACAGAACGGCATCCTGGAAAATGACCTCACAGGCATGATGGAAGTAAACACTGCACAGAAGGGCATCCTGGGAAATGACCTTACAGGCATGATGGAAATAGACACTGCACAGAAGGTCATCCTGGGAAATGTAGTTTTTAATAGAGACACTACAGAGAAAGGCATCCTGGGAAATGTAGTTTTTAATAGAGAGACAATACAGAGAAAGTCATCCTGGTAAATGTAGTCTTTAATAGAGAGACACTACACAGAGAGACATCCTGGGAAATGACCTGACATGCATGTAGGAATTAGACTGACATTACACAGAACAGCATCCTGGGAAATGACCTCACAGGCATGATGGAAATAGACATTGCACAGAACAAAATCCTGGGAAATGACCTCACAGGCATGATGGAAATAGACACTGCACAGAATGGCATCCTGGGAAAAGACCTCACAGGCATGATGGAAAGAGACACTACACAGAACGGTATCCTGGGAAATGACCTCACACACATGATGGAAATAGACACTGCACAAAGAAGCATCCTGGGAAATCACCTCACAGGTATGATGGAAATAGACAATACACAGAACGGTATCCTGGGAAATGACCTCAAAGGCATGATGGAAATAGACACTGCAAGAACGGCATCCAGGAAATGACCTCACAGGCATGATGGTAATGGACACTACACAGAACGGCATCCTGGAAAATGACCTCACAGGCATGATGGAAGTAAACATTGCACAGAACGGCATCCGGGGAAATGACCTCACATACATGATGGAAATAGGCAATGCACAGAATGTAAGTCTGAGAAATGTAGTTTTTAATAGAGACACTACAGAGAAAGGCATCCTGGGAAATGTAGTTTTTAATAGAGAGACACTACAGAGAAAGGCATCCTGGAAAATGTAGTCTTTAATACATAGACACTACAAAGAGACGCATCCAGGGCAATGACCTCACAGGCATGATGGAAGTAAACAATGCACAGAAAGGCATCCGGGGAAATGACCTCACATACATGATGGAAATAGGCAATGCACAGAATGTAAGTCTGAGAAATGTAGTTTTTAATAGAGACACTACAGAGAAAGGCATCCTGGGAAATGTAGTTTTTAATAGAGAGACACTACAGAGAAAGGCATCCTGGAAAATGTAGTCTTTAATACATAGACACTACAAAGAGACGCATCCAGGGCAATGACCTCACAGGCATGATGGAAGTAAACAATGCACAGAACGGCATCCGGGGAAATGACCTCACATACATGATGGAAATAGGCAATGCACAGAATGTAAGTCTGAGAAATGTAGTTTTTAATAGAGACACTACAGAGAAAGGCATCCTGGGAAATGTAGTTTTTAATAGAGAGACACTACAGAGAAAGGCATCCTGGTAAATGTAGTCTTTAATACATAGACACTACAAAGAGACACATCCAGGGCAATGACCTCACAGGCATGATGGAAAGAGACACTACACAGAACGGTGTCCTGTGAAATGACCTCACAGACATGATGGAAATAGACACTGCACAAAGAAGCATCCTGGGAAATGACCTCACATGCATGATGGAAATAGACACTACACAGAACGGCATCCTGGGAAATGACCTCACAGGCATGATGGTAATGGACACTACAGAGAACGGCATCCTGGAAAATGACATCACAGGCATGATGGAAGTAAACATTGCACAGAACGGCATCCTGGGAAATGACCTCACATGCATGATGGAAATAGGCACTGCACAGAATGTAACTCTGAGAAATGTAGTTTTTAATAGAGACCATACAGAGAAAGGCCTCCTGGGAAATGTAGTTTTTAATAGAGAGACACTAGGAGAAAGGCATCCTGGTAAATGTAGTCTTTAATACATAGACACTACACAGAGACGCATCCAGGGAAATGACCTCACAGGCATGATGGAAATAGACTGACACTACACAGAACTGCATCCTGGGAAATGACCTCACAGGCATGATGGAAATAGACACTGCACAGAGCGGCGTCCTGGGAAATGACCTCACAGGCATGATGGAAATGGACACTACACAGAACGGCATCCTTGAATATGTCCTCACAGGCATGATGGAAGTAAACACTGCACAGAACGGCATCCTGTGAAAAGACCTCACAGTCATGATGGAAATAGACACTCTACAGAAGGTCATCCTGGGAAATGTAGATTTTAATAGAGACACTACAGAGAAAGGCATCCTGGGAAGTGTAGTTTTTAATAGAGAGACACTACAGAGAAAGGCATCCTGGTAAATGTAGTCTTTAATAGAGAGACACTACACAGAGAGGCATCATGGGAAATGACCTCACAGGCATGATGGAAATAGACTGACACTACACAGAACAGCATCCTGGGAAATGACCTCACAGTTATAATGGAAATTGACACTGCACAGAACGGCATCCTGGGAAATGACCTAAAAGGCATGATGGAAATAGACACTGAACAGAACGGCATCCTGGGAAAGGACCTCACAGGCATGATGGAAATAGACACTGCACAGAACGGCATCCTGGGAAATGACCTCACAGGCATGGTGGAAAAAGACACTGCACAGAGAGGCATCCTGGGATATGACCTCACAGGCATGATGGAAATAGACACTGCACAGAACGGCATCCTGGGAAATGACCTCACAGGCATGATGGAAATAGACTCTGCACAGAGAGGCATCCTGGGGTATGACCTCACAGGCATGATGGAAATAGACACTGCACAGAGAGGCGTCCTGTGAAATGACTTCACAGGCATGATGGAAATAGACACTGCACAGAGAGGCATCCTGGGAAATGACCTCACAGACATGATGGAAATAGACACTGCACAGTACGGCATCCTGGGAAATGACCTCACAGATATGATGGAAATAGACACTCCACAGAACGTCATCCTGGGAAATGTAGTTTTTAATAGAGACACTACAGAGAAAGGCAACCTGGGAAATGTTGTTTTTAAAAGAGAGACACTACAGAGAAAGGCATCCTGGGAAATGACCTCACAGGCATGATGGAAATAGACACTACACAGAACGGCATCCTGGGAAATGACCTCACAGGCATGATGGTAATGGACACTACAGAGAACGGCATCCTGGAAAATGACCTCACAGGCATGATGGATTAAACATTGCACAGAACGGCATCCTGGGAAATGACCTCACATGCATGATGGAAATAGGCACTGCACAGAATGTAAGTCTGAGAAATGTAGTTTTTAATAGAGACACTACAGAGAAGGGCATCCTGGGAAATGTAGTTTTTAATAGAGAGACACTAAAGAGAAAGGCATCCTGGTAAATGTAGTCTTTAATACATAGACACTACACAGAGACGCATCCAGGGAAATGACCTCACAGGCATTATTGAAATAGACTGACACTACACAGAACTGCATCCTGGGAAATGACCTCACAGGCATGATGGAAATAGACACTGCACAGAACGGCATCCTGGGAAATGACCTCACAGGCATGATGGAAATGGATACTACACAGATCGGCATCCTGTGAAATGACCTCACAGGCATGATGGAAATAGACACTGCACAGAAGGTCATCCTGGGATATGTAGTTTTTAATAGAGACACTACAGAGAAAGGCATCCTGGGAAATGTAGTTTTTAATAGAGAGACACTACAGAGAAAGGCATCCTGGTAAATGTAGTATTTAATAGAGAGACACTACACAGAGAGGCATCCTTGGAAATGAACTCACATGCATGTAGGAAATAGACTGAAATTACACAGAACAGCATCCTGGGATATCACCTCACAGGCATGATGGAAATAGACACTGCACAGAACAGCATCCTGGGAAATGACCTCACAGGCATGATGGAAAGAGCCACTACACAGAACGGTTTCCATGGAAATGACCTCACAGACATGATGGAAATAGACACTGCACAAAGAAGCATCCTGGGAAATGACCTCACAGACATGATGGAAATAGACACTACACGGAACGGCATCCTGGGAAATGACCTCAAAGTCATGATGGAAATAGACACTGCAAGAACGGCATCCAGGGAAATGACCTCACAGGCATGATGGTAATGGACACTACACAGAACGGCATCCTGGAAAATGACCACACAGGCATGATGGAATTAAACATTGCACAGTACAGCATCCTTGGAAATGACCTCACAGGCATGATGGAAATAGACACTGCACAGAGAGGCGTCCTGTGAAATGACTTCACAGGCATGATGGAAATAGACACTGCACAGAGAGGCATCCTGGGAAATGACCTCACAGATATGATGGAAATAGACACTGCACAGAACGTCATCCTGGGAAATGTAGTTTTTAATAGAGACACTACAGAGAAAGGCAACCTGGGAAATGTAGTTTTTAAAAGAGAGACACTACAGAGAAAGGCATCCTGGGAAATGACCTCAGAGGCATGATGGAAATAGACACTACACAGAACGGCATCCTGGGAAATGACCTCAAAGACATGATGGAAATAGACACTGCAAGAACGGCATATTGGGAAATGACGTCACAGGCATGATGGTAATGGACACTACAGAGAACGGCATCCTGGAAAATGATTTCACAGGCATGATGGATTAAACATTGCACAGAACGGCATCCTGGGAAATGACCTCACATGCATGATGGAAATAGGCACTGCACAGAATGTAAGTCTGAGTTATGTAGTTTTTAATAGAGACACTACAGAGAAGGGCATCCTGGGAAATGTAGTTTTTTATAGAGAGACACTAAAGACAAAGGCATCCTGGTAAATGTAGTCTTTAATACATAGACACTACACAGAGACGCATCCAGGGAAATGTCCTCACAGGCATTATGGAAATAGACTGACACTACACAGAACTGCATCCTGGGAAATGACCTCACAGGCATGATGGAAATAGAAACTGCACAGAACGGCATCCTGGGAAATGACCTCACAAGCATGATGGAAATGGATACTACACAGAACGGCATCCTGGAAAATGACCTCACAGCCATGATGGAAGTAAACACTGCACAGAACGGCATCCTGTGAAATGACCTCACAGGCATGATGGAAATAGACATTGCACAGAAGGTCATCCTGGGATATGTAGTTTTTAATAGAGACACTACAGAGAAAGGCATCCTGGGAAATGTAGTTTTTAATAGAGAGACACTACAGAGAAAGGCATCCTGGTAAATGTAGTATTTAATAGAGAGACACTACACAGAGAGGCATCCTTGGAAATGAACTGACATGCATGTAGGAAATAGACTGAAATTACCCAGAACGGCATCCTGGGATATGACCTCACAGGCATGATGGAAATAGACACTGCACAGAACGGAATCCTGGGAAATGACATCACAGGCATGATGGAAATAGACACTGAACAGAACGGCATCCTGGGAAAGGACCTCACAGGCATGATGGAAATAGACACTGCACAGAACGGCATCCTGGGAAATGACCTCACAGGCATGGTGGAAAAAGACAATGCACAGAGAGGCATCCTGGGATATGACCTCACAGGCATGATGGAAATAGACACTGCACAGAACGGCATCCTGGGAAATGACCAAACAGGCATGATGGAAATAGACACTGCACAGAACGGCATCCTGGGAAATGACCTCACAGGCATGATGGAAATAGACTCTGCACAGAGAGGCATCCTGGGGTATGACCTCACAGGCATGATGGAAATAGACACTGCACAGAGAGGCGTCCTGTGAAATGACTTCACAGGCATGATGGAAATAGACACTGCACAGAGAGGCATCCTGGGAAATGACCTCACAGACATGATGGAAATAGACACTGCACAGTACGGCATCCTGGGAAATGACCTCACAGATATGATGGAAATAGACACTCCACAGAACGTCATCCTGGGAAATGTAGTTTTTAATAGAGACACTACAGAGAAAGGCAACCTGGGAAATGTTGTTTTTAAAAGAGAGACACTACAGAGAAAGGCATCCTGGGAAATGACCTCACAGGCATGATGGAAATAGACACTACACAGAACGGCATCCTGGGAAATGACCTCACAGGCATGATGGTAATGGACACTACAGAGAACGGCATCCTGGAAAATGACCTCACAGGCATGATGGATTAAACATTGCACAGAACGGCATCCTGGGAAATGACCTCACATGCATGATGGAAATAGGCACTGCACAGAATGTAAGTCTGAGAAATGTAGTTTTTAATAGAGACACTACAGAGAAGGGCATCCTGGGAAATGTAGTTTTTAATAGAGAGACACTAAAGAGAAAGGCATCCTGGTAAATGTAGTCTTTAATACATAGACACTACACAGAGACGCATCCAGGGAAATGTCCTCACAGGCATTATTGAAATAGACTGACACTACACAGAACTGCATCCTGGGAAATGACCTCACAGGCATGATGGAAATAGACACTGCACAGAACGGCATCCTGGGAAATGACCTCACAGGCATGATGGAAATGGATACTACACAGAACGGCATCCTGTGAAATGTCCTCACAGGCATGATGGAAATAGACACTGCACAGAAGGTCATCCTGGGATATGTAGTTTTTAATAGAGACACTACAGAGAAAAGCATCCTGGGAAATGTAGTTTTTAATAGAGAGACACAACAGAGAAAGTCATCCTGGTAAATGTAGTATTTAATAGAGAGACACTACACAGATAGGCATCCTTGGAAATGAACTGACATGCATGTAGGAAATAGACTGAAATTACCCAGAACGGCATCCTGGGATATGACCTCACAGGCATGATGGAAATAGACACTGCACAGAACAGCATCCTGGGAAATGACCTCACAGGCATGATGGTAATGGACACTACACAGAACGGCATCCTGGAAAATGACCTCACAGGCATGATGGAATTAAACATTGCACAGTACGGCATCCTGGGAAGTGACCTCACAGGCATGATGGAAATAGACATTGCACAGAGAGGCGTCCTGTGAAATGACTTCACAGGCATGATGGAAATAGACACTGCACAGAGAGGCATCCTGGGAAATGACCTCACAGACATGATGGAAATAGACACTGCACAGTACGGCATCCTGGGAAATGACCTCACAGATATGATGGAAATAGACACTGCACAGAACGTCATACTGGGAAATGTAGTTTTTAATAGAGACACTACAGAGAAAGGCAACCTGGGAAATGTAGTTTTTAAAAGAGAGACACTACAGAGAAAGGCATCCTGGGAAATGACCTCAGAGGCATTATGGAAATAGACACTACACAGAACGGCATCCTGGGAAATGACCTCAAAGACATGATGGAAATAGACACTGCAAGAACGGCATATTGGGAAATGACCTCACAGGCATGATGGTAATGGACACTACAGAGAACGGCATCCTGGAAAACGATTTCACAGGCATGATGGATTAAACATTGCACAGGACGGCATCCTGGGAAATGACCTCACATGCATGATGGAAATAGGCACTGCACAGAATGTAAGTCTGAGAAATGTAGTTTTTAATAGAGACACTACAGAGAAGGTCATCCTGGGAAATGTAGTTTTTTATAGAGAGACACTAAAGACAAAGGCATCCTGGTAAATGTAGTCTTTAATACATAGACACTACACAGAGACGCATCCAGGGAAATGTCCTCACAGGCATGATGGAAATAGACTGACACTACACAGAACTGCATCCTGGGAAATGACCTCACAGGCATGATGGAAATAGACACTGCACAGAACGGCATCCTGGAAAATGACCTCACAGGCATGATGGAAACGGATACTACACAGAACGGCATCCTGGAAAATGACCTCACAGCCATGATGGAAGTAAACACTGCACAGAACGGCATCCTGTGAAATGACCTCACAGGCATGATGGAAATAGACACTGCACAGAAGGTCATCCTGGGATATGTAGTTTTTAATAGAGACACTACAGAGAAAGGCATCCTGGGAAATGTAGTTTTTAATAGAGAGACACTACAGAGAAAGGCATCCTGGTAAATGTAGTATTTAATAGAGAGACACTACACAGAGAGGCATCCTTGGAAATGAACTGACATGCATGTAGGAAATAGACTGAAATTACACAGAACGGCATCCTGGGATATGACCTCACAGGCATGATGGAAATAGACACTGCACAGAACGGCATCCTGGGAAATTACCTCACAGGCATGATGGAAAGAGACACTACACAGAACGGTATCCTTGGAAATGACCTCACAGACATGATGGAAATAGACACTGCACAAAGAAGCATCCTGGGAAATGACCTCACAGACATGATGGAAATAGACACTACACAGAACGGCATCCAGGGAAATGACCTCAAAGTCATGATGGAAATAGACACTGCAAGAACGGCATCCAGGGAAATGACCTCACAGGCATGATGGTAATGGACACTACACAGAACGGCATCCTGGAAAATGACCTCACAGGCATGATGGAATTAAACATTGCACAGTACGGCATCCTGGGAAATGACCTCACAGGCATGATGGAAATAGCCACTGCACAGAATGTAAGTGTGAGAAATGTAGTTTTTAATAGAGACACTACAGAGAAAGGCATCCTGGGAAATGTAGTTTTTAATACATAGACACTACACAGAGACGCATCCAGGGAAATGACCTCACAGGCATGATGAAATAGACTGACACTACACAAAACGGCATCCTGGGAAATGACCTCACAGGCATGATGGAAATAGACACTGCAAGAACGGCATCCTGGGAATTGACCTCACATGCATGATGGTAAAGGACACTACACAGAACGGCATCCTGGGAATTGTAGTTTTTAATAGAGAGACACTACAGAGAAAGGCATCCTGGTAAATGTAGTCTTTAATAGAGAGACACTACACAGAGAGGCATCCTGGGAAATGACCTGACATGCATGTAGGAATTAGACTGACATTACACAGAACAGCATCCTGGGAAATGACCTCACAGGCATGATGGAAATAGATACTACACAGAACGGCATCCTGGGAAATGACCTCACAGACATGATTGAAATAGACACTGCAGAGAGAAGATTCCTGGGAAATGACATCGCAGGCATGATGGAAATGGACACTACACAGAACGGCATCCTGGAATATGACCTCACAGGCATGATGGAAGTAAACACTGCACAGAACGGCATCCTGTGAAATGACCTCACAGGCATGATGGAAATAGACACTGCACAGAAGGTCATCCTGGGAAATGTAGTTTTTAATAGAGGCACTACAGAGAAAGGCATCCTGGGAAATGTAGTTTTTAATAGAGAGATACTACAGAGAAAGGCATCCTGTTAAATGTTGTCTTTAAGAGAGAGACACTACACAGAGAGGCATCCTGGGAAATGAACTCACATGCATGTAGGAAATAGACTGACATTATACAGAACGGCATCCTGGGATATGACCTCACAGGCAGGATGGAAATAGACATTGCACAGAACAAAATCCTGGGAAATGACCTCACAGGCATGATGGAAATAGACACTGCACAGAATGGCATCCTGGGAAAAGACCTCACAGTCATGATGGAAATGGACACTCTACAGAAGGTCATCCTGGGAAATGTAGATTTTAATAGAGACACTACAGAGAAAGGCATCCTGGGAAGTGTAGTTTTTAATAGAGAGACACTACAGAGAAAGGCATCCTGGTAAATGTAGTCTTTAATAGAGAGACACTACACAGAGAGGCATCATGGGAAATGACCTCACAGGCATGATGGAAATAGACTGACACTACACAGAACAGCATCCTGGGAAATGACCTCACAGTTATAATGGAAATTGACACTGCACAGAACGGCATCCTGGGAAATGACCTAAAAGGCATGATGGAAATAGACATTGAACAGAACGGCATCCTGGGAAAGGACCTCACAGGCATGATGGAAATAGACACTGCACAGAACGGCATCCTGGGAAATGACCTCACAGGCATGGTGGAAAAAGACACTGCACAGAGAGGCATCCTGGGAAATGACCTCACAGGCATGATGGAAATAGACACTGCACAGAACGGCACCCTGGGAAATGTAGTTTTTAATAGAGACACTACAGAGAAAGGCATCCTGGGAAATGTAGTTTTTAATAGAGAGATACTACAGAGAAAGGCATCCTGTTAAATGTTGTCTTTAAGAGAGAGACACTACACAGAGAGGCATCCTGGGAAATGACCTCAAAGACATGATGGAAATAGACACTGCAAGAACGGCATATTGGGAAATGACCTCACAGGCATGATGGTAATGGACACTACAGAGAACGGCATCCTGGAAAACGATTTCACAGGCATGATGGATTAAACATTGCACAGGACGGCATCCTGGGAAATGACCTCACATGCATGATGGAAATAGGCACTGCACAGAATGTAAGTCTGAGAAATGTAGTTTTTAATAGAGACACTACAGAGAAGGTCATCCTGGGAAATGTAGTTTTTTATAGAGAGACACTAAAGACAAAGGCATCCTGGTAAATGTAGTCTTTAATACATAGACACTACACAGAGACGCATCCAGGGAAATGTCCTCACAGGCATGATGGAAATAGACTGACACTACACAGAACTGCATCCTGGGAAATGACCTCACAGGCATGATGGAAATAGACACTGCACAGAACGGCATCCTGGGAAATGACCTCACAGGCATGATGGAAACGGATACTACACAGAACGGCATCCTGGAAAATGACCTCACAGCCATGATGGAAGTAAACACTGCACAGAACGGCATCCTGTGAAATGACCTCACAGGCATGATGGAAATAGACACTGCACAGAAGGTCATCCTGGGATATGTAGTTTTTAATAGAGACACTACAGAGAAAGGCATCCTGGGAAATGTAGTTTTTAATAGAGAGACACTACAGAGAAAGGCATCCTGGTAAATGTAGTATTTAATAGAGAGACACTACACAGAGAGGCATCCTTGGAAATGAACTGACATGCATGTAGGAAATAGACTGAAATTACACAGAACGGCATCCTGGGATATGACCTCACAGGCATGATGGAAATAGACACTGCACAGAACGGCATCCTGGGAAATTACCTCACAGGCATGATGGAAAGAGACACTACACAGAACGGTATCCTTGGAAATGACCTCACAGACATGATGGAAATAGACACTGCACAAAGAAGCATCCTGGGAAATGACCTCACAGACATGATGGAAATAGACACTACACAGAACGGCATCCAGGGAAATGACCTCAAAGTCATGATGGAAATAGACACTGCAAGAACGGCATCCAGGGAAATGACCTCACAGGCATGATGGTAATGGACACTACACAGAACGGCATCCTGGAAAATGACCTCACAGGCATGATGGAATTAAACATTGCACAGTACGGCATCCTGGGAAATGACCTCACAGGCATGATGGAAATAGCCACTGCACAGAATGTAAGTGTGAGAAATGTAGTTTTTAATAGAGACACTACAGAGAAAGGCATCCTGGGAAATGTAGTTTTTAATACATAGACACTACACAGAGACGCATCCAGGGAAATGACCTCACAGGCATGATGAAATAGACTGACACTACACAAAACGGCATCCTGGGAAATGACCTCACAGGCATGATGGAAATAGACACTGCAAGAACGGCATCCTGGGAATTGACCTCACATGCATGATGGTAAAGGACACTACACAGAACGGCATCCTGGGAATTGTAGTTTTTAATAGAGAGACACTACAGAGAAAGGCATCCTGGTAAATGTAGTCTTTAATAGAGAGACACTACACAGAGAGGCATCCTGGGAAATGACCTGACATGCATGTAGGAATTAGACTGACATTACACAGAACAGCATCCTGGGAAATGACCTCACAGGCATGATGGAAATAGATACTACACAGAACGGCATCCTGGGAAATGACCTCACAGACATGATTGAAATAGACACTGCAGAGAGAAGATTCCTGGGAAATGACATCGCAGGCATGATGGAAATGGACACTACACAGAACGGCATCCTGGAATATGACCTCACAGGCATGATGGAAGTAAACACTGCACAGAACGGCATCCTGTGAAATGACCTCACAGGCATGATGGAAATAGACACTGCACAGAAGGTCATCCTGGGAAATGTAGTTTTTAATAGAGGCACTACAGAGAAAGGCATCCTGGGAAATGTAGTTTTTAATAGAGAGATACTACAGAGAAAGGCATCCTGTTAAATGTTGTCTTTAAGAGAGAGACACTACACAGAGAGGCATCCTGGGAAATGAACTCACATGCATGTAGGAAATAGACTGACATTATACAGAACGGCATCCTGGGATATGACCTCACAGGCAGGATGGAAATAGACATTGCACAGAACAAAATCCTGGGAAATGACCTCACAGGCATGATGGAAATAGACACTGCACAGAATGGCATCCTGGGAAAAGACCTCACAGTCATGATGGAAATGGACACTCTACAGAAGGTCATCCTGGGAAATGTAGATTTTAATAGAGACACTACAGAGAAAGGCATCCTGGGAAGTGTAGTTTTTAATAGAGAGACACTACAGAGAAAGGCATCCTGGTAAATGTAGTCTTTAATAGAGAGACACTACACAGAGAGGCATCATGGGAAATGACCTCACAGGCATGATGGAAATAGACTGACACTACACAGAACAGCATCCTGGGAAATGACCTCACAGTTATAATGGAAATTGACACTGCACAGAACGGCATCCTGGGAAATGACCTAAAAGGCATGATGGAAATAGACATTGAACAGAACGGCATCCTGGGAAAGGACCTCACAGGCATGATGGAAATAGACACTGCACAGAACGGCATCCTGGGAAATGACCTCACAGGCATGGTGGAAAAAGACACTGCACAGAGAGGCATCCTGGGAAATGACCTCACAGGCATGATGGAAATAGACACTGCACAGAACGGCACCCTGGGAAATGTAGTTTTTAATAGAGACACTACAGAGAAAGGCATCCTGGGAAATGTAGTTTTTAATAGAGAGATACTACAGAGAAAGGCATCCTGTTAAATGTTGTCTTTAAGAGAGAGACACTACACAGAGAGGCATCCTGGGAAATGAACTCACATGCATGTAGGAAATAGACTGACATTATACAGAACGGCATCCTGGGATATGACCTCACAGGCAGGATGGAAATAGACATTGCACAGAACAAAATCCTGGGAAATGACCTCACAGGCATGATGGAAATAGACACTGCACAGAATGGCATCCTGGGAAAAGACCTCACAGGCATGATGGAAAGAGACACTACACAGAACGGTATCCTGGGAAATGACCTCACACACATGATGGAAATAGACACTGCACAAAGAAGCATCCTGGGAAATCACCTCACAGGTATGATGGAAATAGACAATACACAGAACGGTATCCTGGGAAATGACCTCAAAGGCATGATGGAAATAGACACTGCAAGAACGGGATCCAGGAAATGACCTCACAGGCATGATGGTAATGGACACTACACAGAACGGCATCCTGGAAAATGACCTCACAGGCATGATGGAAGTAAACATTGCACAGAACGGCATCCAGGGAAATGACCTCACATACATGATGGAAATAGGCAATGCACAGAATGTAAGTCTGAGAAATGTAGTTTTTAATAGAGACACTACAGAGAAAGGCATCCTGGGAAATGTAGTTTTTAATAGAGAGACACTACAGAGAAAGGAATCCTGGTAAATGTAGTCTTTAATACATAGACACTACAAAGAGACACATCCAGGGCAATGACCTCACAGGCATGATGGAAGTAAACATTGCACAGAACGGCATCCGGGGAAATGACCTCACATACATGATGGAAATAGGCAATGCACAGAATGTAAGTCTGAGAAATGTAGTTTTTAATAGAGACACTACAGAGAAAGGCATCCTGGGAAATGTAGTTTTTAATAGAGAGACACTACAGAGAAAGGCATCCTGGTAAATGTAGTCTTTAATACATAGACACTACAAAGAGACACATCCAGGGCAATGACCTCACAGGCATGATGGAAAGAGACACTACACAGAACGGTGTCCTGTGAAATGACCTCACAGACATGATGGAAATAGACACTGCACAAAGAAGCATCCTGGGAAATGACCTCACATGCATGATGGAAATAGACACTACACAGAACGGCATCCTGGGAAATGACGTCACAGGCATGATGGTAATGGACACTACACAGAACGGCATCCTGGAAAATGACATCACAGGCATGATGGAAGTAAACATTGCACAGAACGGCATCCTGGGAAATGACCTCACATGCATGATGGAAATAGGCACTGAACAGAATGTAACTCTGAGAAATGTAGTTTTTAATAGAGACCATACAGAGAAAGGCCTCCTGGGAAATGTAGTTTTTAATAGAGAGACACTAGGAGAAAGGCATCCTGGTAAATGTAGTCTTTAATACATAGACACTACACAGAGACGCATCCAGGGAAATGACCTCACAGGCATGATGGAAATAGACTGACACTACACAGAACTGCATCCTGGGAAATGACCTCACAGGCATGATGGAAATAGACACTGCACAGAGCAGCATCCTGGGAAATGACCTCACAGGCATGATGGAAATGGACACTACACAGAACGGCATCCTTGAATATGTCCTCACAGGCATGATGGAAGTAAACACTGCACAGAACGGCATCCTGTGAAAAGACCTCACAGTCATGATGGAAATAGACACTCTACTGAAGGTCATCCTGGGAAATGTAGATTTAATAGAGACACTACAGAGAAAGGCATCCTGGGAAGTGTAGTTTTTAATAGAGAGACACTACAGAGAAAGGCATCCTGGTAAATGTAGTCTTTAATAGAGAGACACTACACAGAGAGGCATCATGGGAAATGACCTCACAGGCATGATGGAAATAGACTGACACTACACAGAACAGCATCCTGGGAAATGACCTCACAGTTATAATGGAAATTGACACTGCACAGAACGGCATCCTGGGAAATGACCTAAAAGGCATGATGGAAATAGACACTGAACAGAACGGCATCCTGGGAAAGGACCTCACATGCATGATGGAAATAGACACTGCACAGAACGGCATCCTGGGAAATGACCTCACAGGCATGGTGGAAAAAGACACTGCACAGAGAGGCATCCTGGGAAATGACCTCACAGGCATGATGGAAATAGACACTGCACAGAACGGCACCCTGGGAAATGACCAAACAGGCATGATGGAAATAGACACTGCACAGAACGGCATCCTGGGAAATGACCTCACAGGCATGATGGAAATAGACACTGCACAGAACGTCATCCTGGGAAATGTAGTTTTTAATAGAGACACTACAGAGGAAGGCAACCTGGGAAATGTAGTTTTTAAAAGAGAGACACTACAGAGAAAGGCATCCTGGCAAATGACCTCACAGGCATGATGGAAATAGACACTACACAGAACGGCATCCTGGGAAATGAACTCACAGGCATGATGGTAATGGACACTACAGAGAACGGCATCCTGGAAAATGACCTCACAGGCATGATGGATTAAACATTGCACAGAACGGCATCCTGGGAAATGACCTCACATGCATGATGGAAATAGGCACTGCACAGAATGTAAGTCTGAGAAATGTAGTTTTTAATAGAGACACTACAGAGAAGGGCATCCTGGGAAATGTAGTTTTTAATAGAGAGACACTAAAGAGAAAGGCATCCTGGTAAATGTAGTCTTTAATACATAGACACTACACAGAGACGCATCCAGGGAAATGTCCTCACAGGCATTATTGAAATAGACTGACACTACACAGAACTGCATCCTGGGAAATGACCTCACAGGCATGATGGAAATAGACACTGAACAGAACGGCATCCTGGGAAATGACCTCACAGGCATGATGGAAATGGATACTACACAGAACGGCATCCTGTGAAATGACCTCACAGGCATGATGGATTAAACATTGCACAGGACGGCATCCTGGGAAATGACCTCACATGCATGATGGAAATAGGCACTGCACAGAATGTAAGTCTGAGAAATGTAGTTTTTAATAGAGACACTACAGAGAAGGTCATCCTGGGAAATGTAGTTTTTTATAGAGAGACACTAAAGACAAAGGCATCCTGGTAAATGTAGTCTTTAATACATAGACACTACACAGAGACGCATCCAGGGAAATGTCCTCACAGGCATTATGGAAATAGACTGACACTACACAGAACTGCATCCTGGGAAATGACCTCACAGGCATGATGGAAATAGACACTGCACAGAACGGCATCCTGGGAAATGACCTCACAGGCATGATGGAAACGGATACTACACAGAACGGCATCCTGGAAAATGACCTCACAGCCATGATGGAAGTAAACACTGCACAGAACGGCATCCTGTGAAATGACCTCACAGGCATGATGGAAATAGACACTGCACAGAAGGTCATCCTGGGGTATGTAGTTTTTAATAGAGACACTACAGAGAAAGGCATCCTGGGAAATGTAGTTTTTAATAGAGAGACACTACAGAGAAAGGCATCCTGGTAAATGTAGTATTTAATAGAGAGACACTACACAGAGAGGCATCCTTGGAAATGAACTGACATGCATGTAGGAAATAGACTGAAATTACACAGAACGGCATCCTGGGATATGATCTCACAGGCATGATGGAATTAGACACTGCACAGAACGGCATCCTGGGAAATGACCTCACAGGCATGATGGAAAGAGACACTACACAGAACGGTATCCTTGGAAATGACCTCACAGACATGATGGAAAAAGACACTGCACAAAGAAGCATCCTGGGAAATGACCTCACAGACATGATGGAAATAGACACTACACAGAACGGATTCCTGGGAAATGACCTCAAAGTCATGATGGAAATAGACACTGCAAGAACGGCATCCAGGGAAATGACCTCACAGGCATGATGGTAATGGACACTACACAGAACGGCATCCTGGAAAATGACCTCACAGGCATGATGGAATTAAACATTGCACAGTACGGCATCCTGGGAAATGACCTCACAGGCATGATGGAAATAGCCACTGCACAGAATGTAAGTGTGAGAAATGTAGTTTTTAATAGAGACAATACAGAGAAAGGCATCCTGGGAAATGTAGTTTTTAATACATAGACACTACACAGAGACGCATCCAGGGAAATGACCTCACAGGCATGATGAAATAGACTGACACTACACAAAACGGCATCCTGGGAAATGACCTCACAGGCATGATGGAAATAGACACTGCAAGAACGGCATCCTGGGAATTGACCTCACATGCATGATGGTAAAGGACACTACACAGAACGGCATCCTGGGAATTGTAGTTTTTAATAGAGAGACACTACAGAGAAAGGCATCCTGGTAAATGTAGTCTTTAATAGAGAGACACTACACAGAGAGGCATCCTGGGAAATGACCTGACATGCATGTAGGAATTAGACTGACATTACACAGAACGGCATCCTGGGAAATGACCTCACAGGCATGATGGAAATAGATACTACACAGAACGGTATCCTGGCAAATGACCTCACAGACATCATGGAAATAGACAATGCAAAAAGAAGCATCCTGGGAAATGACCTCACAGGCATGATGGAAATAGACACTACACAGCACGGCATCCTGGGAAATGACCTCAAAGGCATGATTGAAATAGACACTGCAAGAACGGCATCCTGGGAATTGACCTCACAGGCATGATGGTAAAGGACACTACACAGAACGGCATCCTGGAAAATGACCTCACAAGCATGATGGAAATAGACACTACAAAGAACTGCAGCCTGGGAAATGACCTCACAGGCATGATGGAAATAGACACTGCACAGAACGGCATCCTGGGAAATGACCTCACAGGCATGATGGAAAGAGACACTACACAGAACGGTATCCTGGGAAATGACCTCACAGACATGATGGAAATAGACACTGCACAAAGAAGCATCCTGGGAAATGACCTCACAGGCATGATGGAAATAGACACTAGACAGAACGGCATCCTGGGAAATGACCTCACAGGCATGATGGAAATAGACACTGCACAGAACGGCATCCAGGGAAATGACCTCACAGGCATGATGGAAATGGACACTACACAGAACGGCATCCTGGAAAATGACCTCACAGGCATGATGGAAGTAAACACTGCACAGAAGGGCATCCTGGGAAATGACCTTACAGGCATGATGGAAATAGACACTGCACAGAAGGTCATCCTGAGAAATGTAGTTTTTAATAGAGACACTACATAGAAAGGCATCCTGGGAAATGTAGTTTTTAATAGAGAGACACTACAGAGAAAGTCATCCTGGTAAATGTAGTCTTTAATAGAGAGACACTACACAGAGAGGCATCCTGGGAAATGACCTGACATGCATGTAGGAATTAGACTGACATTACACAGAACAGCATCCTGGGAAATGACCTCACAGGCATGATGGAAATAGATACTACACAGAACGGCATCCTGGGAAATGACCTCACAGACATGATTGAAATAGACACTGCAGAGAGAAGCATCCTGGGAAATGACATCGCAGGCATGATGGAAATGGACACTACACAGAACGGCATCCTGGAATATGACCTCACAGGCATGATGGAAGTAAACACTGCACAGAACGGCATCCCGTGAAATGACCTCACAGGCATGATGGAAATAGACACTGCACAGAAGGTCATCCTGGGAAATGTAGTTTTTAATAGAGACACTACAGAGAAAGGCATCCTGGGAAATGTAGTTTTTAATAGAGAGACACTACAGAGAAAGGCATCCTGGTAAATGTTGTCTTTAAGAGAGAGACACTACACAGAGAGGCATCCTGGGAAATGAACTGACATGCATGTAGGAAATAGACTGACATTATACAGAACGGCATCCTGGGATATGACCTCACAGGCAGGATGGAAATAGACATTGCACAGAACAAAATCCTGGGAAAAGACCTCACAAGCATGATGGAAAGAGACACTACACAGAACGGTATCCTGGGAAATGACCTCACACACATGATGGAAATAGACACTGCACAAAGAAGCATCCTGGGAAATCACCTCACAGGTATGATGGAAATAGACAATACACAGAACGGTATCCTGGGAAATGACCTCAAAGGCATGATGGAAATAGACACTGCAAGAACGGCATCCAGGAAATGACCTCACAGGCATGATGGTAATGGACACTACACAGAACGGCATCCTGGAAAATGACCTCACAGGCATGATGGAAGTAAACATTGCACAGAACGGCATCCGGGGAAATGACCTCACATACATGATGGAAATAGGCAATGCACAGAATGTAAGTCTGAGAAATGTAGTTTTTAATAGAGACAGTACAGAGAAAGGCATCCTGGGAAATGTAGTTTTTAATAGAGAGACACTACAGAGAAAGGCATCCTGGTAAATGTAGTCTTTAATACATAGACACTACAAAGAGACGCATCCAGGGCAATGACCTCACAGGCATGATGGAAAGAGACACTACACAGAACGGTGTCCTGTGAAATGACCTCACAGACATGATGGAAATAGACACTGCACAAAGAAGCATCCTGGGAAATGACCTCACATGCATGATGGAAATAGACACTACACAGAACGGCATCCTGGGAAATGACCTCACAGGCATGATGGTAATGTTCACTACACAGAACGGCATCCTGGAAAATGACATCACAGGCATGATGAAAGTAAACATTGCACAGAACGGCATCCTGGGAAATGACCTCACATGCATGATGGAAATAGGCATTGCACAGAATGTAACTCTGAGAAATGTAGTTTTTAATAGAGACCATACAGAGAAAGGCCTCCTGGGAAATGTAGTTTTTAATAGAGAGACACTAGGAGAAAGGCATCCTGGTAAATGTAGTCTTTAATACATAGACACTACACAGAGACGCATCCAGGGAAATGACCTCACAGGCATGATGGAAATAGACTGACACTACACAGAACTGCATCCTGGGAAATGACCTCACAGGCATGATGGAAATAGACACTGCACAGAGCGGCATCCTGGGAAATGACCTCACAGGCATGATGGAAATGGACACTACACAGAACGGCATCCTTGAATATGTCCTCACAGGCATGATGGAAGTAAACACTGCACAGAACGGCATCCTGTGAAATGACCTCACAGTCATGATGGAAATAGACACTCTACAGAAGGTCATCCTGGGAAATGTAGATTTTAATAGAGACACTACAGAGAAAGGCATCCTGGGAAGTATAGTTTTTAATAGAGAGATACTACAGAGAAAGGCATCCTGGTAAATGTAGTCTTTAATAGAGAGACACTACACAGAGAGGCATCATGGGAAATGACCTCACAGGCATGATGGAAATAGACTGACACTACACAGAACAGTATCCTGGGAAATGACCTCACAGTTATAATGGAAATTGACACTGCACAGAACGGCATCCTGGGAAATGACCTAAAAGGCATGATGGAAATAGACACTGCACAGAGAGGCGTCCTGTGAAATGACTTCACAGGCATGATGGAAATAGACACTGCACAGAGAGGCATCCTGGGAAATGACCTCACAGACATGATGGAAATAGACACTGCACAGTACGGCATCCTGGGAAATGACCTCACAGATATGATGGAAATAGACACTGCACAGAACGTCATCCTGGGAAATGTAGTTTTTAATAGAGACACTACAGAGAAAGGCAACCTGGGAAATGTAGTTTTTAAAAGAGAGACACTACAGAGAAAGGCATCCTGGGAAATGACCTCACAGGCATGATGGAAATAGACACTACACAGAACGGCATCCTGGGAAATGACCTCACAGGCATGATGGAAATAGACACTGCACAGAACGGCATCCTGGGAAATGACCTCACAGGCATGATGGAAAGAGACACTACACAGAACGGTATCCTGGGAAATGACCTCACAGACATGATGGAAATAGACACTGCACAAAGAAGCATCCTGGGAAATGACCTCACAGGCATGATGGAAATAGACACTAGACAGAACGGCATCCTGGGAAATGACCTCACAGGCATGATGGAAATAGACACTGCACAGAACGGCATCCAGGGAAATGACCTCACAGGCATGATGGAAATGGACACTACACAGAACGGCATCCTGGAAAATGACCTCACAGGCATGATGGAAGTAAACACTGCACAGAAGGGCATCCTGGGAAATGACCTTACAGGCATGATGGAAATAGACACTGCACAGAAGGTCATCCTGAGAAATGTAGTTTTTAATAGAGACACTACATAGAAAGGCATCCTGGGAAATGTAGTTTTTAATAGAGAGACACTACAGAGAAAGTCATCCTGGTAAATGTAGTCTTTAATAGAGAGACACTACACAGAGAGGCATCCTGGGAAATGACCTGACATGCATGTAGGAATTAGACTGACATTACACAGAACAGCATCCTGGGAAATGACCTCACAGGCATGATGGAAATAGATACTACACAGAACGGCATCCTGGGAAATGACCTCACAGACATGATTGAAATAGACACTGCAGAGAGAAGCATCCTGGGAAATGACATCGCAGGCATGATGGAAATGGACACTACACAGAACGGCATCCTGGAATATGACCTCACAGGCATGATGGAAGTAAACACTGCACAGAACGGCATCCCGTGAAATGACCTCACAGGCATGATGGAAATAGACACTGCACAGAAGGTCATCCTGGGAAATGTAGTTTTTAATAGAGACACTACAGAGAAAGGCATCCTGGGAAATGTAGTTTTTAATAGAGAGACACTACAGAGAAAGGCATCCTGGTAAATGTTGTCTTTAAGAGAGAGACACTACACAGAGAGGCATCCTGGGAAATGAACTGACATGCATGTAGGAAATAGACTGACATTATACAGAACGGCATCCTGGGATATGACCTCACAGGCAGGATGGAAATAGACATTGCACAGAACAAAATCCTGGGAAAAGACCTCACAAGCATGATGGAAAGAGACACTACACAGAACGGTATCCTGGGAAATGACCTCACACACATGATGGAAATAGACACTGCACAAAGAAGCATCCTGGGAAATCACCTCACAGGTATGATGGAAATAGACAATACACAGAACGGTATCCTGGGAAATGACCTCAAAGGCATGATGGAAATAGACACTGCAAGAACGGCATCCAGGAAATGACCTCACAGGCATGATGGTAATGGACACTACACAGAACGGCATCCTGGAAAATGACCTCACAGGCATGATGGAAGTAAACATTGCACAGAACGGCATCCGGGGAAATGACCTCACATACATGATGGAAATAGGCAATGCACAGAATGTAAGTCTGAGAAATGTAGTTTTTAATAGAGACAGTACAGAGAAAGGCATCCTGGGAAATGTAGTTTTTAATAGAGAGACACTACAGAGAAAGGCATCCTGGTAAATGTAGTCTTTAATACATAGACACTACAAAGAGACGCATCCAGGGCAATGACCTCACAGGCATGATGGAAAGAGACACTACACAGAACGGTGTCCTGTGAAATGACCTCACAGACATGATGGAAATAGACACTGCACAAAGAAGCATCCTGGGAAATGACCTCACATGCATGATGGAAATAGACACTACACAGAACGGCATCCTGGGAAATGACCTCACAGGCATGATGGTAATGTTCACTACACAGAACGGCATCCTGGAAAATGACATCACAGGCATGATGAAAGTAAACATTGCACAGAACGGCATCCTGGGAAATGACCTCACATGCATGATGGAAATAGGCATTGCACAGAATGTAACTCTGAGAAATGTAGTTTTTAATAGAGACCATACAGAGAAAGGCCTCCTGGGAAATGTAGTTTTTAATAGAGAGACACTAGGAGAAAGGCATCCTGGTAAATGTAGTCTTTAATACATAGACACTACACAGAGACGCATCCAGGGAAATGACCTCACAGGCATGATGGAAATAGACTGACACTACACAGAACTGCATCCTGGGAAATGACCTCACAGGCATGATGGAAATAGACACTGCACAGAGCGGCATCCTGGGAAATGACCTCACAGGCATGATGGAAATGGACACTACACAGAACGGCATCCTTGAATATGTCCTCACAGGCATGATGGAAGTAAACACTGCACAGAACGGCATCCTGTGAAATGACCTCACAGTCATGATGGAAATAGACACTCTACAGAAGGTCATCCTGGGAAATGTAGATTTTAATAGAGACACTACAGAGAAAGGCATCCTGGGAAGTATAGTTTTTAATAGAGAGATACTACAGAGAAAGGCATCCTGGTAAATGTAGTCTTTAATAGAGAGACACTACACAGAGAGGCATCATGGGAAATGACCTCACAGGCATGATGGAAATAGACTGACACTACACAGAACAGTATCCTGGGAAATGACCTCACAGTTATAATGGAAATTGACACTGCACAGAACGGCATCCTGGGAAATGACCTAAAAGGCATGATGGAAATAGACACTGCACAGAGAGGCGTCCTGTGAAATGACTTCACAGGCATGATGGAAATAGACACTGCACAGAGAGGCATCCTGGGAAATGACCTCACAGACATGATGGAAATAGACACTGCACAGTACGGCATCCTGGGAAATGACCTCACAGATATGATGGAAATAGACACTGCACAGAACGTCATCCTGGGAAATGTAGTTTTTAATAGAGACACTACAGAGAAAGGCAACCTGGGAAATGTAGTTTTTAAAAGAGAGACACTACAGAGAAAGGCATCCTGGGAAATGACCTCACAGGCATGATGGAAATAGACACTACACAGAACGGCATCCTGGGAAATGACCTCACAGGCATGATGGTAATGGACACTACAGAGAACGGCATCCTGGAAAATGACCTCACAGGCATGATGGATTAAACATTGCACAGAACGGCATCCTGGGAAATGACCTCACATGCATGATGGAAATAGGCACTGCACAGAATGTAAGTCTGAGAAATGTAGTTTTTAATAGAGACACTACAGAGAAGGGCATCCTGGGAAATGTAGTTTTTAATAGAGAGACACTAAAGAGAAAGGCATCCTGGTAAATGTAGTCTTTAATACATAGACACTACACAGAGACGCATCCAGGGAAATATCCTCACAGGCATTATTTAAATAGACTGACACTACACAGAACTGCATCCTGGGAAATGACCTCACAGGCATGATGGAAATAGACACTGCACAGAACGGCATCCTGGGAAATGACCTCACAGGCATGATGGAAATGGATACTACACAGAACGGCATCCTGTGAAATGACCTCACAGGCATGATGGAAATAGACACTGCACAGAAGGTCATCCTGGGATATTTAGTTTTTAATAGAGACACTACAGAGAAAGGCATCCTGGGAAATGTAGTTTTTAATAGAGAGACACTAAAGAGAAAGGCATCCTGGTAAATGTAGTATTTAATAGAGAGACACTACACAGAGAGGCATCCTTGGAAATGAACTCACATGCATGTAGGAAATAGACTGAAATTACACAGAACAGCATCCTGGGATATCACCTCACAGGCATGATGGAAATAGACACTGCACAGAACAGCATCCTGGGAAATGACCTCACAGGCATGATGGAAAGAGACACTACACAGAACGGTATCCTTGGAAATGACCTCACAGACATGATGGAAATAGACACTGCACAAAGAAGCATCCTGGGAAATGACCTCACAGACATGATGGAAATAGACACTACACAGAACGGCATCCTGGGAAATGACCTCAAAGTCATGATGGAAATAGACACTGCAAGAACGGCATCCAGGGAAATGACCTCACAGGCATGATGGTAATGGACACTACACAGAACGGCATCCTGGAAAATGACCTCACAGGCATGATGGAATTAAACATTGCACAGTACGGCATCCTGGGAAATGACCTCACAGGCATGATGGAAATAGACACTGCACAGAGAGGCGTCCTGTGAAATGACTTCACAGGCATGATGGAAATAGACACTGCACAGAGAGGCATCCTGGGAAATGACCTCACAGACATGATGGAAATAGACACTGCACAGTACGGCATCCTGGGAAATGACCTCACAGATATGATGGAAATAGACACTGCACAGAATGTCATCCTGGGAAATGTAGTTTTTAATAGAGACACTACAGAGAAAGGCAACCTGGGAAATGTAGTTTTTAAAAGAGAGACACTACAGAGAAAGGCATCCTGGGAAATGACCTCAGAGGCATGATGGAAATAGACACTACACAGAACGGCATCCTGGGAAATGACCTCAAAGACATGATGGAAATAGACACTGCAAGACCGGCATATTGGGAAATGACCTCACAGGCATGATGGTAATGGACACTACAGAGAACGGCATCCTGGAAAATGATTTCACAGGCATGATGGATTAAACATTGCACAGAACGGCATCCTGGGAAATGACCTCACATGCATGATGGAAATAGGCACTGCACAGAATGTAAGTCTGAGAAATGTAGTTTTTATTAGAGACACTACAGAGAAAGGCATCCTGGGAAATGTAGTTTTTAATAGAGAGACACTACAGAGAAAGGCATCCTGGTAAATGTAGTCTTTAATACATAGACACTACACAGAGACGCATCCAGGGAAATGACCTCACAGGCATGATGAAATAGACTGACACTACACAAAACGGCATCCTGGGAAATGACCTCACAGGCATGATGGAAATAGACGCTGCACAGAACGCCATCCTGTGAAATGACCTCACAGGTATGATGGAAATAGACACTGCACAGAAGGTCATCCTGGGAAATGTAGTTTTTAATAGAGACACTACAGAGAAAGGCAACCTGGGAAATGTAGTTTTTAATAGAGAGACACTATAGAGAAAGTCATCCTGGTAAATGTAGTCTTTAATAGAGAGACACTACACAGAGAGGCATCCTGGGAAATGAACTCACATGCATGTAGGAAATAGACTGACATTACACAGAACGGCATCCTGGGATATGACCTCACAGGCATGATGGAAATAGACACTGCACAGAACGACATGCTGGGAAATGACCTCAGAGGCATGATGGAAATAGACACTGCACAGAACGGCATCCTGGGAAATGACCTCACAGTCATGATGGAAAGAGACACTACACAAAACGGTATCCTGGGAAATGACCTCACAGACATGATGGAAATAGACACTGCACAAAGAAGCATCCTGGGAAATGACCTCACAGGCATGATGGAAATAGACGCTAGACAGAACGGCATCCTGGGAAATGACCTCAAAGGCATGATGGAAAGAGACACTACACAGAACGGTATCCTGGGAAATGACCTCACAGACATGATGGAAATAGACACTGCACAAAGAAGCATCCTGGGAAATGACCTCACAGGCATGATGGAAATAGACACTGCACAGAAGGTCATCCTGGGAAATGTAGTTTTTAATAGAGACACTACAGAGAAAGGCATCCTGGGAATTGTAGTTTTTAATAGAGAGACACTACAGAGAAAGGCATCCTGGTAAATGTAGTCTTTAATAGAGAGACACTACACAGAGAGGCATCCTGGGAAATGACCTGACATGCATGTAGGAATTAGACTGACATTACACAGAACGGCATCCTGGGAAATGACCTCACAGGCATGATGGAAATAGATACTACACAGAACGGTATCCTGGGAAAAGACCTCACAGACATGATGGAAATAGACACTGCAAAAAGAAGCATCCTGGGAAATGACCTCGCAGGCATGATGGAAATAGACACTACACAGAACGGCATCCTGGGAAATGACCTCAAAGGCATGATGGAAATAGACACTGCAAGAACGGCATCCTGGGAATTGAACTCACAGGCATGATGGTAAAGGACACTACACAGAACGGCATCCTGGAAAATGACCTCACAAGCATGATGGAAATAGACACTACATAGAACTGCATCCTGGGAAATGACCTCACAGACATGATGGAAATAGACACTGCACAGAACGGCATCCTGGGAAATGACCTCACAGGCATGATGGAAAGAGACACTACACAGAACGGTATCCTGGGAAATGACCTCACAGACATGATGGAAATAGACACTGCACAAAGAAGCATCCTGGGAAATGACCTCACAGGCATGATGGAAATAGACACTAGACAGAACGGCATCCTGGGAAATGACCTCACAGGCATGATGGAAATAGACACTGCACAGAACGGCATCCAGGGAAATGACCTCAAAGGCATGATGGAAATGGACACTACACAGAACGGCATCCTGGAAAATGACCTCACAGGCATGATGGAAGTAAACACTGCACAGAAGGCCATCCTGGGATATGACCTTACAGGCATGATGGAAATAGACACTGCACAGAAGGACATCCTGGGAAATGTAGTTTTTAATAGAGACACTACATAGAAAGGCATCCTGGGAAATGTAGTTTTTAATAGAGAGACACTACAGAGAAAGGCACCCTGGTAAATGTAGTCTTTAATAGAGAGACACTACACAGAGAGGCATCCTGGGAAATGACCTGACATGCATGTAGGAAATAGACTGACATTACACAGAACAGCATCTTGGGAAATGACCTCACAGGCACGATGGAAATAGATACTACACAGAACGGCATCCTGGGAAATAACCTCACAGACATGATTGAAATAGACACTGCACAGAGAAGCATCCTGGGAAATGACCTCACAGGCATGATGGAAATAGACACTACACAGAACGTCATCCTGGGAAATGACCTCAGAGGCATGATGGAAATAGACACTGCACAGAAGGTCATCCTGGGATATGTAGTTTTTAATAGAGACACTACAGAGAAAGGCATCCTGGGAAATGTAGTTTTTAATAGAGAGACACTACAGAGAAAGGCATCCTGGTAAATGTTGTCTTTAAGAGAGAGACACTACACAGAGAGGCATCCTGGGAAATGAACTGACATGCATGTAGGAAATAGACTGACATTATACAGAACGGCATCCTGGGATATGACCTCACAGGCAGGATGGAAATAGACATTGCACAGAACAAAATCCTGGGAAAAGACCTCACAAGCATGATGGAAAGAGACACTACACAGAACGGTATCCTGGGAAATGACCTCACACACATGATGGAAATAGACACTGCACAAAGAAGCATCCTGGGAAATCACCTCACAGGTATGATGGAAATAGACAATACACAGAACGGTATCCTGGGAAATGACCTCAAAGGCATGATGGAAATAGACACTGCAAGAACGGCATCCAGGAAATGACCTCACAGGCATGATGGTAATGGACACTACACAGAACGGCATCCTGGAAAATGACCTCACAGGCATGATGGAAGTAAACATTGCACAGAACGGCATCCGGGGAAATGACCTCACATACATGATGGAAATAGGCAATGCACAGAATGTAAGTCTGAGAAATGTAGTTTTTAATAGAGACAGTACAGAGAAAGGCATCCTGGGAAATGTAGTTTTTAATAGAGAGACACTACAGAGAAAGGCATCCTGGTAAATGTAGTCTTTAATACATAGACACTACAAAGAGACGCATCCAGGGCAATGACCTCACAGGCATGATGGAAAGAGACACTACACAGAACGGTGTCCTGTGAAATGACCTCACAGACATGATGGAAATAGACACTGCACAAAGAAGCATCCTGGGAAATGACCTCACATGCATGATGGAAATAGACACTACACAGAACGGCATCCTGGGAAATGACCTCACAGGCATGATGGTAATGTTCACTACACAGAACGGCATCCTGGAAAATGACATCACAGGCATGATGAAAGTAAACATTGCACAGAACGGCATCCTGGGAAATGACCTCACATGCATGATGGAAATAGGCATTGCACAGAATGTAACTCTGAGAAATGTAGTTTTTAATAGAGACCATACAGAGAAAGGCCTCCTGGGAAATGTAGTTTTTAATAGAGAGACACTAGGAGAAAGGCATCCTGGTAAATGTAGTCTTTAATACATAGACACTACACAGAGACGCATCCAGGGAAATGACCTCACAGGCATGATGGAAATAGACTGACACTACACAGAACTGCATCCTGGGAAATGACCTCACAGGCATGATGGAAATAGACACTGCACAGAGCGGCATCCTGGGAAATGACCTCACAGGCATGATGGAAATGGACACTACACAGAACGGCATCCTTGAATATGTCCTCACAGGCATGATGGAAGTAAACACTGCACAGAACGGCATCCTGTGAAATGACCTCACAGTCATGATGGAAATAGACACTCTACAGAAGGTCATCCTGGGAAATGTAGATTTTAATAGAGACACTACAGAGAAAGGCATCCTGGGAAGTATAGTTTTTAATAGAGAGATACTACAGAGAAAGGCATCCTGGTAAATGTAGTCTTTAATAGAGAGACACTACACAGAGAGGCATCATGGGAAATGACCTCACAGGCATGATGGAAATAGACTGACACTACACAGAACAGTATCCTGGGAAATGACCTCACAGTTATAATGGAAATTGACACTGCACAGAACGGCATCCTGGGAAATGACCTAAAAGGCATGATGGAAATAGACACTGCACAGAGAGGCGTCCTGTGAAATGACTTCACAGGCATGATGGAAATAGACACTGCACAGAGAGGCATCCTGGGAAATGACCTCACAGACATGATGGAAATAGACACTGCACAGTACGGCATCCTGGGAAATGACCTCACAGATATGATGGAAATAGACACTGCACAGAACGTCATCCTGGGAAATGTAGTTTTTAATAGAGACACTACAGAGAAAGGCAACCTGGGAAATGTAGTTTTTAAAAGAGAGACACTACAGAGAAAGGCATCCTGGGAAATGACCTCACAGGCATGATGGAAATAGACACTACACAGAACGGCATCCTGGGAAATGACCTCACAGGCATGATGGTAATGGACACTACAGAGAACGGCATCCTGGAAAATGACCTCACAGGCATGATGGATTAAACATTGCACAGAACGGCATCCTGGGAAATGACCTCACATGCATGATGGAAATAGGCACTGCACAGAATGTAAGTCTGAGAAATGTAGTTTTTAATAGAGACACTACAGAGAAGGGCATCCTGGGAAATGTAGTTTTTAATAGAGAGACACTAAAGAGAAAGGCATCCTGGTAAATGTAGTCTTTAATACATAGACACTACACAGAGACGCATCCAGGGAAATATCCTCACAGGCATTATTTAAATAGACTGACACTACACAGAACTGCATCCTGGGAAATGACCTCACAGGCATGATGGAAATAGACACTGCACAGAACGGCATCCTGGGAAATGACCTCACAGGCATGATGGAAATGGATACTACACAGAACGGCATCCTGTGAAATGACCTCACAGGCATGATGGAAATAGACACTGCACAGAAGGTCATCCTGGGATATTTAGTTTTTAATAGAGACACTACAGAGAAAGGCATCCTGGGAAATGTAGTTTTTAATAGAGAGACACTAAAGAGAAAGGCATCCTGGTAAATGTAGTATTTAATAGAGAGACACTACACAGAGAGGCATCCTTGGAAATGAACTCACATGCATGTAGGAAATAGACTGAAATTACACAGAACAGCATCCTGGGATATCACCTCACAGGCATGATGGAAATAGACACTGCACAGAACAGCATCCTGGGAAATGACCTCACAGGCATGATGGAAAGAGACACTACACAGAACGGTATCCTTGGAAATGACCTCACAGACATGATGGAAATAGACACTGCACAAAGAAGCATCCTGGGAAATGACCTCACAGACATGATGGAAATAGACACTACACAGAACGGCATCCTGGGAAATGACCTCAAAGTCATGATGGAAATAGACACTGCAAGAACGGCATCCAGGGAAATGACCTCACAGGCATGATGGTAATGGACACTACACAGAACGGCATCCTGGAAAATGACCTCACAGGCATGATGGAATTAAACATTGCACAGTACGGCATCCTGGGAAATGACCTCACAGGCATGATGGAAATAGACACTGCACAGAGAGGCGTCCTGTGAAATGACTTCACAGGCATGATGGAAATAGACACTGCACAGAGAGGCATCCTGGGAAATGACCTCACAGACATGATGGAAATAGACACTGCACAGTACGGCATCCTGGGAAATGACCTCACAGATATGATGGAAATAGACACTGCACAGAATGTCATCCTGGGAAATGTAGTTTTTAATAGAGACACTACAGAGAAAGGCAACCTGGGAAATGTAGTTTTTAAAAGAGAGACACTACAGAGAAAGGCATCCTGGGAAATGACCTCAGAGGCATGATGGAAATAGACACTACACAGAACGGCATCCTGGGAAATGACCTCAAAGACATGATGGAAATAGACACTGCAAGACCGGCATATTGGGAAATGACCTCACAGGCATGATGGTAATGGACACTACAGAGAACGGCATCCTGGAAAATGATTTCACAGGCATGATGGATTAAACATTGCACAGAACGGCATCCTGGGAAATGACCTCACATGCATGATGGAAATAGGCACTGCACAGAATGTAAGTCTGAGAAATGTAGTTTTTATTAGAGACACTACAGAGAAAGGCATCCTGGGAAATGTAGTTTTTAATAGAGAGACACTACAGAGAAAGGCATCCTGGTAAATGTAGTCTTTAATACATAGACACTACACAGAGACGCATCCAGGGAAATGACCTCACAGGCATGATGAAATAGACTGACACTACACAAAACGGCATCCTGGGAAATGACCTCACAGGCATGATGGAAATAGACGCTGCACAGAACGCCATCCTGTGAAATGACCTCACAGGTATGATGGAAATAGACACTGCACAGAAGGTCATCCTGGGAAATGTAGTTTTTAATAGAGACACTACAGAGAAAGGCAACCTGGGAAATGTAGTTTTTAATAGAGAGACACTATAGAGAAAGTCATCCTGGTAAATGTAGTCTTTAATAGAGAGACACTACACAGAGAGGCATCCTGGGAAATGAACTCACATGCATGTAGGAAATAGACTGACATTACACAGAACGGCATCCTGGGATATGACCTCACAGGCATGATGGAAATAGACACTGCACAGAACGACATGCTGGGAAATGACCTCAGAGGCATGATGGAAATAGACACTGCACAGAACGGCATCCTGGGAAATGACCTCACAGTCATGATGGAAAGAGACACTACACAAAACGGTATCCTGGGAAATGACCTCACAGACATGATGGAAATAGACACTGCACAAAGAAGCATCCTGGGAAATGACCTCACAGGCATGATGGAAATAGACGCTAGACAGAACGGCATCCTGGGAAATGACCTCAAAGGCATGATGGAAAGAGACACTACACAGAACGGTATCCTGGGAAATGACCTCACAGACATGATGGAAATAGACACTGCACAAAGAAGCATCCTGGGAAATGACCTCACAGGCATGATGGAAATAGACACTGCACAGAAGGTCATCCTGGGAAATGTAGTTTTTAATAGAGACACTACAGAGAAAGGCATCCTGGGAATTGTAGTTTTTAATAGAGAGACACTACAGAGAAAGGCATCCTGGTAAATGTAGTCTTTAATAGAGAGACACTACACAGAGAGGCATCCTGGGAAATGACCTGACATGCATGTAGGAATTAGACTGACATTACACAGAACGGCATCCTGGGAAATGACCTCACAGGCATGATGGAAATAGATACTACACAGAACGGTATCCTGGGAAAAGACCTCACAGACATGATGGAAATAGACACTGCAAAAAGAAGCATCCTGGGAAATGACCTCGCAGGCATGATGGAAATAGACACTACACAGAACGGCATCCTGGGAAATGACCTCAAAGGCATGATGGAAATAGACACTGCAAGAACGGCATCCTGGGAATTGAACTCACAGGCATGATGGTAAAGGACACTACACAGAACGGCATCCTGGAAAATGACCTCACAAGCATGATGGAAATAGACACTACATAGAACTGCATCCTGGGAAATGACCTCACAGACATGATGGAAATAGACACTGCACAGAACGGCATCCTGGGAAATGACCTCACAGGCATGATGGAAAGAGACACTACACAGAACGGTATCCTGGGAAATGACCTCACAGACATGATGGAAATAGACACTGCACAAAGAAGCATCCTGGGAAATGACCTCACAGGCATGATGGAAATAGACACTAGACAGAACGGCATCCTGGGAAATGACCTCACAGGCATGATGGAAATAGACACTGCACAGAACGGCATCCAGGGAAATGACCTCAAAGGCATGATGGAAATGGACACTACACAGAACGGCATCCTGGAAAATGACCTCACAGGCATGATGGAAGTAAACACTGCACAGAAGGCCATCCTGGGATATGACCTTACAGGCATGATGGAAATAGACACTGCACAGAAGGACATCCTGGGAAATGTAGTTTTTAATAGAGACACTACATAGAAAGGCATCCTGGGAAATGTAGTTTTTAATAGAGAGACACTACAGAGAAAGGCACCCTGGTAAATGTAGTCTTTAATAGAGAGACACTACACAGAGAGGCATCCTGGGAAATGACCTGACATGCATGTAGGAAATAGACTGACATTACACAGAACAGCATCTTGGGAAATGACCTCACAGGCACGATGGAAATAGATACTACACAGAACGGCATCCTGGGAAATAACCTCACAGACATGATTGAAATAGACACTGCACAGAGAAGCATCCTGGGAAATGACCTCACAGGCATGATGGAAATAGACACTACACAGAACGTCATCCTGGGAAATGACCTCAGAGGCATGATGGAAATAGACACTGCACAGAAGGTCATCCTGGGATATGTAGTTTTTAATAGAGACACTACAGAGAAAGGCATCCTGGGAAATGTAGTTTTTAATAGAGAGACACTACAGAGAAAGGCATCCTGGTAAATGTAGTCTTTAATACATAGACACTACACAGAGACGCATCCAGGGCAATGACCTCACAGGCATGATGGAAAGAGACACTACACAGAACGGTGTCCTGTGAAATGACCTCAAAGACATGATGGTAATGGACACTACACAGAACGGCATCCTGGAAAATGACATCACAGGCATGATGGAAGTAAACTTTGCACAGAACGGCATCCTGGGAAATGACCTCACATGCATGATGGAAATAGGCACTGCACAGAATGTAACTCTGAGAAATGTAGTTTTTAATAGAGACAATACAGAGAAAGGCCTCCTGGGAAATGTAGTTTTTAATAGAGAGACACTACAGAGAAAGGCATCCTGGTAAATGTAGTCTTTAATACATAGACACTACACAGAGACGCAACCAGGGAAATGACCTCACAGGCATGATGGAAATAGACTGACACTACACAGAACTGCATCCTGGGAAATGACCTCACAGGTATGATGGCAATAGACACTGCACAGAACGGCATCCTGGGAAATGACCTCACAGGCATGATGGAAATGGACACTACACAGAACGGCATCATTGAATATGTCATCACAGGCATGATGGAAGTAAACACTGCACAGAACGGCATCCTGTGAAATGACCTCACAGACATGATGGAAATAGACACTCTACAGAAGGTCATCCTGGGAAATGTAGATTTTAATAGAGACACTACAGAGAAAGGCATCCTGGGAAGTGTAGTTTTTAATAGAGAGACACTACAGAGAAAGGCATCCTGGTAAATGTAGTCTTTAATAGAGAGACACTACACAGAGAGGCATCCTGGGAAATGACCTCACAGGCATGATGGAAATAGACTGACACTACACAGAATGGCATCCTGGGAAATGACCTCACAGTTATAATGGAAATCGACACTGCACAGAACGGCATCCTGGGAAATGACCTAAAAGGCATGATGGAAATAGACACTGAACAGAACGGCATCCTGGGAAATGACCTCACAGGCATGATGGAAATGGATACTACACAGAACGGCATCCTGGAAAATGACCTCACAGGCATGATGGAAGTAAACACTGCACAGAACGGCATCCTGTGAAATGACCTCACAGGCATGATGGAAATAGACACTGCACAGAAGGTCATCCTGGGATATGTAGTTTTTAATAGAGACACTACAGAGAAAGGCATCCTGGGAAATGTAGTTTTTAATAGAGAGACACTACAGAGAAAGGCATCCTGGTAAATGTAGTCTTTAATAGAGAGACACTACACAGAGAGGCATCCTTGGAAATGAACTCACATGCATGTAGGAAATAGACTGAAATTACACAGAACGGCATCCTGGGATATGACCTCACAGGCATGAGGGAAATAGACACTGCACAGAACGGCATCCAGGGAAATGACCTCACAGGCATGATGGAAAGAGACACTACACAGAACGGTATCCTGGGAAATGACCTCACAGACATGATGGAAATAGACACTGCACAAAGAAGCATCCTGGGAAATGACCTCACAGACATGTTGGAAATACACACTACACAGAACGGCATCCTGGGAAATGACCTCAAAGTCATGATGGAAATAGACACTGCAAGAACGGCATCCAGGGAAATGACCTCACAGGCATGATGGTAATGGACACTACACAGAACGGCATCTGGAAAATACCTCACAGGCATGATGTATTTAAACATTGCACAGTACGGCATCCTGGTAAATGACCTCACAGGCATGATGGAAATAGGCACCGCACAGAATGTAAGTGTGAGATATGTAGTTTTTAATAGAGACACTACAGAGAAAGGCATCCTGGGAAATGTAGTTTTTAATACATAGACACTACACAGAGACGCATCCAGGGAAATGACCTCACAGGCATGATGGAAATAGACTGACACTACACAAAACGGCATCCTGGGAAATGACCTCACAGGCATGATGGAAGTAAACATTGCACAGAACGGCATCCTGGGAAAAGACCTCACATGCATGATGGAAATAGGCACTGCACAGAATGTAACTCTGAGAAATGTAGTTTTTAATAGAGACAATACAGAGAAAGGCCTCCTGGGAAATGTAGTTTTTAATAGAGAGACACTACAGAGAAAGGCATCCTGGTAAATGTAGTCTTTAATACATAGACACTACACAGAGACGCATCCAGGGAAATGACCTCACAAGCATGATGGAAATAGACTGACACTACACAGAACGGCATCCTGGGAAATGACCTCACAGGCATGATGGAAATGGACACTACACAGAACGGCATCCTTGAATATGTCCTCACAGGCATGATGGAAGTAAACACTGCACAGAACGGCATCCTGTGAAATGACCTCACAGACATGATGGAAATAGACACTCTACAGAAGGTCATCCTGGGAAATGTAGATTTTAAAAGAGACACTACAGAGAAAGGCATCCTGGGAAGTGTAGTTTTTAATAGAGAGACACTACAGAGAAAGGCATCCTGGTAAATGTAGTCTTTAATAGAGAGACACTACACAGAGAGGCATCATGGGAAATGACCTCACAGGCATGATGGAAATAGACTGACACTACACAGAACGGCATCCTGGGAAATGACCTCACAGTTATAATGGAAATCGACACTGCACAGAACGGCATCCTGGGAAATGACCTAAAAGGCATGATGGAAATAGACACTGAACAGAACGGCATCCTGGGATAGGACCTCACAGGCATGATGGAAATAGACACTGCACAGAACGGCATCCTGGGAAATGACCTCACAGGCATGATGGAAAAAGACACTGCACAGAGAGGCATCCTGGGAAATGACCTCACAGGCATGATGGAAATAGACACTGCACAGAACGGCATCCTGGGAAATGACCAAACAGGCATGATGGAAATAGACACTGCACAGAACGGCATCCTAGGAAATGACCTCACAGGCATGATGGAAATAGACTCTGCACAGAGAGGCATCCTGGGGTATGACCTCACAGGCATGATGGAAATAGACACTGCACAGAGAGGCGTCCTGTGAAATGACTTCACAGGCATGATGGAATTAGACACTGCACAGAGAGGCATCCTGGGAATTGACCTCACAGACATGATGGAAATAGACACTGCACAGAACGTCATCCTGGGAAATGTAGTTTTTAATAGAGACACTACAGAGAAAGGCAACCTGGGAAATGTAGTTTTTAAAAGAGAGACACTACAGAGAAAGGCATCCTGGGAAATGTCCTCACAGGCATGATGGAAATAGACACTACACAGAACGGCATCCTGGGAAATGACCTCAAAGACATGATGGAAATAGACACTGCAAGAACGGCATCCTGGGAAATGACCTCACAGGCATGATGGTAATGGACACTACAGAGAACGGCATCCTGGAAAATGACCTCACAGGCATGATGGATTAAACATTGCACAGAACGGCATCCTGGGAAATGACCTCACATGCATGATGGAAATAGGCACTGCACAGTATGTAAGTCTGAGAAATGTAGTTTTTAATAGAGACACTACAGAGAAGGGCATCCTGGGAAATGTAGTTTTTAATAGAGAGACACTACAGAGAAAGGCATCCTGGTAAATGTAGTATTTAATAGAGAGACACTACACAGAGAGGCATCCTTGGAAATGAACTCACATGCATGTAGGAAATAGACTGAAATTACACAGAACGGCATCCTGGGATATGACCTCACAGGCATGATGGAAATAGACACTGCACAGAACGGCATCCTGGGAAATGACCTCACAGGCATGATGGAAATAGGCACTGCACAGAATGTAAGTGTGAGAAATGTAGTTTTCAATAGAGACACTACAGAGAAAGGCATCCTGGGAAATGTAGTTTTTAATACATAGACACTACACAGAGACGCATCCAGGGAAATGACCTCACAGGCATGATGAAATAGACTGACACTACACAAAACGGCATCCTGGGAAATGACCTCACAGGCATGATGGAAATAGACACTGCACAGAACGGCATCCTGTGAAATGACCTCACAGGTATGGTGGAAATAGACACTGCACAGAAGGTCATCCTGGGAAATGTAGTTATTAATAGAGACACTACAGAGAAAGGCATCCTGGGAAATGTAGTTTTTAATAGAGAGACACTATAGAGAAAGTCATCCTGGTAAATGTAGTCTTTAATAGAGAGACACTACAAAGAGAGGCATCCTGGGAAATGAACTCACATGCATGTAGGAAATAGACTGACATTACACAGAACGGCATCCTGGGATATGACCTCACAGGCATGATGGAAATAGACACTGCACAGAACGACATGCTGGGAAATGACCTCACAGGAATGATGGAAATAGACACTGCACAGAACGGCATCGTGGAAAATGACCTCAAAGGCATGATGGAAATAGACACTGCACAGAACGGCATCCTGGGAAATGACCTCACAGGCATGATGGAAAGAGACACTACACAGAACGGTATCCTGGGAAATGACCTCACAGACATGATGGAAATAGACACTGCACAAAGAAGCATCCTGGGAAATGACCTCACAGGCATGATGGAAATAGACACTAGACAGAACGGCTCCTGGGAAATGACCTCACAGGCATGATGGAAATAGACACTACACAGAACGGCATCCAGGGAAATGACCTCACAGGCATGATGGAAGTAAACACTGCACAGAAGGGCATCCTGGGAAATGACCTTACAGGCATGATGGAAGTAAACACTGCACAGAAGGGCATCCTGGGAAATGACCTCACAGGCATGATGGAAATAGATACTACACAGAACGGTATCCTGGGAAATGACCTCACAGACATGATGGAAATAGACAAAGCAAAAAGAAGCATCCTGGGAAATGACCTCACAGGCATGATGGAATAGACACTACACAGAACGGCATCCTGGGAAATGACCTCAAAGGCATGATGGAAATAGACACTGCAAGAACGGAATCCTGGGAATTGACCTCACAGGCATGATGGTAAAGGACACTACACAGAACGGCATCCTGGAAAATGACCTCACAAGCATGATGGAAATAGACACTACACAGAACTGCATCCTGGGAAATGACCTCACAGGCATGATGGAAATAGACACTGCACAGAACGGCATCCTGGGAAATGACCTCACAGGCATGATGGAAAGAGACACTACACAGAACGGTATCCTGGGAAATGACCTCACAGACATGATCGAAATAGACACTGCACAAAGAAGCATCCTGGGAAATGACCTCACAGGCATGATGGAAATAGACACTAGACAGAAAGGCATCCAGGGAAATGACCTCACAGGCATGATGGAAGTAAACACTGTTCAGAAGGGCATCCTGGGAAATGACCTTACAGGCATGATGGAAGTAAACACTGCACAGAAGGGCAACCTGGGAAATGACCTTACAGGCATGATGGAAATAGACACTGCACAGAAGGTCATCCTGGGAAATGTAGTTTTTAATAGAGACACTACATAGAAAGGCATCCTGGGAAATGTAGTTTTTAATAGAGAGAAACTACAGAGAAAGGCATCCTGGTATATGTAGTCTTTAATAGAGATACACTACACAGACAGGCATCCTGGGAAATGACCTCACAGGCATGATGGAAATAGACACTGCACAGAACGGCATCCAGGGAAATGACCTCACAGGCATGATGGAAATGGACACTACACAGAACGGCATCCTGGAAAATGACCTCACAGGCATGATGGAAGTAAACACTGCACAGAAGAGCATCCTGGGAAATGTAGTTTTTAATAGAGACACTACATAGAAAGGCATCCTGGGAAATGTAGTTTTTAATAGAGAGACACTACAGAGAAAGGCATCCTGGTAAATGTAGTCTTTAATAGAGAGACACTACACAGAGAGGCATCCTGGGAAATGACCTGACATGCATGTAGGAATTAGACTGACATTACACAGAACAGCATCCTGGGAAATGACCTCACAGGCATGATGGAAATAGATACTACACAGAACGGCATCCTGGGAAATGACCTCACAGACATGATTGAAATAGACACTGCACAGAGAAGCATCCTGGGAAATGACCTCGCAGGCATGATGGAAATGGACACTACACAGAACGGCATCCTGGAATATGACCTCACAGGCATGATGGAATTAAACACTGCACAGAACGGCATCCTGTGAAATGACCTCACAGGCATGATGGAAATAGACACTGCACAGAAGGTCATCCTGGGAAATGTAGTTTTTAATAGAGACACTACAGAGAAAGGCATCCTGGGAAATGTAGTTTTTAAGAGAGAGACACTACAAGAGAGGCATCCTGGGAAATGAACTCACATGCATGTAGGAAATAGACTGACATTATACAGAACGGCATCCTGGGATATGACCTCACAGGCAGTATGGAAATAGACATTGCACAGAACAACATCCTGGGAAATGACCTCACAGGCATGATGGAAATAGATACTGCACAGAATGGCATCCTGGGAAATGACCTCACAGGCATGATGGAAAAGGACAGTACACAGAACGGTATCCTGGGAAATGACCTCACAGACATGATGGAAATAGACACTGCACAAAGAAGCATCCTGGGAAATGACCTCACAGGTATGATGGAAATAGACAATACACAGAACGGTATCCTGGGAAATGACCTCAAAGGAATGATGGAAATAGACGCTAGACAGAACGGCATCCAGGGAAATGACCTCACAGGCATGATGGAAGTAAACACTGCACAGAAGGGCATCCTGGGAAATGACTTTACAGGCATGATGGAAATAGACACTGCACAGAAGGTCATCCTGGGAAATGTAGTTTTTAATAGAGACACTACATAGAAAGGCATCCTGGGAAATGTAGTTTTTATTAGACTGACACTACAGAGAAAGGCATCCTGGTATATGTAGTCTTTAATAGAGATACACTACACAGACAGGAATCCTGGGAAATGACCTCACAGGCATGATGGAAATGGACACTACACAGAACGGCATCCTGGAAAATGACCTCACAGGCATGATGGAAGTAAACACTGCACAGAAGGGCATCCTGGGAAATGACCTTACAGGCATGATGGAAATAGACACTGCACAGAAGGTCATCCTGGGAAATGTAGTTTTTAATAGAGACACTACATAGAAAGGCATCCTGGGAAATGTAGTTTTTAATAGAGAGACACTACAGAGAAAGGCATCCTGGTAAATGTAGTCTTTAATAGAGAGACACTACACAGAGAGGCATCCTGGAAAATGACCTGACATGCATGTAGGAATTAGACTGACATTACACAGAACAGCATCCTGAGAAATGACCTCACAGGCATGATGGAAATAGATACTACACATAACGGCATCCTGGGAAATGACCTCAGAGACATGATTGAAATAGACACTGCACAGAGAAGCATCCTGGGAAATGACCTCGCAGGCATGATGGAAATGGACACTACACAGAACGGCATCCTGGAATATGACCTCACAGGCATGATGGAAGTAAACACTGCACAGAACGGCATCCTGTGAAATGACCTCACAGGCATGATGGAAATAGACACTGCACAGAAGGTCATCCTGGGAAATGTAGTTTTTAATAGAGACACTACAGAGAAAGGTATCCTGGGAAATGTAGTTTTTAATAGAGAGACACTACAGAGAAAGGCATCCTGGTAAATGTTGTCTTTAAGAGAGAGACACTACACAGAGAGGCATCCTGGGAAATGAACTCACATGCATGTAGGAAATAGACTGACATTATACAGAACGGCATCCTGGGATATGACCTCACAGGCAGGATGGAAATAGACATTGCACAGAACAACATCCTGGGAAATGACCTCACAGGCATGATGGAAATAGACACTGCAAAGAATGGCATCCTGGGAAATGACCTCACAGGCATGATGGAAAGAGACACTACACAGAACGGTATCCTGGGAAATGACCTCACAGACATGATGGAAATAGATACTAGACAGAACGGCATCCAGGGAAATGACCTCACAGGCATGATGGAAGTAAACACTGCACAGAAGGGCATCCTGGGAAATTACCTTACAGGCATGATGGAAATAAACACTGCACAGAAGGGCATCCTTGGAAATGACCTTACAGGAATGATGGAAATAGACACTGCACAGAAGGTCATCCTGGGAAATGTAGTTTTTAATAGAGACACTACATAGAAAGGCATCCTGGGAAATGTAGTTTTTAATAGAGAGACACTACAGAGAAAGGCATCCTGGTATATGTAGTCTTTAATAGAGATACACTACACAGACAGGCATCCTGGGAAATGACCTCACAGGCATGATGGAAATAGACACTGCACAGAACGGCATCCAGGGAAATGACCTCACAGGCATGATGGAAATGGACACTACACAGAACGGCATCCTGGAAAATGACCTCACAGGCATGATGGAAGTAAACACTGTACAGAAGGGCATCCTGGGAAATGACCTTACAGGCATGATGGAAATAGACACTGCACAGAAGGTCATCCTGGGAAATGTAGTTTTTAATAGAGACACTACATAGAAAGGCATCCTGGGAAATGTAGTTTTTAATAGAGAGACACTACAGAGAAAGGCATCCTGGTAAATGTAGTCTTTAATAGAGAGACACTACACAGAGAGGCATCCTGGGAAATGACCTGACATGCATGTAGGAATTAGACTGACATTACACAGAACAGCATCCTGGGAATTGACCTCACAGGCATGATGGAAATAGATACTACACATAACGGCATCCTGGGAAATGACCTCACAGACATGATTGAAATAGACACTGCACAGAGAAGCATCCTGGGAAATGACCTCGCAGGCATGATGGAAATGGACACTACACAGAACGGCATCCTGGAATATGACCTCACAGGCATGATGGAAGTAAACACTGCACAGAACGGCATCCTGTGAAATGACCTCACAGGCATGATGGAAATAGACACTGCACAGAAGGTCATCCTGGGAAATGTAGTTTTTAATAGAGACACTACAGAGAAAGGCATCCTGGGAAATGTAGTTTTTAATAGAGAGACACTACAGAGAAAGGCATCCTGGAAAATATAGTCTTTAATAGAGAGACACTACACGGAGAGGCATCATGGGAAATGACCTCACATGCATGATGGAAATAGACTGACACTACACAGACCGGCATCCTGGGATATGACCTCACAGGCATGATGGACATAGACACTGCAAAGAACGGCATCCTGGGAAATGACCTCACAGACATGATGGAAATAGACACTGCACAGAGAAGCATCCTGGGAACTGACCTCACAGGCATGATGGAAATAGACACTACACAGAACTGCATCCTGGGAAATGACCTCACAGGCATGATGGAAATAGACACTGCACAGAACGGCATCCTGGGAAATATCCTCACAGGCATGATGAAAAGAGACACTACACAGAACGGTATCCTGGGAAATGACCTCACAGACATGATGGAAATAGACACTGCACAAAGAAGCATCCTGGGAAATGACCTCACAGGCATGATGGAAATAGACACTACATAGAACGGCATCCTGGGAAATGACCTCAAAGGCATGATGGAAATAGACACTGCAAGAACGGCATCCTGGGAAATGACGTCACAGGCATGGTGGTAATGGACACTACACAGAACGGCATCCTGGAAAATGACCTCACAGGCAAGATGGATTAAACATTGCACAGAACGGCATCCTGGGAAATGACCTCACATGCATGATGGAAATAGGCACTGCACAGAAGGTAAGTCTGAGAAATGTAGTTTTTAATAGAGAGACACTACAGAGAAAGTCATCCTGGTAAATGTAGTCTTTAATACATAGACACTACACAGAGACGCATCCAGGGAAATAACCTCACAGGCATGATGGAAATAGACTGACACTACACAGAACTGCATCCTGGGAAATGACCTCACAGGTATGATGGAAGTAGACACTGCACAGAACGGCATCCTGGGAAATGACCTCACAGGCATGATGGAAATGGATACTACACAGAACGGCATCATTGAATATGTCCTCACAGGCATGATGGAAGTAAACACTGCACAGAAAGGCATCCTGTGAAATGACCTCACAGACATGATGGAAATAGACACTCTACAGAAGGTCATCCTGGGAAATGTAGATTTTAATAGAGACACTACAGAGAAAGGCATCCTGGGAAGTGTAGTTTTTAATAGAGAGACACTACAGAGAAAGGCATCCTGGTAAATGTAGTCTTTAATAGAGAGACACTACACAGAGAGGCATCATGGGAAATGACCTCACATGCATGATGGAAATAGACTGACACTACACAGACCGGCATCCTGGGATATGACCTCACAGGCATGATGGACATAGACACTGCAAAGAACGGCATCCTGGGAAATGACCTCACAGACATGATGGAAATAGACACTGCACAGAGAAGCATCCTGGGAACTGACCTCACAGGCATGATGGAAATAGACACTACACAGAACTGCATCCTGGGAAATGACCTCACAGGCATTATGGAAATAGACACTGCACAGAACGGCATCCTGGGAAATATCCTCACAGGCATGATGGAAAGAGACACTACACAGAACGGTATCCTGGGAAATGAACTCACAGACATGATGGAAATAGACACTGCACAAAGAAGCATCCTGGGAAATGACCTCACAGGCATGATGGAAATAGACACTACATAGAACGGCATCCTGGGAAATGACCTCAAAGGCATGATGGAAATAGACACTGCAAGAACGGCATCCTGGGAAATGACGTCACAGGCATGGTGGTAATGGACACTACACAGAACGGCATCCTGGAAAATGACCTCACAGGCAAGATGGATTAAACATTGCACAGAACGGCATCCTGGGAAATGACCTCACATGCATGATGGAAATAGGCACTGCACAGAATGTAAGTCTGAGAAATGTAGTTTTTGATAGAGACACTACAGAGAAGGGCATCCTGGGAAATGTAGTTTTTAATAGAGAGACACTAAAGAGAAAGGCATCCTGGCAAATGTAGTCTTTAATACATAGACACAACACAGAGACGCATCCAGGGAAATATCCTCACAGGCATTATGGAAATAGACAGACACTACGCAGAACTGCATCCTGGGAAATGACCTCACAGGCATGATGGAAATAGACACTGCACAGAACGGCATCCTGGGAAATGACCTCACAGGCATGATGGAAATGGATACTACACAGAACGGCATCCTGGAAAATGACCTCACAGGCATGATGGAAGTAAACACTGCACAGAACGGCATCCTGGGAAATGACATCACAGGCATGATGGAAAGAGACACTACACAGAACGTTATCCTGGGAAATGACATCACAGACATGATGGAAATAGACACTGCACAAAGAAGCATCCTGGGAAATGACCTCACAGGCATGATGGAAATAGACACTACACAGAACGGCATCCTGGGAAATGACCTCACAGGTATGATGGAAATAGACACTGCACAGAACGGCATCCTGGGAAATGACCTCACAGGCATGATGGAAATGGACACTACACAGAACGGCATCATTGAATATGTCATCACAGGCATGATGGAAGTAAACACTGCACAGAACGGCATCCTGTGAAATGACCTCACAGACATGATGGAAATAGACACTCTACAGAAGGTCATCCTGGGAAATGTAGATTTTAATAGAGACACTACAGAGAAAGGCATCCTGGGAAGTGTAGTTTTTAATAGAGAGACACTACAGAGAAAGGCATCCTGGTAAATGTAGTCTTTAATAGAGAGACACTACACAGAGAGGCATCATGGGAAATGACCTCACAGGCATGATGGAAATAGACTGACACTACACAGAACGGCATCCTGGGAAATGACCTCACAGTTATAATGGAAATCGACACTGCACAGAACGGCATCCTGGGAAATGACCTAAAAGGCATGATGGAAATAGACACTGAACAGAACGGCATCCTGGGAAATGACCTCACAGGCATGATGGAAATCGACACTGCACAGAACGGCATCCTGGGAAATGACCTCACAGGCATGATGGAAAAAGACACTGCACAGAGAGGCATCCTGGGAAATGACCTCACAGGCATGATGGAAATAGACACTGCACAGAAGGGCATCCTGGGAAATGACCTCACAGGCATGATGGAAATAGACACTGCACAGAAGGGCATCCTGGGACATGACCTCACAGGCATGATGGAAAAAGACACTGCACAGAGAGGCATCCTGGGAAATGACCTCACAGGCATGATGGAAATAGACACTGCACAGAACGGCATCCTGGGAAATGTAGTTTTTAATAGAGACACTACAGAGAAAGGCAACCTGGGAAATGTAGTTTTTAAAAGAGAGACACTACAGAGAAAGGCATCCTGGTAAATGACCTCACAGGCATGATGGAAATAGACTGACACTACACAGACCGGCATCCTGGGATATGACCTCACAGGCATGATGGACATAGACACTGCAAAGAACGGCATCCTGGGAAATGACCTCACAGACATGATGGAAATAGACACTGCACAGAGAAGCATCCTGGGAACTGACCTCACAGGCATGATGGAAATAGACACTACACAGAACTGCATCCTGGGAAATATCCTCACAGGCATGATGGAAAGAGACACTACACAGAACGGTATCCTGGGAAATGACCTCACAGACATGATGGAAATAGACACTGCACAAAGAAGCATCCTGGGAAATGACCTCACAGGCATGATGGAAATATACACTACATAGAACGGCATCCTGGGAAATGACCTCAAAGGCATGATGGAAATAGACACTACATAGAACGGCATCCTGGGAAATGACCTCAAAGGCATGATGGAAGTAAACACTGCACAGAACGGCATCCTGTGAAATGACCTCACAGACATGATGGAAATAGACACTCTACAAAAGGTCATCCTGGGAAATGTAGATTTTAATAGAGACACTACAGAGAAAGGCATCCTGGGAAGTGTAGTTTTTAATAGAGAGACACTACAGAGAAAGGCATCCTGGTAAATGTAGTCTTTAATAGAGAGACACTACACAGAGAGGCATCATGGGAAATGACCTCACATGCATGATGGAAATAGACTGACACTACACAGACCGGCATCCTGGGATATGACCTCACAGGCATGATGGACATAGACACTGCAAAGAACGGCATCCTGGGAAATGACCTCACAGACATGATGGAAATAGACACTGCACAGAGAAGCATCCTGGGAACTGACCTCACAGGCATGATGGAAATAGACACTACACAGAACTGCATCCTGGGAAATGACCTCACAGGCATTATGGAAATAGACACTGCACAGAACGGCATCCTGGGAAATATCCTCACAGGCATGATGGAAAGAGACACTACACAGAACGGTATCCTGGGAAATGACCTCACAGACATGATGGAAATAGACACTGCACAAAGAAGCATCCTGGGAAATGACCTCACAGGCATGATGGAAATAGACACTACATAGAACGGCATCCTGGGAAATGACCTCAAAGGCATGATGGAAATAGACACTGCAAGAACGGCATCCTGGGAAATGACGTCACAGGCATGGTGGTAATGGACACTACACAGAACGGCATCCTGGAAAATGACCTCACAGGCAAGATGGATTAAACATTGCACAGAACGGCATCCTGGGAAATGACCTCACATGCATGATGGAAATAGGCACTGCACAGAATGTAAGTCTGAGAAATGTAGTTTTTGATAGAGACACTACAGAGAAGGGCATCCTGGGAAATGTAGTTTTTAATAGAGAGACACTAAAGAGAAAGGCATCTTGGTAAATGTAGTCTTTAATACATAGACACAACACAGAGACGCATCCAGGGAAATATCCTCACAGGCATTATGGAAATAGACAGACACTACGCAGAACTGCATCCTGGGAAATGACCTCACAGGCATGATGGAAATAGACACTGCACAGAACGGCATCCTGGGAAATGACCTCACAGGCATGATGGAAATGGATACTACACAGAACGGCATCCTGGAAAATAACCTCACAGGCATGATGGAAGTAAACACTGCACAGAACGGCATCCTGGGAAATGACATCACAGGCATGATGGAAAGAGACACTACACAGAACGTTATCCTGGGAAATGACATCACAGACATGATGGAAATAGACACTGCACAAAGAAGCATCCTGGGAAATGACCTCACAGGCATGATGGAAATAGACACTAAACAGAACGGCATCTTGGGAAATGACCTCACAGGTATGATGGAAATAGACACTGCACAGAACGGCATCCTGGGAAATGACCTCACAGGCATGATGGAAATGGACACTACACAGAATGGCATCATTGAATATGTCCTCACAGGCATGATGGAAGTAAACACTGCATAGAACGGCATCCTGTGAAATGACCTCACAGACATGATGGAAATAGACACTCTACAGAAGGTCATCCTGGGAAATGTAGATTTTAATAGAGACACTACAGAGAAAGGCATCCTGGGAAGTGTAGTTTTTAATAGAGAGACACTACAGAGAAAGGCATCCTGGTAAATGTAGTCTTTAATAGAGAGACACTACACAGAGAGGCATCATGGGAAATGACCTCACAGGCATGATGGAAATAGACTGACACTACACAGAACGGCATCCTGGGAAATGACCTCACAGTTATAATGGAAATTGACACTGCGCAGAACGGCATCCTGGGAAATGACCTAAAAGGCATGATGGAAATAGACACTGAACAGAACGGCATCCTGGGAAATGACCTCACAGGCATGATGGAAATAGACACTGCACAGAACGGCATCCTGGGAAATGACCTCACAGGCATGATGGAAAAAGACACTGCACAGAGAGGCATCCTGGGAAATGACCTCACAGGCATGATGGAAATAGACACTGCACAGAAGGGCATCCTGGGAAATGACCTCACAGGCATGATGGAAATAGACACTGCACAGAACGGCATCCTGGGAAATGACCTCACAGGCATGATGGAAATAGACTCTGCACAGAGAGGCATCCTGGGGTATGACCTCACAGGCATGATGGAAAAAGACACTGCACAGAGAGGCATCCTGTGAAATGACTTCACAGGCATGATGGAAAAAGACACTGCACAGAGAGACATCCTGGGAAATGACCTCACAGACATGATGGAAATAGACACTGCACAGAACGGCATCCTGGGAAATGACCTCACAGATATGATGGAAATAGACACTGCACAGAACGGCATCCTGGGAAATGTAGTTTTTAATAGAGACACTACAGAGAAAGGCAACCTGGGAAATGTAGTTTTTAAAAGAGAGACACTACAGAGAAAGGCATCCTGGGAAATGACCTCACAGGCATGATGGAAATAGACTGACACTACACAGACCGGCATCCTGGGATATGACCTCACAGGCATGATGGACATAGACACTGCAAAGAACGGCATCCTGGGAAATGACCTCACAGACATGATGGAAATAGACACTGCACAGAGAAGCATCCTGGGAACTGACCTCACAGGCATGATGGAAATAGACACTACACAGAACTGCATCCTGGGAAATGACCTCACAGGCATGATGGAAATAGACACTGCACAGAACGGCATCCTGGGAAATATCCTCACAGGCATGATGGAAAGAGACACTACACAGAACGGTATCCTGGGAAATGACCTCACAGACATGATGGAAATAGACACTGCACAAAGAAGCATCCTGGGAAATGACCTCACAGGCATGATGGAAATAGACACTACATAGAACGGCATCCTGGGAAATGACCTTAAAGGCATGATGGAAATAGACACTGCAAGAACGGCATCCTGGGAAATGACGTCACAGGCATGGTGGTAATGGACACTACACAGAACGGCATCCTGGAAAATGACCTCACAGGCAAGATGGATTAAACATTGCACAGAACGGCACCTGGGAAATGACCACACATGCATGATGGAAATAGGCACTGCACAGAATGTAAGTCTGAGAAATGTAGTTTTTGATAGAGACACTACAGAGAAGGGCATCCTGGGAAATGTAGTTTTTAATAGAGAGACACTAAAGAGAAAGGCATCCTGTTAAATGTAGTCTTTAATACATAGACACAACACAGAGACGCATCCAGGGAAATATCCTCACAGGCATTATGGAAATAGACAGACACTACGCAGAACTGCATCCTGGGAAATGACCTCACAGGCATGATGGAAATAGACACTGCACAGAACGGCATCCTGGGAAATGATCTCACAGGCATGATGGAAATGGATACTACACAGAACGGCATCCTGGAAAATGACCTCACAGGCATGATGGAAGTAAACACTGCACAGAACGGCATCCTGGGAAATGACATCACAGGCATGATGGAAAGAGACACTACACAGAACGTTATCCTGGGAAATGACATCACAGACATGATGGAAATAGACACTGCACAAAGAAGCATCCTGGGAAATGACCTCACAGGCATGATGGAAATGGACACTACACAGAACGGCATCATTGAATATGTCCTCACAGGCATGATGGAAGTAAACACTACACAGAAAGGCATCCTGTGAAATGACCTCACAGACATGATGGAAATAGACACTCTACAGAAGGTCATCCTGGGAAATGTAGATTTTAATAGAGACACTACAGAGAAAGGCATCCTGGGAAGTGTAGTTTTTAATAGAGAGACACTACAGAGAAAGGCATCCTGGTAAATGTAGTCTTTAATAGAGAGACACTACACAGAGAGGCATCATGGGAAATGACCTCACAGGCATGATGGAAATAGACTGACACTACACAGAACGGCATCCTGGGAAATGACCTCACAGTTATAATGGAAATCGACACTGCACAGAACGGCATCCTGGGAAATGACCTAAAAGGCATGATGGAAATAGACACTGAACAGAACGGCATCCTGGGAAATGACGTCACAGGCATGATGGAAATAGACACTGCACAGAACGGCATCCTGGGAAATGACCTCACAGGCATGACGGAAAAAGACAATGCACAGAGAGGCATCCTGGGAAATGACCTCACAGGCATGATGGAAATAGACACTGCACAGAAGGGCATCCTGGGAAATGACCTCACAGGCATGATGGAAATAGACACTGCACAGAAGGGCATCCTGGGACATGACCTCACAGGCATGATGGAAAAAGACACTGCACAGAGAGGCATCCTGGGAAATGACCTCACAGGCATGATGGAAATAGACACTGCACAGAACGGCATCCTGGGAAATGTAGTTTTTAATAGAGACACTACAGAGAAAGGCAACCTGGGAAATGTAGTTTTTAAAAGAGAGACACTACAGAGAAAGGCATCCTGGGAAATGACCTCACAGGCATGATGGAAATAGACTGACACTACACAGACCGGCATCCTGGGATATGACCTCACAGGCATGATGGACATAGACACTGCAAAGAACGGCATCCTGGGAAATGACCTCACAGACATGATGGAAATAGACACTGCACAGAGAAGCATCCTGGGAACTGACCTCACAGGCATGATGGAAATAGACACTACACAGAACTGCATCCTGGGAAATGACCTCACAGGCATGATGGAAATAGACACTGCACAGAACGGCATCCTGGGAAATATCCTCACAGGCATGATGGAAAGAGACACTACACAGAACGGTATCCTGGGAAATGACCTCACAGACATGATGGAAATAGACACTGCACAAAGAAGCATCCTGGGAAATGACCTCACAGGCATGATGGAAATAGACACTACATAGAACGGCATCCTGGGAAATGACCTCAAAGGCATGATGGAAATAGACACTGCAAGAACGGCATCCTGGGAAATGACGTCACAGGCATGGTGGTAATGGACACTACACAGAACGGCATCCTGGAAAATGACCTCACAGGCAAGATGGATTAAACATTTCACAAAACGGCATCCTGGGAAATGACCTCACATGCATGATGGAAATAGGCACTGCACAGAATGTAAGTCTGAGAAATGTAGTTTTTGATAGAGACACTACAGAGAAGGGCATCCTGGGAAATGTAGTTTTTAATAGAGAGACACTAAAGAGAAAGGCATCCTGGTAAATGTAGTCTATAATACATAGACACAACACAGAGACGCATCCAGGGAAATATCCTCACAGGCATTATGGAAATAGACAGACAATACGCAGAACCGCATCCTGGGAAATGACCTCACAGGCATGATGGAAATAGAAACTGCACAGAACGGCATCCTGGGAAATGACCTCACAGGCATGATGGAAATAGACACTGCACAGAACGGCATCCTGGGAAATATCCTCACAGGCATGATGGAAAGAGACACTACACAGAACGGTATCCTGGGAAATGACCTCACAGACATGATGGAAATAGACACTGCACAAAGAAGCATCCTGGGAAATGACCTCACAGGCATGATGGAAATAGACACTACATAGAACGGCATCCTGGGAAATGACCTCACATGCATGATGGAAATAGGCACTGCACAGAATGTAAGTCTGAGAAATGTAGTTTTTGATAGAGACACTACAGAGAAGGGCATCCTGGGAAATGTAGTTTTTAATAGAGAGACACTAAAGAGAAAGGCATCCTGGGAAATGTAGTCTTTAATACATAGACACAACACAGAGACGCATCCAGGGAAATATCCTCACAGGCATTATGGAAATAGACAGACACTACGCAGAACTGCATCCTGGGAAATGACCTCACAGGCATGATGGAAATAGACACTGCACAGAACGTTATCCTGGGAAATGACATCACAGACATGATGGAAATAGACACTGCACAAAGAAGCATCCTGGGAAATGACCTCACAGGCATGATGGAAAAAGACACTGCACAGAGAGGCATCCTGGGAAATGACCTCACAGGCATGATGGAAATAGACACTGCACAGAAGGGCATCCTGGGAAATGACCTCACAGGCATGATGGAAATAGACACTGCACAGAACGGCATCCTGGGAAATGACCTCACAGGCATGATGGAAATAGACTCTGCACAGAGAGGCATCCTGGGGTATGACCTCACAGGCATGATGGAAATAGACACTGCACAGAGAGGCATCCTGTGAAATGACTTCACAGGCATGATGGAAATAGACACTGCACAGAGAGGCATCCTGGGAAATGACCTCACAGACATGATGGAAATAGACACTGCACAGAACGGCATCCTGGGAAATGACCTCACAGATATGATGGAAATAGACACTGCACAGAACGGCATCCTGGGAAATGTAGTTTTTAATAGAGACACTACAGAGAAAGGCAACCTGGGAAATGTAGTTTTTAAAAGAGAGACACTACAGAGAAAGGCATCCTGGGAAATGACCTCACAGGCATGATGGAAATAGACTGACACTACACAGACCGGCATCCTGGGATATGACCTCACAGGCATGATGGACATAGACACTGCAAAGAACGGCATCCTGGGAAATGACCTCACAGACATGATGGAAATAGACACTGTACAGAGAAGCATCCTGGGAACTGACCTCACAGGCATGATGGAAATAGACACTACACAGAACTGCATCCTGGGAAATGACCTCACAGGCATGATGGAAATAGACACTGCACAGAACGGCATCCTGGGAAATATCCTCACAGGCATGATGGAAAGAGACACTACACAGAACGGTATCCTGGGAAATGACCTCACAGACATGATGGAAATAGACACTGCACACAGAAGCATCCTGGGAAATGACCTCACAAGCATGATGGAAATAGACACAACATAGAACGGCATCCTGGGAAATGACCTCAAAGGCATGATGGAAATAGACACTGCAAGAACGGCATCCTGGGAAATGACGTCACAGGCATGGTGGTAATGGACACTACACAGAACGGCATCCTGGAAAATGACCTCACAGGCAAGATGGATTAAACATTGCACAATACGGCATCCTGGGAAATGACCTCACATGCATGATGGAAATAGGCACTGCACAGAATGTAAGTCTGAGAAATGTAGTTTTTGATAGAGACACTACAGAGAAGGGCATCCTGGGAAATGTAGTTTTTAATAGAGAGAAACTAAAGAGAAAGGCATCCTGGTAAATGTAGTCTTTAATACATAGACACAACACAGAGACGCATCCAGGGAAATATCCTCACAGGCATTATGGAAATAGACAGACACTACGCAGAACTGCATCCTGGGAAATGACCTCACAGGCATGATGGAAATAGACACTGCACAGAACGGCATCCTGGGAAATGACATCACAGGCATGATGGAAAGAGACACTACACAGAACGTTATCCTGGGAAATGACATCACAGACATGATGGAAATAGACACTGCACAAAGAAGCATCCTGGGAAATGACCTCACAGGCATGATGGAAATAGACACTACACAGAACGGCATCCTGGGAAATGACCTCACAGGTATGATGGAAATAGACACTGCACAGAACGGCATCCTGGGAAATGACCTCACAGGCATGATGGAAATGGACACTACACAGAACGGCATCATTGAATATGTCCTCACAGGCATGATGGAAGTAAACACTGCACAGAACGGCATCCTGTGAAATGACCTCACAGACATGATGGAAATAGACACTCTACAGAAGGTCATCCTGGGAAATGTAGATTTTAATAGAGACACTACAGAGAAAGGCATCCTGGGAAGTGTAGTTTTTAATAGAGAGACACTACAGAGAAAGGCATCCTGGTAAATGTAGTCTTTAATAGAGAGACACTACACAGAGAGGCATCATGGGAAATGACCTCACAGGCATGATGGAAATAGACTGACACTACACAGAACGGCATCCTGGGAAATGACCTCACAGTTATAATGGAAATCGACACTGCACAGAACGGCATCCTGGGAAATGACCTAAAAGGCATGATGGAAATAGACACTGAACAGAACGGCATCCTGGGAAATGATCTCACAGGCATGATGGAAATAGACACTGCACAGAACGGCATCCTGGGAAATGACCTCACAGGCATGATGGAAAAAGACAATGCACAGAGAGGCATCCTGGGAAATGACCTCACAGGCATGATGGAAATAGACACTGCACAGAAGGGCATCCTGGGAAATGACCTCACAGGCATGATGGAAATAGACACTGCACAGAACGGCATCCTGGGAAATGACCTCACAGGCATGATGGAAATAGACTCTGCACAGAGAGGCATCCTGGGGTATGACCTCACAGGCATGATGGAAAAAGACACTGCACAGAGAGGCATCCTCTGAAATGACTTCACAGGCATGATGGAAATAGACACTGCACAGAGAGACATCCTGGGAAATGACCTCACAGACATGATGGAAATAGACACTGCACAGAACGGCATCCTGGGAAATGACCTCACAGGTATGATGGAAATAGACACTGCACAGAACGGCAACCTGGGAAATGACCTCACAGGCATGATGGAAATGGACACTACACAGAACGGCATCATTGAATATGTCCTCACAGGCATGATGGAAGTAAACACTGCACAGAACGGCATCCTGTGAAATGACCTCACAGACATGATGGAAATAGACACTCTACAGAAGGTCATCCTGGGAAATGTAGATTTTAATAGAGACACTACAGAGAAAGGCATCCTGGGAAGTGTAGTTTTTAATAGAGAGACACTACAGAGAAAGGCATCCTGGTAAATGTAGTCTTTAATAGAGAGACACTACACAGAGAGGCATCATGGGAAATGACCTCACAGGCATGATGGAAATAGACTGACACTACACAGAACGGCATCCTGGGAAATGACCTCACAGTTATAATGGAAATCGACACTGCACAGAACGGCATCCTGGGAAATGACCTAAAAGGCATGATGGAAATAGACACTGAACAGAACAGCATCCTGGGAAATGACCTCACAGGCATGATGGAAATAGACACTGCACAGAACGGCATCCTGGGAAATGACCTCACAGGCATGATGGAAAAAGACAATGCACAGAGAGGCATCCTGGGAAATGACCTCACAGGCATGATGGAAATAGACACTGCACAGAAGGGCATCCTGGGAAATGACCTCACAGGCATGATGGAAATAGACACTGCACAGAACGGCATCCTGGGAAATGACCTCACAGGCATGATGGAAATAGACTCTGCACAGAGAGGCATCCTGGGGTATGACCTCACAGGCATGATGGAAAAAGACACTGCACAGAGAGGCATCCTGTGAAATGACTTCACAGGCATGATGGAAATAGACACTGCACAGAGAGACATCCTGGGAAATGACCTCACAGACATGATGGAAATAGACACTGCACAGAACGGCATCCTGGGAAATGACCTCACAGATATGATGGAAATAGACACTGCACAGAACGGCATCCTGGGAAATGTAGTTTTTAATAGAGACACTACAGAGAAAGGCAACCTGGGAAATGTAGTTTTTAAAAGAGAGACACTACAGAGAAAGGCATCCTGGGAAATGACCTCACAGGCATGATGGAAATAGACACTGCACAGAACGGCATCCTGGGAAATGACCTCACAGGTATGATGGAAATAGACACTGCACAGAACGGCAACCTGGGAAATGACCTCACAGGCATGATGGAAATGGACACTACACAGAACGGCATCATTGAATATGTCCTCACAGGCATGATGGAAGTAAACACTGCACAGAACGGCATCCTGTGAAATGACCTCACAGACATGATGGAAATAGACACTCTACAGAAGGTCATCCTGGGAAATGTAGATTTTAATAGAGACACTACAGAGAAAGGCATCCTGGGAAGTGTAGTTTTTAATAGAGAGACACTACAGAGAAAGGCATCCTGGTAAATGTAGTCTTTAATAGAGAGACACTACACAGAGAGGCATCATGGGAAATGACCTCACAGGCATGATGGAAATAGACTGACACTACACAGAACGGCATCCTGGGAAATGACCTCACAGTTATAATGGAAATCGACACTGCACAGAACGGCATCCTGGGAAATGACCTGAAAGGCATGATGGAAATAGACACTGAACAGAACAGCATCCTGGGAAATGACCTCACAGGCATGATGGAAATAGACACTGCACAGAACGGCATCCTGGGAAATGACCTCACAGGCATGATGGAAAAAGACAATGCACAGAGAGGCATCCTGGGAAATGACCTCACAGGCATGATGGAAATAGACACTGCACAGAAGGGCATCCTGGGAAATGACCTCACAGGCATGATGGAAATAGACACTGCACAGAACGGCATCCTGGGAAATGACCTCACAGGCATGATGGAAATAGACTCTGCACAGAGAGGCATCCTGGGGTATGACCTCACAGGCATGATGGAAAAAGACACTGCACAGAGAGGCATCCTGTGAAATGACTTCACAGGCATGATGGAAATAGACACTGCACAGAGAGACATCCTGGGAAATGACCTCACAGACATGATGGAAATAGACACTGCACAGAACGGCATCCTGGGAAATGACCTCACAGATATGATGGAAATAGACACTGCACAGAACGGCATCCTGGGAAATGTAGTTTTTAATAGAGACACTACAGAGAAAGGCAACCTGGGAAATGTAGTTTTTAAAAGAGAGACACTACAGAGAAAGGCATCCTGGGAAATGACCTCACAGGCATGATGGAAATAGACTGACACTACACAGACCGGCATCCTGGGATATGACCTCACAGGCATGATGGACATAGACACTGCAAAGAACAGCATCCTGGGAAATGACCTCACAGACATGATGGAAATAGACACTGCACAGAGAAGCATCCTGGGAACTGACCTCACAGGCATGATGGAAATAGACACTGCACAGAACGGCATCCTGGGAAATGACCTCACAGGCATGATGGAAATAGACACTGCACAGAACGGCATCCTGGGAAATATCCTCACAGGCATGATGGAAAGAGACACTACACAGAACGGTATCCTGGGAAATGACCTCACAGACATGATGGAAATAGACACTGCACAAAGAAGCATCCTGGGAAATGACCTCACAGGCATGATGGAAATAGACACTACATATAACTGCATCCTGGGAAATGACCTCAAAGGCATGATGGAAATAGACACTGCAAGAACGGCATCCTGGGAAATGACGTCACAGGCATGGTGGTAATGGACACTACACAGAACGGCATCCTGGAAAATGACCTCACAGGCAAGATGGATTAAACATTGCACAGAACGGCATCCTGGGAAATGACCTCACATGCATGATGGAAATAGGCACTGCACAGAATGTAAGTCTGAGAAATGTAGTTTTTGATAGAGACACTACAGAGAAGGGCATCCTTGGAAATGTAGTTTTTAATAGAGAGACACTAAAGAGAAAGGCATCCTGGTAAATGTAGTCTTTAATACATAGACACAACACAGAGACGCATCCAGGGAAATATCCTCACAGGCATTATGGAAATAGACAGACACTACGCAGAACTGCATCCTGGGAAATGACCTCACAGGCATGATGGAAATAGACACTGCACAGAACGGCATCCTGGGAAATGACCTCACAGGCATGATGGAAATGGATACTACACAGAACGGCATCCTGGAAAATGACCTCACAGGCATGATGGAAGTAAACACTGCACAGAACGGCATCCAGGGAAATGACATCACAGGCATGATGGAAAGAGACACTACACAGAACGTTATCCTGGGAAATGACATCACAGACATGATGGAAATAGACACTGCACAAAGAAGCATCCTGGGAAATGACCTCACAGGCATGATGGAAATAGACACTACACAGAACGGCATCCTGGGAAATGACCTCACAGGTATGATGGAAATAGACACTGCACAGAACGGCATCCTGGGAAATGACCTCACAGGCATGATGGAAATGGACACTACACAGAACGGCATCATTGAATATGTCCTCACAGGCATGATGGAAGTAAACACTGCACAGAACGGCATCCTGTGAAATGACCTCACAGACATGATGGAAATAGACACTCTACAGAAGGTCATCCTGGGAAATGTAGATTTTAATAGAGACACTACAGAGAAAGGCATCCTGGGAAGTGTAGTTTTTAATAGAGAGACACTACAGAGAAAGGCATCCTGGTAAATGTAGTCTTTAATAGAGAGACACTACACAGAGAGGCATCATGGGAAATGACCTCACAGGCATGATGAAAATAGACTGACACTACACAGAACGGCATCCTGGGAAATGACCTCACAGTTATAATGGAAATCGACACTGCACAGAACGGCATCCTGGGAAATGACCTAAAAGGCATGATGGAAATAGACACTGATCAGAACGGCATCCTGGGAAATGACCTCACAGGCATGATGGAAATAGACACTGCACAGAACGGCATCCTGGGAAATGACCTCACAGGCATGATGGAAAAAGACACTGCACAGAGAGGCATCCTGGGAAATGACCTCACAGGCATGATGGAAATAGACACTGCACAGAAGGGCATCCTGGGAAATGACCTCACAGGCATGATGGAAATAGACACTGCACAGAACGGCATCCTGGGAAATGACATCACAGGCATGATGGAAATAGACTCTGCACAGAGAGGCATCCTGGGGTATGACCTCACAGGCATGATGGAAATAGACACTGCACAGAGAGGCATCCTGTGAAATGACTTCACAGGCATGATGGAAATAGACACTGCACAGAGAGGCATCCTGGGAAATGACCTCACAGACATGATGGAAATAGACACTGCACAGAACGGCATCCTGGGAAATGACCTCACAGATATGATGGAAATAGACACTGCACAGAACGGCATCCTGGGAAATGTAGTTTTTAATAGAGACACTACAGAGAAAGGCAACCTGGGAAATGTAGTTTTTTAAAAGAGAGACACTACAGAGAAAGGCATCCTGGGAAATGACCTCACAGGCATGATGGAAATAGACTGACACTACACAGACCGGCATCCTGGGATATGACCACACAGGCATGATGGACATAGACACTGCAAAGAACGGCATCCTGGGAAATGACCTCACAGACATGATGGAAATAGACACTGTACAGAGAAGCATCCTGGGAACTGACCTCACAGGCATGATGGAAATAGACACTACACAGAACGGCATCCTGGGAAATGACCTCACAGGCATGATGGAAATAGACACTGCACAGAACGGCATCCTGGGAAATATCCTCACAGGCATGATGGAAAGAGACACTACACAGAACGGTATCCTGGGAAATGACCTCACAGACATGATGGAAATAGACACTGCACAAAGAAGCATCCTGGGAAATGACCTCACAGGCATGATGGAAATAGACACTACATAGAACGGCATCCTGGGAAATGACCTCAAAGGCATGATGGAAATAGACACTGCAAGAACGGCATCCTGGGAAATGACGTCACAGGCATGGTGGTAATGGACACTACACAGAACGGCATCCTGGAAAATGACCTCACAGGCAAGATGGATTAAACATTGCACAAAACGGCATCCTGGGAAATGACCTCACATGCATGATGGAAATAGGCACTGCACAGAATGTAAGTCTGAGAAATGTAGTTTTTGATAGAGACACTACAGAGAAGGGCATCCTGGGAAATGTAGTTTTTAATAGAGAGAAACTAAAGAGAAAGGCATCCTGGTAAATGTAGTCTTTAATTCATAGACACAACACAGAGACGCATCCAGGGAAATATCCTCACAGGCATTATGGAAATAGACAGACACTACGCAGAACTGCATCCTGGGAAATGACCTCACAGGCATGATGGAAATAGACACTGCACAGAACGGCATCCTGGAAAATGACCTCACAGGCATGATGGAAGTAAACACTGCACAGAACGGCATCCTGGGAAATGACATCACAGGCATGATGGAAAGAGACACTACACAGAACGTTATCCTGGGAAATGACATCACAGACATGATGGAAATAGACACTGCACAAAGAAGCATCCTGGGAAATGACCTCACAGGCATGATGGAAATAGACACTACACAGAACGGCATCCTGGGAAATGACCTCACAGGTATGATGGAAATAGACACTGCACAGAACGGCATCCTGGGAAATGACCTCACAGGCATGATGGAAATGGACACTACACAGAACGGCATCATTGAATATGTCCTCACAGGCATGATGGAAGTAAACACTGCACAGAACGGCATCCTGTGAAATGACCTCACAGACATGATGGAAATAGACACTCTACAGAAGGTCATCCTGGGAAATGTAGATTTTAATAGAGACACTACAGAGAAAGGCATCCTGGGAAGTGTAGTTTTTAATAGAGAGACAATACAGAGAAAGGCATCCTGGTAAATGTAGTCTTTAATAGAGAGACACTACACAGAGAGGCATCATGGGAAATGACCTCGCAGGCATGATGGAAATAGACTGACACTACACAGAACGGCATCCTGGGAAATGACCTCACAGTTATAATGGAAATCGACACTGCACAGAACGGCATCCTGGGAAATGACCTAAAAGGCATGATGGAAATAGACACTGAACAGAACGGCATCCTGGGAAATGACCTCACAGGCATGATGGAAATAGACACTGCACAGAACGGCATCCTGGGACATGACCTCACAGGCATGATGGAAAAAGACAATGCACAGAGAGGCATCCTGGGAAATGACCTCACAGGCATGATGGAAATAGACACTGCACAGAAGGGCATCCTGGGAAATGACCTCACAGGCATGATGGAAATAGACACTGCACAGAACGGCATCCTGGGAAATGACCTCACAGGCATGATGGAAATAGACTCTGCACAGAGAGGCATCCTGGGGTATGACCTCACAGGCATGATGGAAAAAGACACTGCACAGAGAGGCATCCTGTGAAATGACTTCACAGGCATGATGGAAATAGACACTGCACAGAGAGACATCCTGGGTAATGACCTCACAGACATGATGGAAATAGACACTGCACAGAACGGCATCCTGGGAAATGACCTCACAGATATGATGGAAATAGACACTGTACAGAACGGCATCCTGGGAAATGTAGTTTTTAATAGAGACACTACAGAGAAAGGCAACCTGGGAAATGTAGTTTTTAAAAGAGAGACACTACAGAGAAAGGCATCCTGGGAAATGACCTCACAGGCATGATGGAAATAGACTGACACTACACAGACCGGCATCCTGGGATATGACCTCACAGGCATGATGGACATAGACACTGCAAAGAACGGCATCCTGGGAAATGACCTCACAGACATGATGGAAATAGACACTGCACAGAGAAGCATCCTGGGAACTGACCTCACAGGCATGATGGAAACAGACACTACACAGAACTGCATCCTGGGAAATGACCTCACAGGCATGATGGAAATAGACACTGCACAGAACGGCATCCTGGGAAATATCCTCACAGGCATGATGGAAAGAGACACTACACAGAACGGTATCCTGGGAAATGACCTCACAGACATGATGGAAATAGACACTGCACAAAGAAGCATCCTGGGAAATGACCTCACAGGCTTGATGGAAATAGACACTACATAGAACGGCATCCTGGGAAATGACCTCAAAGGCGTGATGGAAATAGACACTGCAAGAACGGCATCCTGGGAAATGACGTCACAGGCATGGTGGTAATGGACACTACACAGAACGGCATCCTGGAAAATGACCTCACAGGCAAGATGGATTAAACATTGCACAGAACGGCATCCTGGGAAATGACCACACATGCATGATGGAAATAGGCACTGCACAGAATGTAAGTCTGAGAAATGTAGTTTTTGATAGAGACACTACAGAGAAGGGCATCCTGGGAAATGTAGTTTTTAATAGAGAGACACTAAAGAGAAAGGCATCCTGGTAAATGTAGTCTCTAATACATAGACACAACACAGAGACACATCCAGGGAAATATCCTCACAGGCATTATGGAAATAGACAGACACTACGCAGAACTGCATCCTGGGAAATGACCTCACAGGCATGATGGAAATAGACACTGCACAGAACGGCATCCTGGGAAATGACCTCACAGGCATGATGGAAATGGATACTACACAGAACGGCATCCTGGAAAATGACCTCACAGGCATGATGGAAGTAAACACTGCACAGAACGGCATCCTGGGAAATGACATCACAGGCATGATGGAAAGAGACACTGCACAAAGAAGCATCCTGGGAAATGACCTCACAGGCATGATGGAAATAGACACTACACAGAACGGCATCCTGGGAAATGACCTCACAGGTATGATGGAAATAGACACTGCACAGAACGGCATCCTGGGAAATGACCTCACAGGCATGATGGAAATGGACACTACACAGAACGGCATCATTGAATATGTCATCACAGGCATGATGGAAGTAAACACTGCACAGAACGGCATCCTGGGAAATGACCTCACAGAGATGATGGAAATAGACACTGCACAGAGAAGCATCCTGGGAACTGACCTCACAGGCATGATGGAAACAGACACTACACAGAACTGCATCCTGGGAAATGACCTCACAGGCATGATGGAAATAGACACTGCACAGAACGGCATCCTGGGAAATATCCTCACAGGCATGATGGAAAGAGACACTACACAGAACGGTATCCTGGGAAATGACCTCACAGACATGATGGAAATAGACACTGCACAAAGAAGCATCCTGGGAAATGACCTCACAGGCTTGATGGAAATAGACACTACATAGAACGGCATCCTGGGATATGACCTCAAAGGCGTGATGGAAATAGACACTGCAAGAACGGCATCCTGGGAAATGACGTCACAGGCATGGTGGTAATGGACACTACACAGAACGGCATCCTGGAAAATGACCTCACAGGCAAGATGGATTAAACATTGCACAGAACGGCATCCTGGGAAATGACATCACAGGCATGATGGAAAGAGACACTACACAGAACGTTATCCTGGGAAATGACATCACAGACATGATGGAAATAGACACTGCACAAAGAAGCATCCTGGGAAATGACCTCACAGGCATGATGGAAATAGACACTACACAGAACGGCATCCTGGGAAATGACCTCACAGGTATGATGGAAATAGACACTGCACAGAACGGCATCCTGGGAAATGACCTCACAGGCATGATGGAAATGGACACTACACAGAACGGCATCATTGAATATGTCCTCACAGGCATGATGGAAGTAAACACTGCACAGAACGGCATCCTGTGAAATGACCTCACAGACATGATGGAAATAGACACTCTACAGAAGGTCATCCTGGGAAATGTAGATTTTAATAGAGACACTACAGAGAAAGGCATCCTGGGAAGTGTAGTTTTTAATAGAGAGACAATACAGAGAAAGGCATCCTGGTAAATGTAGTCTTTAATAGAGAGACACTACACAGAGAGGCATCATGGGAAATGACCTCGCAGGCATGATGGAAATAGACTGACACTACACAGAACGGCATCCTGGGAAATGACCTCACAGTTATAATGGAAATCGACACTGCACAGAACGGCATCCTGGGAAATGACCTAAAAGGCATGATGGAAATAGACACTGAACAGAACGGCATCCTGGGAAATGACCTCACAGGCATGATGGAAATAGACACTGCACAGAACGGCATCCTGGGACATGACCTCACAGGCATGATGGAAAAAGACAATGCACAGAGAGGCATCCTGGGAAATGACCTCACAGGCATGATGGAAATAGACACTGCACAGAAGGGCATCCTGGGAAATGACCTCACAGGCATGATGGAAATAGACACTGCACAGAACGGCATCCTGGGAAATGACCTCACAGGCATGATGGAAATAGACTCTGCACAGAGAGGCATCCTGGGGTATGACCTCACAGGCATGATGGAAAAAGACACTGCACAGAGAGGCATCCTGTGAAATGACTTCACAGGCATGATGGAAATAGACACTGCACAGAGAGACATCCTGGGTAATGACCTCACAGACATGATGGAAATAGACACTGCACAGAACGGCATCCTGGGAAATGACCTCACAGATATGATGGAAATAGACACTGTACAGAACGGCATCCTGGGAAATGTAGTTTTTAATAGAGACACTACAGAGAAAGGCAACCTGGGAAATGTAGTTTTTAAAAGAGAGACACTACAGAGAAAGGCATCCTGGGAAATGACCTCACAGGCATGATGGAAATAGACTGACACTACACAGACCGGCATCCTGGGATATGACCTCACAGGCATGATGGACATAGACACTGCAAAGAACGGCATCCTGGGAAATGACCTCACAGACATGATGGAAATAGACACTGCACAGAGAAGCATCCTGGGAACTGACCTCACAGGCATGATGGAAACAGACACTACACAGAACTGCATCCTGGGAAATGACCTCACAGGCATGATGGAAATAGACACTGCACAGAACGGCATCCTGGGAAATATCCTCACAGGCATGATGGAAAGAGACACTACACAGAACGGTATCCTGGGAAATGACCTCACAGACATGATGGAAATAGACACTGCACAAAGAAGCATCCTGGGAAATGACCTCACAGGCTTGATGGAAATAGACACTACATAGAACGGCATCCTGGGAAATGACCTCAAAGGCGTGATGGAAATAGACACTGCAAGAACGGCATCCTGGGAAATGACGTCACAGGCATGGTGGTAATGGACACTACACAGAACGGCATCCTGGAAAATGACCTCACAGGCAAGATGGATTAAACATTGCACAGAACGGCATCCTGGGAAATGACCACACATGCATGATGGAAATAGGCACTGCACAGAATGTAAGTCTGAGAAATGTAGTTTTTGATAGAGACACTACAGAGAAGGGCATCCTGGGAAATGTAGTTTTTAATAGAGAGACACTAAAGAGAAAGGCATCCTGGTAAATGTAGTCTCTAATACATAGACACAACACAGAGACACATCCAGGGAAATATCCTCACAGGCATTATGGAAATAGACAGACACTACGCAGAACTGCATCCTGGGAAATGACCTCACAGGCATGATGGAAATAGACACTGCACAGAACGGCATCCTGGGAAATGACCTCACAGGCATGATGGAAATGGATACTACACAGAACGGCATCCTGGAAAATGACCTCACAGGCATGATGGAAGTAAACACTGCACAGAACGGCATCCTGGGAAATGACATCACAGGCATGATGGAAAGAGACACTGCACAAAGAAGCATCCTGGGAAATGACCTCACAGGCATGATGGAAATAGACACTACACAGAACGGCATCCTGGGAAATGACCTCACAGGTATGATGGAAATAGACACTGCACAGAACGGCATCCTGGGAAATGACCTCACAGGCATGATGGAAATGGACACTACACAGAACGGCATCATTGAATATGTCATCACAGGCATGATGGAAGTAAACACTGCACAGAACGGCATCCTGGGAAATGACCTCACAGAGATGATGGAAATAGACACTGCACAGAGAAGCATCCTGGGAACTGACCTCACAGGCATGATGGAAACAGACACTACACAGAACTGCATCCTGGGAAATGACCTCACAGGCATGATGGAAATAGACACTGCACAGAACGGCATCCTGGGAAATATCCTCACAGGCATGATGGAAAGAGACACTACACAGAACGGTATCCTGGGAAATGACCTCACAGACATGATGGAAATAGACACTGCACAAAGAAGCATCCTGGGAAATGACCTCACAGGCTTGATGGAAATAGACACTACATAGAACGGCATCCTGGGATATGACCTCAAAGGCGTGATGGAAATAGACACTGCAAGAACGGCATCCTGGGAAATGACGTCACAGGCATGGTGGTAATGGACACTACACAGAACGGCATCCTGGAAAATGACCTCACAGGCAAGATGGATTAAACATTGCACAGAACGGCATCCTGGGAAATGACCTCACATGCATGATGGAAATAGGCACTGCACAGAACGGCATCCTGGGAAATGACCTCACAGGCATGATGGAAATGGACACTACACAGAACGGCATCATTGAATATGTCCTCACAGGCATGATGGAAGTAAACACTGCACAGAACGGCATCCTGTGAAATGACCTCACAGACATGATGGAAATAGACACTCTACAGAAGGTCATCCTGGGAAATGTAGATTTTAATAGAGACACTACAGAGAAAGGCATCCTGGGAAGTGTAGTTTTTAATAGAGAGACACTACAGAGAAAGGCATCCTGGTAAATGTAGTCTTTAATAGAGAGACACTACACAGAGAGGCATCATGGGAAATGACCTCACAGGCATGATGGAAATAGACTGACACTACACAGAACGGCATCCTGGGAAATGACCTCACAGTTATAATGGAAATCGACACTGCACAGAACGGCATTCTGGGAAATGACCTAAAAGGCATGATGGAAATAGACACTGAAAAGAACGGCATCCTGGGCAATGACCTCACAGGCATGATGGAAATAGACACTGCACAGAACTGCATCCTGGGAAATGACCTCACAGGCATGATGGAAAAAGACACTGCACAGAGAGGCATCCTGGGAAATGACCTCACAGGCATGATGGAAATAGACACTGCACAGAAGGTCATCCTGGGAAATGACCTCACAGGCATGATGGAAATAGACACTGCACAGAACGGCATCCTGGGAAATGACCTCACAGGCATGATGGAAATAGACTCTGCACAGAGAGGCATCCTGGGGTATGACCTCACAGGCATGATGGAAATAGACACTGCACAGAGAGGCATCCTGTGAAATGACTTCACAGGCATGATGGAAATAGACACTGCACAGAGAGGCATCCTGGGAAATGACCTCACAGACATGATGGAAATAGACACTGCACAGAACGGCATCCTGGGAAATGACCTCACAGATATGACGGAAATAGACACTGCACAGAACGGCATCCTGGGAAATGTAGTTTTTAATAGAGACACTACAGAGAAAGGCAACCTGGGAAATGTAGTTTTTAAAAGAGAGACACTACAGAGAAAGGCATCCTGGGAAATGACCTCACTGGCATGATGGAAATAGACTGACACTACACAGACCGGCATCCTGGGATATGACCTCACAGGCATGATGGACATAGACACTGCACAGAACGGCATCCTGTGAAATGACCACACAGGTATGATGGAAATGGACACTGCACAGAAGGTCATCCTGGGAAATATAGTTTTTAATAGAGACACTACAGAGAAAGGCATCCTGGGAAATGTAGTTTTTAATAGAGACACACTACAGAGAAAGTCATCCTGGTAAATGTAGTCTTTAATAGAGAGACACTACTCAGAGAGGCATCCTGGGAAATGAACTCACATGCATGTAGGAAATAGACTGACATTACACAGAACGGCATCCTGGGGTATGACCTCACAGGCATGATGGAAATAGACACTGCACAGAACGACATCCTGGGAAATGACCTCACAGGCATGATGGAAATAGACACAGCACAGAACGGCATCCTGGGAAATGACCTCACAGGCATGATGGAAAGAGACACTACACAGAACGGTATCCTGGGAAATGACCTCACAGACATGATGGAAATAGACACTGCACAAAGAAGCATCCTGGGAAATGACCTCACAGGCATGATGGAAATGGACACTAGACAGAACGGCATCCTGGGAAATGACCTCACAGGCATGATGGAAATAGACACTGCACAGAACGGCATCCAGGGAAATGACCTCACAGGCATGATGGAAATGGACACTACACAGAACGGCATCCTGGAAAATGACCTCACAGGCATGATGGAAGTAAACACTGCACAGAAGGGCATCCTGTGAAATGACCTCACAGGCATGATGGAAATAGACACTGCACAGAAGGTCATCCTGGGAAATGTAGTTTTTAATTGAGACACTACAGAGAAAGGCATCCTGGGAAATGTAGTTTTTAATAGAGAGACACTACAGAGAAAGGCATCCTGGTAAATGTAGTCTTTAATAGAGAGACACTACACAGAGAGGCATCCTGGGAAATGACCTGACATGCATGTAGGAATTAGACTGACATTACACAGAACAGCATCCTGGGAAATGACCTCACAGGCATGATGGAAATAGATACTACACAGAACGGCATCCTGGGAAATGACCTCACAGACATGATTGAAATAGCCACTGCACAGAGAAACATCCTGGGAAATGACCTCGCAGGCATGATGGAAATGGACACTACACAAAACGGCATCCTGGAATATGACCTCACAGGTATGATGGAAGTAAACACTGCACAGAACGGCATCCTGTGAAATGACCTCACAGGCATGATGGAAATAGACACTGCACAGAAGGTCATCCTGGGAAATGTAGTTTTTAATAGAGACACTACAGAGAAAGGCATCCTGGGAAATGTAGTTTTTAATAGAGAGACACTACAGAGAAAGGCATCCTGGTAAATGTTGTCTTTAAGAGAGAGACACTACACAGAGAGGCATCCTGGGAAATGAACTCACATGCATGTAGGAAATAGACTGACATTATACAGAACGGCATCCTGGGATATGACCTCACAGGCAGGATGGAAATAGACATTGCACAGAACAACATCCTGGGAAATGACTTCACAGGCATGATGGAAAGAGACACTACACAGAACGGTGTCCTGTGAAATGACCTCACAGACATGATGGAAATAGACACTGCACAAAGAAGCATCCTGGGAAATGAACATACATGCATGATGTAAATAGACACTACACAGAACAGCATCCTGGGAAATGACCTCACAGGCATGATGGTAATGGACACTACACAGAACGGCCTCCTGGAAAATGACATCACAGGCATGATGGAAGTAAACATTGCACAGAACGGCATCCTGGGAAATGACCTCACAGGCATGATGGAAATATACTCTGCACAGAGAGGCATCCTGGGGTATGACCTCACATGCATGATGGAAATAGACACTGCACAGAGAGGCATCCTGTGAAATGACTTCACAGGCATGATGGAAATAGACACTGCACAGAGAGGCATCCTAGGAAATGACCTCACAGACATGATGGAAATAGACACTGCACAGAACGGCATCCTGGGAAATGAACTCACACATATGATGGAAATAGACACTGCACAGAACGGCATCCTGGGAAATGTAGTTTTTAATAGAGACACTAGAGAGAAAGGCAACCTGGGAAATGTAGTTTTTAAAAGAGAGACACTACAGAGAAAGGCATCCTGGGAAATGACCACACAGGCATGATGGAAATAGACTGACACTACACAGACCGGCATCCTGGGAAATGACCTCACAGGCAGGATGGACATAGACACTGCAAAGAACGGCATCCTGGGAAATGACCTCACAGACATGATGAAAATAGACACTGCACAGAGAAGCATCCTGGGAAATGACCTCACAGGCATGATGGAAATAGACACTACACAGAACTGCATCGTGGGAAATGACCTCACAGGCATGATGGAAATAGACACTGCACAGAACGGCATCCTGGGAAATGACCTCACAGGCATGATGGAAAGAGACACTACACAGAACGGTATCCTGGGAAATGACCTCACATGCATGATGGAAATAGGCACTGCACAGAATGTAAGTCTGAGAAATGTAGTTTTTAATAGAGACACTACAGAGAAGGGCATCCTGGGAAATGTAGTTTTTAATAGAGAGACACTAAAGAGAAAGGCATCCTGGTAAATGTAGTCTTTAATACATAGACACAACACAGAGACGCATCGAGGGAAATGTCCTCACAGGCATTATGGAAATAGACAGACACTACGCAGAACTGCATCCTGGGAAATGACCTCACAGGCATGATGGAAATAGACACTGCACAGAACGGCATCCTGGGAAATGACCTCACAGGCATGTTGGAAATGGATACTACATAGAACGGCATCCTGGAAAATGACCTCACAGGCATGATGGAAGTAAACACTGCACAGAATGGCATCCTGTGAAATGACCTCACAGATATGATGGAAATAGACACTGCACAAAGAAGCATCCTGGGAAATGACCTCACAGACATGATGGAAATAGACACTACACAGAACGGCATCCTGGGAAATGACCTCACAGGCATGATGGAAATAGACACTGCAAGAACCGCATCCAGGGAAATGACCTCACAGGCATGATGGTAATGGACACTACACAGAACGGCATCCTGGAAAATGACCTCACAGGCATGATGGAAGTAAACACTGCACAGAAGGGCATCCTGGGAAATGACCTCACAGGCATGATGGAAATAGACACTGCATAGAAGGTCATCCTGGGAAATGTAGTTTTTAATAGAGACACTACAGAGAAAGGCATCCTGGGAATTGTAGTTTTTAATAGAGAGACACTACAGAGAAAGGCATCCTGGTAAATGTAGTCTTTCATAGAGAGACACTACACAGAGAGGCATCCTGGGAAATGACCTGACATGCATGTAGGAATTAGACTGACATTACACAGAACGGCATCCTGGGAAATGACCTCACAGGCATGATGGAAGTAGATACTACACAGAACGGTATCCTGGGAAATGACCTCACAGACATGATGGAAATAGACACTGCAGAAAGAAGCATCCTGGGAAATGACCTCATAGGCATGATGGAAATAGACACTACACAGAACGGCATCCTGGGAAATGACCTCAAAGGCATGATGGAAATAGACACTGCAAGAACTGCATCCTGGGAATTGACCTCACAGGCATGATGGTAAAGGACACTACACAGAACGGCATCCTGGAAAATGACCTCACAATTATGATGGAAATAGACACTACACAGAACTGCATCCTGGGAAATGACCTCACAGGCATGATGGAAATAGACACTGCACAGAACGGCATCATGGGAAATGACCTCACAGGCATGATGGAAAGAGACACTACACAGAACGGTATCCTGGGAAATGACCTCACAGACATGATGGAAATAGACACTGCACAAAGAAGCATCCTGGGAAATGACCTCACAGGCATGATGGAAATAGACACTACACAGAACGGCATCCTGGGAAATGACCTCACAGACATGATTGAAATAGCCACTGCACAGAGAAGCATCCTGGGAAATGACCTCGCAGGCATGATGGAAATGGACACTACACAGAACGGCATCCTGGAATATGACCTCACAGGTATGATGGAAGTAAACACTGCACAGAACGGCATCCTGTGAAATGACCTCACAGGCATGATGGAAATAGACACTGCACAGAAGGTCATCCTGGGAAATGTAGTTTTTAATAGAGACACTACAGAGAAAGGCATCCTGGGAAATGTAGTTTTTAATAGAGAGACACTACAGAGAAAGGCATCCTGGTAAATGTTGTCTTTAAGAGAGAGACACTACACAGAGAGGCATCCTGGGAAATGAACTCACATGCATGTAGGAAATAGACTGACATTATACAGAACGGCATCCTGGGATATGACCTCACAGGCAGGATGGAAATAGACATTGCACAGAACAACATCCTGGGAAATGACTTCACAGGCATGATGGAAAGAAACACTACACAGAACGGTGTCCTGTGAAATGACCTCACAGACATGATGGAAATAGACACTGCACAAAGAAGCATCCTGGGAAATGAACATACATGCATGATGGAAATAGACACTACACAGAACAGCATCCTGGGAAATGACCTCACAGGCATGATGGTAATGGACACTACACAGAACGGCCTCCTGGAAAATGACATCACAGGCATGATGGAAGTAAACATTGCACAGAACGGCATCCTGGGAAATGACCTCACAGGCATGATGGAAATATACTCTGCACAGAGAGGCATCCTGGGGTATGACCTCACAGGCATGATGGAAATAGACACTGCACAGAGAGGCATCCTGTGAAATGACTTCACAGGCATGATGGAAATAGACACTGCACAGAGAGGCATCCTAGGAAATGACCTCACAGACATGATGGAAATAGACACTGCACAGAACGGCATCCTGGGAAATGAACTCACACATATGATGGAAATAGACACTGCACAGAACGGCATCCTGGGAAATGTAGTTTTTAATAGAGACACTAGAGAGAAAGGCAACCTGGGAAATGTAGTTTTTAAAAGAGAGACACTACAGAGAAAGGCATCCTGGGAAATGACCTCACAGGCATGATGGAAATAGACGGACACTACACAGACCGGCATCCTGGGAAATGATCTCACAGGCAGGATGGACATAGACACTGCAAAGAACGGCATCCTGGGAAATGACCTCACAGACATGATGAAAATAGACACTGCACAGAGAAGCATCCTGGGAAATGACCTCACAGGCATGATGGAAATAGACACTACACAGAACTGCATCGTGGGAAATGACCTCACAGGCATGATGGAAATAGACACTGCACAGAACGGCATCCTGGGAAATGACCTCACAGGCATGATTGAAAGAGACAATACACAGAACGGTATCCTGGGAAATGACCTCACATGCAGGATGGAAATAGGCACTGCACAGAATGTAAGTCTGAGAAATGTAGTTTTTAATAGAGACACTACAGAGAAGGGCATCCTGGGAAATGTAGTTTTTAATAGAGAGACACTAAAGAGAAAGGCATCCTGGTAAATGTAGTCTTTAATACATAGACACAACACAGAGACGCATCGAGGGAAATGTCCTCACAGGCATTATGGAAATAGACAGACACTACGCAGAACTGCATCCTGGGAAATGACCTCACAGGCATGATGGAAATAGACACTGCACAGAACGGCATCCTGGGAAATGACCTCACAGGCATGTTGGAAATGGATACTACATAGAACGGCATCCTGGAAAATGACCTCACAGGCATGATGGAAGTAAACACTGCACAGAATGGCATCCTGTGAAATGACCTCACAGGCATGATGGAAATAGACACTGCACAGAAGGTCATCCTGGGATATGTAGTTTTTAATAGAGACACTACAGAGAAAGGCATCCTGGGAAATGTAGTTTTTAATAAAGAGACACTACAGAGAAAGGCACCCTGGTAAATGTAGTCTTTAATAGAGAGACACTACACAGAGAGGCATCCTGGGAAATGAACTCACATGCATGTAGGAAATAGACTGAAATTACTCAGAACGGCATCCTGGGATATGACCTCACAGGCATGATGGAAATAGACACTGCACAGAACGACATCCTGGGAAATGACCTCACAGGCATGATGGAAATATACACTGCACAGAACGGCATCCTGGGAAATGACCTCATAGGCATGATGGAAAGAGACACTACACAGAACTGTATCCTGCGAAATGACCTCACAGATATGATGGAAATAGACACTGCACAAAGAAGCATCCTGGGAAATGACCTCACAGACATGATGGAAATAGACACTACACAGAACGGCATCCTGGGAAATGACCTCACAGGCATGATGGAAATAGACACTGCAAGAACCGCATCCAGGGAAATGACCTCACAGGCATGATGGTAATGGACACTACACAGAACGGCATCCTGGAAAATGACCTCACAGGCATGATGGAAGTAAACACTGCACAGAAGGGCATCCTGGGAAATGACCTCACAGGCATGATGGAAATAGACACTGCATAGAAGGTCATCCTGGGAAATGTAGTTTTTAATAGAGACACTACAGAGAAAGGCATCCTGGGAATTGTAGTTTTTAATAGAGAGACACTACAGAGAAAGGCATCCTGGTAAATGTAGTCTTTAATAGAGAGACACTACACAGAGAGGCATCCTGGGAAATGACCTGACATGCATGTAGGAATTAGACTGACATTACACAGAACGGCATCCTGGGAAATGACCTCACAGGCATGATGGAAGTAGATACTACACAGAACGGTATCCTGGGAAATGACCTCACAGACATGATGGAAATAGACACTGCAGAAAGAAGCATCCTGGGAAATGACCTCACAGGCATGATGGAAATAGACACTACACAGAACGGCATCCTGGGAAATGACCTCAAAGGCATGATGGAAATAGACACTGCAAGAACTGCATCCTGGGAATTGACCTCACAGGCATGATGGTAAAGGACACTACACAGAACGGCATCCTGGAAAATGACCTCACAAGTATGCTGGAAATAGACACTACACAGAACTGCATCCTGGGAAATGACCTCACAGGCATGATGGAAATAGACACTGCACAGAACGGCATCCTGGGAAATGACCTCACAGGCATGATGGAAAGAGACACTACACAGAACGGTATCCTGGGAAATGACCTCACAGACATGATGGAAATAGACACTGCACAAAGAAGCATCCTGGGAAATGACCTCACAGGCATGATGGAAATAGACACTACACAGAACGGCATCCTGGGAAATGACCTCAAAGACATAATGGAAATAGACCCTGCAAGAACGGCATCCTGGGAAATGACCTGACAGTCATGATGGTAATGGACACTACACAGAACGGCCTCCTGGAAAATGACCTCACAGGCATGATGGATTAAACATTGCACAGAACGGCATCCTGGGAAATGACCTCACATGCATGATGGAAATAGGCACTGCACAGAATGTAAGTCTGACAAATATAGTTTTAATAGAGACACTACAGAGAAGGGCATCCTGGGAAATGTAGTTTTTAATAGAGAGACACTAAAGAGAAAGGCATCCTGGTAAATGTAGTCTTTAATACATAGACACTACACAGAGACGCATCCAGGGAAATGTCCTCACAGGCATTATGGAAATAGACTGACACTACACAGAACTGCATCCTGGAAAATGACCTCACAGGCATGATGGAAATAGACACTGCACAGAACGGCATCATGGGAAATGACCTCACAGGCATGATGGAAATGCATACTACACAGAACGGCATCCTGGACAATGACCTGACAGGCATGATGGAAGTAAACACTGCACAGAACGGCATCCTGTGAAATGACCTCACAGGCATGATGGAAATAGACACTGCACAGAAGGTCATCCTGGGATATGTAGTTTTTAATAGAGACACTACAGAGAAAGGCATCCTGGGAAATGTAGTTTTTAATAGAGAGACACTACAGAGAACGGCATCCTGGTAAATGTATTCTTTAATAGAGAGACACTACACAGAGAGGCATCCTGGGAAATGAACTCACATGCATGTAGGAAATAGACTGAAATTACACAGAATGGCATCCTGGGATATGACCTCACAGGCATGATGGAAAGAGACTCTACAAAGAACGGTATCCTGGGAAATGACCTCTCAGACATGATGGAAATAGACACTGCACAAAGAAGCATCCTGGGAAATGACCTCACAGACATGCTGGAAATAGACACTACACAGAACGGCATCCTGGGAAATGACCTCAAAGGCATGATGGAAATAGACACTGCAAGAACGGCATCCAGGGAAATGACCTCACAGCCATGATGGTAATGGACACTACACAGAAAGGCATCCTGGAAAATGACCTCACAGGCATGATGGAAGTAAACATTGCACAGAACGGCATCCTGATAAATGACCTCACAGGCATGATGGAAATAGGCACTGCACAGAATGTAAGTGTGAGAACTGTAGTTTTTAATAGAGACACTACAGAGAAAGGCAACCTGGGAAATGTAGTTTTTAATACATAGACACTATACAGAGACGCATCCAGGGAAAAGACCTCACAGGCATGATGGAAATAGACTGACACTACACAGAACGGCATCCTGGGAACTGACTTCACAGGCATGATGGAAATAGACCCTGCACAGAACGGCATCCTGTGAAATGACCTCACAGGTATGATGGAAATAGACACTGCACAGAAGGTCATCCTGGGAAATATAGTTTTTAATAGAGACACTACAGAGAAACGCATCCTGAGAAATGTAGTTTTTAATAGAGAGACACTACAGAGAAAGTCATCCTGGTAAATGTAGTCTTTAATAGAGAGACACTACACAGAGAGGCATCCTGGGAAATGAACTCACATGCATGTAGGAAATAGACTGACATTACACAGAACGGCATCCTGGGGTATGACCTCACAGGCATGATTGAAATAGACACTGCACAGAAGGTCATCCTGGGAAATATAGTTTTTAATAGAGACACTACAGAGAAACGCATCCTGAGAAATGTAGTTTTTAATAGAGAGACACTACAGAGAAAGTCATCCTGGTAAATGTAGTCTTTAATAGAGAGACACTACACAGAGAGGCATCCTGGGAAATGAACTCACATGCATGTAGGAAATAGACTGACATTACACAGAACGGCATCCTGGGGTATGACCTCACAGGCATGATGGAAATAGACACTGCACAGAACGACATCCTGGGAAATGACCTCACAGGCATGATGGAAATAGACACTGCACAGAACGGCATCCTGGGAAATGACCTCACAGGCATGATGGAAAGAGGCACTACACAGAACGGTATCCTGGGAAATGACCTCACAGACATGATGGAAATAGACACTGCACAAAGAAGCATCCTGGGAAATGACCTCACAGGCATGATGGAAATAGACACTGCACAGAAGGTCATCCTGCGAAATGTAGTTTTTAATAGAGACACTACAGAGAAAGGCATCCTGGGAAATGTAGTTTTTAATAGAGAGACACTAAAGAGAAAGGCATCCTGGTAAATGTAGTCTTTAATACATAGACACTACACAGAGACGCATGCAGGGATATGTCGTCACAGGCATCATGGAAATAGACTGACACTACACAGAAGAGCATCCTGGGAAATGACCTCACAGGCATGATGGAAATAGACACTGCACAGAACAGCATCCTGGGACATGACCTCACAGGCATGATGGAAATGGATACTACACAGAACGGCATCCTGGAAAATGACGTCACAGGCATTATGGTAAAGGACACTACACAGAACGGCATCCTGGAAATTGACCTCACAGGCATGATGGAAATAGACACTACACAGAACTGAATCCTGGAAAATGACCTCACAGGCATGATGGAAATAGACACTACACAGAACGGCATCCTGGGAAATGACATCACAGGCATGATGGAAAGAGACACTACACAGAACGGTATCCTGGGAAATGACATCACAGACATGATGGAAATAGACACTGCACAAAGAAGCATCCTGGGAAATGACCTCACAGGCATGATGGTAATGGACACTACAGAGAATGGCATCCTGGAAAATGACCTCACAGGCATGATGGATTAAACTTTGCACAGAACAGCATCCTGGGAAATGACCTCACAGGCATGATGGAAATAGGCACTGCACAGAATGTAAGTCTGAGAAATGTAGTTTTTAATAGAGACACTACAGAGAAGGGCATCCTGGGAAATGTAGTTTTTAATAGAGAGACACTAAAGAGAAAGGCATCCTGGTAAATGTAGTCTTTAATACATAGACACTACACAGAGACGCATCCAGGGAAATGTCCTCACAGGCATTATGGAAATAGACTGACACTATACAGAACTGCATCCTGGGAAATGACCTCACAGGTATGATGGAAATAGACACTGCACAGAACGGCATCCTGGGAAATGACCTCACAGGCATGATGGAAATGGACACTACACAGAACGGCATCCTGGAAAATGACCTCACAGGCATGATGGAAGTAAACACTGCACAGAAGGTCATCCTGTGAAATGACGTCACAGGCATGATGGAAATAGACACTGCACAGAAGGTCATCCTGGGATATGTAGTTTTTAATAGAGACACAACAGAGAAAGGCATCCTGGGAAATGTAGTTTTTAATAGAGAGACACTACAGAGAAAGGCATCCTGGTAAATGTAGTCTTTAATAGAGAGACACTACACAGAGAGGCATCCTGGGAAATGACCTGAGATGCATGTAGGAATTAGACTGACATTACACAGAACGGCATCCTGGGAAATGACCTCACAGGCATGATGGAAATAGATACTACACAGAACGGAATCCTGGGAAATGACCTCACAGACATGATGGAAATAGACACTGCAGAAAGAAGCATCCTGGGAAATGACCTCACAGGCATGATGGAAATAGACACTACACAGAACGGCATCCTGGAAAATGACCTCACAAGCATGATGGAAATAGACACTACACAGAACTGCATCCTGGGAAATGACCTCACAGGCATGATGGAAATAGACACTGCACAGAACGGCATCCTGGGAAATACCTCACAGGCATGATGGAAAGAGACACTACACAGAACGGTATCCTGGGAAATGACCTCACAGACATGATGAAAATAGACACTGCACAAAGAAGCTTCCTGGGAAATGACCTCACAGGCATCATGGAAATAGACACTACACAGAAGGGCATCCTGGGAAATGACCTCAAAGACATAATGGAAATAGACACTGCAAGAACGGCATCCTGGGAAATGACCTCACAGTCATGATGGTAATGGACACTACACAGAACGGCATCCTGGAAAATGACCTCACAGGCATGATGGATTAAACATTGCACAGAACGGCATCCTGGGAAATGACCTCACATGCATGATGGAAATAGGCACTGCACAGAATGTAAGTCTGAGAAATATAGTTTTTAATAGAGACACTACAGAGAAGGGCATCCTGGGAAATGTAGTTTTTAATAGAGAGACACTAAAGAGAAAGGCATCCTGGTAAATGTAGTCTTTAATACATAGACACTACACAGAGACGCATCCAGGGAAATGTCCTCACAGGCATTATGGAAATAGACTGACACTACACAGAACTGCATCCTGGAAAATGACCTCACAGGCATGATGGAAATAGACACTGCACAGAACGGCATCCTGGGAAATGACCTCACAGGCATGATGGAAATGCATACTACAGAGAACGGCATCCTGTACAATGACCTGACAGGCATGATGGAAGTAAACACTGCACAGAACGGCATCCTGTGAAATGACCTCACAGGCATGATGGAAATAGACACTGCACAGAAGGTCATCCTGGGATATGTAGTTTTTAATAGAGACACTACAGAGAAAGGCATACTGGGAAATGTAGTTTTTAATAGAGAGACACTACAGAGAACGGCATCCTGGTAAATGTATTCTTTAATAGAGAGACACTACACAGAGAGGCATCCTGGGAAATGAACTCACATGCATGTAGGAAATAGACTGAAATTACACAGAATGGCATCCTGGGATATGACCTCACAGGCATGATGGAAAGAGACTCTACACAGAACGGTATCCTGGGAAATGACCTCTCAGACATGATGGAAATAGACACTGAACAAAGAAGCATCCTGGGAAATGACCTCACAGACATGATGGAAATAGACACTACACAGAACGGCATCCTGGGAAATGACCTCAAAGGCATGATGGAAATAGACACTGCAAGAACGGCATCCAGGGATATGACCTCACAGCCATGATGGTAATGGACACTACACAGAAAGGCATCCTGGAAAATGACCTCACAGGCATGATGGAAAGAGACACTACACAGAACGGTATCCTGGGAAATGACCTCAAAGACATGATGGAAATAGACACTGCACAAAGAAGCATCCTGGGAAATGACCTCACAGGCATGATGGAAATAGACACTGCACAGAAAGTCATCCTGGGAAATGTAGTTTTTAATAGAGACACTACAGAGAAAGGCATCCTGGGAAATGTAGTTTTTAATAGAGAGACACTAAAGAGAAAGGCATCCTGGTAAATGTAGTCTTTAATACATAGACACTACACAGAGACGCATCCAGGGATATGTCGTCACAGGCATCATGGAAATAGACTGACACTACACAGATGTGCATCCTGGGAAATGACCTCACAGGCATGATGGAAATAGACACTGCACAGAACAGCATCCTGGGACATGACCTCACAGGCATGGTGTAAATGGATACTACACAGAACGGCATCCTGGAAATTGATCTCACAGGCATGATGGAAATAGACACTACACAGAACGGTATCCTGGGAAATGACCTCACAGACATGATGGAAATAGACACTGCACAAAGAAGCATCCTGGGAAATGACCTCACAGGCATGATGGAAATAGACACTGCACAGAAGGTCATCCTGCGAAATGTAGTTTTTAATAGAGACACTACAGAGAAAGGCATCCTCGGAAATGTAGTTTTTAATAGAGAGACACTAAAGAGAAAGGCATCCTGGTAAATGTAGTCTTTAATACATAGACACTACACAGAGACGCATGCAGGGATATGTCGTCACAGGCATCATGGAAATAGACTGACACTACACAGAAGAGCATCCTGGGAAATGACCTCACAGGCATGATGGAAATAGACACTGCACAGAACAGCATCCTGGGACATGACCTCACAGGCATGATGGAAATGGATACTACACAGAACGGCATCCTGGAAAATGACGTCACAGGCATTATGGTAAAGGACACTACACAGAACGGCATCCTGGAAATTGACCTCACAGGCATGATGGAAATAGACACTACACAGAACTGAATCCTGGAAAATGACCTCACAGGCATGATGGAAATAGACACTACACAGAACGGCATCCTGGGAAATGACATCACAGGCATGATGGAAAGAGACACTACACAGAACGGTATCCTGGGAAATGACATCACAGACATGATGGAAATAGACACTGCACAAAGAAGCATCCTGGGAAATGACCTCACAGGCATGATGGTAATGGACACTACAGAGAATGGCATCCTGGAAAATGACCTCACAGGCATGATGGATTAAACATTGCACAGAACAGCATCCTGGGAAATGACCTCACATGCATGATGGAAATAGGCACTGCACAGAATGTAAGTCTGAGAAATGTAGTTTTTAATAGAGACACTACAGAGAAGGGCATCCTGGGAAATGTAGTTTTTAATAGAGAGACACTAAAGAGAAAGGCATCCTGGTAAATGTAGTCTTTAATACATAGACACCACACAGAGACGCATCCAGGGAAATGTCCTCACAGGCATTATGGAAATAGACTGACACTATACAGAACTGCATCCTGGGAAATGACCTCACAGGTATGATGGAAATAGACACTGCACAGAACGGCATCCTGGGAAATGACCTCACAGGCATGATGGAAATGGACACTACACAGAACGGCATCCTGGAAAATGACCTCACAGGCATGATGGAAGTAAACACTGCACAGAAGGTCATCCTGTGAAATGACGTCACAGGCATTATGGAAATAGACACTGCACAGAAGGTCATCCTGGGATATGTAGTTTTTAATAGAGACACAACAGAGAAAGGCATCCTGGGAAATGTAGTTTTTAATAGAGAGACACTACAGAGAAAGGCATCCTGGTAAATGTAGTCTTTAATAGAGAGACACTACACAGAGAGGCATCCTGGGAAATGACCTGAGATGCATGTAGGAATTAGACTGACATTACACAGAACGGCATCCTGGGAAATGACCTCACAGGCATGATGGAAATAGATACTACACAGAACGTAATCCTGGGAAATGACCTCACAGACATGATGGAAATAGACACTGCAGAAAGAAGCATCCTGGGAAATGACCTCACAGGCATGATGGAAATAGACACTACACAGAACGGCATCCTGGAAAATGACCTCACAAGCATGATGGAAATAGACACTACACAGAACTGCATCCTGGGAAATGACCTCACAGGCATGATGGAAATAGACACTGCACAGAACGGCATCCTGGGAAATGACCTCACAGGCATGATGGAAAGAGACACTACACAGAACGGTATCCTGGGAAATGACCTCACAGACATGATGGAAATAGACACTGCACAAAGAAGCTATCTGGGAAATGACCTCACAGGCATGATGGAAATAGACACTACACAGAAGGGCATCCTGGGAAATGACCTCAAAGACATAATGGAAATAGACACTGTAAGAACGGCATCCTGGGAAATGACCTCACAGTCATGATGGTAATGGACACTACACAGAACGGCATCCTGGAAAATGACCTCACAGGCATGATGGATTAAACATTGCACAGAACGGCATCCTGGGAAATGACCTCACATGCATGATGGAAATAGGCACTGCACAGAATGTAAGTCTGAGAAATATAGTTTTTACTAGAGACACTACAGAGAAGGGCATCCTGGGAAATGTAGTTTTTAATAGAGAGACACTAAAGAGAAAGGCATCCTGGTAAATGTAGTCTTTAATACATAGACACTACACAGAGACGCATCCAGGGAAATGTCCTCACAGGCATTATGGAAATAGACTGACACTACACAGAACTGCATCCTGGAAAATGACCTCACAGGCATGATGGAAATAGACACTGCACAGAACGGCATCCTGGGAAATGACCTCACAGGCATGATGGAAATGCATACTACACAGAACGGCATCCTGTACAATGACCTGACAGGCATGATGGAAGTAAACACTGCACAGAACGGCATCCTGTGAAATGACCTCACAGGCATGATGGAAATAGACACTGCACAGAAGGTCATCCTGGGATATGTAGTTTTTAATAGAGACACTACAGAGAAAGGCATACTGGGAAATGTAGTTTTTAATAGAGAGACACTACAGAGAACGGCATCCTGGTAAATGTATTCTTTAATAGAGAGACACTACACAGAGAGGCATCCTGGGAAATGAACTCACATGCATGTAGGAAATAGACTGAAATTACACAGAATGGCATCCTGGGATATGACCTCACAGGCATGATGGAAAGAGACTCTACACAGAACGGTATCCTGGGAAATGACCTCTCAGACATGATGGAAATAGACACTGAACAAAGAAGCATCCTGGGAAATGACCTCACAGACATGATGGAAATAGACACTACACAGAACGGCATCCTGGGAAATGACCTCAAAGGCATGATGGAAATAGACACTGCAAGAACGGCATCCAGGGAAATGACCTCACAGCCATGATGGTAATGGACACTACACAGAAAGGCATCCTGGAAAATGACCTCACAGGCATGATGGAAAGAGACACTACACAGAACGGTATCCTGGGAAATGACCTCAAAGACATGATGGAAATAGACACTGCACAAAGAAGCATCCTGGGAAATGACCTCACAGGCATGATGGAAATAGACACTGCACAGAAAGTCATCCTGGGAAATGTAGTTTTTAATAGAGACACTACAGAGAAAGGCATCCTGGGAAATGTAGTTTTTAATAGAGAGACACTAAAGAGAAAGGCATCCTGGTAAATGTAGTCTTTAATACATAGACACTACACAGAGACGCATCCAGGGATATGTCGTCACAGGCATCATGGAAATAGACTGACACTACACAGAAGTGCATCCTGGGAAATGACCTCACAGGCATGATGGAAATAGACACTGCACAGAACAGCATCCTGGGACATGACCTCACAGGCATGGTGTAAATGGATACTACACAGAACGGCATCCTGGAAATTGATCTCACAGGCATGATGGAAATAGACACTACACAGAACTGAATCCTGGGAAATGACCTCACAGGCATGATGGAAATAGACACTACACAGAACGGCATCCTGGGAAATGACATCACAGGCATGATGGAAAGAGACACTACACAGAACGGTATCCTGGGAAATGACATCACAGACATGATGGAAATAGACACTGCACAAAGAAGCATCCTGGGAAATGACCTCACAGGCATGATGGAAATAAACACTACACAGAACGGCAATCAGGGAAATGACCTCAAAGACATGATGGAAATAGACACTGCAAGAACGGCATCCTGGGAAATGACCTCACAGGCATGATGGTAATGGACACTACAGAGAATGGCATCCTGGATAATGACCTCACAGGCATGATGGATTAAACATTGCACAGAACGGCATCCTGGGAAATGACCTCACATGCATGATGGAAATAGGCACTGCACAGAATGTAAGTCTGAGAAATGTAGTTTTTAATAGAGACACTACAGTGAAGGGCATCCTGGGAAATGTAGTTTTTAATAGAGAGACACTAAAGAGAAAGGCATCCTGGTAAATGTAGTCTTTAATACATAGACACTACACAGAGACGCATCCAGGGAAATGTACTCACAGGCATTATGGAAATAGACTGACACTACACAGAACTGCATCCTGGGAAATGACCACACAGGCATGATGGAAATAGACACTGCCCAGAACGGCATCCTGGGAAATGACCTCACAGGCATGATGGAAATGGATACTACACAGAGCGGCATCCTGGAAAATGACCTCACAGGCATGATGGAAGTAAACACTGCACAGAAGGGCATCCTGTGAAATGACGTCACAGGCATGATGGAAATAGACACTGCACAGAAGGTCATCCTGGGATATGTAGTTTTTAATAGAGAGACAGAACAGAGAAAGGCATCCTGGTAAATGTAGTCTTTAATAGAGAGACACTACACAGAGAGGCATCCTTGGAAAAGAAATCACATGCATGTAGGAAATAGACTGAAATTACACAGAATGGCATCCTGGGATATGACCTCACAGGCATGATGGAAATAGACACTGCACAGAACGGCATCCTGGGAAATGACCTCACCGGCATGATGGAAAGAGACACTACACAGAACGGTATCCTGGGAAATTGCCTCACAGACATGATGGAAATAGACACTGCACAAAGAAGCATCCTGGGAAATGACCTCACAGACATGATGGAAATAGGCACTGCACAGAATGTAAGTGTGAGAAATGTAGATTTTAATAGAGACACTACAGTGAAAGGCATCCTGGGAAATGTAGTTTTTAATACATAGACACTACACAGAGACGCATCCAGGGAAATGACCTCACAGGCATGATGGAAATAGACTGACACTACACAAAACGGCATCCTGGGAAATGACCTCACAGGCATGATGGAAATAGACACTGCACAGAATGGCATCCTGTGAAATGACCTCACAGGTATGATGGAAATAGACACTGCACAGAAGGTCATCCTGGGAAATGTAGTTTTTAATAGAGACACTACAGAGAAAGGCATCCTGGGAAATGTAGTTTTTAATAGAGAGACACTATAGAGAAAGTCATCCTGGTAAATGTAGTCTTTAATAGAGAGACACTACACAGAGAGGCATCCTGGGAAATGAACTCACATGCATGTAGGAAATAGACTAACATTACACAGAACGGCATCCTGGGATATGACCTCACAGGCATGATGGAACTAGACACTGCACAGAACGACATGCTGGGAAATGACCTCACAGGCATGATGGAAAGAGACACTACACAGAACGGTATCCTGGGAAATGACCTTACAGACATGATGGAAATAGACACTGCACAAAGAAGCATCCTGGGAAATGACCTCACAGGCATGATGGAAATAGACACTAGACAGAACGGCATCCTGGGAAATGACCTCAAAGGCTTGATGGAAATAGACACTGCACAGAACGGCATCCAGGGAAATGACCTCACAGGCATGATGGAAATGGACACTACACAGAACGGCATCATGGAAAATGACCTCACAGGCATGATGGAAGTAAACACTGCACAGAAGGGCATCCTGGGAAATGACCTCACAGGCATGATGGGAATAGACACTGCACAGAAGGTCATCCTGGGAAATGTAGTTTTTAATAGAGACACTACAGAGAAAGGCATCCTGGGAAATGTAGTTTTTAATAGAGAGACACTACAGAGAAAGGCATCCTGGTAAATGTAGTCTTTAATAGAGAGACACTACACAGAGAGGCATCCTGGGAAATGACATGACATTCATGTAGGAATTAGACTGACATTACACAGAACGGCATCAGGGAAATGACCTCACAGGCATTATGGAAATAGACTGACACTACATAGAACGTCATCCTGGGATATGACCTCACAGGCATGATGGAAGTAAACACTGCACAGAAGGGCATCCTGTGAAATGACGTCACAGGCATGATGGAAATAGACACTGCACAGAAGGTCATCCTGGGATATGTAGTTTTTAATAGAGACACTACAGAGAAAGGCATCCTGGGAAATGTACTTTTTAATAGAGAGACAGAACAGAGAAAGGCATCCTGGTAAATGTAGTCTTTAATAGAGAGACACTACACAGAGAGGCATCCTTGGAAAAGAAATCACATGCATGTAGGAAATAGACTGAAATTACACAGAATGGCATCCTGGGATATGACCTCACAGGCATGATGGAAATAGACACTGCACAGAACGGCATCCTGGGAAATGACCTCACAGGCATGATGGAAAGAGACACTACACAGAACGGTATCCTGGGAAATTGCCTCACCGACATGATGGAAATAGACACTGCACAAAGAAGCATCCTGGGAAATGACCTCACAGACATGATGGAAATAGACACTACACAGAACAGCATCCTGGGAAATGACCTCAAAGTCATGATGGAAATAGACACTGCAAGAACGGCATCCAGGGAAATGACCTCACAAGCATGATGCTAATGGACACTACACAGAACCGCATCCTGGAAAATGACCTCACAGGCATGATGGAATTAAACATTGCACAGTACGGCATCCTGGGAAATGACCTCACAGGCATGATGGAAATAGGCACTGCACAGAATGTAAGTGTGAGAAATGTAGATTTTAATAGAGACACTACAGTGAAAGGCATCCTGGGAAATGTAGTTTTTAATACATAGACACTACACAGAGACGCATCCAGGGAAATGACCTCACAGGCATGATGGAAATAGACTGACACTACACAAAACGGCATCCTGGGAAATGACCTCACAGGCATGATGGAAATAGACACTGCACAGAATGGCATCCTGTGAAATGACCTCACAGGTATGATGGAAATAGACACTGCACAGAAGGTCATCCTGGGAAATGTAGTTTTTAGTAGAGACACTACAGAGAAAGGCATCCTGGGAAATGTAGTTTTTAATAGAGAGACACTATAGAGAAAGTCATCCTGGTAAATGTAGTCTTTAATAGAGAGACACTACACAGAGAGGCATCCTGGGAAATGAACTCACATGCATGTAGGAAATAGACTGACATTACACAGAACGGCATCCTGGGATATGACCTCACAGGCATGATGGAACTAGACACTGCACAGAACGACATGCTGGGAAATGACCTCACAGGCATGATGGAAAGAGACACTACACAGAACGGTATCCTGGGAAATGACCTTACAGACATGATGGAAATAGACACTGCACAAAGAAGCATCCTGGGAAATGACCTCACAGGCATGATGGAAATAGACACTAGACAGAACGGCATCCTGGGAAATGACCTCAAAGGCTTGATGGAAATAGACACTGCACAGAACGGCATCCAGGGAAATGACCTCACAGGCATGATGGAAATGGACACTACACAGAACGGCATCATGGAAAATGACCTCACAGGCATGATGGAAGTAAACACTGCACAGAAGGGCATCCTGGGAAATGACCTCACAGGCATGATGGGAATAGACACTGCACAGAAGGTCATCCTGGGAAATGTAGTTTTTAATAGAGACACTACAGAGAAAGGCATCCTGGGAAATGTAGTTTTTATAGAGAGACACTACAGAGAAAGGCTTCCTGGTAAATGTAGTCTTTAATAGAGAGACACTACACAGAGAGGCATCCTGGGAAATGACCTGACATGCATGTAGGAATTTGACTGACATTACACAGAACAGCATCCTGGGAAATGACCTCACAGGCATGATGGAAATAGATACTACACAGAACGGCATCCTGGGAAGTGACCTCACTGACACGATTCAAATAGACACTGCACAGAGAAGCATCCTGGGAAATGACCTCGCAGGCATGATGGAAATGGACACTACACAGAACGGCATGCTGTAATATGACCTCACAGGCATGATGGAAGTAAACACTGCACAGAACGGCATCCTGTGAAATGACCTCACAGGCATGATGGAAATAGACACTGCACAGAAGGTCATCCTGGGAAATGTAGTTTTTAATAGAGACACTACAGAGAAAGGCATCCTGGGAAATGTAGTTTTTAACAGAGAGACACTACAGAGAAAGGCATCCTGGTAAACGTTGTCTTTAAGAGAGAGACACTACACAGAGAGGCATCCTGGGAAATGAACTCACATGCATGTAGGAAATAGACTTACATTATACAGAACCGCATCCTGGGATATGACCTCACAGGGAGGATGGAAATAGACATTGCACAGAACAACATCCTGGAAAATGACCTCACAGGCATGATGGAAATAGACACTGCACAGAATGGCATCCTGGGAAATGACCTCACAGGCATGATGGAAAGAGACACTACACAGAACGGTATCCTGGGAAATGAACTCACAGACATGATGGAAATAGACACTGCACAAAGAAGCATCCTGGGAAATGACCTCACAGGTATGATGGAAATAGACAATACACAGAACGGTATCCTGGGAAATGACCTCAAGGGCATGATGGAAATAGACACTGCAAGAACGGAATCCAGGAAATGACCTCACAGGCATGATGGTAATGGACACTACACAGAACGGCATCCTGGAAAATGACCTCACAGGCATGATGGAAGTAAACATTGCACAGAATGGCATCCGGGGAAATGACCTCACATGCATGATGGAAATAGGCACTGCACAGAATGTAAGTCTGAGAAATGTAGTTTTTAATAGAGACACTACAGAGAAAGGCATCCTGGGAAATGTAGTTTTTAATAGAGAGACACTACAGAGAAAGGCATCCTGGTAAATGTAGTCTTTAATACATAGACACTAAACAGAGACGCATCCAGGGCAATGACCTCACAGGCATGATGGAAAGAGACACTACACAGAACGGTGTCCTGTGAAATGACCTCACAGACATGATGGAAATAGACACTGCACAAAGAAGCATCCTGGGAAATGACATCACATGCATGATGGAAATAGACACTACACAGAACGGCATCCTGGGAAATGACCTCACAGGCATGATGGCAATGGACACTACACAGAACAGCATCCTGGAAAATGACATCACAGGCATGATGGAAGTAAACATTGCACAGAACGGCATCTTGGGAAATGACCTCACATGCATGATGGAAATAGGCACTGCACAGAATGTAACTCTGAGAAATGTAGTTTTTAATAGAGACAATACAGAGAAAGGCCTCCTGGGAAATGTAGTTTTTAATAGAGAGACACTACAGAGAAAGGCATCCTGATAAATGTAGTCTTTAATACATAGACACTACACAGAGACGCATCCAGGGAAATGACCTCACAGGCATGTTGGAAATAGATTGACACTACACAGAACTGCATCCTGGGAAATGACCTCACAGGCATGATGGAAATAGAAACTGCACAGAACGGCATCCTGGGAAATGACCTCACAGGCATGATGGAAATGGACACTACACAGAACGGCATCCTTGAGTATGTCCTCACAGGCATGATTGAAGTAATCACTGAACAGAACGGCATCCTGTGAAATGACCTCACAGACATGATGGAAATGGACACTCTACAGAAGGTCATCGTGGGAAATGTAGATTTTAATAGAGACACTACAGAGAAAGGCATCCTGGGAAATGTAGATTTTAATAGAGAGACAATACAGAGAGGCATCCTGGTAAATGTAGTCTTTAATAGAGAGACACTACACAGAGAGGCATCATGGTAAATGACCTCACAGGCATGATGGAAATAGACTGACACTACACAGAACGGCATCGTGGGAAATGACCTCACAGTTATAATGGAAATCAACACTGCACAGAACGGCATCCTGGGAAATGACCAAAAGGCATGATGGAAATAGACACTGAACAGAACGGCATCGTGGAAAATGACCTCACAGGCATGATGGAAATAGACACTACACAGAACGGCATCCTGGGAAATGACCTCACAGGCATGATGGAAAAAGAAACTGCACAGAGAGGCATCCTGGGATATGACCTTACAGGCATGATGGAAATAGACACTACACAGAACGGCATCCTGGGAAATGACCTCACAGTCATAATGGTAATAGACACTGCACAGAACGGCATCAAAGTGAATGACCTCAGAGGCATGATGGAAATAGACACTGCAAAGAACGTCATCCTGGGAAATGACCTTACAGGCATGATGGAAATAGAATGACACTACACAGAACAGCATCCTGGGAAATGACCTCACAGGCGTAATGGTAATAGACACTGCACAGAACGGCATCAAAGTGAATGACCTCAGAGGCATGATGGAAATAGACACTGCAAAGAACGTCATCCTGGGAAATGTCCTCAAAGGCATGATGGAAATAGACAGTGCACAGAGAGGCATCCTGTGAAATGACTTCACAGGCATGATGGAATTAGACACTGCACAGAACGGAATCCTGGGAAATGACCTCACGGACATGATGGAAATAGACACTACACAGATCGGCATCCTAGGAAATGACCTCATAGGCATTATCGAAATAGACACTGCACAGAGAGGCATCCTGGTAAATGACTACACAGGCTTGATTGAAACGGACACTGCACAGAGAGGCATCCTGGGAAATGACATCACAGGCATGATGGAAATAGACACTGCACAGAACGGCATCCAGGGAAATGACCTCTCAGTCATGATGGAATTAGACACTGCACAGAACGGCATCCTGGGAAATGACCTCATAGCCATGATGGAAATAGACACTGCACAGAGAGGCATCCTGGGTAATGACTACACAGGCATGATGGAAATAGACACTGCACAGAGAGGCATCCTGGGAAATGACCTCAAATTCATGATGGAAATAGACACTACACAGAACGGCATTCTGGGAAATGACCTCAAAGGCCAATGGAAATAGCCACTGCACAGAACGGCATCCTGGGAAATGACCTCACAGGCAGGATGGAAATAGACACTGCACAGAGAGGCATCCTTTGAAATGACCTCACAGGCATGATGGAAATAGACACTGCAGAGAACGGCATTGTGGGAAGTGACCTCACAGGCATGATGGAAATAGACACTGCGTAGAATGGCATCCTGGGAAATGACCTCACAGTCATGATGGAAACAGACTGCACAGAACGGCATCCAGGGAAATGACCTCACAGGCATGATGGCAATAGACACTACACAGAACGGCATCCTGGGAAATGACCTCACAGGCATGATGGAAATAGACACTACACAGAACAGCATCATGGGAAATGACCTGATAGACATGATGGAAATAGACACTGCACAGAGAGGCATCCTGGGAAATAACCTCACAGGCATGATGGAAATAGACATTGCACAGAATGGCATCCTGGGAAGTGACCTCACAGGCATGATGGAAATAGACACTGCATAGAATGGCATCCTGGGAAATGACCTCACAGTCATGATGGAAACAGACTGCACAGAACGGCATCCAGGGAAATGACCTCACAGGCATGATGGCAATAGACACTACACAGAACGGCATCCTGGGAAATGACCTCACAGGCATGATGGAAATAGACACTACACAGAACAGCATCATGGGAAATGACCTGATAGACATGATGGAAATAGACACTGCACAGAGAGGCATCCTGGGAAATAACCTCACAGGCATGATGGAAATAGACACTGCACAGAATGGCATCCTGGGAAGTGACCTCACAGACATGATGGAAATAGACACTGCACAGAAGGCACTCTGGGAAATGATCTAAAAGGCATGATGGAAATAGACACTGCACAAAGAGACATCCTGGGAAATGACCTCACAGGCATGTTGGAAATAGACACTACACGGAATGGCATCCTGGGAAATGACCTCACAGGCATGATGGAAATAGACACTGCACAGAACGGCATCCAGGGAAGTGACCTCACAGGCATGATGGAAATAGACATTACACAGAATGTCATCCTGTGGAATGACCTCACAGGCATGATGGAAATAGACACTACACAGAACAGCATCCGTGGAAATGACCTCACAGGCATGATGGAAATAGACACTGCACAGAACGGCATCCTGGGAACTGACCTCACAGGCATGATGGAAATAGACACTGTACAGAGAGGCCTCCTGGGAAATGACCTCACAGGTATGATGGAAATAGACACTGCATAGAGAGGCATCCTGTGAAATGACTTCACAGGCATGATGGAATTAGACACTGCCCAGAACGGCATCCTGGGTAATGACCTCACAGACATGATGGAAATAGACACTACACAGAACGGCATCGTGGGAAATGACCTCATAGCCATGATTGAAATAGACACTGCACAGAGAGGCATCCTGGGAAATGACTACACAGGCATGATGGAAATAGACACTACACAGAGAGGCAATCTTTGAAATGACCTCAGAGGCATGATGGAAATAGACTGACACTACACAGAACGGCATCCTGGGAAATGACCTCACAGTCATAATGGTAATAGACACTGCACAGAACGGCATCAAAGTGAATGACCTCAGAGGCATGATGCAAATAGACACTGCAAAGAACGTCATCCTGGGAAATGACCTCAAAGGCATGATGGAAATAGACAATGCACAGAGAGGCATCCTGTGAAATGACTTCACAGGCATGATGGAAATAGACACTGCACAGAACGGCATCCAGGGAAATGACCTCTCAGGCATGATGGAATTAGACACTGCACAGAACGGCATCCTGGGAAATGACCTCACAGACATGATGGAAATAGACACTACACAGAACAGCATCCTGGGAAATGACCTCATAGCCATGATGGAAATAGACACTGCACAGAGAGGCATCCTGGGAAATGACTACACAGGCATGATGGAAATAGACACTGCACAGAGAGGCATCCTGGGAAATGACCTCAAATTCATGATGGAAATAGACACTACACAGAACGGCATTCTGGGAAATGACCTCAAAGGCCAATGGAAATAGCCACTGCACAGAACGGCATCCTGGGAAATGACCTCACAGGCAGGATGGAAATAGACACTGCACAGAGAGGCATCCTTTGAAATGACCTCACAGGCATGATGGAAATAGACACTGCAGAGAACGGCATTGTGGGAAGTGACCTCACAGGCATGATGGAAATAGACACTGCATAGAATGGCATCCTGGGAAATGACCTCACAGTCATGATGGAAACAGACTGCACAGAACGGCATCCAGGGAAATGACCTCACAGGCATGATGGCAATAGACACTACACAGAACGGCATCCTGGGAAATGACCTCACAGGCATGATGGAAATAGACACTACACAGAACAGCATCATGGGAAATGACCTGATAGACATGATGGAAATAGACACTGCACAGAGAGGCATCCTGGGAAATAACCTCACAGGCATGATGGAAATAGACACTGCACAGAATGGCATCCTGGGAAGTGACCTCACAGACATGATGGAAATAGACACTGCACAGAAAGGCACTCTGGGAAATGATCTAAAAGGCATGATGGAAATAGACACTGCACAAAGAGACATCCTGGGAAATGACCTCACAGGCATGATGGAAATAGACACTACACGGAACGGCATCCTGGGAAATGACCTCACAGGCATGATGGAAATAGACACTGCACAGAACGGCATCCAGGGAAGTGACCTCACAGGCATGATGGAAATAGACATTACACAGAATGTCATCCTGTGAAATGACCTCACAGTTATGATGGAAATAGACACTACACAGAACAGCATCCGTGGAAATGACCTCACAGGCATGATGGAAATAGACACTGCACAGAACGGCATCCTGGGAACTGACCTCACAGGCATGATGGAAATAGACACTGTACAGAGAGGCCTCCTGGGAAATGACCTCACAGGTATGATGGAAATAGACACTGCACAGAGAGGCATCCTGTGAAATGACTTCACAGGCATGATGGAATTAGACACTGCCCAGAACGGCATCCTGGGAAATGACCTCACAGACATGATGGAAATAGACACTACACAGAACGGCATCGTGGGAAATGACCTCATAGCCATGATTGAAATAGACACTGCACAGAGAGGCATCCTGGGAAATGACTACACAGGCATGATGGAAATAGACACTGCACAGAGAGGCAATCTTTGAAATGACCTCAGAGGCATGATGGAAATAGACTGAAACTACACAGAACGGCATCCTGGGAAATGACCTCACAGTCATAATGGTAATAGACACTGCACAGAACGGCATCAAAGTGAATGACCTCAGAGGCATGATGGAAATAGACACTGCAAAGAACGTCATCCTGGGAAATGACCTCACAGGCATGATGGAAATAGACTGACACTACACAGAACAGCATCCTGTGAAATGACCTCACAGGCATAATGGTAATAGACACTGCACAGAACGGCATCAAAGTGAATGACCTCAGAGGCATGATGGAAATAGACACTGCAAAGAACGTCATCCTGGGAAATGACCTCAAAGGCATGATGGAAATAGACAATGCACAGAGAGGCATCCTGTGAAATGACTTCACAGGCATGATGGAATTAGACACTGCACAGAACGGAATCCTGGGAAATGACCTCACAGGCATGATGGAAATAGACACTGCACAGAACGGCATCCAGGGAAATGACCTCTCAGGCATGATGGAATTAGACACTGCACAGAACGGCATCCTGGGAAATGACCTCACAGACATGATGGAAATAGACACTACACAGAACAGCATCCTGGGAAATGATCTCATAGCCATGATGGAAATAGACACTGCACAGAGAGGCATCCTGGGAAATGACTACACAGGCATGATGGAAATAGACACTGCACAGAGAGGCATCCTGGGAAATGACCTCAAATTCATGATGGAAATAGACACTACACAGAACGGCATTCTGGGAAATGACCTCAAAGGCCAATGGAAATAGCCACTGCACAGAACGGCATCCTGGGAAATGACCTCACAGGCAGGATGGAAATAGACACTGCACAGAGAGGCATCCTTTGAAATGACCTCACAGGCATGATGGAAATAGACACTGCAGAGAACGGCATTGTGGGAAGTGACCTCACAGGCATGATGGAAATAGACACTGCATAGAATGGCATCCTGGGAAATGACCTCACAGTCATGATGGAAACAGACTGCACAGAACGGCATCCAGGGAAATGACCTCACAGGCATGATGGCAATAGACACTACACAGAACGGCATCCTGGGAAATGACCTCACAGGCATGATGGAAATAGACACTACACAGAACAGCATCATGGGAAATGACCTGATAGACATGATGGAAATAGACACTGCACAGAGAGGCATCCTGGGAAATAACCTCACAGGCATGATGGAAATAGACACTGCACAGAATGGCATCCTGGGAAGTGACCTCACAGACATGATGGAAATAGACACTGCACAGAAAGGCACTCTGGGAAATGATCTAAAAGGCATGATGGAAATAGACACTGCACAAAGAGACATCCTGGGAAATGACCTCACAGGCATGATGGAAATAGACACTACACGGAATAGCATCCTGGGAAATGACCTCACAGGCATGATGGAAATAGACACTGCACAGAACGGCATCCAGGGAAGTGACCTCACAGGCATGATGGAAATAGACATTACACAGAATGTCATCCTGTGAAATGACCTCACAGGCATGATGGAAATAGACACTACACAGAACAGCATCCGTGGAAATGACCTCACAGGCATGATGGAAATAGACACTGCACAGAACGGCATCCTGGGAACTGACCTCACAGGCATGATGGAAATAGACACTGTACAGAGAGGCCTCCTGGGAAATGACCTCACAGGTATGATGGAAATAGACACTGCACAGAGAGGCATCCTGTGAAATGACTTCACAGGCATGATGGAATTAGACACTGCCCAGAACGGCATCCTGGGAAATGACCTCACAGACATGATGGAAATAGACACTACACAGAACAGCATCGTGGGAAATGACCTCATAGCCATGATTGAAATAGACACTGCACAGAGAGGCATCCTGGGAAATGACTACAGAGGCATGATGGAAATAGACACTGCACAGAGAGGCAATCTTTGAAATGACCTCACAGGCAGGATGGAAATAGACACTCCACACAACGGCATCCAGGGAAATGACCCCTCAGGCATGATGGAAGTAGACACTGTCCAGAACGGAACCCTGGGAAATGTAGTTTTTAATAGAGACACTACAGAGAAAGGCATCCTGGGAAATGACTTTTTAATAGAGAGACACTACAGAGAAAGGCATACTGGGAAATGTAGTCTTTAATAGAGAGACACTACACAGAGAGGCATCCTGGGAAATGACATCACAGGCAAGTTGGAAATAGACACTGCACAGAGAAGCATCCTGGGAAATGACCTCACAGGCAAGATGCACATAGACAGAACTACACAGAACGTCATCCTGGAAAATGACCTCACAGGCATGATGGAAATAGACACTGCACAGAGAGGCATCCTGGGCAAAGACCTCAAAGGTATGATGGAAATATACACAGCATAGAACGGCATCCTGGGAAATGACCTCATAGGCATGATGGAAAAAGACACTACACAGAACGGCATCCTGGGAAATGACCTAACAGGCATAATGGTAATAGACACTGCACAGAACGGCATCAAAGTGAATGACCTCAGAGGCATGATGAAAATAGACACTGCACAGAACGTCATCCCGGGAAATGACCTCACAGGCATGATGGAAATAGACACTGCACAGAACGGCATCCTGGGAAATGACCTCACAGGCATGATGGAAATAGACACTGCACAGAGAGGCATCCTGGGAAATGACCTCAAAGGCATGATGGAAATAGACAATGCACAGAGAGGCATCCTGTGAAATGACTTCACAGGCATGATGGAATTAGACACTGCACAGAACGGCATCCTGGGAAATGATCTCACAGACATGATGGAAATAGACACTACACAGATCGGCATCCTGGGACATGACCTCATAGGCATTATGGAAATAGACACTGCACAGAGAGGCATCCTGGGAAATGACCTCACAGTCATAATGGTAATAGACACTGCACAGAACGGCATCAAAGTGAATGACCTCAGAGGCATGATGGAAATAGACACTGCAAAGAACGTCATCCTGGGAAATGACCTCACAGGCATGATGGAAATAGACTGACACTACACAGAACAGCATCCTGTGAAATGACCTCACAGGCATAATGGTAATAGACACTGCACAGAACGGCATCAAAGTGAATGACCTCAGAGGCATGATGGAAATAGACACTGCAAAGAACGTCATCCTGGGAAATGACCTCAAAGGCATGATGGAAATAGACAATGCACAGAGAGGCATCCTGTGAAATGACTTCACAGGCATGATGGAATTAGACACTGCACAGAATGGAATCCTGGGAAATGACCTCACGGACATGATGGAAATAGACACTACACAGATCGGCATCCTAGGAAATGACCTCATAGGCATTATCGAAATAGACACTGCACAGAGAGGCATCCTGGGAAATGACTACACAGGCTTGATTGAAACGGACACTGCACAGAGAGGCATCCTGGGAAATGACATCACAGGCATGATGGAAATAGACACTGCACAGAACGGCATCCAGGGAAATGACCTCACAGACATGATGGAAATAGACACTACACAGAACAGCATCCTGGGAAATGACCTCATAGCCATGATGGAAATAGACACTGCACAGAGAGGCATCCTGGGAAATGACTACACAGGCATGATGGAAATAGACACTGCACAGAGAGGCATCCTGGGAAATGACCTCAAATTCATGATGGAAATAGACACTACACAGAACGGCATTCTGGGAAATGACCTCAAAGGCCAATGGAAATAGCCACTGCACAGAACGGCATCCTGGGAAATGACCTCACAGGCAGGATGGAAATAGACACTGCACAGAGAGGCATCCTTTGAAATGACCTCACAGGCATGATGGAAATAGACACTGCAGAGAACGGCATTGTGGGAAGTGACCTCACAGGCATGATGGAAATAGACACTGCATAGAATGGCATCCTGGGAAATGACCTCACAGTCATGATGGAAACAGACTGCACAGAACGGCATCCAGGGAAATGACCTCACAGGCATGATGGCAATAGACACTACACAGAACGGCATCCTGGGAAATGACCTCACAGGCATGATGGAAATAGACACTACACAGAACAGCATCATGGGAAATGACCTGATAGACATGATGGAAATAGACACTGCACAGAGAGGCATCCTGGGAAATAACCTCACAGGCATGATGGAAATAGACACTGCACAGAATGGCATCCTGGGAAGTGACCTCACAGACATGATGGAAATAGACACTGCACAGAAAGGCACTCTGGGAAATGATCTAAAAGGCATGATGGAAATAGACACTGCACAAAGAGACATCCTGGGAAATGACCTCACAGGCATGATGGAAAGAGACACTACACGGAATGGCATCCTGGGAAATGACCTCACAGGCATGATGGAAATAGACACTGCACAGAACGGCATCCAGGGAAGTGACCTCACAGGCATGATGGAAATAGACATTACACAGAATGTCATCCTGTGAAATGACCTCACAGGCATGATGGAAATAGACACTACACAGAACAGCATCCGTGGAAATGACCTCACAGGCATGATGGAAATAGACACTGCACAGAACGGCATCCTGGGAACTGACCTCACAGGCATGATGGAAATAGACACTGTACAGAGAGGCCTCCTGGGAAATGACCTCACAGGTATGATGGAAATAGACACTGCACAGAGAGGCATCCTGTGAAATGACTTCACAGGCATGATGGAATTAGACACTGCCCAGAACGGCATCCTGGGAAATGACCTCACAGACATGATGGAAATAGACACTACACAGAACGGCATCGTGGGAAATGACCTCATAGCCATGATTGAAATAGACACTGCACAGAGAGGCATCCTGGGAAATGACTACAGGCATGATGGAAATAGACATTGCACAGAGAGGCAATCTTTGAAATGACCTCACAGGCAGGATGGAAATAGACACTCCACACAACGGCATCCAGGGAAATGACCTCTCAGGCATGATGGAAGTAGACACTGTCCAGAACGGAACCCTGGGAAATGTAGTTGTTAATAGAGACACTACAGAGAAAGGCATCCTGGGAAATGACTTTTTAATAGAGAGACACTAGAGAAAGGCATACTGGGAAATGTAGTCTTTAATAGAGAGACACTACACAGAGAGGCATCCTGGGAAATGACATCACAGGCATGTTGGAAATAGACACTGCACAGAGAAGCATCCTGGGAAATGACCTCACAGGCAAGATGCACATAGACAGAACTACACAGAACGTCATCCTGGAAAATAACCTCACAGGCATGATGGAAATAGACACTGCACAGAGAGGCATCCTGGGCAAAGACCTCAAAGGTATGATGGTAATATACACAGCATAGAACGGCATCCTGGGAAATGACCTCATAGGCATGATGGAAAAAGACACTACACAGAACGGCATCCTGGGAAATGACCTAACAGGCATAATGGTAATAGACACTGCACAGAACGGCATCAAAGTGAATGACCTCAGAGGCATGATGAAAATAGACACTGCACAGAACGTCATCCCGGGAAATGACCTCACAGGCATGATGGAAATAGACACTGCACAGAACGGCATCCTGGGAAATGACCTCACAGGCATGATGGAAATAGACACTGCACAGAGAGGCATCCTGGGAAATGACCTCAAAGGCATGATGGAAATAGACAATGCACAGAGAGGCATCCTGTGAAATGACTTCACAGGCATGATGGAATTAGACACTGCACAGAACGGCATCCTGGGAAATGATCTCACAGACATGATGGAAATAGACACTACACAGATCGGCATCCTGGGACATGACCTCATAGGCATTATGGAAATAGACACTGCACAGAGAGGCATCCTGGGAAATGACCTCACAGTCATAATGGTAATAGACACTGCACAGAACGGCATCAAAGTGAATGACCTCAGAGGCATGATGGAAATAGACACTGCAAAGAACGTCATCCTGGGAAATGACCTCACAGGCATGATGGAAATAGACTGACACTACACAGAACAGCATCCTGTGAAATGACCTCACAGGCATAATGGTAATAGACACTGCACAGAACGGCATCAAAGTGAATGACCTCAGAGGCATGATGGAAATAGACACTGCAAAGAACGTCATCCTGGGAAATGACCTCAAAGGAATGATGGAAATAGACAATGCACAGAGAGGCATCCTGTGAAATGACTTCACAGGCATGATGGAATTAGACACTGCACAGAACGGAATCCTGGGAAATGACCTCACGGACATGATGGAAATAGACACTACACAGATCGGCATCCTAGGAAATGACCTCATAGGCATTATCGAAATAGACACTGCACAGAGAGGCATCCTGGGAAATGACTACACAGGCTTGATTGAAACGGACACTGCACAGAGAGGCATCCTGGGAAATGACATCACAGGCATGATGGAAATAGACACTGCACAGAACGGCATCCAGGGAAATGACCTCTCAGGCATGATGGAATTAGACACTGCACAGAACGGCATCCTGGGAAATGACCTCACAGACATGATGGAAATAGACACTACACAGAACAGCATCCTGGGAAATGACCTCATAGCCATGATGGAAATAGACACTGCACAGAGAGGCATCCTGGGAAATGACTACACAGGCATGATGGAAATAGACACTGCACAGAGAGGCATCCTGGGAAATGACCTCAAATTCATGATGGAAATAGACACTACACAGAACGGCATTCTGGGAAATGACCTCAAAGGCCAATGGAAATAGCCACTGCACAGAACGGCATCCTGGGAAATGACCTCACAGGCAGGATGGAAATAGACACTGCACAGAGAGGCATCCTTTGAAATGACCTCACAGGCATGATGGAAATAGACACTGCAGAGAACGGCATTGTGGGAAGTGACCTCACAGGCATGATGGAAATAGACACTGCATAGAATGGCATCCTGGGAACTGACCTCACAGGCATGATGGAAATAGACACTGTACAGAGAGGCCTCCTGGGAAATGACCTCACAGGTATGATGGAAATAGACACTGCACAGAGAGGCATCCTGTGAAATGACTTCACAGGCATGATGGAATTAGACACTGCCCAGAACGGCATCCTGGGAAATGACCTCACAGGCATGATGGAAATAGACACTGCACAGAGAGGCATCCTGGGAAATGACCTCAAAGGCATGATGGAAATAGACAATGCACAGAGAGGCATCCTGTGAAATGACTTCACAGGCATGATGGAATTAGACACTGCACAGAACGGCATCCTGGGAAATGATCTCACAGACATGATGGAAATAGACACTACACAGATCGGCATCCTGGGACATGACCTCATAGGCATTATGGAAATAGACACTGCACAGAGAGGCATCCTGGGAAATGACCTCACAGTCATAATGGTAATAGACACTGCACAGAACGGCATCAAAGTGAATGACCTCAGAGGCATGATGGAAATAGACACTGCAAAGAACGTCATCCTGGGAAATGACCTCACAGGCATGATGGAAATAGACTGACACTACACAGAACAGCATCCTGTGAAATGACCTCACAGGCATAATGGTAATAGACACTGCACAGAACGGCATCAAAGTGAATGACCTCAGAGGCATGATGGAAATAGACACTGCAAAGAACGTCATCCTGGGAAAAGACCTCAAAGGCATGATGGAAATAGACACTGCATAGAATGGCATCCTGGGAACTGACCTCACAGGCATGATGGAAATAGACACTGTACAGAGAGGCCTCCTGGGAAATGACCTCACAGGTATGATGGAAATAGACACTGCACAGAGAGGCATCCTGTGAAATGACTTCACAGGCATGATGGAATTAGACACTGCCCAGAACGGCATCCTGGGAAATGACCTCACAGACATGATGGAAATAGACACTACACAGAACGGCATCGTGGGAAATGACCTCATAGCCATGATTGAAATAGACACTGCACAGAGAGGCATCCTGGGAAATGACTACAGGCATGATGGAAATAGACACTGCACAGAGAGGCAATCTTTGAAATGACCTCACAGGCATGATGGAAATAGACACTCCACACAACGGCATCCAGGGAAATGACCTCTCAGGCATGATGGAAGTAGACACTGTCCAGAACGGAACCCTGGGAAATGTAGTTGTTAATAGAGACACTACAGAGAAAGGCATCCTGGGAAATGACTTTTTAATAGAGAGACACTAGAGAAAGGCATACTGGGAAATGTAGTCTTTAATAGAGAGACACTACACAGAGAGGCATCCTGGGAAATGACATCACAGGCATGTTGGAAATAGACACTGCACAGAGAAGCATCCTGGGAAATGACCTCACAGGCAAGATGCACATAGACAGAACTACACAGAACGTCATCCTGGAAAATGACCTCACAGGCATGATGGAAATAGACACTGCACAGAGAGGCATCCTGGGCAAAGACCTCAAAGGTATGATGGAAATATACACAGCATAGTACGGCATCCTGGGAAATGACCTCATAGGCATGATGGAAAAAGACACTACACAGAACGGCATCCTGGGAAATGACCTAACAGGCATAATGGTAATAGACACTGCACAGAACGGCATCAAAGTGAATGACCTCAGAGGCATGATGAAAATAGACACTGCACAGAACGTCATCCCGGGAAATGACCTCACAGGCATGATGGAAATAGACACTGCACAGAACGGCATCCTGGGAAATGACCTCACAGGCATGATGGAAATAGACACTGCACAAGGAGGCATCCTGGGAAATGACCTCAAAGGCATGATGGAAATAGACAATGCACAGAGAGGCATCCTGTGAAATGACTTCACAGGCATGATGGAATTAGACACTGCACAGAACGGCATCCTGGGAAATGATCTCACAGACATGATGGAAATAGACACTACACAGATCGGCATCCTGGGACATGACCTCATAGGCATTATGGAAATAGACACTGCACAGAGAGGCATCCTGGGAAATGACCTCACAGTCATAATGGTAATAGACACTGCACAGAACGGCATCAAAGTGAATGACCTCAGAGGCATGATGGAAATAGACACTGCAAAGAACGTCATCCTGGGAAATGACCTCACAGGCATGATGGAAATAGACTGACACTACACAGAACAGCATCCTGTGAAATGACCTCACAGGCATAATGGTAATAGACACTGCACAGAACGGCATCAAAGTGAATGACCTCAGAGGCATGATGGAAATAGACACTGCAAAGAACGTCATCCTGGGAAATGATCTCAAAGGCATGATGGAAATAGACAATGCACAGAGAGGCATCCTGTGAAATGACTTCACAGGCATGATGGAATTAGACACTGCACAGAACGGAATCCTGGGAAATGACCTCACGGACATGATGGAAATAGACACTACACAGATCGGCATCCTAGGAAATGACCTCATAGGCATTATCGAAATAGACACTGCACAGAGAGGCATCCTGGGAAATGACTACACAGGCTTGATTGAAACGGACACTGCACAGAGAGGCATCCTGGGAAATGACATCACAGGCATGATGGAAATAGACACTGCACAGAACGGCATCCAGGGAAATGACCTCTCAGGCATGATGGAATTAGACACTGCACAGAACGGCATCCTGGGAAATGACCTCACAGACATGATGGAAATAGACACTACACAGAACAGCATCCTGGGAAATGACCTCATAGCCATGATGGAAATAGACACTGCACAGAGAGGCATCCTGGGAAATGACTACACAGGCATGATGGAAATAGACACTGCACAGAGAGGCATCCTGGGAAATGACCTCAAATTCATGATGGAAATAGACACTACACAGAACGGCATTCTGGGAAATGACCTCAAAGGCCAATGGAAATAGCCACTGCACAGAACGGCATCCTGGGAAATGACCTCACAGGCAGGATGGAAATAGACACTGCACAGAGAGGCAACCTTTGAAATGACCTCACAGGCATGATGGAAATAGACACTGCAGAGAACGACATTGTGGGAAGTGACCTCACAGGCATGATGGAAATAGACACTGCATAGAATGGCATCCTGGGAAATGACCTCACAGTCATGATGGAAACAGACTGCACAGAACGGCATCCAGGGAAATGACCTCACAGGCATGATGGCAATAGACACTACACAGAACGGCATCCTGGGAAATGACCTCACAGGCATGATGGAAATAGACACTACACAGAACAGCATCATGGGAAATGACCTGATAGACATGATGGAAATAGACACTGCACAGAGAGGCATCCTGGGAAATAACCTCACAGGCATGATGGAAATAGACACTGCACAGAATGGCATCCTGGGAAGTGACCTCACAGACATGATGGAAATAGACACTGCACAGAAAGGCACTCTGGGAAATGATCTAAAAGGCATGATGGAAATAGACACTGCACAAAGAGACATCCTGGGAAATGACCTCACAGGCATGATGGAAAGAGACACTACACGGAATGGCATCCTGGGAAATGACCTCACAGGCATGATGGAAATAGACACTGCACAGAACGGCATCCAGGGAAGCGACCTCAGAGGCATGATGGAAATAGACATTACACAGAATGTCATCCTGTGAAATGACCTCACAGGCATGATGGAAATAGACACTACACAGAACAGCATCCGTGGAAATGACCTCACAGGCATGATGGAAATAGACACTGCACAGAACGGCATCCTGGGAACTGACCTCACAGGCATGATGGAAATAGACACTGTACAGAGAGGCCTCCTGGGAAATGACCTCACAGGTATGATGGAAATAGACACTGCACAGAGAGGCATCCTGTGAAATGACTTCACAGGCATGATGGAAATAGCCACTGCCCAGAACGGCATCCTGGGAAATGACCTCACAGACATGATGGAAATAGACACTACACAGAACAGCATCGTGGGAAATGACCTCATAGCCATGATTGAAATAGACACTGCACAGAGAGGCATCCTGGGAAATGACTACAGAGGCATGATGGAAATAGACACTGCACAGAGAGGCAATCTTTGAAATGACCTCACAGGCAGGATGGAAATAGACACTCCACACAACGGCATCCAGGGAAATGACCTCTCAGGCATGATGGAAGTAGACACTGTCCAGAACGGAACCCTGGGAAATGTAGTTTTTAATAGAGACACTACAGAGAAAGGCATCCTGGGAAATGACTTTTTAATAGAGAGACACTACAGAGAAAGGCATACTGGGAAATGACATCACAGGCATGTTGGAAATAGACACTGCACAGAGAAGCATCCTGGGAAATGACCTCACAGGCAAGATGCACATAGACAGAACTACACAGAACGTCATCCTGGAAAATGACCTCACAGGCATGATGGAAATAGACACTGCACAGAGAGGCATCCTGGGCAAAGACCTCAAAGGTATGATGGAAATATACACAGCATAGAACGGCATCCTGGGAAATGACCTCATAGGCATGATGGAAAAAGACACTACACAGAACGGCATCCTGGGAAATGACCTAACAGGCATAATGGTAATAGACACTGCACAGAACGGCATCAAAGTGAATGACCTCAGAGGCATGATGAAAATAGACACTGCACAGAACGTCATCCTGGGAAATGACCTCACAGGCATGATGGAAATAGACACTGCACAGAACGGCATCCTGGGAAATGACCTCACAGGCATGATGGAAATAGACACTGCACAGAGAGGCATCCTGGGAAATGACCTCAAAGGCATGATGGAAATAGAAAATGCACAGAGAGGAATCCTGTGAAATGACTTCACAGGCATGATGGAATTAGACACTGCACAGAACGGCATCCTGGGAAATGATCTCACAGACATGATGGAAATAGACACTACACAGATCGGCATCTTGGGACATGACCTCATAGGCATTATGGAAATAGACACTGCACAGAGAGGCATCCTGGGAAATGACCTCACAGGCATGATGGAAAGAGACACTACACAGAACGGTATCCTGGGAATGACCTCACAGACATGATGGAAATAGACACTGCACAAAGAAGCATCCTGGGAAATGACCTCACAGGTATGATGGAAATAGACAATAAACAGAACGGTATCCTGGGAAATGACCTCAAAGACATGATGAAAATAGACACTGCAAGAACGGCATCCAGGAAATGACCTCACAGGCATGATGGTAATGGACACTACACAGAACGGCATCCTGGAAAATGACCTCACAGGCATGATGGAAGTAAACATTGCACAGAACGGCATCGGGGAAATGACCTCACATGCATGATGGAAATAGGCACTGCACAGAATGTAAGTCTGAGAAATGTAGTTTTTAATAGAGACACTACAGAGAAAGGCATCCTGGGAAATGTAGTTTTTAATAGAGAGACACTACAGAGAAAGGCATCCTGGTAAATGTAGTCTTTAATACATAGACACTACACAGAGACGCATCCAGGGCAATGACCTCACAGGCATGATGGAAAGAGACACTACACAGAACGGTGTCCTGTGAAATGACCTCACAGACATGATGGAAATAGACACTGCACAAAGAAGCATCCTGGGAAATGACCTCACATGCATGATGGAAATAGACACTACCCAGAACGGCATCCTGGGAAATGACCTCACAGGCATGATGGTAATGGACACTACACAGAACAGCATCCTGGAAAATGACATCACAGGCATGATGGAAGTAAACATTGCACAGAACGGCATCCTGGGAAATGACCTCACATGCATGATGGAAATAGGCACTGCACAGAATGTAACTCTGAGAAATGTAGTTTTTAATAGAGACAATACAGAGAAAGGCCTCCTGGGAAATGTAGTTTTTAATAGAGAGACACTACAGAGAAAGGCATCCTGATAAATGTAGTCTTTAATACATAGACACTACACAGAGACACATCCAGGGAAATGACATCACAGGCATGATGGAAATAGATTGACACTACACAGAACTGCATCCTGGGAAATGAACTCACAGGCATGATGGAAATAGAAACTGCACAGAACGGCATCCTGGGAAATGACCTCACAGGCATCATGGAAATGGACACTACACAGAACGGCATCCTTGAATATGTCCTCACAGGCATGATTGAAGTAAACACTGCACAGAACGGCATCCTGTGAAATGACCTCACAGACATGATGGAAATACACACTCTACAGAAGGTCATCCTGGGAAATGTAGATTTTAATAGAGACACTACAGAGAAAGGCATCCTGGGAAATGTAGTTTTTAATAGAGAGACAATACAGAGAAAGGCATCCTGGTAAATGTAGTCTTTAATAGAGAGACACTACACAGAGAGGCATCATGGGAAATGACCACACAGGCATGGTGGAAATAGACTGACACTACACAGAACGGCATCCTGGGAAATGACCTCACAGTTATAATGGAAATCGACACTGCACAGAACGGCATCCTGGGAAATGACCAAAAGGCATGATGGAAATAGACACTGAACAGAACGGCATCGTGGAAAATGACCTCACAGGCATGATGGAAATAGACACTACACAGAGAGGCAATCTTTGAAATGACCTCAGAGGCATGATGGAAATAGACTGACACTACACAGAACGGCATCCTGAGAAATGACCTCACAGTCATAATGGTAATAGACACTGCACAGAACGGCATCAAAGTGAATGACCTCAGAGGCATGATGCAAATAGACACTGCAAAGAACGTCATCCTGGGAAATGACCTCACAGGCATGATGGAAATAGACTGACACTACACAGAACAGCATCCTGTGAAATGACCTCACAGGCATAATGGTAATAGACACTGCACAGAACGGCATCAAAGTGAATGACCTCAGAGGCATGATGGAAATAGACACTGCAAAGAACGTCATCCAGGGAAATGACCTCTCAGGCATGATGGAATTAGACACTGCACAGAACGGCATCCTGGGAAATGACCTCACAGACATGATGGAAATAGACACTACACAGAACAGCATCCTGGGAAATGACATCACAGGCATGATGGAAATAGACACTGCACAGAACGGCATCCAGGGAAATGACCTCTCAGGCATGATGGAATTAGACACTGCACAGAACGGCATCCTGGGAAATGACCTCACAGACATGATGGAAATAGACACTACACAGAACAGCATCCTGGGAAATGACCTCATAGCCATGATGGAAATAGACACTGCACAGAGAGGCATCCTGGGAAATGACTACACAGGCATGATGGAAATAGACACTGCACAGAGAGGCATCCTGGGAAAAGACCTCAAATTCATGATGGAAATAGACACTACACAGAACGGCATTCTGGGAAATGACCTCAAAGGCCAATGGAAATAGCCACTGCACAGAACGGCATCCTGGGAAATGACCTCACAGGCAGGATGGAAATAGACACTGCACAGAGAGGCATCCTTTGAAATGACCTCACAGGCATGATGGAAATAGACACTGCAGAGAACGGCATTGTGGGAAGTGACCTCACAGGCATGATGGAAATAGACACTGCATAGAATGGCATCCTGGGAAATGACCTCACAGTCATGATGGAAACAGACTGCACAGAACGGCATCCAGGGAAATGACCTCACAGGCATGATGGCAATAGACACTACACAGAACGGCATCCTGGGAAATGACCTCACAAGCATGATGGAAATAGACACTACACAGAACAGCATCATGGGAAATGACCTGATAGACATGATGGAAATAGACACTGCACAGAATGGCATCTTGGGAAGTGACCTCACAGACATGATGGAAATAGACACTGCACAGAAAGGCACTCTGGGAAATGATCTAAAAGGCATGATGGAAATAGACACTGCACAAAGAGACATCCTGGGAAATGACCTCACAGGCATGATGGAAATAGACACTACACGGAATGGCATCCTGGGAAATGACCTCACCGGCATGATGGAAATAGACACTGCACAGAACGGCATCCAGGGAAGTGACCTCACAGGCATGATGGAAATAGACATTACACAGAATGTCATCCTGTGAAATGACCTCACAGGCATGATGGAAATAGACACTACACAGAACAGCATCCGTGGAAATGACCTCACAGGCATGATGGAAATAGACACTGCACAGAACGGCATCCTGGGAACTGACCTCACAGGCATGATGGAAATAGACACTGTACAGAGAGGCCTCCTGGGAAATGACCTCACAGGTATGATGGAAATAGACACTGCACAGAGAGGCATCCTGTGAAATGACTTCACAGGCATGATGGAATTACACACTGCCCAGAACGGCATCCTGGGAAATGACCTCACAGACATGATGGAAATAGACACTACACAGAACGGCATCGTGGGAAATGACCTCATAGCCATGATTGAAATAGACACTGCACAGAGAGGCATCCTGGGAAATGACTACACAGGCATGATGGAAATAGACACTGCACAGAGAGGCAATCTTTGAAATGACCTCAGAGGCATGATGGAAATAGACTGACACTACACAGAACAGCATCCTGGGAAATGACCTCACAGTCATAATGGTAATAGACACTGCACAGAACGGCATCAAAGTGAATGACCTCAGAGGCATGATGGAAATAGACACTGCAAAGAACGTCATCCTGGGAAATGACCTCACAGGCATGATGGAAATAGACTGACACTACACAGAACAGCATCCTGTGAAATGACCTCACAGGCATAATGGTAATAGACACTGCACAGAACGGCATCAAAGTGAATGACCTCAGAGGCATGATGGAAATAGACACTGCAAAGAACGTCATCCTGGGAAATGACCTCAAAGGCATGATGGAAATAGACAATGCACAGAGAGGCATCCTGTGAAATGACTTCACAGGCATGATGGAATTAGACACTGCACAGAATGGAATCCTGGGAAATGACCTCACGGACATGATGGAAATAGACACTACACAGATCGGCATCCTAGGAAATGACCTCATAGGCATTATCGAAATAGACACTGCACAGAGAGGCATCCTGGGAAATGACTACACAGGCTTGATTGAAACGGACACTGCACAGAGAGGCATCCTGGGAAATGACATCACAGGCATGATGGAAATAGACACTGCACAGAACGGCATCCAGGGAAATGACCTCTCAGGCATGATGGAATTAGACACTGCACAGAACGGCATCCTGGGAAATGACCTCACAGACATGATGGAAATAGACACTACACAGAACAGCATCCTGGGAAATGACCTCATAGCCATGATGGAAATAGACACTGCACAGAGAGGCATCCTGGGAAATGACTACACAGGCATGATGGAAATAGACACTGCACAGAGAGGCATCCTGGGAAATGACCTCAAATTCATGATGGAAATAGACACTACACAGAACGGCATTCTGGGAAATGACCTCAAAGGCCAATGGAAATAGCCACTGCACAGAACGGCATCCTGGGAAATGACCTCACAGGCAGGATGGAAATAGACACTGCACAGAGAGGCATCCTTTGAAATGACCTCACAGGCATGATGGAAATAGACACTGCAGAGAACGGCATTGTGGGAAGTGACCTCACAGGCATGATGGAAATAGACACTGCATAGAATGGCATCCTGGGAAATGACCTCACAGTCATGATGGAAACAGACTGCACAGAACGGCATCCAGGGAAATGACCTCACAGGCATGATGGCAATAGACACTACACAGAACGGCATCCTGGGAAATGACCTCACAGGCATGATGGAAATAGACACTACACAGAACAGCATCATGGGAAATGACCTGATAGACATGATGGAAATAGACACTGCACAGAGAGGCATCCTGGGAAATAACCTCACAGGCATGATGGAAATAGACACTGCACAGAATGGCATCCTGGGAAGTGACCTCACAGACATGATGGAAATAGACACTGCACAGAAAGGCACTCTGGGAAATGATCTAAAAGGCATGATGGAAATAGACACTGCACAAAGAGACATCCTGGGAAATGACCTCACAGGCATGATGGAAATAGACACTACACGGAATGGCATCCTGGGAAATGACCTCACAGGCATGATGGAAATAGACACTGCACAGAACGGCATCCAGGGAAGTGACCTCACAGGCATGATGGAAATAGACATTACACAGAATGTCATCCTGTGAAATGACCTCACAGGCATGATGGAAATAGACACTACACAGAACAGCATCCGTGGAAATGACCTCACAGGCATGATGGAAATAGACACTGCACAGAACGGCATCCTGGGAACTGACCTCACAGGCATGATGGAAATAGACACTGTACAGAGAGGCCTCCTGGGAAATGACCTCACAGGTATGATGGAAATAGACACTGCACAGAGAGGCATCCTGTGAAATGACTTCACAGGCATGATGGAATTAGACACTGCCCAGAACGGCATCCTGGGAAATGACCTCACAGACATGATGGAAATAGACACTACACAGAACGGCATCGTGGGAAATGACCTCATAGCCATGATTGAAATAGACACTGCACAGAGAGGCATCCTGGGAAATGACTACAGGCATGATGGAAATAGACACTGCACAGAGAGGCAATCTTTGAAATGACCTCACAGGCAGGATGGAAATAGACACTCCACACAACGGCATCCAGGGAAATGACCTCTCAGGCATGATGGAAGTAGACACTGTCCAGAACGGAACCCTGGGAAATGTAGTTGTTAATAGAGACACTACAGAGAAAGGCATCCTGGGAAATGACTTTTTAATAGAGAGACACTAGAGAAAGGCATACTGGGAAATGTAGTCTTTAATAGAGAGACACTACACAGAGAGGCATCCTGGGAAATGACATCACAGGCATGTTGGAAATAGACACTGCACAGAGAAGCATCCTGGGAAATGACCTCACAGGCAAGATGCACATAGACAGAACTACACAGAACGTCATCCTGGAAAATGACCTCACAGGCATGATGGAAATAGACACTGCACAGAGAGGCATCCTGGGCAAAGACCTCAAAGGTATGATGGAAATATACACAGCATAGAACGGCAACCTGGGAAATGACCTCATAGGCATGATGGAAAAAGACACTACACAGAACGGCATCCTGGGAAATGACCTAACAGGCATAATGGTAATAGACACTGCACAGAACGGCATCAAAGTGAATGACCTCAGAGGCATGATGAAAATAGACACTGCACAGAACGTCATCCCGGGAAATGACCTCACAGGCATGATGGAAATAGACACTGCACAGAACGGCATCCTGGGAAATGACCTCACAGGCATGATGGAAATAGACACTGCACAGAGAGGCATCCTGGGAAATGACCTCAAAGGCATGATGGAAATAGACAATGCACAGAGAGGCATCCTGTGAAATGACTTCACAGGCATGATGGAATTAGACACTGCACAGAACGGCATCCTGGGAAATGATCTCACAGACATGATGGAAATAGACACTACACAGATCGGCATCCTGGGACATGACCTCATAGGCATTATGGAAATAGACACTGCACAGAGAGGCATCCTGGGAAATGACCTCACAGTCATAATGGTAATAGACACTGCACAGAACGGCATCAAAGTGAATGACCTCAGAGGCATGATGGAAATAGACACTGCAAAGAACGTCATCCTTGGAAATGACCTCACAGGCATGATGGAAATAGACTGACACTACACAGAACAGCATCCTGTGAAATGACCTCACAGGCATAATGGTAATAGACACTGCACAGAACGGCATCAAAGTGAATGACCTCAGAGGCATGATGGAAATAGACACTGCAAAGAACGTCATCCTGGGAAATGACCTCAAAGGCATGATGGAAATAGACAATGCACAGAGAGGCATCCTGTGAAATGACTTCACAGGCATGATGGAATTAGACACTGCACAGAACGGAATCCTGGGAAATGACCTCACGGACATGATGGAAATAGACACTACACAGATCGGCATCCTAGGAAATGACCTCATAGGCATTATCGAAATAGACACTGCACAGAGAGGCATCCTGGGAAATGACTACACAGGCTTGATTGAAACGGACACTGCACAGAGAGGCATCCTGGGAAATGACATCACAGGCATGATGGAAATAGACACTGCACAGAACGGCATCCAGGGAAATGACCTCTCAGGCATGATGGAATTAGACACTGCACAGAACGGCATCCTGGGAAATGACCTCACAGACATGATGGAAATAGACACTACACAGAACAGCATCCTGGGAAATGACCTCATAGCCATGATGGAAATAGACACTGCACAGAGAGGCATCCTGGGAAATGACTACACAGGCATGATGGAAACAGACACTGCACAGAGAGGCATCCTGGGAAATGACCTCAAATTCATGATGGAAATAGACACTACACAGAACGGCATTCTGGGAAATGACCTCAAAGGCCAATGGAAATAGCCACTGCACAGAACGGCATCCTGGGAAATGACCTCACAGGCAGGATGGAAATAGACACTGCACAGAGAGGCATCCTTTGAAATGACCTCACAGGCATGATGGAAATAGACACTGCAGAGAACGGCATTGTGGGAAGTGACCTCACAGGCATGATGGAAATAGACACTGCATAGAATGGCATCCTGGGAAATGACCTCACAGTCATGATGGAAACAGACTGCACAGAACGGCATCCAGGGAAATGACCTCACAGGCATGATGGCAATAGACACTACACAGAACGGCATCCTGGGAAATGACCTCACAGGCATGATGGAAATAGACACTACACAGAACAGCATCATGGGAAATGACCTGATAGACATGATGGAAATAGACACTGCACAGAGAGGCATCCTGGGAAATAACCTCACAGGCATGATGGAAATAGACTCTGCACAGAATGGCATCCTGGGAAGTGACCTCACAGACATGATGGAAATAGACACTGCACAGAAAGGCACTCTGGGAAATGATCTAAAAGGCATGATGGAAATAGACACTGCACAAAGAGACATCCTGGGAAATGACCTCACAGGCATGATGGAAAGAGACACTACACGGAATGGCATCCTGGGAAATGACCTCACAGGCATGATGGAAATAGACACTGCACAGAACGGCATCCAGGGAAGTGACCTCACAGGCATGATGGAAATAGACATTACACAGAATGTCATCCTGTGAAATGACCTCACAGGCATGATGGAAATAGACACTACACAGAACAGCATCCGTGGAAATGACCTCACAGGCATGATGGAAATAGACACTGCACAGAACGGCATCCTGGGAACTGACCTCACAGGCATGATGGAAATAGACACTGTACAGAGAGGCCTCCTGGGAAATGACCTCACAGGTATGATGGAAATAGACACTGCACAGAGAGGCATCCTGTGAAATGACTTCACAGGCATGATGGAATTAGACACTGCCCAGAACGGCATCCTGGGAAATGACCTCACAGACATGATGGAAATAGACACTACACAGAACGGCATCGTGGGAAATGACCTCATAGCCATGATTGAAAAAGACACTGCACAGAGAGGCATCCTGGGAAATGACTACACAGGCATGATGGAAATAGACACTGCACAGAGAGGCATCCTTTGAAATGACCTCACAGGCAGGATGGAAATAGACACTCCACACAACGGCATCCAGGGAAATGACCTCTCAGGCATGATGGAAGTAGACACTGTCCAGAACGGAACCCTGGGAAATGTAGTTTTTAATAGAGACACTACAGAGAAAGGCATCCTGGGAAATGACATTTTAATAGAGAGACACTACAGAGAAAGGCATACTGGGAAATGTAGTCTTTAATAGAGAGACACTACACAGAGAGGAATCCTGGGAAATGACATCACAGGCATGTTGGAAATAGACACTGCACAGAGAAGCATCCTGGGAAATGACCTCACAGGCAAGATGCACATAGACAGAACTACACAGAACGTCATCCTGGAAAATGACCTCACAGGCATGATGGAAATAGACACTGCACAGAGAGGCACCCTGGGCAAAGACCTCAAAGGTATGATGGAAATATACACAGCATAGAACAGCATCCTGGGAAATGACCTCATAGGCATGATGGAAAAAGACACTACACAGAACGGCATCCTGGGAAATGACCTAACAGGCATAATGGTAATAGACACTGCACAGAACGGCATCAAAGTGAATGACCTCAGAGGCATGATGAAAATAGACACTGCACAGAATGTCATCCTGGGAAATGACCTCACAGTCATGATGGAAATAGACACTGCACAGAACGGAATCCTGTGAAATGACCTCACAGGCATGATGGAAATAGACACTGCACAGAGAGGCATCCTGGGAAATGACCTCAAAGGCATGATGGAAATAGACAATGCACAGAGAGGCATCCTGTGAAATGACTTCACAGGCATGATGGAATTAGACACTGCACAGAACGGCATCCTGGGAAATGATCTCACAGACATGATGGAAATAGACACTACACAGATCGGCATCCTGGGACATGAACTCATAGGCATTATGGAAATAGACACTGCACAGAGAGGCATCCTGGGAAATGACTACACAGGCATGATGGAAACGAACACTGCACAGAGAGGCATCCTGGGAAATGACATCACAAGCATGATGGAAATAGACACTGCACAGAACGGCATCCTTGGAAATGTAGTTTTTAATAGAGAAACTACAGAAAAAGGCATCCTGGGAAATGACATTTTAATAGAGAGAAACTACAGAGAAAGGCATACTGGGAAATGTAGTCTTTAATAGAGAGACACTAAACACAGAGACATCCTGGGAAATGACCTCACAGGCATGATGGAAATAGACACTGCACAGAACGGCATCCTGGGAAATGACCTCACAGTCATTATGTAAATAGACACTGCACAGAGAAGCATCCTGGGAAATGATCTCACAGGCATGATGGAAATAGTCAGAACTACACAGAACGGCATCCTGGAAAATGACCTCACAGGCATGATGGAAATAGATACTGCACAGAGAGGCATCCTGGGAAATGACCTCACAGGCATTATGGAAATAGACACTGCATAAAATGGCATCCTGGGAAATGACCTCACAGGCATGATGGTAACAGACACTGCACAGAACGCAATCCAGGGAAATGATCTCACAGGCATGCTGGAAATAGACTCTACACAGAACGGCATCCTAGGAAATGACCTCACAGGGATGATGGAAATAGACACTGCACAGAACGTCATCCTGGGAAATGTAGTTTTTAATAGAGACACTACAGAGAAAGGCATCCTGGGAAATATAATTTTTAATAGAGAGACACTACAGAGAAAGGCATCCTGGTAAATGTAGTCTTTAATAGAGAGACACTACACAGAGAGCCATCCTGGGAAATGACCTCACAGTCATGATGGAAATGGACTGACACTACACAGAACAGCATCCGTGGAAATGACCTCACAGGCATGATGGAAATAGACACTGCACAGAATGGCATCCAGGGAAATGACTTCACAGGCATGATGGAAATAGACACTGTACAGAGAGGCCTCCTGGGAAATGACCTCACAGGTATGATGGAAATAGACACTGCACAGAGAGGCATCCTGTGAAATGACTTCACAGGCATGATGGAATTAGACACTGCCCAGAATGGCATCCTGGGAAATGACCTCACAGACATGATGGAAATAGACACTACACAGAACGGCATCCTGTGAAATGACCTCATAGCCATGATAAAAATAGATACTGCACAGAGAGGCATCCTGGGAAATGACTACACAGGCATGATGGAAATAGACACTGCGGAGAGAGACATCCTTTGAAATGACCTCACAGGCAGGATGGAAATAGACACTCCACAGAACGGCATCCAGTGTAATGACCTCTCAGTCATGATGTAAGTAGACACTGTCCAGAATGGAACCCTGGGAAATGTAGTTTTTAATAGAGACACTACAGAGAAAGGCATCCTGGGAAATGACTTTTTAATAGAGAGACACTACAGAGAAAGGCATACTGGGAAATGTAGTCTTTAATAGAGAGACACTACACAGAGAGGAATCCTGGGAAATGACCTCACAGGCATGTTGGAAATAGACACTGCACAGAGAAGCATCGTGGGAAATGACCTCACAGGCATGATGGAAATAGACAGAACTACGTTATCCTGGAAAATGACCTCACCGGCATGATGGAAATAGACACTGCACAGAGAGGCATCCTGGGAAAAGACCTCACAGGTATGACGGAAATATACACAGCATAGAACGGCATCCTGGGAAATGACCTCACAGGCATGATGGAAATTGACACTACACAGAATGGCATCCTGGAAAATGACCTCACAGGGATGATGGAAGTAGACAGTGCACAGAACGGCATCCTGGGAAATGACCTCAGAGGTATGATGGAAATAGACACTTCATAGAATGGCTTCCTGGGAAATGTCGTTTTTAATAGAGAGACACTACAGAGAAAGGCATCCTGGTAAATGTAGTCTTTAATTGAGAGACACTACACAGAGAGGCATCCTGGGAAATGACCTCACAGGCATGATGGAAATAGACTGACACTACACAGAACGGCATCCTGGGAAATGACCTCACAGTTATAATGGAAATAGACACTGCACAGAACGGCATCCTGGGAAATGACCTAAAAGGCATGATGGAAATAGACACTGCACAGAACGCCATCCTGGGAAATGACCTCACAGGCATGATGGAAATAGAAACTGCAGAGAATGGCATCCTGGGAAATGACCTCACAGGCATGATGGAAAAACACACTGCACAGAGAGGCATCCTGGGAAATGACCTCACAGGCATGATGGAAATAGACACTACACAGAACGGCATCCTGGGAAATGACCTCACAGACATGATTTAAATAGACACTGCACAGAGAGGCATCCTGGCAAATGACCTCACAGGCATGATGGAAATTGACACTACACAGAATGGCATCCTGGAAAATGACCTCACAGGCATGATGGAAATAGACTGACACTCCACAGAACGGCATCCAGGGAAATAACCTCAGAGGCATGATGGAAATAGAAACTGCACAGAACGGCATCCAGGGAAATGACCTCTCAGGCATGATGGAATTAGACACTGCACAGAACGGCATCCTTGGAAATGTAGTTTTTAATAGAGAAACTACAGAAAAAGGCATCCTGGGAAATGATTTTTTAATAGAGAGAAACTACAGAGAAAGGCATACTGGGAAATGTAGTCTTTAATAGAGAGACACTAAACACAGAGACATCCTGGGAAATGACCTCACAGGCATGATGGAAATAGACACTGCACTGAACGGCATCCTGGGAAATGACCTCACAGTCATGATGGAAACAGACTGCACAGAACGGCATCCAGGGAAATGACCTCACAGGCATGATGGCAATAGACACTACACAGAACGGCATCCTGGGAAATGACCTCACAGGCATGATGGAAATAGACACTACACAGAACAGCATCATGGGAAATGACCTGATAGACATGATGGAAATAGACACTGCACAGAGAGGCATCCTGGGAAATAACCTCACAGGCATGATGGAAATAGACACTGCACAGAATGGCATCCTGGGAAGTGACCTCACAGACATGATGGAAATAGACAGTGCACAGAAAGGCACTCTGGGTAATGATCTAAAAGGCATGATGGAAATAGACACTGCACAAAGAGACATCCTGGGAAATGACCTCACAGGCATGATGGAAATAGACACTGCACGGAATGGCATCCTGGGAAATGACCTCACAGGCATGATGGAAATAGACACTGCACAGAACGGCATCCAGGGAAGTGACCTCACAGGCATGATGGAAATAGACATTACACAGAATGTCATCCTGTGAAATGACCTCACAGGCATGATGGAAATAGACACTACACAGAAAAGCATCCGTGGAAATGACCTCACAGGCATGATGGAAATAGACACTGCACAGAACGTCATCCTGGGAACTGACCTCACAGGCATGATGGAAATAGACACTGTACAGAGAGTCCTCCTGGGAAATGACCTCACAGGTATGATGGAAATAGACACTGCACAGAGAGGTATCCTGTGAAATGACTTCACAGGCATGATGGAATTAGACACTGCCCAGAACGGCATCCTGGGAAATGACCTCACAGACATGATGGAAATAGACACTACACAGAACGGCATCGTGGGAAATGACCTCATAGCCATGATTGAAATAGACTCTGCACAGAGAGGCATCCTGGGAAATGACTACACAGGCATGATGGAAATAGACACTGCACAGAGAGGCATCCTTTGAAATGACCTCACATGCAGGATGGAAATAGACACTCCACACAACGGCATCCAGGGAAATGACCTCTCAGGCATGATGGAAGTAGACACTGTCCAGAACGGAACCCTGGGAAATGTAGTTTTTAATAGAGACACTACAGAGAAAGGCATCCTGGGAAATGACATTTTAATAGAGAGACACTACACAGATAGGAATCCTGGGAAATGACATCACAGGCATGTTGGAAATAGACACTGCACAGAGAAGCATCCTGGGAAATGACCTCACAGGCAAGATGCACATAGACAGAACTACACAGAACGTCATCCTGGAAAATGACCTCACAGGCATGATGGAAATAGACACTGCACAGAGAGGCATCCAGGGCAAAGACCTCAAAGGTATGATGGAAATATACACAGCATAGAACGGCATCCTGGGAAATGACCTCATAGGCATGATGGAAAAAGACACTACACAGAACGGCATCCTGGGAAATGACCTAACAGGCATAATGGTAATAGACACTGCACAGAACGGCATCAAAGTGAATGACCTCAGAGGCATGATGAAAATAGACACTGCACAGAACGTCATCCTGGGAAATGACCTCACACTCATGATGGAAATAGACACTGCACAGAACGGAATCCTGGGAAATGACCTCACAGGCATGATGGAAATAGACACTGCACAGAGAGGCATCCTGGGAAATGACCTCAAAGGCATGATGGAAATAGACAATGCACAGAGAGGCATCGTGTGAAATGACTTCACAGGCATGATGGAAATAGACACTGCACAGAACGGCATCCTGGGAAATGATCTCACAGACATGATGGAAATAGACACTACACAGATCGGCATCCTGGGACATCAACTCATAGGCATTATGGAAATAGACACTGCACAGAGAGGCATCCTGGGAAATGACTACACAGGCATGATGGAAACGAACACTGCACAGAGAGGCATCCTGGGAAATGACATCACAGGCATGATGGAAATAGACACTGCACAGAACGGCATCCAGGGAAATGACCTCTCAGGCATGATGGAAATAGACACTGAACAGAACGGCATCCTTGGAAATGTAGTTTTTAATAGAGAAACTACAGAAAAAGGCATCCTGGGAAATGACTTTTTAATAGAGAGAAACTACAGAGAAAGGCATACTGGGAAATGTAGTCTTTAATAGAGAGACACTAAACACAGAGACATCCTGGGAAATGACCTCACAGGCATGATGGAAATAGACACTGCACAGAACGGCATCCTGGGAAATCACCTCACAGTCATTATGTAAATAGACACTGCCCAGAGAAGCATCCTGGGAAATGATCTCACAGGCATGATGGAAATAGTCAGAACTACACAGAACGGCATCCTGGAAAATGACCTCACAGGCATGATGGAAATAGATACTGCACAGAGAGGCATCCTGGGAAATGACCTCACAGGCATTATGGAAATAGACACTGCATAAAATGGCATCCTGGGAAATGACCTCACAGGCATGATGGTAACAGACACTGCACAGAACGCAATCCAGGGAAATGATCTCACAGGCATGCTGGAAATAGACTCTACACAGAACGGCATCCTAGGAAATGACCTCACAGGGATGATGGAAATAGACACTGCACAGAACGTCATCCTGGGAAATGTAGTTTTTAATAGAGACACTACAGAGAAAGGCATCCTGGGAAATATAATTTTTAATAGAGAGACACTACAGAGAAAGGCATCCTGGTAAATGTAATCTTTAATAGAGAGACACTACACAGAGAGGCATCCTGGGAAATGACCTCACAGTCATGATGGAAATGGACTGACACTACACAGAACAGCATCCGTGGAAATGACCTCACAGGCATGATGGAAATAGACACTGCACAGAATGGCATCCTGGGAAATGACTTCACAGGCATGATGGAAATAGACACTGTACAGAGAGGCCTCCTGGGAAATGACCTCACAGGTATGATGGAAATAGACACTGCACAGAGAGGCATCCTGTGAAATGACTTCACAGGCATGATGGAATTAGACACTGCCCAGAATGGCATCCTGGGAAATGACCTCACAGACATGATGGAAATAGACACTACACAGAACGGCATCCTGGGAAATGACCTCATAGCCATGATAGAAATAGATACTGCACAGAGAGGCATCCTGGGAAATGACTACACAGGCATGATGGAAATAGACACTGCGGAGAGAGGCATCCTTTGAAATGACCTCACAGGCAGGATGGAAATAGACGCTCCACAGAACGGCATCCAGTGTAATGACCTCTCATTCATGATGGAAGTAGACACTGTCCAGAATGGAACCCTGGGAAATGTAGTTTTTAATAGAGACACTACAGAGAAAGGCATCCTGGGAAATGACTTTTTAATAGAGAGACAGTACAGAGAAAGGCATACTGGGAAATGTAGTCTTTAATAGAGAGACACTACACAGAGAGGCATCCTGGGAAATGACCTCACAGGCATGTTGGAAATAGACACTGCACAGAGAAGCATCGTGGGAAATGACCTCACAGGCATGATGGAAATAGACAGAACTACGTTATCCTGGAAAATGACCTCACCAGCATGATGGAAATAGACACTGCACAGAGAGGCATCCTGGGAAAAGACCTCACAGGTATGATGGAAATATACACAGCATAGAACGGCATCCTGGGAAATGACCTCATAGGCATGATGAAAAAGACACTACACAGAACGGCATCCTGGGAAATGACCTCACTCCATGTCGGAAATAGACACTGTACAGAGAGGCATCCTGGGAAATGACCTCACAGGCATGATGGAAATTGACACTACACAGAATGGCATCCTGGAAAATGACCTCACAGGGATGATGGAAGTAGACAGTGCACAGAAAGGCATCCTGGGAAATGACCTCAGAGGTATGATGGAAATAGACACTTCACAGAATGGCTTCCTGGGAAATGTCGTTTTTAATAGAGAGACACTACAGAGAAAGGCATCCTGGTAAATGTAGTCTTTAATTGAGAGACACTACACAGAGAGGCATCCTGGGAAATGACCTCACAGGCATGATGGAAATAGACTGACACTACACAGAACGGCATCCTGGGAAATGACCTCACAGTTATAATGGAAATAGACACTGCACAGAACGGCATCCTGGGAAATGACCTAAAAGGCATGATGGAAATAGACACTGCACAGAACGCCATCCTGGGAAATGACCTCACAGGCATGATGTAAATAGAAACTGCAGAGAATGGCATCCTGGGAAATGACCTCACCGGCATGATGGAAAAAGACACTGCACAGAGAGGTATCCTGGGAAATGACCTCACAGGCATGATGGAAATAGACACTACACAGAACGGCATCCTGGGAAATGACCTCACAGACATGATTTAAATAGACACTGCACAGAGAGGCATCCTGGCAAATGACCTCACAGGCATGATGGAAATTGACACTACACAGAATGGCATCCTGGAAAATGACCTCACAGGCATGATGGAAATAGACTGACACTACACAGAACGGCATCCAGGGAAATAACCTCAGAGGCATGATGGAAATAGACACTGCACAGAACAGAATCCTGGGAAATGTCGTTTTTAATAGGGACACTACAGAGAAAGGCATCCTGGGAAATGTAGTTTATAATAGAGAGACACTACAGAGAACGGCATCCTGGTAAATGTAGTCTTTAATTGAGAGACACTACACAGAGAGGCATCCTGGGAAATGACATCACAGGCATGTTGGAAATAGACACTGCACAGAGAAGCATCCTGGGAAATGACCTCACAGGCAAGCTGGAAATAGACAGAACTACACAGAACGGCATCCTGGGAAATGACCTCACAGGAATGATGGAAAAAAAGCACTGCACAGAGAGGCATCCTGGGAAATGACCTTACAGGCATGATCGAAATAGACACTACACAGAACGGCATCCTGGGAAATGACCAAACAGACATGATGGATATAGACACTGCACAGAGAGGCATCCTGGGAAATGACCTCACAGGCATGATGGAAATAGACTGACACTACACAGAACGGCATCCTGTGAAATGACCTCAGAGGCATAATGGTAATAGACACTGCACAGAACGGCATCAAAGTGAATGACCTCAGAGGCATGATGGAAATAGACACTGCAAAGAACGTCATCCTGGGAAATGACCTCACAGGCATGATGGAAATAGACTGACACTACACAGAACGGCATCCTGGGTATGACCTCACAGGCATAATGGTAATAGACACTGCACAGAACGGCATCAAAGTGAATGACCTCAGAGGCATGATGGAAATAGACACTGCAAAGAACATCATCCTGGGAAATGACCTCACAGGCATGATGGAAATAGACACTGCACAGAACGGCATCCTGGGAAATGACCTCACAGGCATGATGGAAATAGACACTGCACAGAGAGGCATCCTGGGAAATGACCTCAAAGGCATGATGGAAATAGACAATGCACAGAGAGGCATCCTGTGAAATGACTACACAGGCTTGATTGAAACGGACACTGCACAGAGAGGCATCCTGGGATATGACATCACAGGCATGATGGAAATAGACACTGCACAGAACGGCGTCCAGGGAAATGACCTCTCAGGCATGATGGAATTAGACACTGCACAGAACGGCATCCTGGGAAATGACCTCACAGACATGATGGAAATAGACACTACACAGAACAGCATCCTGGGATATGACCTCATAGCCATGATGGAAATAGATACTGCACAGAGACGCATCCTGGGAAATGAAAACACAGGCATGATGTAAATAGACACTGCACAGAGAGGCATCCTGGGAAATGACCTCAAATTCATGATGGAAATAGACACTACACAGAACGGCATTCTGGGAAATGACCTCAAAGGCCAATGGAAATAGCCACTGCACAGAACGGCATTCTGGGAAGTGACCTCACAGGCATGATGGAAATAGACACTGCATAGAATGGCATCCTGGGAAATGACGTCACAGTCATGATGGAAACAGACTGCAAAGAACGGCATCCAGGGAAATGACATCACAGGCATGATGGCAATAGACACTACACAGAACGGCATCCTGGGAAATGACCTCACAGGCATGATGGAAATAGACACTACACAGAACAGCATCATGGGAAATGACCTGATAGACATGATGGAAATAGACACTGCACAGAGAGGCATCCTGGGAAATAACCTCACAGGCATGATGGAAATAGACACTGCACAGAAAGGCACTCTGGGAAATGATCTAAAAGGCATGATGGAAATAGACACTGCACAAAGAGACATCCTGGGAAATGACCTCACAGGCATGATGGAAATAGACACTGCACGGAATGGCATCCTGGGAAATAACCTCACAGGCATGATGGAAATAGACACTGCACAGAACGGCATCCAGGGAAGTGACCTCACAGGCATGATGGAAATAGACATTACACAGAATGTCATCCTGTGAAATGACCTCACAGGAATGATGGAAATAGACACTACACAGAACAGCATCCGTGGAAAAGACCTCACAGGCATTATGGAAATAGACACTGCACAGAACGGCATCCTGGGAACTGACCTCACAAGCATGATGGAAATAGACACTGTACCGAGAGGCATCCTGGGAAATGACCTCACAGGTATGATGGAAATAGACACTGCACAGAGAGGCATCCTGTGAAATGACTTCACAGGCATGATGGAATTAGACACTGCCCAGAACGGCATCCTGGGAAATGACCTCACAGACATGATGGAAATAGACACTACACAGAACGGCATCCTGGGAAATGACCTCATAGCCATGATTGAAATAGACACTGCACAGAGTGGCATCCTGGGAAATGACTACACAGGCATGATGGAAATAGACACTGCACAGAGAGGCATCCTTTGAAATGGCCTCACAGGCAGGATGGAAATAGACACTCCACAGAACGGCATCCAGGGAAATGACCTCTCAGGCATGATGGAAGTAGACACTGTCCAGAACGGAACCCTGGGAAATGTAGTTTTTAATAGAGACACTACAGAGAAAGGCATCCTGGGAAATGACTTTTTAATAGAGAGACACTACAGAGAAAGGCATACTGGGAAATGTAGTCTTTAATAGAGAGACACTACACAGAGAGGCATCCTAGGAAATGACATCACAGGCATGTTGGAAATAGACACTGCACAGAGAAGCATCCTGGGAAATGACCTCACAGGCAAGATGGAAATAGACAGAACTACACAGAACGTCATCCTGGAAAATGACCTCACAGGCATGATGGAAATACACACTGCACAGAGAGGCATCCTGGGAAAAGACCTCACAGGTATGATGGAAATATACACAGCATAGAACGGCATCCTGGATAATGACCTCATAGGCATGATGGAAAAAGACACTACACAGAAAGGCATCCTGGGAAATGACCTAACAGGCATAATGGTAATAGACACTGCACAGAACAGCATCAAAGTGAATGACCTCAGAGGCATGATGAAAATAGACACTGCACAGAACGTCATCCTGGGAAATGTGGTCACAGGCATGATGGAAATAGACACTGCACAGAACGGCATCATGGGAAATGACCTCACAGGCATGATGGAAATAGACACTGCACAGAGAGGCATCCTGGGAAATGACCTCAAAGGCATGATGGAAATAGACAATGCACAGAGAGGCATCCTGTGAAATGACTTCACAGGCATGATGGAATTAGACACTGCACAGAACGGCATCCTGGGAAATGATCTCACAGACATGATGGAAATAGACACTACACAGATCGGCATCCTGGGAAATGACCTCATAGGCATTATGGAAATAGACACTGCACAGAGAGGCATCCTGGGAAATGACTACACAGGCATGATGGAAACGAACACTGCACAGAGAGGCATCCTGGGAAATGACATCACAGGCATGATGGAAATAGATACTGCACAGAACGGCATCCAGGGAAATGACCTCTCAGGCATGATGGAAATAGACACTGCACAGAACGGCATCCTTGGAAATGTAGTTTTTAATAGAGAAACTACAGAAAAAGGCATCCTGGGAAATGACTTTTTAATAGAGAGAAACTACAGAGAAAGGCATACTGGGAAATGTAGTCTTTAATAGTGAGACAGTAAACACAGAGACATCCTGGGAAATGACCTCACAGGCATGATGGAAATAGACACTGCACGGATCGGCATCCTGGGAACTGACCTCACAGGCATGATGAAAATAGACACTGTACAGAGAGGCCTCCTGGGAAATGACCTCACAGGTATGATGGAAATAGACACTGCACAGAGAGGCATCCTGTGAAATGACTTCACAGGCATGATGGAATTAGACACTGCCCAGAACGGCATCCTGGGAATTGACCTCACAGACATGATGGAAATAGACACTACACAGAACGGCATCCTGGGAAATGACCTCATAGCCATGATTGAAATAGACACTGCACAGAGAGGCATCCTGGGAAATGACTACACAGGCATGATGGAAATAGACACTGCACAGAGAGGCATCCTTTGAAATGACCTCACAGGCAGGATGGAAATAGACACTCCACAGAACGGCATCCAGGGAAATGATCTCACAGACATGATGGAAATAGACACTACACAGATCGGCATCCTGGGAAATGACCTCATAGGCATTATGGAAATAGACACTGCACAGAGAGGCATCCTGGGAAATGACTACACAGGCATGATAGAAACGAACACTGCACAGAGAGGCATCCTGGGAAATGACATCACAGGCATGATGGAAATAGATACTGCACAGAACGGCATCCAGGGAAATGACCTCTCAGGCATGATGGAAATAGACACTGCACAGAACGGCATCCTTGGAAATGTAGTTTTTAATAGAGAAACTACAGAAAAAGGCATCCTGGGAAATGACTTTTTAATAGAGAGTAACTACAGAGAAAGGCATACTGGGAAATGTAGTCTTTAATAGAGAGACACTAAACACAGAGACATCCTGGGAAATGACCTCACAGGCATGATGGAAATAGACACTGCACAGATCGGCATCCTGGGAACTGACCTCACAGGCATGATGGAAATAGACACTGTACAGAGAGGCCTCCTGGGAAATGACCTCACAGGTATGATGGAAATAGACACTGCACAGAGAGGCATCCTGTGAAATGACTTCACAGGCATGATGGAATTAGACACTGCCCAGAACGGCATCCTGGGAAATGACCTCACAGACATGATGGAAATAGACACTACACAGAACGGCATCCTGGGAAATGACCTCATAGCCATGATTGAAATAGACACTGCACAGAGAGGCATCGTGGGAAATGACTACACAGGCATGATGGAAATAGACACTGCACAGAGAGGCATCCTTTGAAATGACCTCACAGGCATGATGGAAATAGACACTCCACAGAACGGCATCCAGGGAAATGACCTCTCAGGCATGATGGAAGTAGACACTGTCCAGAACGGAACCCTGGGAAATGTAGTTTTTAATAGAGACACTACAGAGAAAGGCATCCTGGGAAATGACTTTTTAATAGAGAGACACTACAGAGAAAGGCATACTGGGAAATGTAGTCTTTAATAGAGAGACACTACACAGAGAGGCATCCTGGGAAATGACATCACAGGCATGTTGGAAATAGACACTGCACAGAGAAGCATCCTGGGAAATGACCTCACAGGCAAGATGGAAATAGACAGAACTACACAGAACGTCATCCTGGAAAATGACCTCACAGGCATGATGGAAATAGACACTGCACAGAGAGGCATCCTGGGAAAAGACCTCACAGGTATGATGGAAATATACACAGCATAGAATGGCATCCTGGGAAATGACCTAACAGGCATAATGGTAATAGACACTGCACAGCACGGCATCAAAGTGAATGACCTCAGAGGCATGATGAAAATAGACACTGCACAGAACGTCATCCTGGGAAATGACATCACAGGCATGATGGAAATAGACACTGCACAGAACGGCATCCTGGGAAATGACCTCACAGGCATGATGGAAATAGACACTGCACAGAGAGGCATCCTGGGAAATGACCTCAAAGGCATGATGGAAATAGACAATGCACAGAGAGGCATCCTGTGAAATGACTTCACAGGCATGATGGAATTAGACACTGCACAGAACGGCATCCTGGGAAATGATCTCACAGACATGATGGAAATAGACACTACACAGATCGGCATCCTGGGAAATGACCTCATAGGCATTATGGAAATAGACACTGCACAGATAGGCATCCTGGGAAATGACTACACAGGCATGATGGAAACGAACACTGCACAGAGAGGCATCCTGGGAAATGACATCACAGGCATGATGGAAATAGATACTGCACAGAACGGCATCCAGGGAAATGACCTCTCAGGCATGATGGAAATAGACACTGCACAGAACGGCATCCTTGGAAATGTAATTTTTAATAGAGAAACTACAGAAAACGGCATCCTGGGAAATGACTTTTTAATAGAGAGAAACTACAGAGAAAGGCATACTGGGAAATGTAGTCTTTAATAGAGAGACACTAAACACAGAGACATCCTGGGAAATGACCTCACAGGCATGATGGAAATAGACACTGCACAGATCGGCATCCTGGGAACGGACCTCACAGGCATGATGAAAATAGACACTGTACAGAGAGGCCTCCTGGGAAATGACCTCACAGGTATGATGGAAATAGACACTGCACAGAGAGGCATCCTGTGAAATGACTTCACAGGCATGATGGAATTAGACACTGCCCAGAACGGCATCCTGGGAATTGACCTCACAGACATGATGGAAATAGACACTACACAGAACGGCATCCTGGGAAATGACCTCATAGCCATGATTGAAATAGACACTGCACAGAGAGGCATCCTGGGAAATGACTACACAGGCATGATGGAAATAGACACTGCACAGAGAGGCATCCTTTGAAATGACCTCACAGGCAGGATGGAAATAGACACTCCACAGAACGGCATCCAGGGAAATGACCTCTCAGGCATGATGGAAGTAGACACTGTCCAGAACGGAACCCTGGGAAATGTAGTTTTTAATAGAGACACTACAGAGAAAGGCATCCTGGGAAATGACTTTTTAATAGAGAGACACTACAGAGAAAGGCATACTGGGAAATGTAGTCTTTAATAGAGAGACACTACACAGAGAGGCATCCTGGGAAATGACATCACAGGCATGTTGGAAATAGACACTGCACAGAGAAGCATCCTGGGAAATGACCTCACAGGCAAGATGGAAATAGACAGAACTACACAGAACGTCATCCTGGAAAATGACCTCACAGGCATGATGGAAATAGACACTGCACAGAGAGGCATCCTGGGAAAAGACCTCACAGGTATGATGGAAATATACACAGCATAGAACGGCATCCTGGGAAATGACCTCATAGGCATGATGGAAAAAGACACTACACAGAACGGCATCCTGGCAAATGACCTAACAGGCATAATGGTAATAGACACTGCACAGAACGGCAACAAAGTGAATGACCTCAGAGGCATGATGAAAATAGACACTGCACAGAACGGCATCCTGGGAAATGACCTCACAGGCATGATGGAAATAGACACTGCACAGAGAGGCATCCTGGGAAATGACCTCAAAGGCATGATGGAAATAGACATTGCACAGAGAGGCATCCTGTGAAATGACTTCACAGGCATGATGGAATTAGACACTGCACAGAACGGCATCCTGGGAAATGATCTCACAGACATGATGGAAATAGACACTACACAGATCGGCATCCTGGGAAATGACCTCATAGGCATTATGGAAATAGACACTGCACAGAGAGGCATCCTGGGAAATGACTACACAGGCATGATAGAAACGAACACTGCACAGAGAGGCATCCTGGGAAATGACATCACAGGCATGATGGAAATAGATACTGCACAGAACGGCATCCAGGGAAATGACCTCTCAGGCATGATGGAAATAGACACTGCACAGAACGGCATCCTTGGAAATGTAGTTTTTAATAGAGAAACTACAGAAAAAGGCATCCTGGGAAATGACTTTTTAATAGAGAGTAACTACAGAGAAAGGCATACTGGGAAATGTAGTCTTTAATAGAGAGACACTAAACACAGAGACATCCTGGGAAATGACCTCACAGGCATGATGGAAATAGACACTGCACAGATCGGCATCCTGGGAACTGACCTCACAGGCATGATGGAAATAGACACTGTACAGAGAGGCCTCCTGGGAAATGACCTCACAGGTATGATGGAAATAGACACTGCACAGAGAGGCATCCTGTGAAATGACTTCACAGGCATGATGGAATTAGACACTGCCCAGAACGGCATCCTGGGAAATGACCTCACAGACATGATGGAAATAGACACTACACAGAACGGCATCCTGGGAAATGACCTCATAGCCATGATTGAAATAGACACTGCACAGAGAGGCATCGTGGGAAATGACTACACAGGCATGATGGAAATAGACACTGCACAGAGAGGCATCCTTTGAAATGACCTCACAGGCATGATGGAAATAGACACTCCACAGAACGGCATCCAGGGAAATGACCTCTCAGGCATGATGGAAGTAGACACTGTCCAGAACGGAACCCTGGGAAATGTAGTTTTTAATAGAGACACTACAGAGAAAGGCATCCTGGGAAATGACTTTTTAATAGAGAGACACTACAGAGAAAGGCATACTGGGAAATGTAGTCTTTAATAGAGAGACACTACACAGAGAGGCATCCTGGGAAATGACATCACAGGCATGTTGGAAATAGACACTGCACAGAGAAGCATCCTGGGAAATGACCTCACAGGCAAGATGGAAATAGACAGAACTACACAGAACGTCATCCTGGAAAATGACCTCACAGGCATGATGGAAATAGACACTGCACAGAGAGGCATCCTGGGAAAAGACCTCACAGGTATGATGGAAATATACACAGCATAGAATGGCATCCTGGGAAATGACCTAACAGGCATAATGGTAATAGACACTGCACAGCACGGCATCAAAGTGAATGACCTCAGAGGCATGATGAAAATAGACACTGCACAGAACGTCATCCTGGGAAATGACATCACAGGCATGATGGAAATAGACACTGCACAGAACGGCATCCTGGGAAATGACCTCACAGGCATGATGGAAATAGACACTGCACAGAGAGGCATCCTGGGAAATGACCTCAAAGGCATGATGGAAATAGACAATGCACAGAGAGGCATCCTGGGAAATGACTTCACAGGCATGATGGAATTAGACACTGCACAGAACGGTATCCTGGGAAATGATCTCACAGACATGATGGAAATAGACACTACACAGATCGGCATCCTGGGAAATGACCTCATAGGCATTATGGAAATAGACACTGCACAGATAGGCATCCTGGGAAATGACTACACAGGCATGATGGAAACGAACACTGCACAGAGAGGCATCCTGGGAAATGACATCACAGGCATGATGGAAATAGATACTGCATAGAATGGCATCCTGGGAAATGACGTCACAGTCATGATGGAAACAGACTGCAAAGAACGGCATCCAGGGAAATGACATCACAGGCATGATGGCAATAGACACTACACAGAACGGCATCCTGGGAAATGACCTCACAGGCATGATGGAAATAGACACTACACAGAACAGCATCATGGGAAATGACCTGATAGACATGATGGAAATAGACACTGCACAGAACGGCATCCTGGGAACTGACCTCACAAGCATGATGGAAATAGACACTGTACCGAGAGGCATCCTGGGAAATGACCTCACAGGTATGATGGAAATAGACACTGCACAGAGAGGCATCCTGTGAAATGACTTCACAGGCATGATGGAATTAGACACTGCCCAGAACGGCATCCTGGGAAATGACCTCACAGACATGATGGAAATAGACACTACACAGAACGGCATCCTGGGAAATGACCTCATAGCCATGATTGAAATAGACACTGCACAGAGTGGCATCCTGGGAAATGACTACACAGGCATGATGGAAATAGACACTGCACAGAGAGGCATCCTTTGAAATGGCCTCACAGGCAGGATGGAAATAGACACTCCACAGAACGGCATCCAGGGAAATGACCTCTCAGGCATGATGGAAGTAGACACTGTCCAGAACGGAACCCTGGGAAATGTAGTTTTTAATAGAGACACTACAGAGAAAGGCATCCTGGGAAATGACTTTTTAATAGAGAGACACTACAGAGAAAGGCATACTGGGAAATGTAGTCTTTAATAGAGAGACACTACACAGAGAGGCATCCTAGGAAATGACATCACAGGCATGTTGGAAATAGACACTGCACAGAGAAGCATCCTGGGAAATGACCTCACAGGCAAGATGGAAATAGACAGAACTACACAGAACGTCATCCTGGAAAATGACCTCACAGGCATGATGGAAATACACACTGCACAGAGAGGCATCCTGGGAAAAGACCTCACAGGTATGATGGAAATATACACAGCATAGAACGGCATCCTGGATAATGACCTCATAGGCATGATGGAAAAAGACACTACACAGAAAGGCATCCTGGGAAATGACCTGACAGGCATAATGGTAATAGACACTGCACAGAACAGCATCAAAGTGAATGACCTCAGAGGCATGATGAAAATAGACACTGCACAGAACGTCATCCTGGGAAATGTGGTCACAGGCATGATGGAAATAGACACTGCACAGAACGGCATCATGGGAAATGACCTCACAGGCATGATGGAAATAGACACTGCACAGAGAGGCATCCTGGGAAATGACCTCAAAGGCATGATGGAAATAGACAATGCACAGAGAGGCATCCTGTGAAATGACTTCACAGGCATGATGGAATTAGACACTGCACAGAACGGCATCCTGGGAAATGATCTCACAGACATGATGGAAATAGACACTACACAGATCGGCATCCTGGGAAATGACCTCATAGGCATTATGGAAATAGACACTGCACAGAGAGGCATCCTGGGAAATGACTACACAGGCATGATGGAAACGAACACTGCACAGAGAGGCATCCTGGGAAATGACATCACAGGCATGATGGAAATAGATACTGCACAGAACGGCATCCAGGGAAATGACCTCTCAGGCATGATGGAAATAGACACTGCACAGAACGGCATCCTTGGAAATGTAGTTTTTAATAGAGAAACTACAGAAAAAGGCATCCTGGGAAATGACTTTTTAATAGAGAGAAACTACAGAGAAAGGCATACTGGGAAATGTAGTCTTTAATAGTGAGACAGTAAACACAGAGACATCCTGGGAAATGACCTCACAGGCATGATGGAAATAGACACTGCACGGATCGGCATCCTGGGAACTGACCTCACAGGCATGATGAAAATAGACACTGTACAGAGAGGCCTCCTGGGAAATGACCTCACAGGTATGATGGAAATAGACACTGCACAGAGAGGCATCCTGTGAAATGACTTCACAGGCATGATGGAATTAGACACTGCCCAGAACGGCATCCTGGGAATTGACCTCACAGACATGATGGAAATAGACACTACACAGAACGGCATCCTGGGAAATGACCTCATAGCCATGATTGAAATAGACACTGCACAGAGAGGCATCCTGGGAAATGACTACACAGGCATGATGGAAATAGACACTGCACAGAGAGGCATCCTTTGAAATGACCTCACAGGCAGGATGGAAATAGACACTCCACAGAACGGCATCCAGGGAAATGATCTCACAGACATGATGGAAATAGACACTACACAGATCGGCATCCTGGGAAATGACCTCATAGGCATTATGGAAATAGACACTGCACAGAGAGGCATCCTGGGAAATGACTACACAGGCATGATAGAAACGAACACTGCACAGAGAGGCATCCTGGGAAATGACATCACAGGCATGATGGAAATAGATACTGCACAGAACGGCATCCAGGGAAATGACCTCTCAGGCATGATGGAAATAGACACTGCACAGAACGGCATCCTTGGAAATGTAGTTTTTAATAGAGAAACTACAGAAAAAGGCATCCTGGGAAATGACTTTTTAATAGAGAGTAACTACAGAGAAAGGCATACTGGGAAATGTAGTCTTTAATAGAGAGACACTAAACACAGAGACATCCTGGGAAATGACCTCACAGGCATGATGGAAATAGACACTGCACAGATCGGCATCCTGGGAACTGACCTCACAGGCATGATGGAAATAGACACTGTACAGAGAGGCCTCCTGGGAAATGACCTCACAGGTATGATGGAAATAGACACTGCACAGAGAGGCATCCTGTGAAATGACCTCACAGGCATGATGGAAATAGACACTGTACAGAGAGGCCTCCTGGGAAATGACCTCACAGGTATGATGGAAATAGACACTGCACAGAACGGAACCCTGGGAAATGTAGTTTTTAATAGAGACACTACAGAGAAAGGCATCCTGGGAAATGACTTTTTAATAGAGAGACACTACAGAGAAAGGCATACTGGGAAATGTAGTCTTTAATAGAGAGACACTACACAGAGAGGCATCCTGGGAAATGACATCACAGGCATGTTGGAAATAGACACTGCACAGAGAAGCATCCTGGGAAATGACCTCACAGGCAAGATGGAAATAGACAGAACTACACAGAACGTCATCCTGGAAAATGACCTCACAGGCATGATGGAAATAGACACTGCACAGAGAGGCATCCTGGGAAAAGACCTCACAGGTATGATGGAAATATACACAGCATAGAATGGCATCCTGGGAAATGACCTAACAGGCATAATGGTAATAGACACTGCACAGCACGGCATCAAAGTGAATGACCTCAGAGGCATGATGAAAATAGACACTGCACAGAACGTCATCCTGGGAAATGACATCACAGGCATGATGGAAATAGACACTGCACAGAACGGCATCCTGGGAAATGACCTCACAGGCATGATGGAAATAGACACTGCACAGAGAGGCATCCTGGGAAATGACCTCAAAGGCATGATGGAAATAGACAATGCACAGAGAGGCATCCTGTGAAATGACTTCACAGGCATGATGGAATTAGACACTGCACAGAACGGCATCCTGGGAAATGATCTCACAGACATGATGGAAATAGACACTACACAGATCGGCATCCTGGGAAATGACCTCATAGGCATTATGGAAATAGACACTGCACAGATAGGCATCCTGGGAAATGACTACACAGGCATGATGGAAACGAACACTGCACAGAGAGGCATCCTGGGAAATGACATCACAGGCATGATGGAAATAGATACTGCACAGAACGGCATCCAGGGAAATGACCTCTCAGGCATGATGGAAATAGACACTGCACAGAACGGCATCCTTGGAAATGTAGTTTTTAATAGAGAAACTACAGAAAACGGCATCCTGGGAAATGACTTTTTAATAGAGAGAAACTACAGAGAAAGGCATACTGGGAAATGTAGTCTTTAATAGAGAGACACTAAACACAGAGACATCCTGGGAAATGACCTCACAGGCATGATGGAAATAGACACTGCACAGATCGGCATCCTGGGAACGGACCTCACAGGCATGATGAAAATAGACACTGTACAGAGAGGCCTCCTGGGAAATGACCTCACAGGTATGATGGAAATAGACACTGCACAGAGAGGCATCCTGTGAAATGACTTCACAGGCATGATGGAATTAGACACTGCCCAGAACGGCATCCTGGGAATTGACCTCACAGACATGATGGAAATAGACACTACACAGAACGGCATCCTGGGAAATGACCTCATAGCCATGATTGAAATAGACACTGCACAGAGAGGCATCCTGGGAAATGACTACACAGGCATGATGGAAATAGACACTGCACAGAGAGGCATCCTTTGAAATGACCTCACAGGCAGGATGGAAATAGACACTCCACAGAACGGCATCCAGGGAAATGACCTCTCAGGCATGATGGAAGTAGACACTGTCCAGAACGGAACCCTGGGAAATGTAGTTTTTAATAGAGACACTACAGAGAAAGGCATCCTGGGAAATGACTTTTTAATAGAGAGACACTACAGAGAAAGGCATACTGGGAAATGTAGTCTTTAATAGAGAGACACTACACAGAGAGGCATCCTGGGAAATGACATCACAGGCATGTTGGAAATAGACACTGCACAGAGAAGCATCCTGGGAAATGACCTCACAGGCAAGATGGAAATAGACAGAACTACACAGAACGTCATCCTGGAAAATGACCTCACAGGCATGATGGAAATAGACACTGCACAGAGAGGCATCCTGGGAAAAGACCTCACAGGTATGATGGAAATATACACAGCATAGAACGGCATCCTGGGAAATGACCTCATAGGCATGATGGAAAAAGACACTACACAGAACGGCATCCTGGCAAATGACCTAACAGGCATAATGGTAATAGACACTGCACAGAACGGCAACAAAGTGAATGACCTCAGAGGCATGATGAAAATAGACACTGCACAGAACGGCATCCTGGGAAATGACCTCACAGGCATGATGGAAATAGACACTGCACAGAGAGGCATCCTGGGAAATGACCTCAAAGGCATGATGGAAATAGACATTGCACAGAGAGGCATCCTGTGAAATGACTTCACAGGCATGATGGAATTAGACACTGCACAGAACGGCATCCTGGGAAATGATCTCACAGACATGATGGAAATAGACACTACACAGATCGGCATCCTGGGAAATGACCTCATAGGCATTATGGAAATAGACACTGCACAGAGAGGCATCCTGGGAAATGACTACACAGGCATGATAGAAACGAACACTGCACAGAGAGGCATCCTGGGAAATGACATCACAGGCATGATGGAAATAGATACTGCACAGAACGGCATCCAGGGAAATGACCTCTCAGGCATGATGGAAATAGACACTGCACAGAACGGCATCCTTGGAAATGTAGTTTTTAATAGAGAAACTACAGAAAAAGGCATCCTGGGAAATGACTTTTTAATAGAGAGTAACTACAGAGAAAGGCATACTGGGAAATGTAGTCTTTAATAGAGAGACACTAAACACAGAGACATCCTGGGAAATGACCTCACAGGCATGATGGAAATAGACACTGCACAGATCGGCATCCTGGGAACTGACCTCACAGGCATGATGGAAATAGACACTGTACAGAGAGGCCTCCTGGGAAATGACCTCACAGGTATGATGGAAATAGACACTGCACAGAGAGGCATCCTGTGAAATGACTTCACAGGCATGATGGAATTAGACACTGCCCAGAACGGCATCCTGGGAAATGACCTCACAGACATGATGGAAATAGACACTACACAGAACGGCATCCTGGGAAATGACCTCATAGCCATGATTGAAATAGACACTGCACAGAGAGGCATCGTGGGAAATGACTACACAGGCATGATGGAAATAGACACTGCACAGAGAGGCATCCTTTGAAATGACCTCACAGGCATGATGGAAATAGACACTCCACAGAACGGCATCCAGGGAAATGACCTCTCAGGCATGATGGAAGTAGACACTGTCCAGAACGGAACCCTGGGAAATGTAGTTTTTAATAGAGACACTACAGAGAAAGGCATCCTGGGAAATGACTTTTTAATAGAGAGACACTACAGAGAAAGGCATACTGGGAAATGTAGTCTTTAATAGAGAGACACTACACAGAGAGGCATCCTGGGAAATGACATCACAGGCATGTTGGAAATAGACACTGCACAGAGAAGCATCCTGGGAAATGACCTCACAGGCAAGATGGAAATAGACAGAACTACACAGAACGTCATCCTGGAAAATGACCTCACAGGCATGATGGAAATAGACACTGCACAGAGAGGCATCCTGGGAAAAGACCTCACAGGTATGATGGAAATATACACAGCATAGAATGGCATCCTGGGAAATGACCTAACAGGCATAATGGTAATAGACACTGCACAGCACGGCATCAAAGTGAATGACCTCAGAGGCATGATGAAAATAGACACTGCACAGAACGTCATCCTGGGAAATGACATCACAGGCATGATGGAAATAGACACTGCACAGAACGGCATCCTGGGAAATGACCTCACAGGCATGATGGAAATAGACACTGCACAGAGAGGCATCCTGGGAAATGACCTCAAAGGCATGATGGAAATAGACAATGCACAGAGAGGCATCCTGGGAAATGACTTCACAGGCATGATGGAATTAGACACTGCACAGAACGGCATCCTGGGAAATGATCTCACAGACATGATGGAAATAGACACTACACAGATCGGCATCCTGGGAAATGACCTCATAGGCATTATGGAAATAGACACTGCACAGATAGGCATCCTGGGAAATGACTACACAGGCATGATGGAAACGAACACTGCACAGAGAGGCATCCTGGGAAATGACATCACAGGCATGATGGAAATAGATACTGCACAGAACGGCATCCAGGGAAATGACCTCTCAGGCATGATGGAAATAGACACTGCACAGAACGGCATCCTTGGAAATGTAGTTTTTAATAGAGAAACTACAGAAAACGGCATCCTGGGAAATGACTTTTTAATAGAGAGAAACTACAGAGAAAGGCATACTGGGAAATGTAGTCTTTAATAGAGAGACACTAAACACAGAGACATCCTGGGAAATGACCTCACAGGCATGATGGAAATAGACACTGCACAGATCGGCATCCTGGGAACGGACCTCACAGGCATGATGAAAATAGACACTGTACAGAGAGGCCTCCTGGGAAATGACCTCACAGGTATGATGGAAATAGACACTGCACAGAGAGGCATCCTGTGAAATGACTTCACAGGCATGATGGAATTAGACACTGCCCAGAACGGCATCCTGGGAATTGACCTCACAGACATGATGGAAATAGACACTACACAGAACGGCATCCTGGGAAATGACCTCATAGCCATGATTGAAATAGACACTGCACAGAGAGGCATCCTGGGAAATGACTACACAGGCATGATGGAAATAGACACTGCACAGAGAGGCATCCTTTGAAATGACCTCACAGGCAGGATGGAAATAGACACTCCACAGAACGGCATCCAGGGAAATGACCTCTCAGGCATGATGGAAGTAGACACTGTCCAGAACGGAACCCTGGGAAATGTAGTTTTTAATAGAGACACTACAGAGAAAGGCATCCTGGGAAATGACTTTTTAATAGAGAGACACTACAGAGAAAGGCATACTGGGAAATGTAGTCTTTAATAGAGAGACACTACACAGAGAGGCATCCTGGGAAATGACATCACAGGCATGTTGGAAATAGACACTGCACAGAGAAGCATCCTGGGAAATGACCTCACAGGCAAGATGGAAATAGACAGAACTACACAGAACGTCATCCTGGAAAATGACCTCACAGGCATGATGGAAATAGACACTGCACAGAGAGGCATCCTGGGAAAAGACCTCACAGGTATGATGGAAATATACACAGCATAGAACGGCATCCTGGGAAATGACCTCATAGGCATGATGGAAAAAGACACTACACAGAACGGCATCCTGGCAAATGACCTAACAGGCATAATGGTAATAGACACTGCACAGAACGGCAACAAAGTGAATGACCTCAGAGGCATGATGAAAATAGACACTGCACAGAACGGCATCCTGGGAAATGACCTCACAGGCATGATGGAAATAGACACTGCACAGAGAGGCATCCTGGGAAATGACCTCAAAGGCATGATGGAAATAGACATTGCACAGAGAGGCATCCTGTGAAATGACTTCACAGGCATGATGGAATTAGACACTGCACAGAACGGCATCCTGGGAAATGATCTCACAGACATGATGGAAATAGACACTACACAGATCGGCATCCTGGGAAATGACCTCATAGGCATTATGGAAATAGACACTGCACAGAGAGGCATCCTGGGAAATGACTACACAGGCATGATAGAAACGAACACTGCACAGAGAGGCATCCTGGGAAATGACATCACAGGCATGATGGAAATAGATACTGCACAGAACGGCATCCAGGGAAATGACCTCTCAGGCATGATGGAAATAGACACTGCACAGAACGGCATCCTTGGAAATGTAGTTTTTAATAGAGAAACTACAGAAAAAGGCATCCTGGGAAATGACTTTTTAATAGAGAGTAACTACAGAGAAAGGCATACTGGGAAATGTAGTCTTTAATAGAGAGACACTAAACACAGAGACATCCTGGGAAATGACCTCACAGGCATGATGGAAATAGACACTGCACAGATCGGCATCCTGGGAACTGACCTCACAGGCATGATGGAAATAGACACTGTACAGAGAGGCCTCCTGGGAAATGACCTCACAGGTATGATGGAAATAGACACTGCACAGAGAGGCATCCTGTGAAATGACTTCACAGGCATGATGGAATTAGACACTGCCCAGAACGGCATCCTGGGAAATGACCTCACAGACATGATGGAAATAGACACTACACAGAACGGCATCCTGGGAAATGACCTCATAGCCATGATTGAAATAGACACTGCACAGAGAGGCATCGTGGGAAATGACTACACAGGCATGATGGAAATAGACACTGCACAGAGAGGCATCCTTTGAAATGACCTCACAGGCATGATGGAAATAGACACTCCACAGAACGGCATCCAGGGAAATGACCTCTCAGGCATGATGGAAGTAGACACTGTCCAGAACGGAACCCTGGGAAATGTAGTTTTTAATAGAGACACTACAGAGAAAGGCATCCTGGGAAATGACTTTTTAATAGAGAGACACTACAGAGAAAGGCATACTGGGAAATGTAGTCTTTAATAGAGAGACACTACACAGAGAGGCATCCTGGGAAATGACATCACAGGCATGTTGGAAATAGACACTGCACAGAGAAGCATCCTGGGAAATGACCTCACAGGCAAGATGGAAATAGACAGAACTACACAGAACGTCATCCTGGAAAATGACCTCACAGGCATGATGGAAATAGACACTGCACAGAGAGGCATCCTGGGAAAAGACCTCACAGGTATGATGGAAATATACACAGCATAGAATGGCATCCTGGGAAATGACCTAACAGGCATAATGGTAATAGACACTGCACAGCACGGCATCAAAGTGAATGACCTCAGAGGCATGATGAAAATAGACACTGCACAGAACGTCATCCTGGGAAATGACATCACAGGCATGATGGAAATAGACACTGCACAGAACGGCATCCTGGGAAACGACCTCACAGGCATGATGGAAATAGACACTGCACAGAGAGGAATCCTGGGAAATGACCTCAAAGGCATGATGGAAATAGACAATGCACAGAGAGGCATCCTGGGAAATGACTTCACAGGCATGATGGAATTAGACACTGCACAGAACGGCATCCTGGGAAATGATCTCACAGACATGATGGAAATAGACACTACACAGATCGGCATCCTGGGAAATGACCTCATAGGCATTATGGAAATAGACACTGCACAGATAGGCATCCTGGGAAATGACTACACAGGCATGATGGAAACGAACACTGCACAGAGAGGCATCCTGGGAAATGACATCACAGGCATGATGGAAATAGATACTGCACAGAACGGCATCCAGGGAAATGACCTCTCAGGCATGATGGAAATAGACACTGCACAGAACGGCATCCTTGGAAATGTAGTTTTTAATAGAGAAACTACAGAAAACGGCATCCTGGGAAATGACTTTTTAATAGAGAGAAACTACAGAGAAAGGCATACTGGGAAATGTAGTCTTTAATAGAGAGACACTAAACACAGAGACATCCTGGGAAATGACCTCACAGGCATGATGGAAATAGACACTGCACAGATCGGCATCCTGGGAACGGACCTCACAGGCATGATGAAAATAGACACTGTACAGAGAGGCCTCCTGGGAAATGACCTCACAGGTATGATGGAAATAGACACTGCACAGAGAGGCATCCTGTGAAATGACTTCACAGGCATGATGGAATTAGACACTGCCCAGAACGGCATCCTGGGAATTGACCTCACAGACATGATGGAAATAGACACTACACAGAACGGCATCCTGGGAAATGACCTCATAGCCATGATTGAAATAGACACTGCACAGAGAGGCATCCTGGGAAATGACTACACAGGCATGATGGAAATAGACACTGCACAGAGAGGCATCCTTTGAAATGACCTCACAGGCAGGATGGAAATAGACACTCCACAGAACGGCATCCAGGGAAATGACCTCTCAGGCATGATGGAAGTAGACACTGTCCAGAACGGAACCCTGGGAAATGTAGTTTTTAATAGAGACACTACAGAGAAAGGCATCCTGGGAAATGACTTTTTAATAGAGAGACACTACAGAGAAAGGCATACTGGGAAATGTAGTCTTTAATAGAGAGACACTACACAGAGAGGCATCCTGGGAAATGACATCACAGGCATGTTGGAAATAGACACTGCACAGAGAAGCATCCTGGGAAATGACCTCACAGGCAAGATGGAAATAGACAGAACTACACAGAACGTCATCCTGGAAAATGACCTCACAGGCATGATGGAAATAGACACTGCACAGAGAGGCATCCTGGGAAAAGACCTCACAGGTATGATGGAAATATACACAGCATAGAACGGCATCCTGGGAAATGACCTCATAGGCATGATGGAAAAAGACACTACACAGAACGGCATCCTGGCAAATGACCTAACAGGCATAATGGTAATAGACACTGCACAGAACGGCAACAAAGTGAATGACCTCAGAGGCATGATGAAAATAGACACTGCACAGAACGGCATCCTGGGAAATGACCTCACAGGCATGATGGAAATAGACACTGCACAGAGAGGCATCCTGGGAAATGACCTCAAAGGCATGATGGAAATAGACATTGCACAGAGAGGCATCCTGTGAAATGACTTCACAGGCATGATGGAATTAGACACTGCACAGAACGGCATCCTGGGAAATGATCTCACAGACATGATGGAAATAGACACTACACAGATCGGCATCCTGGGAAATGACCTCATAGGCATTATGGAAATAGACACTGCACAGAGAGGCATCCTGGGAAATGACTACACAGGCATGATAGAAACGAACACTGCACAGAGAGGCATCCTGGGAAATGACATCACAGGCATGATGGAAATAGATACTGCACAGAACGGCATCCAGGGAAATGACCTCTCAGGCATGATGGAAATAGACACTGCACAGAACGGCATCCTTGGAAATGTAGTTTTTAATAGAGAAACTACAGAAAAAGGCATCCTGGGAAATGACTTTTTAATAGAGAGAAACTACAGAGAAAGGCATACTGGGAAATGTAGTCTTTAATAGAGAGACACTAAACACAGAGACATCCTGGGAAATGACCTCACAGGCATGATGGAAATAGACACTGCACAGATCGGCATCCTGGGAACTGACCTCACAGGCATGATGGAAATAGACACTGTACAGAGAGGCCTCCTGGGAAATGACCTCACAGGTATGATGGAAATAGACACTGCACAGAGAGGCATCCTGTGAAATGACTTCACAGGCATGATGGAATTAGACACTGCCCAGAACTGCATCCTGGGAAATGACCTCACAGACATGATGGAAATAGACACTACACAGAACGGCATCCTGGGAAATGACCTCATAGCCATGATTGAAATAGACACTGCACAGAGAGGCATCGTGGGAAATGACTACACAGGCATGATGGAAATAGACACTGCACAGAGAGGCATCCTTTGAAATGACCTCACAGGCATGATGGAAATAGACACTCCACAGAACGGCATCCAGGGAAATGACCTCTCAGGCATGATGGAAGTAGACACTGTCCAGAACGGAACCCTGGGAAATGTAGTTTTTAATAGAGACACTACAGAGAAAGGCATCCTGGGAAATGACTTTTTAATAGAGAGACACTACAGAGAAAGGCATACTGGGAAATGTAGTCTTTAATAGAGAGACACTACACAGAGAGGCATCCTGGGAAATGACATCACAGGCATGTTGGAAATAGACACTGCACAGAGAAGCATCCTGGGAAATGACCTCACAGGCAAGATGGAAATAGACAGAACTACACAGAACGTCATCCTGGAAAATGACCTCACAGGCATGATGGAAATAGACACTGCACAGAGAGGCATCCTGGGAAAAGACCTCACAGGTATGATGGAAATATACACAGCATAGAATGGCATCCTGGGAAATGACCTAACAGGCATAATGGTAATAGACACTGCACAGCACGGCATCAAAGTGAATGACCTCAGAGGCATGATGAAAATAGACACTGCACAGAACGTCATCCTGGGAAATGACATCACAGGCATGATGGAAATAGACACTGCACAGAACGGCATCCTGGGAAATGACCTCACAGGCATGATGGAAATAGACACTGCACAGAGAGGCATCCTGGGAAATGACCTCAAAGGCATGATGGAAATAGACAATGCACAGAGAGGCATCCTGGGAAATGACTTCACAGGCATGATGGAATTAGACACTGCACAGAACGGCATCCTGGGAAATGATCTCACAGACATGATGGAAATAGACACTACACAGATCGGCATCCTGGGAAATGACCTCATAGGCATTATGGAAATAGACACTGCACAGATAGGCATCCTGGGAAATGACTACACAGGCATGATGGAAACGAACACTGCACAGAGAGGCATCCTGGGAAATGACATCACAGGCATGATGGAAATAGATACTGCACAGAACGGCATCCAGGGAAATGACCTCTCAGGCATGATGGAAATAGACACTGCACAGAACGGCATCCTTGGAAATGTAGTTTTTAATAGAGAAACTACAGAAAACGGCATCCTGGGAAATGACTTTTTAATAGAGAGAAACTACAGAGAAAGGCATACTGGGAAATGTAGTCTTTAATAGAGAGACACTAAACACAGAGACATCCTGGGAAATGACCTCACAGGCATGATGGAAATAGACACTGCACAGATCGGCATCCTGGGAACGGACCTCACAGGCATGATGAAAATAGACACTGTACAGAGAGGCCTCCTGGGAAATGACCTCACAGGTATGATGGAAATAGACACTGCACAGAGAGGCATCCTGTGAAATGACTTCACAGGCATGATGGAATTAGACACTGCCCAGAACGGCATCCTGGGAATTGACCTCACAGACATGATGGAAATAGACACTACACAGAACGGCATCCTGGGAAATGACCTCATAGCCATGATTGAAATAGACACTGCACAGAGAGGCATCCTGGGAAATGACTACACAGGCATGATGGAAATAGACACTGAACAGAGAGGCATCCTTTGAAATGACCTCACAGGCAGGATGGAAATAGACACTCCACAGAACGGCATCCAGGGAAATGACCTCTCAGGCATGATGGAAGTAGACACTGTCCAGAACGGAACCCTGGGAAATGTAGTTTTTAATAGAGACACTACAGAGAAAGGCATCCTGGGAAATGACTTTTTAATAGAGAGACACTACAGAGAAAGGCATACTGGGAAATGTAGTCTTTAATAGAGAGACACTACACAGAGAGGCATCCTGGGAAATGACATCACAGGCATGTTGGAAATAGACACTGCACAGAGAAGCATCCTGGGAAATGACCTCACAGGCAAGATGGAAATAGACAGAACTACACAGAACGTCATCCTGGAAAATGACCTCACAGGCATGATGGAAATAGACACTGCACAGAGAGGCATCCTGGGAAAAGACCTCACAGGTATGATGGAAATATACACAGCATAGAACGGCATCCTGGGAAATGACCTCATAGGCATGATGGAAAAATACACTACACAGAACGGCATCCTGGCAAATGACCTAACAGGCATAATGGTAATAGACACTGCACAGAACGGCAACAAAGTGAATGACCTCAGAGGCATGATGAAAATAGACACTGCACAGAACGGCATCCTGGGAAATGACCTCACAGGCATGATGGAAATAGACACTGCACAGAGAGGCATCCTGGGAAATGACCTCAAAGGCATGATGGAAATAGACATTGCACAGAGAGGCATCCTGTGAAATGACTTCACAGGCATGATGGAATTAGACACTGCACAGAACGGCATCCTGGGAAATGATCTCACAGACATGATGGAAATAGACACTACACAGATCGGCATCCTGGGAAATGACCTCATAGGCATTATGGAAATAGACACTGCACAGAGAGGCATCCTGGGAAATGACTACACAGGCATGATAGAAACGAACACTGCACAGAGAGGCATCCTGGGAAATGACATCACAGGCATGATGGAAATAGATACTGCACAGAACGGCATCCAGGGAAATGACCTCTCAGGCATGATGGAAATAGACACTGCACAGAACGGCATCCTTGGAAATGTAGTTTTTAATAGAGAAACTACAGAAAAAGGCATCCTGGGAAATAACTTTTTAATAGAGAGAAACTACAGAGAAAGGCATACTGGGAAATGTAGTCTTTAATAGAGAGACACTAAACACAGAGACATCCTGGGAAATGACCTCACAGGCATGATGGAAATAGACACTGCACAGATCGGCATCCTGGGAACTGACCTCACAGGCATGATGGAAATAGACACTGTACAGAGAGGCCTCCTGGGAAATGACCTCACAGGTATGATGGAAATAGACACTGCACAGAGAGGCATCCTGTGAAATGACTTCACAGGCATGATGGAATTAGACACTGCCCAGAACGGCATCCTGGGAAATGACCTCACAGACATGATGGAAATAGACACTACACAGAACGGCATCCTGGGAAATGACCTCATAGCCATGATTGAAATAGACACTGCACAGAGAGGCATCGTGGGAAATGACTACACAGGCATGATGGAAATAGACACTGCACAGAGAGGCATCCTTTGAAATGACCTCACAGGCATGATGGAAATAGACACTCCACAGAACGGCATCCAGGGAAATGACCTCTCAGGCATGATGGAAGTAGACACTGTCCAGAACGGAACCCTGGGAAATGTAGTTTTTAATAGAGACACTACAGAGAAAGGCATCCTGGGAAATGACTTTTTAATAGAGAGACACTACAGAGAAAGGCATACTGGGAAATGTAGTCTTTAATAGAGAGACACTACACAGAGAGGCATCCTGGGAAATGACATCACAGGCATGTTGGAAATAGACACTGCACAGAGAAGCATCCTGGGAAATGACCTCACAGGCAAGATGGAAATAGACAGAACTACACAGAACGTCATCCTGGAAAATGACCTCACAGGCATGATGGAAATAGACACTGCACAGAGAGGCATCCTGGGAAAAGACCTCACAGGTATGATGGAAATATACACAGCATAGAATGGCATCCTGGGAAATGACCTAACAGGCATAATGGTAATAGACACTGCACAGCACGGCATCAAAGTGAATGACCTCAGAGGCATGATGAAAATAGACACTGCACAGAACGTCATCCTGGGAAATGACATCACAGGCATGATGGAAATAGACACTGCACAGAACGGCATCCTGGGAAATGACCTCACAGGCATGATGGAAATAGACACTGCACAGAGAGGCATCCTGGGAAATGACCTCAAAGGCATGATGGAAATAGACAATGCACAGAGAGGCATCCTGTGAAATGACTTCACAGGCATGATGGAATTAGACACTGCACAGAACGGCATCCTGGGAAATGATCTCACAGACATGATGGAAATAGACACTACACAGATCGGCATCCTGGGAAATGACCTCATAGGCATTATGGAAATAGACACTGCACAGATAGGCATCCTGGGAAATGACTACACAGGCATGATGGAAACGAACACTGCACAGAGAGGCATCCTGGGAAATGACATCACAGGCATGATGGAAATAGATACTGCACAGAACGGCATCCAGGGAAATGACCTCTCAGGCATGATGGAAATAGACACTGCACAGAACGGCATCCTTGGAAATGTAGTTTTTAATAGAGAAACTACAGAAAACGGCATCCTGGGAAATGACTTTTTAATAGAGAGAAACTACAGAGAAAGGCATACTGGGAAATGTAGTCTTTAATAGAGAGACACTAAACACAGAGACATCCTGGGAAATGACCTCACAGGCATGATGGAAATAGACACTGCACAGATCGGCATCCTGGGAACGGACCTCACAGGCATGATGAAAATAGACACTGTACAGAGAGGCCTCCTGGGAAATGACCTCACAGGTATGATGGAAATAGACACTGCACAGAGAGGCATCCTGTGAAATGACTTCACAGGCATGATGGAATTAGACACTGCCCAGAACGGCATCCTGGGAATTGACCTCACAGACATGATGGAAATAGACACTACACAGAACGGCATCCTGGGAAATGACCTCATAGCCATGATTGAAATAGACACTGCACAGAGAGGCATCCTGGGAAATGACTACACAGGCATGATGGAAATAGACACTGCACAGAGAGGCATCCTTTGAAATGACCTCACAGGCAGGATGGAAATAGACACTCCACAGAACGGCATCCAGGGAAATGACCTCTCAGGCATGATGGAAGTAGACACTGTCCAGAACGGAACCCTGGGAAATGTAGTTTTTAATAGAGACACTACAGAGAAAGGCATCCTGGGAAATGACTTTTTAATAGAGAGACACTACAGAGAAAGGCATACTGGGAAATGTAGTCTTTAATAGAGAGACACTACACAGAGAGGCATCCTGGGAAATGACATCACAGGCATGTTGGAAGTAGACACTGCACAGAGAAGCATCCTGGGAAATGACCTCACAGGCAAGATGGAAATAGACAGAACTACACAGAACGTCATCCTGGAAAATGACCTCACAGGCATGATGGAAATAGACACTGCACAGAGAGGCATCCTGGGAAAAGACCTCACAGGTATGATGGAAATATACACAGCATAGAACGGCATCCTGGGAAATGACCTCATAGGCATGATGGAAAAAGACACTACACAGAACGGCATCCTGGCAAATGACCTAACAGGCATAATGGTAATAGACACTGCACAGAACGGCAACAAAGTGAATGACCTCAGAGGCATGATGAAAATAGACACTGCACAGAACGGCATCCTGGGAAATGACCTCACAGGCATGATGGAAATAGACACTGCACAGAGAGGCATCCTGGGAAATGACCTCAAAGGCATGATGGAAATAGACATTGCACAGAGAGGCATCCTGTGAAATGACTTCACAGGCATGATGGAATTAGACACTGCACAGAACGGCATCCTGGGAAATGATCTCACAGACATGATGGAAATAGACACTACACAGATCGGCATCCTGGGAAATGACCTCATAGGCATTATGGAAATAGACACTGCACAGAGAGGCATCCTGGGAAATGACTACACAGGCATGATAGAAACGAACACTGCACAGAGAGGCATCCTGGGAAATGACATCACAGGCATGATGGAAATAGATACTGCACAGAACGGCATCCAGGGAAATGACCTCTCAGGCATGATGGAAATAGACCCTGCACAGAACGGCATCCTTGGAAATGTAGTTTTTAATAGAGAAACTACAGAAAAAGGCATCCTGGGAAATGACTTTTTAATAGAGAGAAACTACAGAGAAAGGCATACTGGGAAATGTAGTCTTTAATAGAGAGACACTAAACACAGAGACATCCTGGGAAATGACCTCACAGGCATGATGGAAATAGACACTGCACAGATCGGCATCCTGGGAACTGACCTCACAGGCATGATGGAAATAGACACTGTACAGAGAGGCCTCCTGGGAAATGACCTCACAGGTATGATGGAAATAGACACTGCACAGAGAGGCATCCTGTGAAATGACTTCACAGGCATGATGGAATTAGACACTGCCCAGAACGGCATCCTGGGAAATGACCTCACAGACATGATGGAAATAGACACTACACAGAACGGCATCCTGGGAAATGACCTCATAGCCATGATTGAAATAGACACTGCACAGAGAGGCATCGTGGGAAATGACTACACAGGCATGATGGAAATAGACACTGCACAGAGAGGCATCCTATGAAATGACCTCACAGGCATGATGGAAATAGACACTCCACAGAACGGCATCCAGGGAAATGACCTCTCAGGCATGATGGAAGTAGACACTGTCCAGAACGGAACCCTGGGAAATGTAGTTTTTAATAGAGACACTACAGAGAAAGGCATCCTGGGAAATGACTTTTTAATAGAGAGACACTACAGAGAAAGGCATACTGGGAAATGTAGTCTTTAATAGAGAGACACTACACAGAGAGGCATCCTGGGAAATGACATCACAGGCATGTTGGAAATAGACACTGCACAGAGAAGCATCCTGGGAAATGACCTCACAGGCAAGATGGAAATAGACAGAACTACACAGAACGTCATCCTGGAAAATGACCTCACAGGCATGATGGAAATAGACACTGCACAGAGAGGCATCCTGGGAAAAGACCTCACAGGTATGATGGAAATATACACAGCATAGAACGGCATCCTGGGAAATGACCTAACAGGCATAATGGTAATAGACACTGCACAGCACGGCATCAAAGTGAATGACCTCAGAGGCATGATGAAAATAGACACTGCACAGAACGTCATCCTGGGAAATGACATCACAGGCATGATGGAAATAGACACTGCACAGAACGGCATCCTGGGAAATGACCTCACAGGCATGATGGAAATAGACACTGCACAGAGAGGCATCCTGGGAAATGACCTCAAAGGCATGATGGAAATAGACAATGCACAGAGAGGCATCCTGTGAAATGACTTCACAGGCATGATGGAATTAGACACTGCACAGAATGGCATCCTGGGAAATGATCTCACAGACATGATGGAAATAGACACTACACAGATCGGCATCCTGGGAAATGACCTCATAGGCATTATGGAAATAGACACTGCACAGATAGGCATCCTGGGAAATGACTACACAGGCATGATGGAAACGAACACTGCACAGAGAGGCATCCTGGGAAATGACATCACAGGCATGATGGAAATAGATACTGCACAGAACGGCATCCAGGGAAATGACCTCTCAGGCATGATGGAAATAGACACTGCACAGAACGGCATCCTTGGAAATGTAGTTTTTAATAGAGAAACTACAGAAAACGGCATCCTGGGAAATGACTTTTTAATAGAGAGAAACTACAGAGAAAGGCATACTGGGAAATGTAGTCTTTAATAGAGAGACACTAAACACAGAGACATCCTGGGAAATGACCTCACAGGCATGATGGAAATAGACACTGCACAGATCGGCATCCTGGGAACGGACCTCACAGGCATGATGGAAATAGACACTGTATAGAGAGGCCTCCTGGGAAATGACCTCACAGGTATGATGGAAATAGACACTGCACAGAGAGGCATCCTGTGAAATGACTTCACAGGCATGATGGAATTAGACACTGCCCAGAACGGCATCCTGGGAAATGACCTCACAGACATGATGGAAATAGACACTACACAGAACGTCATCCTGGGAAATGACCTCACAGGCATGATGGAAATAGACACTGAACAGAACGGCATCCTGGGAAATGACCTCACAGGCATGATGGAAATAGACAATGCAGAGAGAGGCATCCTGTGAAATGACTTCACAGGCATGATGGAATTAGACACTACACAGAACGGCATTCTGGGAAATGATCTCACAGACATGATGGAAATAGACACTACACAGATCGGCATCCTGGGAAATGACCTCATAGGCATTATGGAAATAGACACTGCACAGAGTGGCATCCTGGGAAATGACTACACAGGCATGATGGAAACGAACACTGCACAGAGAGGCATCCTGGGAAATGACATCACAGGCATGATGGAAATAGACACTGCACAGAACGGCATCCAGGGAAATGACCTCTCAGGCATGATGGAAATAGACACTGCACAGAACGGCATCCTTGGAAATGTAGTTTTTAATAGAGAAACTACAGAAAAAGGCATCCTGGGAAATGACATTTTAATAGAGAGAAACTACAGAGAAAGGCATACTGGGAAATGTAGTCTTTAATAGAGAGACACTAAACACAGAGACATCCTGAGAAATGACCTCACAGGCATGATGGAAATAGACACTGCACAGATCGGCATCCTGGGAACTGACCTCACAGGCATGATGGAAATAGACACTGTACAGAGAGGCCTCCTGGGAAATGACCTCACAGGTATGATGGAAATAGACACTGCACAGAGAGGCATCCTGTGAAATGACTTCACAGGCATGATGGAATTAGACACTGCCCAGAACGGCATCCTGGGAAATGACCTCACAGACATGATGGAAATAGACACTACACAGAACGGCATCCTGGGAAATGACCTCATAGCCATGATTGAAATTGACACTGCACAGAGAGGCATCGTGGGAAATGACTACACAGGCATGATGGAAATAGACACTGCACAGAGAGGCATCCTTTGAAATGACCTCACAGGCATGATGGAAATAGACACTCCACAGAACGGCATCCAGGGAAATGACCTCACAGGCATGATGGAAGTAGACACTGTCCAGAACGGAACACCGGGAAATGTAGTTTTTAATAGAGACACTACAGAGAAAGGCATCCTGGGAAATGACTTTTTAATAGAGAGACACTACAGAGAAAGGCATACTGGGAAATGTAGTCTTTAATAGAGAGACACTACACAGAGAGGCATCCTGGGAAATGACATCACAGGCATGTTGGAAATAGACACTGCACAGAGAAGCATCCTGGGAAATGACCTCACAGGCAAGATGGAAATAGACAGAACTACACAGAACGTCATCCTGGAAAATGACCTCACAGGCATGATGGAAATAGACACTGCACAGAGAGGCATACTGGGAAAAGACCTCACAGGTATGATGGAAATATACACAGCATAGAACGGCATCCTGGGAAATGACCTCATAGGCATGATGGAAAAAGACACTACACAGAACGGCATCCTGGGAAATGACCTAACAGGCATAATGGTAATAGACACTGCACAGAACGGCATCAAAGTGAATGACCTCAGAGGCATGATGAAAATAGACACTGCACAGAACGTCATCCTGGGAAATGACCTCACAGGCATGATGGAAATAGACACTGAACAGAACGGCATCCTGGGAAATGACCTCACAGGCATGATGGAAATAGACACTGCACAGAGAGGCATCCTGGGAAATGACCTCAAAGGCATGATGGAAATAGACAATGCACAGAGTGGCATCCTGTGAAATGACTTCACAGGCATGATGGAATTAGACACTGCACAGAACGGCATCCTGGGAAATGATCTCACAGACATGATGGAAATAGACACTACACAGATCTGCACACTGGGAAATGACCTCATAGGCATTATGGAAATAGACACTGCACAGAGAGACATCCTGGGAAATGACCTCACAGGCATGATGGAAATAGACACTGCACAGATCGGCATCCTGGGAACTGACCTCACAGGCATGATGGAAATAGACACTGTACAGAGAGGCCTCCTGGGAAATGACCTCACAGGTATGATGGAAATAGACACTGCACAGAGAGGCATCCTGTGAAATGACTTCACAGGCATGATGGAATTAGACACTGCCCAGAACGGCATCCTGGGAAATGACCTCACAGACATGATGGAAATAGACACTACACAGAACGGCATCCTGGGAAATGACCTCATAGCCATGATTGAAATTGACACTGCACAGAGAGGCATCGTGGGAAATGACTACACAGGCATGATGGAAATAGACACTGCACAGAGAGGCATCCTTTGAAATGACCTCACAGGCATGATGGAAATAGACACTCCACAGAACGGCATCCAGGGAAATGACCTCTCAGGCATGATGGAAGTAGACACTGTCCAGAACGGAACCCTGGGAAATGTAGTTTTTAATAGAGACACTACAGAAAAAGGCATCCTGGGAAATGACTTTTTAATAGAGAGACACTACAGAGAAAGGCATACTGGGAAATGTAGTCTTTAATAGAGAGACACTACACAGAGAGGCATCCTGGGAAATGACATCACAGGCATGTTGGAAATAGACACTGCACAGAGAAGCATCCTGGGAAATGACCTCACAGGCAAGCTGGAAATAGACAGAACTACACAGAACGTCATCCTGGAAAATGACCTCACAGGCATGATGGAAATAGACACTGCACAGAGAGGCATACTGGGAAAAGACCTCACAGGTATGATGGAAATATACACAGCATAGAACGGCATCCTGGGAAATGACCTCATAGGCATGATGGAAAAAGACACTACACAGAACGGCATCCTGGGAAATGACCTAACAGGCATAATGGTAATAGACACTGCACAGAACGGCATCAAAGTGAATGACCTCAGAGGCATGATGAAAATAGACACTGCACAGAACGTCATCCTGGGAAATGACCTCACAGGCATGATGGAAATAGACACTGAACAGAACGGCATCCTGGGAAATGACCTCACAGGCATGATGGAAATAGACACTGCACAGAGAGGCATCCTGGGAAATGACCTCAAAGGCATGATGGAAATAGACAATGCACAGAGAGGCATCCTGTGAAATGACTTCACAGGCATGATGGAATTAGACACTGCACAGAACGGCATCCTGGGAAATGATCTCACAGACATGATGGAAATAGACACTACACAGATCGGCATCCTGGGAAATGACCTCATAGGCATTATGGAAATAGACACTGCACAGAGAGGCATCCTGGGAAATGACTACACAGGCATGATGGAAACGAACACTGCACAGAGAGGCATCCTGGGAAATGACATCACAGGCATGATGGAAATAGACACTGCACAGAACGGCATCCAGGGAAATGACCTCTCAGGCATGATGGAAATAGACACTGCACAGAACGGCATCCTTGGAAATGTAGTTTTTAATAGAGAAACTACAGAAAAAGGCATCCTGGGAAATGACATTTTAATAGAGAGAAACTACAGAGAAAGGCATACTGGGAAATGTAGTCTTCAATAGAGAGACACTAAACACAGAGACATCCTGGGAAATGACCTCACAGGCATGATGGAAATAGACACTGCACAGATCGGCATCCTGGGAACTGACCTCACAGGCATGATGGAAATAGACACTGTACAGAGAGGCCTCCTGGGAAATGACCTCACAGGTATGATGGAAATGGACACTGCACAGAGAGGCATCCTGTGAAATGACTTCACAGGCATGATGGAATTAGACACTGCCCAGAACGGCATCCTGGGAAATGACCTCACAGACATGATGGAAATACACACTACACAGAACGGCATCCTGGGAAATGACCTCATAGCCATGATTGAAATTGACACTGCACAGAGAGGCATCGTGGGAAATGACTACACAGGCATGATGGAAATAGACACTGCACAGAGAGGCATCCTTTGAAATGACCTCACAGGCATGATGGAAATAGACACTCCACAGAACGGCATCCAGGGAAATGACCTCTCAGGCATGATGGAAGTAGACACTGTCCAGAACGGAACCCTGGGAAATGTAGTTTTTAATAGAGACACTACAGAAAAAGGCATCCTGGGAAATGACTTTTTAATAGAGAGACACTACAGAGAAAGGCATACTGGGAAATGTAGTCTTTAATAGAGAGACACTACACAGAGAGGCATCCTGGGAAATGACATCACAGGCATGTTGGAAATAGACACTGCACAGAGAAGCATCCTGGGAAATGACCTCACAGGCAAGCTGGAAATAGACAGAACTACACAGAACGTCATCCTGGAAAATGACCTCACAGGCATGATGGAAATAGACACTGCACAGAGAGGCATCCTCGGAAATGACCTCAAAGGCATGATGGAAATAGACAATGCACAGAGAGGCATCCTGTGAAATGACTTCACAGGCATGATGGAATTAGACACTGCACAGAACGGCATCCTGGGAAATGATCTCACAGACATGATGGAAATAGACACTACACAGATTGGCATCCTGGGAAATGACCTCATATGCATTATGGAAATAGACACTGCACAGAGAGGCATCCTGGGAAATGACTACACAGGCATGATGGAAACGAACACTGCACAGAGAGGCATCCTGGGAAATGACATCACAGGCACGATGGAAATAGACACTGCACAGAACGGCATCCAGGGAAATGACCTCTCAGGCATGATGGAAATAGACACTGCACAGAACGGCATCCTTGGAAATGTAGTTTTTAATAGAGAAACTACAGAAAAAGGCATCCTGGGAAATGACATTTTAATAGAGAGAAACTACAGAGAAAGGCATACTGGGAAATGTAGTCTTTAATAGAGAGACACTAAACACAGAGACATCCTAGGAAATGACCTCACAGGCATGATGGAAATAGACACTGCACAGATCGGCATCCTGGGAACTGACCTCACAGGCATGATGGAAATAGACAGATCTACACAGAACGTCATCCTGGAAAATGACCTCACAGGCATGATGGAAATAGACACTGCACAGAGAGGCATACTGGGAAAAGACCTCACAGGTATGATGGAAATATACACAGCATAGAACGGCATCCTGGGAAATGACCTCATAGGCATGATGGAAAAAGACACTACACAGAATGGCATCCTGGGAAATGACCTAACAGGCATAATGGTAATAGACACTGCACAGAACGGCATCAAAGTGAATGACCTCAGAGGCATGATGAAAATAGACACTGCACAGAACGTCATCCTGGGAAATGTCCTCACAGGCATGATGGAAATAGACACTGAACAGAACGGCATCCTGGGAAATGACCTCACAGGCATGATGGAAATAGACACTGCACAGAGAGGCATCCTGGGAAATGACCTCAAAGGCATGATGGAAATAGACAATGCACAGAGAGGCATCCTGTGAAATGACTTCACAGGCATGATGGAATTGGACACTGCACAGAACGGCATCCTGGGAAATGATCTCACAGACATGATGGATATAGACACTACACAGATCGGCATCCAGGGAAATGACCTCTCAGGCATGATGGAAATAGACACTGCACAGAACGGCATCCTTGGAAATGTAGTTTTTAATAGAGAAACTACAGAAAAAGGCATCCTGGGAAATGACTTTTTAATAGAGAGAAACTACAGAGAAAGGCATACTGGGAAATGTAGTCTTTAATAGAGAGACACTAAACACAGAGACATCCTGGGAAATGACCTCACAGGCATGATGGAAATAGACACTGCACAGATCGGCATCCTGGGAACTGACCTCACAGGCATGATGGAAATAGACACTGTACAGAGAGGCCTCCTGGGAAATGACCTCACAGGTATGATGGAAATAGACACTGCACAGAGAGGCATCCTGTGAAATGACTTCACAGGCATGATGGAATTAGACTCTGCCCAGAACGGCATCCTGGGAAATGACCTCACAGACATGATGGAAATAGACACTACACAGAACGGCATCCTGGGAAATGACCTCATAGCCATGATTGAAATAGACACTACACAGAGAGGCATCCTGGGAAATGACTACACAGGCATGATGGAAATAGACACTGCACAGAGAGGCATCCTTTGAAATGACCTCACAGGCAGGATGGAAATAGACACTCCACAGAACGGCATCCAGGGAAATGACCTCTCAGGCATGATGGAAGTAGACACTGTCCAGAACGGAACCCTGGGAAATGTAGTTTTTAATAGAGACACTACAGAGAAAGGCATCCTGAGAAATGACTTTTTAATAGAGAGACACTACAGAGAAAGGCATACTGGGAAATGTAGTCTTTAATAGAGAGACACTACACAGAGAGGCATCCTGGGAAATGACATCACAGGCATGTTGGAAATAGACACTGCACAGAGAAGCATCCTGGGAAATGACCTCACAGGCAAGATGTAAATAGACAGAACTACACAGAACGTCATCCTGGAAAATGACCTCACAGGCATGATGGAAATAGACACTGCACAGAGAGGCATCCTGGGAAAAGACCTCACAGGTATGATGGAAATATACACAGCATAGAACGGCATCCTGGGAAATGACCTCATAGGCATGATGGAAAAAGACACTACACAGAATGGCATCCTGGGAAATGACCTAACAGGCATAATGGTAATAGACACTGCACAGAACGGCATCAAAGTGAATGACCTCAGAGGCATGATGAAAATAGACACTGCACAGAACAGCATCCTGTCAAATGACGTCACAGGCATGATGGAAATAGACACTGCACAGAACGGCATCCTGGGAAATGACCTCACAGGCATGATGGAAATAGACACTGCACAGAGAGGCATCCTGGGAAATGACCTCAAAGGCATGATGGAAATAGACAATGCACAGAGAGGCATCCTGTGAAATGACTTCACAGGCATGATGGAATTAGACACTGCACAGAACGGCATCCTGGGAAATGATCTCACAGACATGATGGAAATAGACACTACACAGATTGGCATCCTGGGAAATGACCTCATAGGCATTATGGAAATAGACACTGCACAGAGAGGCATCCTGGGAAATGACTACACAGGCATGATGGAAACGAACACTGCACAGAGAGGCATCCTGGGAAATGACATCACAGGCATGATGGAAATAGATACTGCACAGAACGGCATCCAGGGAAATGACCTCTCAGGCATGATGGAAATAGACACTGCACAGAACGGCATCCTTGGAAATGTAGTTTTTAATAGAGAAACTACAGAAAAAGGCATCCTGGGAAATGACTTTTTAATAGAGAGAAACTACAGAGAAAGGCATACTGGGAAATGTAGTGTTTAATAGAGAGACACTAAACACAGAGACATCCTGGGAAATGACCTCACAGGCATGATGGAAATAGACACTGCACAGATCGGCATCCTGGGAACTGACCTCACAGGCATGATGGAAATAGACACTGTACAGAGAGGCCTCCTGGGAAATGACCTCACAGGTATGATGGAAATAGACACTGCACAGAGAGGCATCCTGTGAAATGACTTCACAGGCATGATGGAATTAGACACTGCCCAGAACGGCATCCTGGGAAATGACCTCACAGACATTATGGAAATAGACACTACACAGAACGGCATCCTGGGAAATGACCTCATAGCCATGATTGAAATAGACACTGCACAGAGAGGCATCCTGGGAAATGACTACACAGGCATGATGGAAATAGACACTGCACAGAGAGGCATCCTTTGAAATGACCTCACAGGCAGGATGGAAATAGACACTCCACAGAACGGCATCCAGGGAAATGACCTCGCAGGCATGATGGAAGTAGACACTGTCCAGAACGGAACCCTGGGAAATGTAGTTTTTAATAGAGACACTACAGAGAAAGGCATCCTGGGAAATAACTTTTTAATAGAGAGACACTACAGAGAAAGGCATACTGGGAAATGTAGTCTTTAATAGAGAGACACTACACAGAGAGGCATCCTGGGAAATGACATCACAGGCATGTTGGAAAAAGACACTGCACAGAGAAACATCCTGGGAAATGACCTCACAGGCAAGATGTAAATAGACAGAACTACACAGAACGTCATCCTGGAAAATGACCTCACAGGCATGATGGAAATAGACACTGCACAGAGAGGCATCCTGGGAAAAGACCTCACAGGTATGATGGAATTATACACAGCATAGAACAGCATCCTGGGAAATGACCTCATAGGCATGATGGAAAAAGACACTACACAGAACGGCATCCTGGGAAATGACCTAACAGGCATAATGGTAATAGACCCTGCACAGAACGGCATCAAAGTGAATGACCTCAGAGGCATGATGAAAATAGACACTGCACAGAACGTCATCCTGTCAAATGACGTCACAGGCATGATGGAAATAGACACTGCACAGAACGGCATCCTGGGAAATGACCTCACAGGCATGATGGAAATAGACACTGCACAGAGAGGCATCCTGGGAAATGACCTCAAAGGCATGATGGAAATAGACAATGCACAGAGAGGCATCCTGTGAAATGACGTCACAGGCATGATGGAATTAGACACTGCACAGAATGGCATCCTGGGAAATGATCTCACAGACATGATGGAAATAGACACTACACAGATCGGCATCCTGGGAAATGACCTCATAGGCATTATGGAAATAGACACTGCACAGAGAGGCATCCTCGGAAATGACTACACAGGCATGATGGAAACGAACACTGCACAGAGAGGCATCCTGGGAAATGACATCACAGGCATGATGGAAATAGACACTGCACAGAAAGGCATCCAGGGAAATGACCTCTCAGGCATGATGGAAATAGACACTGCACAGAACGGCATCCTTGGAAATGTAGTTTTTAATAGAGAAACTACAGAAAAAGGCATCCTGGGAAATGACTTTTTAATAGAGAGAAACTACAGAGAAAGGCATACTGGGAAATGTAGTCTTTAATAGAGAGACACTAAACACAGAGACTTCCTGGGAAATGACCTCACAGGCATGATGGAAATAGACACTGCACCGAATGGCATCCTGGAAAATGACCTCACAGGCATGATGGAAATAGACACTGTACAGAGAGGCCTCCTGGGAAATGACCTCACAGGTATGATGGAAATAGACACTGCACAGAGAGGCATCCTGTGAAATGACTTCACAGGCATGATGGAATTAGACACTGCCCAGAATAGCATCCTGGGAAATGACCTCACAGACATGATGGAAATAGACACTACACAGAACGGCATCCTGGGAAATGACCTCATAGCCATGATAGAAATAGACACTGCACAGAGAGGCATCCTGGGAAATGACCTAAAAGGAATGATGGAAATAGACACTGCACAGAACGCCATCCTGGGAAATGACCTCACAGGCATGATGGAAATAGACACTGCAGAGAACGGCATCCTGGGAAATGACCTCACAGGCATGATGGAAAAAGACACTGCACAGAGAGGCATCCTGGGAAATGACCTCACAGGCATGATGGAAATAGACACTATACAGAACGGCATCCTGGGAAAGGACCTCACAGACATGATGGAAATAGACACTGCACAGAGAGGCATCCTGGCAAATGACCTCACAGGCATGATGGAAATTGACACTACACAGAACGGCATCCTGGAAAATGACCTCACAGGCATGATGGAAGTAGACACTCCACAGAACGGCATCCAGGGAAATAACCTCAGAGGCATGATGGAAATAGACACTGCACAGAACCGAATCCTGGGAAATGTCGTTTTTAATAGGGACAATACAGAGAAAGGCATCCTGGGAAATGTAGTTTATAATAGAGAGACACTACAGTGAAAGGCATCCTGGTAAATGTAGTCTTTAATAGAGAGACACTACACAGAGAGGCATCCTGGGAAATGACCTCACAGGCATGATGGAAATAGACTGACACTACACAGAACAGCATCCTGGGAAATGACCTCAAAGGCATAATGGTAATAGACACTGCACAGAACGGCATCAAAGTGAATGACCTCAGAGGCATGATGGAAATAGACACTGCACAGAACGTCATCCTGGGAAATGACCTCACAGGCATGATGGAAATAGACACTGCACAGAACGGCATCGTGGCAAATGACCTCAAAGTCATGATGGATATAGACAATGCACAGAGAGGCATCCTGTGAAATTTCTTCACAGGCATGATGGAATTAGACACTGCACAGAACGGCATCCTGGGAAATGACCTCACAGACATGATGGAAATAGACACTACACAGATCGGCATCCTGGGAAATGACCTCATAGGCATTATGGAAATAGACACTGCACACTGAGGCATCCTGGGAAATGACTACACAGGCATGTTGGAAACGGACACTGCACAGAGAGGCATCGTGGGAAATGACATCACAGGCATGACGGAAATAGACACTGCACAGAACGGCATCCTTGGAAATGTAGTTTGTAATAGAGAAACTACAGAAAATGGCATCCTGGGAAATGATTTTTTAATAGAGAGAAACTACAGAGAAAGGCATACTGGGAAATGTAGTCTTTAATAGAGAGACACTAAACACAGAGACTTCCTGGGAAATGACCTCACAGGCATGATGGAAATAGACACTGCACAGATCGGCATCCTGGGAAATGACCTCACAGTCATGATGTAAATAGACACTGCACAGAGAAGCATCCTGGGAAATGATCTCACAGGCATGATGGAAATAGTCAGAACTACACAGAACGGCATCATGGAAAATGACCTCACAGGCATGATGGAAATAGACACTGCACAGAGAGGCATCCTGGGAAATGACCTCACAGGCATGATGGAAATAGACACTGCATAAAATGGCATCCTGGGAAATGACCTCACAGGCATGATGGTAACAGACACTGCACAGAACGCAATCCAGGGAAATGATCTCACAGGCATGCTGGAAATAGACTCTACACAGAACGGCATCCTAGGAAATGACCTCACAGGGATGATGGAAATAGACACTGCACAGAACGTCATCCTGGGAAATGTAGTTTTTAATAGAGACACTACAGAGAAAGGCATCCTGGGAAATATAATTTTTAATAGAGAGACACTACAGAGAAAGGCATCCTGGTAAATGTAGTCTTTAATAGAGAGACACTACACAGAGAGGCATCCTGGGAAATGACCTCACAGTCATGATGGAAATGGACTGACCCTACACAGAACAGCATCAATGGAAATGACCTCACAGGCATGATGGAAATAGACACTGCACCGAATGGCATCCTGGGAAATGACCTCACAGGCATGATGGAAATAGACACTGTACAGAGAGGCCTCCTGGGAAATGACCTCACAGGTATGATGGAAATAGACACTGCACAGAGAGGCATCCTGTGAAATGACTTCACAGGCATGTGCCGCAGACCACCCAGAGGGAGACCACCACTGCGGGAGAACCAGGGAGAAGGCTCAAGGAGAAGTCAGGAATCGGCGAGGAGAATGACAGACAGACACATGTGTTGATGTGCTGCTGCAATTTTACTTCTGTATAGGCAATGCTTATATACTTTTACAATCGAGGAACTTGGCAGGGGGTTACATCAGGCCATTATTTTTTACAATTACTCAGAGTCAGCAAGAAACAATAACAAGAGACATCCATATCTATTTTTGTGTATCACTTCCGCAGCGCGAGTTCACCGTGGCTATTGTCTGAGGGCATGATCTCAGAATTTTGTGAAATCTGTCTCGCGCCAGCGACCACATCTGTGGGGAGCCAAACTCTTGCCAGTCTGGGTTATATATTTTACTATCATATGCCCATTTGCTTTCAAAGCTGTTCTTTTTCCTCTCATAATTTACCCATCTGTTCCCAACTTCATCATAACTTCCTGTATATGGGAGCGGCTCTAGGTAACTTCCACTTTCGGAGGTCCACCTAGGGGCTGTCCACCAGCTCCCTCCTAAGAAGTACTGTGTATACCCCCCGGGAAGTGTGTGCTGGGGAATTTTCTCTAACTCTTTCTCTCTAGAAGGGTCTGGCATGCTATGTTTATTCCCTTGTAACATTTTTATTTTTTACTTTCATTTTTGGGCTTTCTGGCTGTTTCTGACAAGAGCTCGCGCTGCTCTACTCTAAACAGGAACGACCCCAGAGATGTATTTGAGGAAGTCTTTTGAGCTTCCTTATACACTGGTCTGATAAATGGAGGTGCTCCAGGTACAGGTGACCTGGGTCAGTCATGCTGGTGCCGACCTGTACTGGTTGTGCTGTTAACTGGAGAAGACACAGATAAGACATACAGAGAAAGATCATGATTAGTGCCAACAAGGACTGTCGTCAAGGCCATTTGGTTCTCCAGGGCTTCCTGGGATCCTCAGGCTGCATGACGATTGCTGATTGTGGGGGAACCGCCTGAGGCCACGCTCCGAGAAGCTCCTACCTCAACCCTTCAGCTGCTGGGCCCCAGCGCAGCGGCATACTTGCTACAGCTACACAGGTGTCACAGCTGTAGGCGTAGCAGTTCCTCCTTTTCTGTTTTTAAAATGAAGCTCAAACACGTCCTGTTGCACTGTCTTCACAGAAGTATAGAGACAGTTAATAAGACAAGGAAAAAGAAAAACAACAAGCACTACCAGTAAAATGAGCACTCCAATAAAAATGAAATATTGTAGCCAATCTATGGGGTTCATATCCTTAATTCCTTTTTTTATTTCTGTAGCTAGATCTTGTAGTCCGCCTATTTGCAAATGAGCCTGACTCATAGCCGAAATATCTTTCTGTAAAGAGGCCAGATCATGGGTAATATCTGTATCATGCCAGATTCCCTGCAAATGAGCCTTAACCTTCTCCCAAGGCTGGGAAGCATTATAAGGCAATGGGGTAACACAGATGGATTTGAAGTTACCATGGCAGCGAGCAGACATTGTGGTTTTGAGGTTGGAAATGTCCTGTCCTAGGGCCAAAACCACTTCTTCCAAAACATTGATCTTAGACTCTAATTTTTTATCTATAGCTTCTTGCTCAAGTAAAGCCATAGTAATATTCTTATTAAGAGTATTGACATAATGAGCTGTATGAATTTCCTGAACTAATGTGGTTGTTGCAACAGCAAAGGTAGTAATAATCGAAATTAGAGCAGTAATACCTAGAATCAAAGCAGCAACAAACCGTTTTGGACGAATCAAATCTTTTAAAGTATTTAAAACTTGTAAGGCCGAATTGTCATACCAAGGTTCAGGGCCCAACTCTACAGGCAACATGACAAATGGAGGTCGCCGGACTATGAGAACCGTCCCTAGATCTTTTGGCTCCGCGGAAGTGATACAATTAGTTAATTTACAAGAATTACATATTATTTGAAAAGAATTACCATCCTGAGTAATATTAATAAAGGAAGATTGTGCTAAGAGCATAGCATTAGGGTAAGACACACAGGCTCTAAGGCCAACGGCCTCTGATTGAGTATGGTTAGGTCTTTTTTCTAGCATCATGTTGGAAGCTGCAACAAGCCTAAACAAACCAGAATGTCTCCTAGTAATGTTGCCTTGTTTTGCAAACCATGTAGGTTTTACAAAGCCTGGAGAGAACCATCTCCTAAGAGGCTCTCCATGTCTTTCAAAAACATAATTATGAAATTTCTCCTTATGAGTATTTAGATAACTCTTATAAGTGTCCTCCTTATCATTAGAATTAGAGTAATCCCATATCCTGAGGGATCCTGACGACCCCTGTGGTTTATACCTTGCAGCTGCATTTGGAAAACCGCAAGTCAACCATGTTGGGAATTTGGACAGAGAAGAATCCCAAAATTGATCTTTATCCCGGTACTTTTGAATACAGGGGGTGATAGGAATGAGATTGACTTGAGTAAAATTATCCTTATACAATTGATTCCCTAAAGTCTGTATCTGGAGCTCCCACACCCACCTCTTACCAATGTTTGTCCTGTCTGGGCTGTCAGTCAGGAAGGTCCTGTAAGATGTCGGAAAGCAGCCGTAAGGCACCTTCCCCTGCAGCGTCAGGCAGATTGGGAGCGAATCTGCTCTGCCCTCAAAATTTATTAAGGAGGAGGAGCTGCTACGAGCGTCAGAATCCTGTGCTCCACCCAACCTGACTGAGTCATTGGTTAACACCTTGATAGGCTCCCGATCTAACCATCCTACAGGCTGAATAATCGGGGGATTAGGGACATATGCCCAGTAGGAAATTCCCTGAGTGACCGGCAGTGGGGTGGAAATTAAAGCTAGAAAGGCAAGGAAATAAAAAGAAGCTGTAAGGGGTTTCCCCTGTTTAATTAAAAGTTCCTTTGCGTTCTGAGTCAGAAGTCGAATCTGCGAACAAGTCACTTTCGGTTTCTCGCCACTGAGCTTCATCTTTTTCATGTCCGTCATCAGTTTCCTCTGCTGCTTTCTCCAGCGGTGCTTGCGCCTTCTCTTTTCCCTTTGCAGGTCTGATAAGGCGATCTGGGATCCAGATGGGGGAGTCGGCATCCTGTGGGAAAACACAAGCGTACCCTCGCCCCGCAGTTATAAGAACATCCGGTCCCTTCCATGTACCGGACAACAAGTCCTTCCAATACACTAGTGGCAAAGGAGTCTTATGGAATTCACGATCCCAATGAATCAGGGCTGCACTGAGTCCCTTGTCATTTGTATTTAGATGATTAAGCACAAACAGGGCATGGGATAAGACATGATGAGGAGTAAAATACCCATTAGAGGCTTGTAGCCTCTCTATTTGTAATTTTAAATTTTGATGAGTCCTTTCTATAATTGCCTGTCCTTGAGGATTGTAGGGTATCCCTGTAACATGGGCAATTCCCCATTGGCCACAAAATTGTTTGAAAGCTTTAGAAGTGTAAGCAGGCCCATTATCTGTTTTTATTTGTGAGGGAAGACCCATGATTTGAAAACATTGTATAAGGTGTTGAACCACATCTTTGACTGCTTCCCCAGTCCTAGCTGAGGCACAAGTGAAATGGGAGTATGTGTCTACTGTGACATGTACATAACCCATTCTTCCAAAAGAAGAGATGTGAGTCACATCCATTTGCCAAATGACATTAGGCTTCAAACCTCTAGGGTTTACACCCATCTTTTGTGGGTGATGCACTGGGGGGCAATGAATGCATTCTTTTACTATATGTCTGGCCTGTTCCCTTGTTATAGAGAACATCTTTCTCAGAGCAGATGCATTTTGATGATGTATGGCATGACTTTTCTGAGCCTCATGTACAGAAAACATTCCCGAAGAATTTTGGGTCAATAAATCTGCCATAGCATTACCTTGAGCCAGTGGACCAGGTAATTTGCTATGTCCTCTAATATGTCCTACATAAAATTTTTGTGACCTTTTTTGGACTAAATTTTGTAATCTCTGTAAAAATGGTAAAATGGGGGACTTCCCTGACAAAAGGGCAGTTTCCAACGCTGGAAACAAGTTAGCTACATATTTGGAATCTGTAAAAAGGTTAAACTCTTGAGAGAACTTTTCAAAGGCCAAAATAGTTGCTCTAATTTCTGCTTGCTGTGCAGAAGTTTTCTCTCCTTCCTCTATCCACAGGCCATGTGTCTGGGTAAAAACCACAGCTCTTCCTGAGGAGGAACCGTCTGTAAAAATATTTACAGCATGATCTAAGGGGCTATGAGAGAACCAGACAGGAAATATCAATTCCACATTTCTTGCAAATTCTATTATAGGGTGTCTAGGATAATGAAACAATATCTGACCTGTAAAATTCTGTAGTGCCAAAATCCAATCTTCATTGGATTGATATAAATGTTCTAATTGTGCTTTATTATATGGAATAATAAGCTTATGTGGTTCCTTCCCAAACAATTCTTTTGACCGATTGCGGCCTTTACATATTAATATGGAGCATAAATAAGGATAATCAGCCAACATCTTAGCCTGAGTATGTGGTAAATGTAACCATTCCATCACTCCGTCTTGCCACAGGCAAGCAGTGGGTGTATAAGAAGTTGCAAAAAGTATCAAAGACCATGGCTCTGTATAATTTACTTGTTTAACCTTAGCTGCAGTTAAAGCCTGCTCTACCAATTGCAAGGCCTTAATAGCTTCTTTTGTCAACTCACGTTTGGATTTTGGATTAGAATCACCATGTAAAGTTGAATATAGAGGGCTCAACATACCAGTGGTAATTTTTAAATAAGGTCTAAGCCAGTTGATGTCACCTAATAATTTCTGAAAATCATTTAAAGTCTTTAATTTATCCCTTCTGATGGAGACCTTTTGAGAGGTAATATAATCTTCCTTAATTATTTGTCCTAAATAATTTAGAGGCCTGTCTTTCTGTATCTTGTCAGGGGCTATCACTAATCCATACAGGGTTAGTGCCTCTATGGCCTCTTCTAATATGTGTTCCAACTGAGGTTTTTCTTTATGGGCCAGAAGTATGTCATCCATATAGTGAATGAGATATAAATCAGGATATTTTTGTCTTATTTTCTGCAAAGCTAAATCTACAAATTTTTGGCACAATGTAGGAGAATTTTTCATTCCCTGAGGCAATGTTACCCACTGATATCTTTTGAAAGGCTGCTTAAAATTCTCTGAGGGAACACTAAAGGCAAAATATTCACTGTCTGAGGGGTTAAGTTTGATGGTAAAAAAACAGTCTTGTAAGTCTATGACAATTATATGCCATCCTTGAGGCACAGCCACAGGAGAGGGCAGGCCAGGTTGCAATGGCCCCATATCCTTCATCACTGCATTGATGGCCCTAAGGTCCTGCAACAGTCTCCATTTTCCTGATTTTTTCTTGATAACAAAGACAGGGGTATTCCATGGGCTGTTAGATTCTATTATATGCCCTTTTTGTAATTGGTCTTGCACTAGTTGTTCCAGAGCCTGTATCTTTTCTGTTGTTAGGGGCCACTGACTCACCCACACAGGCTCCTGAGTAAGCCATTCTATTTTGTCTGCATACAGATGTTCTGCAGTGGCCCCTATGAAAAATTTTGATAACTAATTTGATCTGATGTCACTAGTTTAATACCCATGGAATCAAGCATGTCTCTCCCCCACAAAGTGAATGGGAGAGATGGGAGCACATAAGGCTGTATCAAGCCTTCTTTACCTTCACTTTTCCACTTCAATAATGCAGTGCTCTGCATAACCCCTGAAGCAGAGCCGAGTCCCAACAAGGAGGACCCTGTTTTTTGAATGGGCCAATTACTAGGCCATTCTGAAGCAGCTATACAAGTCCTGTCTGCACCTGTGTCCATTAGACCCCGAAATTTCCGTCCATTAATCAAGATGCACTTAAAGGGTCTCTCTCCAAGATTCTGTACCATGAACATTCCTTCAGTGGACCCAAATTGTCCTTGCCCCCGGGCATCCTTCATGACAGGATTGGGTAATTTAACAAAAGGTAAGAGGACCAGCTGAGCCAACCTCTGTCCTTTGTGAATCTGTATGGTCTCTGCTGATGGCCTCACCATAACTTTAATAGTATTTTCTGTATCTGCATCAATTACACCTGGAAGAACCTCAAAGTTCTTTTGATAATTGGAACTTCGTCCAATGACTAGTCCCACAGTTTGTGGCAACAGAGTGCCCCTTACATTGGTAGGAACTAAAGCTATTCCATCCCATCTGGACAGTATCATGTCCTTAGTGCTAGCAAGATCCAAGCCTGCACTTTCTGGAGTTGCTCTAGGCAAATCATGAACAGTAAACTCTGGAGCCTCAGGGTCTAGCCCTGAGTGAGGTGCTTGTTGCCTCCTCTCCTCTCCCTTTGTTGCGGGGTTAGGAGAACACCCCTGACTTAGTTTTTTGTCTCTTCCTGCTCATCATCAGAGCCCCCTTTTCCTAGGGGCGTTCCATCCTTATGGAACTTTGATTTACACTCGTTTCTCCAATGTTTTCCTCTCTTGCAGCGAGGGCATAGGCCAGGAGCCCCTTTTTTAGGTCTGGCTCTGTTTCCCTGTCTGCACTCTTTTTGCATATGTCCTTCCTTTCCACATTGAAAGCAAGTTGGAGATTGGGCAGTTTTCCTGCCATTCCCATATGTCTGTTTGATATAGGCGCTAAATTTTTGTCCTTTCATGGCTGCGGCGTAGGCCATTCCTTGCACTACAACCGGTGAGGCATCCTGACATGCTTTTATGTAGTCCTGGAGGGTTCCAGTTTTTCTTATTGATCTAATCAGATCTTGACATAGAGCATTGGCATTTTCCCATGCTAACTGCTTCAATAGAATACTCGTCCCTTCTGAGGGGGGGAGCATTCTAGAGACAGCTTCCTCAAGCCTAGCTATAAAATCCTGGTAGGATTCTTCAGTACCTTGTTTAATACTAGCCAATGCTCCTCCCTTGGTTCCCTGAGGGGGAATTTTTCGCCATGATTGTACGGCGTTAGTTGTTATCAATTGCAAGATATCTCTAGGTATCTTTGTCTGTGATTGTGGGGTGGCGTAATCCTCTGTCCCCATAAGCATTGCCATAGTGGGCTTGGGCCCACGTTTCTTAAGTGATTGTACCACTGACTCCCTACTTTTGTCTTCATATTCAGTCCTCCAGAGAATATAGTCTCCAGGACTGAGAGTGGCCTTTGCAGTTTGCATCCAGTCATAAGGTGTCAACCAAGAACTGGCAACCACATCCACAATCTGCAGCGTATAAGGAGCAGAAGCACCAACACTCTTTACAGCAGATTGTAATTCTTTCAAGACCTTCAAGGGGAGAGGCTCCCATACAGGTCCCTCATCATCCCATAGTTCTGTGACAGGGAAGATTCCAAAGGAGGCATCACCCGTCCTGCGAGCCTCAGCCATGGCTCCTTGGAAGCCAACAGGAGGCAAAGGGGGGTGTTTTCTTGGCTTTGGCATGGGCCGCTGACCGGCTGCAGCGCCAATTACCTTAAGAGATCGAGGATTGTCAGAATGATCTCTATAGTCATCCTCCCATTCCTGTTCTGCTTGTTGATCATCAAGACCCCAATCATCATCATTTTCCTTTATTTTCCTGGTGCTATACTGCATGGGGGGAGCAGAGGCAGTGAGTGGCATAAGCTCTTCCTCATCCCCATCCTCTGGACCCACTTCATCATAAATGGGGGATTCCCCTGGGTCAGAGGCAGTCTCCCTACAAAGTCCTTGAAATGGGGTTGTATCTGATAAGAGGTCCCTTAAATGGAACCATAATTGAAATGCTTGGGGAGGCAGAGTTTTCTCGCCATTAACCTGTACATATTTACGCATCTCTTTCCCCACTCTCTTCCATTCATCCACAGTCAATGATCCCTCCTCAACGAACCAAGGGCTGGTCTTCTTTAAGAAGGCAATGAATTGCTCCACATCTGTAACTGATGTCCGAAACCCTGATTTAGTTAACATACGCTGTATCATAGTTACCAGCATTTTCTCATTCTTAGTCAATGCGTGCCCCATGTCTCCTTGATTACTTACACTTAACCGGTGATCCTTTACCGGCGGGACTGCAGCTCCCTGGTAAGAACCGTACCTGACTTCTGAAGAGGAAAGAAAAAGGGGGGAAATGATTACCTGTCCTTCAAGTCCCTGTTCGAGGCGCCACCTGCCGCAGACCACCCAGAGGGAGACCACCACTGCGGGAGAACCAGGGAGAAGGCTCAAGGAGAAGTCAGGAATCGGCGAGGAGAATGACAGACAGACACATGTGTTGATGTGCTGCTGCAATTTTACTTCTGTATAGGCAATGCTTATATACTTTTACAATCGAGGAACTTGGCAGGGGGTTACATCAGGCCATTATTTTTTACAATTACTCAGAGTCAGCAAGAAACAATAACAAGAGACATCCATATCTATTTTTGTGTATCACTTCCGCAGCGCGAGTTCACCGTGGCTATTGTCTGAGGGCATGATCTCAGAATTTTGTGAAATCTGTCTCGCGCCAGTGACCACATCTGTGGGGAGCCAAACTCTTGCCAGTCTGGGTTATATATTTTACTATCATATGCCCATTTGCTTTCAAAGCTGTTCTTTTTCCTCTCATAATTTACCCATCTGTTCCCAACTTCATCATAACTTCCTGTATATGGGAGCGGCTCTAGGTAACTTCCACTTTCGGAGGTCCACCTAGGGGCTGTCCACCAGCTCCCTCCTAAGAAGTACTGTGTATACCCCCCGGGAAGTGTGTGCTGGGGAATTTTCTCTAACTCTTTCTCTCTAGAAGGGTCTGGCATGCTATGTTTATTCCCTTGTAACATTTTTATTTTTTACTTTCATTTTTGGGCTTTCTGGCTGTTTCTGACAAGAGCTCGCGCTGCTCTACTCTAAACAGGAACGACCCCAGAGATGTATTTGAGGAAGTCTTTTGAGCTTCCTTATACACTGGTCTGATAAATGGAGGTGCTCCAGGTACAGGTGACCTGGGTCAGTCATGCTGGTGCCGACCTGTACTGGTTGTGCTGTTAACTGGAGAAGACACAGATAAGACATACAGAGAAAGATCATGATTAGTGCCAACAAGGACTGTCGTCAAGGCCATTTGGTTCTCCAGGGCTTCCTGGGATCCTCAGGCTGCATGACGATTGCTGATTGTGGGGGAACCGCCTGAGGCCACGCTCCGAGAAGCTCCTACCTCAACCCTTCAGCTGCTGGGCCCCAGCGCAGCGGCATACTTGCTACAGCTACACAGGTGTCACAGCTGTAGGCGTAGCAGGCATGATGGAATTAGACACTGCCCAGAATAGCATCCTGGGAAATGACCTCACAGACATGATGGAAATAGACACTACACAGAACGGCATCCTGGGAAATGACCTCATAGCCATGATAGAAATAGACACTGCACAGAGAGGCATCCTGGGAAATGACCTAAAAGGAATGATGGAAATAGACACTGCACAGAACGCCATCCTGGGAAATGACCTCACAGGCATGATGGAAATAGACACTGCAGAGAACGGCATCCTGGGAAATGACCTCACAGGCATGATGGAAAAAGACACTGCACAGAGAGGCATCCTGGGAAATGACCTCACAGGCATGATGGAAATAGACACTATACAGAACGGCATCCTGGGAAAGGACCTCACAGACATGATGGAAATAGACACTGCACAGAGAGGCATCCTGGCAAATGACCTCACAGGCATGATGGAAATTGACACTACACAGAACGGCATCCTGGAAAATGACCTCACAGGCATGATGGAAGTAGACACTCCACAGAACGGCATCCAGGGAAATAACCTCAGAGGCATGATGGAAATAGACACTGCACAGAACCGAATCCTGGGAAATGTCGTTTTTAATAGGGACAATACAGAGAAAGGCATCCTGGGAAATGTAGTTTATAATAGAGAGACACTACAGTGAAAGGCATCCTGGTAAATGTAGTCTTTAATAGAGAGACACTACACAGAGAGGCATCCTGGGAAATGACCTCACAGGCATGATGGAAATAGACTGACACTACACAGAACAGCATCCTGGGAAATGACTTCAAAGGCATAATGGTAATAGACACTGCACAGAACGGCATCAAAGTGAATGACCTCAGAGGCATGATGGAAATAGACACTGCAAAGAACGTCATCCTGGGAAATGACCTCACAGGCATGATGGAAATAGACACTGCACAGAACGGCATCGTGGCAAATGACCTCAAAGTCATGATGGATATAGACAATGCACAGAGAGGCATCCTGTGAAATTTCTTCACAGGCATGATGGAATTAGACACTGCACAGAACGGCATCCTGGGAAATGACCTCACAGACATGATGGAAATAGACACTACACAGATCGGCATCCTGGGAAATGACCTCATAGGCATTATGGAAATAGACACTGCACACTGAGGCATCCTGGGAAATGACTACACAGGCATGTTGGAAACGGACACTGCACAGAGAGGCATCGTGGGAAATGACATCACAGGCATGACGGAAATAGACACTGCACAGAACGGCATCCTTGGAAATGTAGTTTGTAATAGAGAAACTACAGAAAATGGCATCCTGGGAAATGATTTTTTAATAGAGAGAAACTACAGAGAAAGGCATACTGGGAAATGTAGTCTTTAATAGAGAGACACTAAACACAGAGACATCCTGGGAAATGACCTCACAGTCATGATGTAAATAGACACTGCACAGAGTAGCATCCTGGGAAATGATCTCACAGGCATGATGGAAATAGACAGAACTACAAAGAAAGGCATCCTGGAAAATGACCTCACAGGCATGACGGAAATAGACACTGCACAGAGAGGCATCCTGGGAATTGACCTCACAGGCATGATGGAAATAGACTGACACTACACAGAACGGCAACCTGGGAAAACACCTCACAGGCATGATGGAAATAGACACTGAACAGAGAGACATCCTGGGAAATGACCTCACAGGCATGATGGAATTAGACACTGCACAGAACGTCATCCTGTGAAATGACCTCACAGGCATGATGGAAATAGACATTGCAGAGAACGGCATCCTGGGAAATGACCTCACAGGCATGATGGAAATAGACACTACAGACAACGGCATCATGGGAAATGACCTCATCGACATGATGGAAATAGACACTGCACAGAGAGGCATCCTTGGAAATGACCTCACAGGCATGATGTAAATATACACTGCACAGAGAGGTATCCTGGGAAATGACCTCACAGGCATGATGGAAATACACAGACACTACACAGAATGGCATCCTGCAAAATGACCTCACAGACATGATGGAAATAGACACTGCTCAGAGAGGCATCTTGGAAATGACCTCACAGGCATGATGGAAATATACACTGCACAGAGAGGTATCCTGGGAAATGACCTCACAGGCATGATAGAAATGGACACTGCACAGAACGGCATTCTGGAAATGATCTCACAGACATGATGGAAATAGAAACAGCACAGAAAGGCACTCTGGGAAATGACCTAAAAGGCATGATGGAAATAGACACTGCACAGAGAGACATCCTGGGAAATGACCTCACAGGCATGATTGAAATAGACAATGCACAGAACATCATCCTGTGAAATGACCTCACAGGCATGATGGAAATAGACACTGCAGAGAACGGCATCCTGGGAAATGACCTCACAGACATGATGGAAATAGACACTGCACAGATAGGCACCCTGGAAATGACCTCCCAGGCATTTTGGAAATAGACACTGCATAGAACGACATCCTGGGAAATGACCTCACAGGCATGATGGAAACCGACACTGCACAGAATGGCATCCAGGGAAATGACCTCACAGGCATGATGGAAATAGACACTACACAGAACGGCATCCTGGGAAATGACCTCACAGGCATGATGGAAATAGACACTGCACAGAACGTCATCCTGTGAAATGACCTCACAGGCATGATGGAAATAGACACTGCATAGAACGGCATCCTGGGAAATGACCTGATAGACATGATGGAAATAGACACTGCACAGAGAGGCATCCTGGGAAATAACCTCACAGTCATGAATGAAATAGACACTACACGAACGGCATCCTGGGAAAGGACCTCACAGGCATGATGGAAATAGACATTGCACAGCGAGGCATCCTGGCAAATGACCTCATATTCTTGAAGGAAATAGACACTGCACAGAGAGGCATCTTGGGAAATGACCTCACAGGCATGATAGAAATAGACACTGCACTGAACGGCATCCTGGGAAATGACCTCACAGACATGATGGAAATAGACACTGCACAGAAAGGCACTCTGGGAAATGACCTAAAAGGCATGATGGAAATAGACACTGCACAGAGAGACATCCTGGGAAATGACCTCACAGGCATGATGGAAATAGACACTGCACAGAACATCATCCTATGTAATGACCTCACAGGCATGATGGAAATAGACACTGCAGATAACGGCATCCTGGAAAATGACCTCACAGGCATGATGGAAATAGACACTGCACTGAGAGGCATCCTCGGAAATGAACTCACAGGCATGATGGAAACAGACACTGCACAGAACGGCATCCAGGGAAATGACCTCACGGGCATAATGGAAATAGACAGACACTACACAGAATGGCATTCTGGGAAATAACCTCACAGGCATGATGGAAATAGACAATCACTACACAGAATGGCATCCTGGGAAATGACCTCACAGGCATGATGGAAATAGACAGACACTACACAGAACGGCATCCTGGGAAATGACCTCACAGGCATGATGGCAATAGACACTGCACAGAGAGGCATCCTGGGAAATGACCTCACAGGCATGATGGAAATAGACACTGCACAGAAGGGCATCCTGGGAAATGACCTCACAGGCATGATGGAAATAGATACTACACAGAACGTCATCCTGTGAAATGACCTCACAGGCATGATGGAAATAGACACTGCACAGAATGGCATCCTGGGAAATGACCTAACAGGCATGATGGAAATGGACACTACACAGAACGGCATCCGGGAAAATGACCTCATAGGTGTAATGGAAGTAAACACTGCACTAACGGCATCCTGAGAAACGACCACACAGGCATGATGGAAATAGACACTGCACAGAACGTCATCCTGGGAAACGTAGTTTTTAATAGAGAGACACTACAGAGAAAGGCATCCTGGTAAATGTAGTCTTTAATAGAGAGACACTACACAGTGAGGCATCCTGGGAAATGACCTCACAGGCATGATGGAAATAGACTGACACTACAAAAAACAGCATCCTGGGAAATGACCTCACAGGCATGATGGAAATAGACACTGGACAGAGAGGCATCCTGGGAAATGACTACACAGGCATGATGGAAATAGACACTGCACAGAGAGGCATGCTGTGAAATGACCTTACAGGAATCATGGAAATAGACACTCCACAGAACCGCATCCAGGGAAATGACCTCTAAGACATGATGGAAATAGACACTGCACAGAACTGTATCCTGGGAAATGTAGTTTTTAATAGAGACACTACAGAGAAAGGTTCACTGGGAAATGTAGTCTTTAATAGAGAGACACTACACAGAGAGACATCCTGAGAAAAGACCTCACAGGCATGATGGAAATAGATACTGCATAGAACGGCATCCTGGGAAATGACCTCATAGGCATGATGGAAATAGACACTGCACAGAGAAGCATCCTGGGACATAACCTAACAGGCATAATGGAAATAGACACAACTACACAGAACGGCATCCTGGAAAATGACCTCACAGGCAGGATGGAAACAGACACTGCACAGAGAGGCATCCTGGGAAATGACCTCACAGGATGATGGAAATAGACACTGCATAGAACGGCATCCTGGGAAATGACCTCACAGGCATGATGGAAACAGACACTACACAGAATGGCATCCTGGGAAATGACCTCAGAGGCATGATGGAAATAGACACTGCACAGAATGGCATCCTGGGAAATGACCTAATAGGCATGATGGAAATGGACACTACACAGAACGGCATCCAGGAAAATGACCTCACAGTCATAATGGAAGTAAACACTGCACTAACGGCATCCTGAGAAACGACCTCACAGGCATGATGGAAATAGACACTGCACAGAACGTCATCCTGGGAAATGTAGTTTTTAATAGAGAGACACTACAGAGAAAGGCATCCTGGTAAATGTAGTCTTTAATAGAGAGACACTACACAGAGAGGCATCCTGGGAAATGACCTCACAGGCATGATGGAAATAGACTGACACTACAAAAAACAGCATCCTGGGAAATGACCTCACAGGCATGATGGAAATAGACACTGCACAGAGAGGCATCCTGAGAAATGACTTCACAGGCATGATGGAATTAGACACTGCCCAGAACGGCATCCTGGGAAATGACCTCACAGACATGATGGAAATAGACACTACACAGAACGGCATCCTGGGAAATGAACTCATCGCCATGATTGAAATAAACACTACACAGAACGGCATCCAGGGAAATGACCTCACAGACATGATGGAAATAGACACTACACAGAACGGCATCCTGGGAAATGACCTCATAGCCATGATTGAAATAGACACTACACAGAATGGCATCCTGGGAAATGACCTCAAAGGCATGATGGAAATAGACAATGCACAGAGAGGCATCCTGTGAAATGACTTCACAGGCATGATGGAATTAGACACTGCACAGAACCGAATCCTGGGAAATGACCTCACCGACATGATGGAAATAGACACTACACAGATCAGCATCCTAGGAAATGACCTCATAGGCATTATCGAAATAGACACTGCACAGAGAGGCATCCTGGGAAATGACTACACAGGCTTGATTGAAACGGACACTGCACAGAGAGGCATCCTGGGAAATGACATCACAGGCATGATGGAAATAGACACTGCACAGAACGGCATCCAGGGAAATGACCTCTCAGGCATAATGGAATTAGACACTGCACAGAACGGCATCCTGGGAAATGACCTCACAGACATGATGGAAATAGACACTACACAGAACAGCATCCTGGGAAATGACCTCATAGCCATGATGGAAATAGGCACTGCACAGAGAGGCATCCTGGGAAATGACTACACAGGCATGATGGAAATAGACACTGCACAGAGAGGTATCCTGGGAAATGACCTCAAATTCATGATGGAAATAGACACTACACAGAACGGCATTCTGGGAAATGACCTCAAAGGCCAATGGAAATAGCCACTGCACAGAACGGCATCCTGGGAAATGACCTCACAGGCAGGATGGAAATAGACACTGCACAGAGAGGCATCCTTTGAAATGACGTCACAGGCATGATGGAAATAGACACTGCAGAGAACGGCATTCTGGGAAGTGACCTCACAGGCATGATGGAAATAGACACTGCATAGAATGGCATCCTGGGAAATGACGTCACAGTCATGATGGAAACATACTGCACAGAATGGCATCCAGGGAAATGACCTCACAGGCATGATGGCAATAGACACTACACAGAACAGCATCATGGGAAATGACCTGATAGACATGATGGTAATAGACACTACACAGAACGGCATCAAAGTGAATGACCTCAGAGGCATGATGAAAATAGACACTGCACAGAACGTCATCCTGGGAAATGACGTCACAGGCATGATGGAAATAGACACTGCACAGAACGGCATCCTGGGAAATGACCTCACAGGCATGATGGAAATAGACACTGCATAGAACGGCATCCTGGGAAATGACCTCACAGGTATGATGGAAATAGACACTACATAGAACGGCATCATGGGAAATGACCTGATAGACATGATGGAAATAGACACTGCACAGAGAGGCATCCTGGGAAATAACCTCACAGTCATGAATGAAATAGACACTACACGAACGGCATCCTGGGAAAGGACCTCACAGGCATGATGGAAATAGACATTGCACAGCGAGGCATCCTGGCAAATGACCTCATATTCTTGAAGGAAATAGACACTACACAGAGAGGCATCGTGGGAAATGCCCTCACAGCCATGGTGGAAATAGACTATGCACAGAGAGGCATCCTGGAAAATGACCTCACAGGCATGATGGAAATAGACACTGCACAGAGAGGCATCCTTGGAAATGACCTCATAGAAATGATGGAAATAGACACTGCACAGAGAGGCATCTTGGGAAATGACCTCACAGGCATGATAGAAATAGACACTGCACTGAACGGCATCCTGGGAAATGACCTCACAGACATGATGGAAATAGACACTGCACAGAAAGGCACTCTGGGAAATGACCTAAAAGGCATGATGGAAATAGACACTGCACAGAGAGACATCCTGGGAAATGACCTCACAGGCATGATGGAAATAGACACTGCACAGAACATCATCCTGTGTAATGACCTCACAGGCATGATGGAAATAGACACTGCAGATAACGGCATCCTGGGAAATGACCTCACAGGCATGATGGAAATAGACACTGCACAGAACATCATCCTGTGTAATGACCTCACAGGCATGATGGAAATAGACACTGCAGATAACGGCATCCTCGGAAATGACCTCACAGGCATGATGGAAACAGACACTGCACAGAACGGCATCCAGGCAAATGACCTCACGGGCATAATGGAAATAGACAGACACTACACAGAATGGCATTCTGGGAAATAACCTCACAGGCATGATGGAAATAGACAATCACTACACAGAATGGCATCCTGGGAAATGACCTCACAGGCATGATGGAAATAGACAGACACTACACAGAACGGCATCCTGGGAAATGACCTCACAGGCATGATGGCAATAGACACTGCACAGAGAGGCATCCTGGGAAATGACCTCACAGGCATGATGGAAATAGACACTGCACAGAAGGGCATCCTGGGAAATGACCTCACAGGCATGATGGAAATAGATACTACACAGAACGTCATCCTGTGAAATGACCTCACAGGCATGATAGAAATAGACACTGCACAGAATGGCATCCTGGGAAATGACCTAACAGGCATGATGGAAATGGACACTACACAGAACGGCATCCGGGAAAATGACCTCACAGGCGTAATGGAAGTAAACACTGCACTAACGGCATCCTGAGAAACGACCACACAGGCATGATGGAAATAGACACTGCACAGAACGTCATCCTGGGAAACGTAGTTTTTAATAGAGAGACACTACAGAGAAAGGCATCCTGGTAAATGTAGTCTTTAATAGAGAGACACTACACAGAGAGGCATCCTGGGAAATGACATCACAGGCATGATGGAAATAGACTGACACTACAAAAAACAGCATCCTGGGAAATGACCTCACAGGCATGATGGAAATAGACACTGCACAGAGAGGCATGCTGTGAAATGACCTTACAGGAATCATGGAAATAGACACTCCACAGAACCGCATCCAGGGAAATGACCTCTAAGACATGATGGAAATAGACACTGCACAGAACTGCATCCTGGGAAATGTAGTTTTTAATAGAGACACTACAGAGAAAGGCACACTGGGAAATGTAGTCTTTAATAGAGAGACACTACATAGAGAGACATCCTGAGAAAAGACCTCACAGGCATGATGAAAATAGACACTGCATAGAACGGCATCCTGGGAAATGACCTCATAGGCATGATGGAAATAGACACTGCATAGAGAAGCATCCTGGGACATAACCTAACAGGCATAATGGAAATAGACACAACTACACAGAACGGCATCATGGAAAATGACCTCACAGGCAGGATGGAAACAGACACTGCACAGAGAGGCATCCTGGGAAATGACCTCACAGGATGATGGAAATAGACACTGCATAGAACGGCATCCTGGGAAATGACCTCACAGGCATGATGGAAACAGACACTACACAGAATGGCATCCTGGGAAATGACCTCAGAGGCATGATGGAAATAGACACTGCACAGAATGGCATCCTGGGAAATGACCTAATAGGCATGATGGAAATGGACACTACACAGAACGGCATCCGGGAAAATGACCTCACAGGCATAATGGAAGTAAACACTGCACTAACGGCATCCTGAGAAACGACCTCACAGGCATGATGGAAATAGACACTGCAGAGAACGTCATCCTGGGAAATGACCTCATAGCCATGATGGAAATAGGCACTGCACAGAGAGGCATCCTGGGAAATGACTACACAGGCATGATGGAAATAGACACTGCACAGAGAGGCATCCTGGGAAATGACCTCAAATTCATGATGGAAATAGACACTACACAGAACGGCATTCTGGGAAATGACCTCAAAGGCCAATGGAAATAGCCACTGCACAGAACGGCATCCTGGGAAATGACCTCACAGGCAGGATGGAAATAGACACTGCACAGAGAGGCATCCTTTGAAATGACGTCACAGGCATGATGGAAATAGACACTGCAGAGAACGGCATTCTGGGAAGTGACCTCACAGGCATGATGGAAATAGACACTGCATAGAATGGCATCCTGGGAAATGACGTCACAGTCATGATGGAAACATACTGCACAGAACGGCATCCAGGGAAATGACCTCACAGGCATGATGGCAATAGACACTACACAGAACAGCATCATGGGAAATGACCTGATAGACATGATGGTAATAGACACTACACAGAACGGCATCAAAGTGAATGACCTCAGAGGCATGATGAAAATAGACACTGCACAGAACGTCATCCTGGGAAATGACGTCACAGGCATGATGGAAATAGACACTGCACAGAACGGCATCCTGGGAAATGACCTCACAGGCATGATGGAAATAGACACTGCATAGAACGGCATCATGGGAAATGACCTGATAGACATGATGGAAATAGACACTGCACAGAGAGGCATCCTGGGAAATAACCTCACAGTCATGAATGAAATAGACACTACAGGAACGGCATCCTGGGAAAGGACCTCACAGGCATGATGGAAATAGACATTGCACAGCGAGGCATCCTGGCAAATGACCTCATATTCTTGAAGGAAATAGACACTACACAGAGAGGCATCGTGGGAAATGCCCTCACAGCCATGGTGGAAATAGACTATGCACAGAGAGGCATCCTGGAAAATGACCTCACAGGCATGATGGAAATAGACAGACACTAAACAGAATGGCATCCTTGGAAATGACCTCACAGTCATGATGGAAATAGACACTGCACAGAGAGGCATCCTTGGAAATGACCTCATAGAAATGATGGAAATAGACACTGCACAGAGAGGCATCTTGGGAAATGACCTCACAGGCATGATAGAAATAGACACTGCACAGAACGGCATCCTGGGAAATGACCTCACAGACATGATGGAAACAGACACTGCACAGAGAGGCATCCTTGGAAATGACCTCACAGGATGATGGAAATAGACACTGCATAGAACGGCATCCTGGGAAATGACCTCACAGGCATGATAGAAATAGACACTACACAGAATGGCATTCTGGGAAATAACCTCACAGGCATGATGGAAATAGACAATCACTACACAGAATGGCATCCTGGGAAATGACCTCACAGGCATGATGGAAATAGACAGACACTACACAGAACGGCATCCTGGGAAATGACCTCACAGGCATGATGGCAATAGACACTGCACAGAGAGGCATCCTGGGAAATGACCTCACAGGCATGATGGAAATAGACACTGCACAGAAGGGCATCCTGGGAAATGACCTCACAGGCATGATGGAAATAGATACTACACAGAACGTCATCCTGTGAAATGACCTCACAGGCATGATGGAAATAGACACTGCACAGAATGGCATCCTGGGAAATGACCTAACAGGCATGATGGAAATGGACACTACACAGAACGGCATCCGGGAAAATGACCTCACAGGCGTAATGGAAGTAAACACTGCACTAACGGCATCCTGAGAAACGACCACACAGGCATGATGGAAATAGACACTGCACAGAACGTCATCCTGGGAAACGTAGTTTTTAATAGAGAGACACTACAGAGAAAGGCATCCTGGTAAATGTAGTCTTTAATAGAGGGACACTACACAGAGAGGCATCCTGGGAAATGACCTCACAGGCATGATGGAAATAGACTGACACTACAAAAAACAGCATCCTGGGAAATGACCTCACAGGCATGATGGAAATAGACACTGGACAGAGAGGCATGCTGTGAAATGACCTTACAGGAATCATGGAAATAGACACTCCACAGAACCGCATCCAGGGAAATGACCTCTAAGACATGATGGAAATAGACACTGCACAGAAATGCATCCTGGGAAATGTAGTTTTTAATAGAGACACTACAGAGAAAGGCACACTGGGAAATGTAGTCTTTAATAGAGAGACACTACACAGAGAGACATCCTGAGAAAAGACCTCACAGGCATGATGGAAATAGACACTGCATAGAACAGCATCCTGGGAAATGACCTCATAGGCATGATGGAAATAGACACTGCACAGAGAAGCATCCTGGGACATAACCTAACAGGCATAATGGAAATAGACACAACTACACAGAACGGCATCCTGGAAAATGACCTCACAGGCAGGATGGAAACAGACACTGCACAGAGAGGCATCCTGGGAAATGACCTCACAGGATGATGGAAATAGACACTGCATAGAACGGCATCCTGGGAAATGACCTCACAGGCATGATGGAAACAGACACTACACAGAATGGCATCCTGGGAAATGACCTCAGAGGCATGATGGAAATAGACACTGCACAGAATGGCATCCTGGGAAATGACCTAATAGGCATGATGGAAATGGACACTACACAGAACGGCATCCAGGAAAATGACCTCACAGGCATAATGGAAGTAAACACTGCACTAACGGCATCCTGAGAAACGACCTCACAGGCATGATGGAAATAGACACTGCACAGAACGTCATCCTGGGAAATGTAGTTTTTAATAGAGAGACACTACAGAGAAAGGCATCCTGGTAAATGTAGTCTTTAATAGAGAGACACTACACAGAGAGGCATCCTGGGAAATGACCTCACAGGCATGAAGGAAATAGACTGACACTACAAAAAACAGCATCCTGGGAAATGACCTCACAGGCATGATGGAAATAGACACTGCACAGAGAGGCATCCTGTGAAATGACTTCACAGGCATGATGGAATTAGACACTGCCCAGAACGGCATCCTGGGAAATGACCTCACAGACATGATGGAAATAGACACTACACAGAACGGCATCCTGGGAAATGACCTCATCGCCATGATTGAAATAGACACTACACAGAACGGCATCCAGGGAAATGACCTCACAGACATGATGGAAATAGACACTACACAGAACGGCATCCTGGGAAATGACCTCATAGCCATGATTGAAATAGACACTACACAGAATGGCATCCTGGGAAATGACCTCAAAGGCATGATCGAAATAGACAATGCACAGAGGCATCCTGTGAAATGACTTCACAGGCATGATGGAATTAGACACTGCACAGAACCGAATCCTGGGAAAAGACCTCACGGACATGATGGAAATAGACACTACACAGATCGGCATCCTAGGAAATGACCTCATAGGCATTATCGAAATAGACACTGCACAGAGAGGCATCCTGGGAAATGACTACACAGGCTTGATTGAAACGGACACTGCACAGAGAGGCATCCTGGGAAATGACCTCACAGACATGATGGAAATAGACACTACACAGAACAGCATCCTGGGAAATGACCTCATAGCCATGATGGAAATAGGCACTGCACAGAGAGGCATCCTGGGAAATGACTACACAGGCATGATGGAAATAGACACTGCACAGAGAGGCATCCTGGGAAATGACTTCAAATTCATAATGGAAATAGACACTACACAGAACGGCATTCTGGGAAATGACCTCAAAGGCCAATGGAAATAGCCACTGCACAGAACGGCATCCTGGGAAATGACCTCACAGGCAGGATGGAAATAGACACTGCACAGAGAGGCATCCTTTGAAATGACGTCACAGGCATGATGGAAATAGACACTGCAGAGAACGGCATTCTGGGAAGCGACCTCACAGGCATGATGGAAATAGACACTGCATAGAATGGCATCCTGGGAAATGACGTCACAGTCATGATGGAAACATACTGCACAGAACGGCATCCAGGGAAATGACCTCACAGGCATGATGGCAATAGACACTACACAGAACAGCATCATGGGAAATGACCTGATAGACATGATGGTAATAGACACTACACAGAACGGCATCAAAGTGAATGACCTCAGAGGCATGATGAAAATAGACACTGCACAGAACGTCACCCTGGAAATGACGTCACAGGCATGATGGAAATAGACACTGCACAGAACGGCATCCTGGGAAATGACCTCACAGGCATGATGGAAATAGACACTGCATAGAACGGCATCCTGGGAAATGACCTCACAGGTATGATGGAAATAGACACTACATAGAACGGCATCATGGGAAATGACCTGATAGACATGATGGAAATAGACACTGCACAGAGAGGCATCCTGGGAAATAACCTCACAGTCATGAATGAAATAGACACTACACGAACGGCATCCTGGGAAAGGACCTCACAGGAATGATGGAAATAGACATTGCACAGCGAGGCATCCTGGCAAATGACCTCATATTCTTGAAGGAAATAGACACTACACAGAGAGGCATCGTGGGAAATGCCCTCACAGCCATGGTGGAAATAGACTATGCACAGAGAGGCATCCTGGAAAATGACCTCACAGGCATGATGGAAATAGACAGACACTAAACAGAATGGCATCCTGGGAAATGACCTCACAGTCATGATGGAAATAGACACTGCACAGAGAGGCATCCTTGGAAATGACCTCATAGAAATGATGGAAATAGACACTGCACAGAGAGGCATCTTGGGAAATGACCTCACAGGCATGATAGAAATAGACACTGCACTGAACGGCATCCTGGGAAATGACCTCACAGACATGATGGAAATAGACACTGCACAGAAAGGCACTCTGGGAAATGACCTAAAAGGCATGATGGAAATAGACACTGCACAGAGAGACATCCTGGGAAATGACCTCACAGGCATTATGGAAATAGACACTGCACAGAACATCATCCTGTGTAATGACCTCACAGGCATAATGGAAATAGACACTGCAGATAACGGCATCCTGGGAAATGACCTCACAGGCATGATGGAAATAGACACTGCACAGAACATCATCCTGTGTAATGACCTCACAGGCATGATGGAAATAGACACTGCAGATAACGGCATCCTCGGAAATGACCTCACAGGCATGATGGAAACAGACACTGCACAGAACGGCATCCAGGGAAATGACCTCACGGGCATAATGGAAATAGACAGACACTACACAGAATGGCATTCTGGGAAATAACCTCACAGGCATGATGGAAATAGACAATCACTACACAGAATGGCATCCTGGGAAATGACCTCACAGGCATGATGGAAATAGACAGACACTACACAGAACGGCATCCTGGTAAATGACCTCACAGGCATGATGGCAATAGACACTGCACAGAGAGGCATCCTGGGAAATGACATCACAGGAATGATGGAAATAGACACTGCACAGAAGGGCATCCTGGGAAATGACCTCACAGGCATGATGGAAATAGATACTACACAGAACGTCATCCTGTAAAATGACCTCACAGGCATGATGGAAATAGACACTGCACAGAATGGCATCCTGGGAAATGACCTAACAGGCATGATGGAAATGGACACTACACAGAACGGCATCCGGGAAAATGACCTCACAGGCGTAATGGAAGTAAACACTGCACTAACGGCATCCTGAGAAACGACCACACAGGCATGATGGAAATAGACACTGCACAGAACGTCATCCTGGGAAACGTAGTTTTTAATAGAGAGACACTACAGAGAAAGGCATCCTGGTAAATGTAGTCTTTAATAGAGAGACACTACACAGAGAGGCATCCTGGGAAATGACATCACAGGCATGATGGAAATAGACTGACACTACAAAAAACAGCATCCTGGGAAATGACCTCACAGGCATGATGGAAATAGACACTGCACAGAGAGGCATGCTGTGAAATGACCTCATAGAAATGATGGAAATAGACACTGCACAGAGAGGCATCTTGGGAAATGACCTCACAGGCATGATAGAAATAGACACTGCACTGAACGGCATCCTGGGAAATGACCTCACAGACATGATGGAAATAGACACTGCACAGAAAGGCACTCTGGGAAATGACCTAAAAGGCATGATGGAAATAGACACTGCACAGAGAGACATCCTGGGAAATGACCTCACAGGCATTATGGAAATAGACACTGCACAGAACATCATCCTGTGTAATGACCTCACAGGCATAATGGAAATAGACACTGCAGATAACGGCATCCTGGGAAATGACCTCACAGGCATGATGGAAATAGACACTGCACAGAACATCATCCTGTGTAATGACCTCACAGGCATGATGGAAATAGACACTGCAGATAACGGCATCCTCGGAAATGACCTCACAGGCATGATGGAAACAGACACTGCACAGAACGGCATCCAGGGAAATGACCTCACGGGCATAATGGAAATAGACAGACACTACACAGAATGGCATTCTGGGAAATAACCTCACAGGCATGATGGAAATAGACAATCACTACACAGAATGGCATCCTGGGAAATGACCTCACAGGCATGATGGAAATAGACAGACACTACACAGAACGGCATCCTGGTAAATGACCTCACAGGCATGATGGCAATAGACACTGCACAGAGAGGCATCCTGGGAAATGACATCACAGGAATGATGGAAATAGACACTGCACAGAAGGGCATCCTGGGAAATGACCTCACAGGCATGATGGAAATAGATACTACACAGAACGTCATCCTGTAAAATGACCTCACAGGCATGATGGAAATAGACACTGCACAGAATGGCATCCTGGGAAATGACCTAACAGGCATGATGGAAATGGACACTACACAGAACGGCATCCGGGAAAATGACCTCACAGGCGTAATGGAAGTAAACACTGCACTAACGGCATCCTGAGAAACGACCACACAGGCATGATGGAAATAGACACTGCACAGAACGTCATCCTGGGAAACGTAGTTTTTAATAGAGAGACACTACAGAGAAAGGCATCCTGGTAAATGTAGTCTTTAATAGAGAGACACTACACAGAGAGGCATCCTGGGAAATGACATCACAGGCATGATGGAAATAGACTGACACTACAAAAAACAGCATCCTGGGAAATGACCTCACAGGCATGATGGAAATAGACACTGCACAGAGAGGCATGCTGTGAAATGACCTTACAGGAATCATGGAAATAGACACTCCACAGAACCGCATCCAGGGAATTGACCTCTAAGACATGATGGAAATAGACACTGCACAGAACTGCATCCTGGGAAATGTAGTTTTTAATAGAGACACTACAGAGAAAGGCACACTGGGAAATGTAGTCTTTAATAGAGAGACACTACATAGAGAGACATCCTGAGAAAAGACCTCACAGGCATGATGGAAATAGACACTGCATAGAACGGCATCCTGGGAAATGACCTCATAGGCATGATGGAAATAGACACTGCATAGAGAAGCATCCTGGGACATAACCTAACAGGCATAATGGAAATAGACACAACTACACAGAACGGCATCCTGGAAAATGACCTCACAGGCAGGATGGAAACAGACACTGCACAGAGAGGCATCCTGGGAAATGACCTCACAGGATGATGGAAATAGACACTGCATAGAACGGCATCCTGGGAAATGACCTCACAGGCATGATGGAAACAGACACTACACAGAATGGCATCCTGAGAAATGACCTCAGAGGCATGATGGAAATAGACACTGCACAGAATGGCATCCTGGGAAATGACCTAATAGGCATGATGGAAATGGACACTACACAGAACGGCATCCGGGAAAATGACCTCACAGGCATAATGGAAGTAAACACTGCACTAACGGCATCCTGAGAAACGACCTCACAGGCATGATGGAAATAGACACTGCACAGAACGTCATCCTGGGAAATGACCTCATAGCCATGATGGAAATAGGCACTGCACAGAGAGGCATCCTGGGAAATGACTACACAGGCATGATGGAAATAGACACTGCACAGAGAGGCATCCTGGGAAATGACCTCAAATTCATGATGGAAATAGACACTACACAGAACGGCATTCTGGGAAATGACCTCAAAGGCCAATGGAAATAGCCACTGCACAGAACGGCATCCTGGGAAATGACCTCACAGGCAGGATGGAAATAGACACTGCACAGAGAGGCATCCTTTGAAATGACGTGACAGGCATGATGGAAATAGACACTGCAGAGAACGGCATTCTGGGAAGTGACCTCACAGGCATGATGGAAATAGACACTGCATAGAATGGCATCCTGGGAAATGACGTCACAGTCATGATGGAAACATACTGCACAGAACGGCATCCAGGGAAATGACCTCACAGGCATGATGGCAATAGACACTACACAGAACAGCATCATGGGAAATGACCTGATAGACATGATGGTAATAGACACTACACAGAACGGCATCAAAGTAAATGACCTCAGAGGCATGATGAAAATAGACACTGCACAGAACGTCATCCTGGGAAATGACGTCACAGGCATGATGGAAATAGACACTGCACAGAACGGCATCCTGGGAAATGACCTCACAGGCATGATGGAAATAGACACTGCATAGAACGGCATCCTGGGAAATGACCTCACAGGTATGATGGAAATAGACACTACATAGAACGGCATCATGGGAAATGACCTGATAGACATGATGGAAATAGACACTGCACAGAGAGGCATCCTGGGAAATAACCTCACAGTCATGAATGAAATAGACACTACACGAACGGCATCCTGGGAAAGGACCTCACAGGCATGATGGAAATAGACATTGCACAGCGAGGCATCCTGGCAAATGACCTCATATTCTTGAAGGAAATAGACACTACACAGAGAGGCATCGTGGGAAATGCCCTCACAGCCATGGTGGAAATAGACTATGCACAGAGAGGCATCCTGGAAAATGACCTCACAGGCATGATGGAAATAGACAGACACTAAACAGAATGGCATCCTTGGAAATGACCTCACAGTCATGATGGAAATAGACACTGCACAGAGAGGCATCCTTGGAAATGACCTCATAGAAATGATGGAAATAGACACTGCACAGAGAGGCATCTTGGGAAATGACCTCACAGGCATGATAGAAATAGACACTGCACTGAACGGCATCCTGGGAAATGACCTCACAGACATGATGGAAATAGACACTGCACAGAAAGGCACTCTGGGAAATGACCTAAAAGGCATGATGGAAACAGACACTGCACAGAGAGACATCCTGGGAAATGACCTCACAAGCATGATGGAAATAGACACTGCACAGAACATCATCCTGTGTAATGACCTCACAGGCATGATGGAAATAGACACTGCAGATAACGGCATCCTGGGAAATGACCTCACAGGCATGATGGAAATAGACACTGCACAGAACATCATCCTGTGTAATGACCTCACAGGCATGATGGAAATAGACACTGCAGATAACGGCATCCTCGGAAATGACCTCACAGGCATGATGGAAACAGACACTGCACAGAACGGCATCCAGGCAAATGACCTCACGGGCATAATGGAAATAGACAGACACTACACAGAATGGCATTCTGGGAAATAACCTCACAGGCATGATGGAAATAGACAATCACTACACAGAATGGCATCCTGGGAAATGACCTCACAGGCATGATGGAAATAGACAGACACTACACAGAACGGCATCCTGGGAAATGACCTCACAGGCATGATGGCAATAGACACTGCACAGAGAGGCATCCTGGGAAATGACCTCACAGGCATGATGGAAATAGACACTGCACAGAAGGGCATCCTGGGAAATGACCTCACAGGCATGATGGAAATAGATACTACACAGAACGTCATCCTGTGAAATGACCTCACAGGCATGATGGAAATAGACACTGCACAGAATGGCATCCTGGGAAATGACCTAACAGGCATGATGGAAATGGACACTACACAGAACGGCATCCGGGAAAATGACCTCACAGGCGTAATGGAAGTAAACACTGCACTAACGGCATCCTGAGAAACGACCACACAGGCATGATGGAAATAGACACTGCACAGAACGTCATCCTGGGAAACGTAGTTTTTAATAGAGAGACACTACAGAGAAAGGCATCCTGGTAAATGTAGTCTTTAATAGAGAGACACTACACAGAGAGGCATCCTGGGAAATGACCTCACAGGCATGATGGAAATAGACTGACACTACAAAAAACAGCATCCTGGGAAATGACCTCACAGGCATGATGGAAATAGACACTGGACAGAGAGGCATCCTGGGAAATGACCTCAAAGGCATGATGGAAATAGACACTGCACAGAGAGGCATGCTGTGAAATGACCTTACAGGAATCATGGAAATAGACACTCCACAGAACCGCATCCAGGGAAATGACCTCTAAGACATGATGGAAATAGACACTGCACAGAACTGCATCGTGGGAAATGTAGTTTTTAATAGAGACACTACAGAGAAAGGCACACTGGGAAATGTAGTCTTTAATAGAGAGACACTACATAGAGAGACATCCTGAGAAAAGACCTCACAGGCATGATGGAAATAGACACTGCATAGAACGGCATCCTGGGAAATGACCTCATAGGCATGATGGAAATAGACACTGCATAGAGAAGCATCCTGGGACATAACCTAACAGGCATAATGGAAATAGACACAACTACACAGAACGGCATCCTGGAAAATGACCTCACAGGCAGGATGGAAACAGACACTGCACAGAGAGGCATCCTGGGAAATGACCTCACAGGATGATGGAAATAGACACTGCATAGAACGGCATCCTGGGAAATGACCTCACAGGCATGATGGAAACAGACACTACACAGAATGGCATCCTGGGAAATGACCTCAGAGGCATGATGGAAATAGACACTGCACAGAATGGCATCCTGGGAAATGACCTAATAGGCATGATGGAAATGGACACTACACAGAACGGCATCCGGGAAAATGACCTCACAGGCATAATGGAAGTAAACACTGCACTAACGGCATCCTGATAAACGACCTCACAGGCATGATGGAAATAGACACTGCACAGAACGTCATCCTGGGAAATGTAGTTTTTAATAGAGAGACACTACAGAGAAAGGCATCCTGGTAAATGTAGTCTTTAATAGAGAGACACTACACAGAGAGGCATCCTGGGAAATGACCTCACAGGCATGATGGAAATAGACTGACACTACAAAAAACAGCATCCTGGGAAATGACCTCACAGGCATGATGGAAATAGACACTGCACAGAGAGGCATCCTGTGAAATGACTTCACAGGCATGATGGAATTAGACACTGCCCAGAACGGCATCCTGGGAAATGACCTCACAGACATGATGGAAATAGACACTACACAGAACGGCATCCTGGGAAATGACCTCATCGCCATGATTGAAATAGACACTACACAGAACGGAATCCTGGGAAATGACCTCACAGACATGATGGAAATAGACACTGCACAGAGAGGCATCCTGGGAAATGACTACACAGGCATGATGGAAATAGACACTGCACAGAGAGGCATCCTGGGAAATGACCTCAAATTCATGATGGAAATAGACACTACACAGAACGGCATTCTGGGAAATGACCTCAAAGGCCAATGGAAATAGCCACTGCACAGAACGGCATCCTGGGAAATGACCTCACAGGCAGGATGGAAATAGACACTGCACAGAGAGGCATCCTTTGAAATGACGTCACAGGCATGATGGAAATAGACACTGCAGAGAACGGCATTCTGGGAAGTGACCTCACAGGCATGATGGAAATAGACACTGCATAGAATGGCATCCTGGGAAATGACGTCACAGTCATGATGGAAACATACTGCACAGAACGGCATCCAGGGAAATGACCTCACAGGCATGATGGCAATAGACACTACACAGAACAGCATCATGGGAAATGACCTGAGAGACATGATGGTAATAGACACTACACAAAACGGCATCAAAGTGAATGACCTCAGAGGCATGATGAAAATAGACACTGCACAGAACCTCATCCTGGGAAATGACTTCACAGGCATGATGGAAATAGACACTGCACAGAACGGCATCCTGGGAAATGACCTCACAGGCATGATGGAAATAGACACTGAACAGAACGGCATCCTGGGAAATGACCTCACAGGCATGATGGAAATAGACAATGCACAGAGAGGCATCCTGGGAAATGATCTCACAGACATGATGGAAATAGACACTACACAGATCGGCATCCTGGGAAATGACCTCATAGGCATTATGGAAATAGACACTGCACAGAGAGGCATCCTGGGAAATGACTACACAGGCATGATGGAAACGAACACTGCACAGAGAGGCATCCTGGGAAATGACCTCACAGGCATGATGGAAATAGACACTGCACAGAACGGCATCCAGGGAAATGACCTCTCAGGCATGATGGAAATAGACACTGCACAGAACGGCATCCTTGGAAATGTAGTTTTTAATAGAGAAACTACAGAAAAAGGCATCCTGGGAAATGACTTTTTAATAGAGAGAAACTACAGAGAAAGGCATACTGGAAAATGTAGTCTTTAATAGAGAGACACTAAACACAGAGACATCCTGGGAAATGACCTCACAGGCATGATGGAAATAGACACTGCACAGATCGGCATCCTGGGAAATGACCTCACAGTCATGATGTAAATAGACACTGCACAGAGAAGCATCCTGGGAAATGATCTCACAGGCATGATGGAAATAGTCAGAACTACACAGAACGGCATCCTGGAAAATGACCTCACAGGCATGATGGAAATAGACACTGCACAGAGAGGCATCCTGGGAAATGACCTCACAGGCATGATGGAAATAGACACTGCATAAAATGGCATCCTGGGAAATGACCTCACAGGCATGATGGTAACAGACACTGCACAGAACGCAATCCAGGGAAATGATCTCACAGGCATGCTGGAAATAGACTCTACACAGAACGGCATCCTAGGAAATGACCTCACAGGGATGATGGAAATAGACACTGCACAGAACGTCATCCAGGGAAATGTAGTTTTTAATAGAGACACTACAGAGAAAGGCATCCTGGGAAATATAATTTTTAATAGAGAAACTACAGAAAAAGGCATCCTGGGAAATGACTTTTTAATAGAGAGAAACTACAGAGAAAGGCATACTGGGAAATGTAGTCTTTAATAGAGAGACACTAAACACAGAGACATCCTGGGAAATGACCTCACAGGCATGATGGAAATAGACACTGCACAGATCGGCATCCTGGGAACTGACCTCACAGGCATGATGGAAATAGACACTGTACAGAGAGGCCTCCTGGGAAATGACCTCACAGGTATGATGGAAATAGACACTGCACAGAGAGGCATCCTGTGAAATGACTTCACAGGCATGATGGAATTAGACACTGCCCAGAACGGCATCCTGGGAAATGACCTCACAGACATGATGGAAATAGACACTACACAGAACAGCATCCTGGGAAATGACCTCATAGCCATGATTGAAATAGACACTGCACAGAGAGGCATCGTGGGAAATGACTACACAGGCATGATGGAAATAGACACTGCACAGAGAGGCATCCTTTGAAATGACCTCACAGGCATGATGTAAATAGACACTCCACAGAACGGCATCCAGGGAAATGACCTCTCAGGCATGATGGAAGTAGACACTGTCCAGAACGAAACCTGGGAAATGTAGTTTTTAATAGAGACACTACAGAGAAAGGCATCCTGGGAAATGACTTTTTAATAGAGAGACACTACAGAGAAAGGCATACTGGGAAATGTAGTCTTTAATAGAGAGACACTACACAGAGAGGCATCCTGGGAAATGACATCACAGGCATGTTGGAAATAGACACTGCACAGAGAAGCATCCTGGGAAATGACCTCACAGGCAAGATGGAAATAGACAGAACTACACAGAACGTCATCCTGGAAAATGACCTCACAGGCATGATGGAAATAGACACTGCACAGAGAGGCTTACTGGGAAAAGACCTCACAGGTATGATGGAAATATACACAGCATAGAACGGCATCCTGGGAAATGACCTCATAGGCATGATGGAAAAAGACACTACACAGAACGGCATCCTGGGAAATGACCTAACAGGCATAATGGTAATAGACACTGCACAGAACGGCATCAAAGTGAATGACCTCAGAGGCATGATGAAAATAGACACTGCACAGAACGTCATCCTGGGAAATGACCTCACAGGCATGATGGAAATAGACACTGAACAGAACGGCATCCTGGGAAATGACCTCACAGGCATGATGGAAATAGACAATGCACAGAGAGGCATCCTGGGAAATGACATCACAGGCATGATGGAAATAGACACTGCACAGAACGGCATCCAGGGAAATGACCTCTCAGGCATGATGGAAATAGACACTGCACAGAACAGCATCCTTGGAAATGTAGTTTTTAATAGAGAAACTACAGAAAAAGGCATCCTGGGAAATGACTTTTTAATAGAGAGAAACTACAGAGAAAGGCATACTGGGAAATGTAGTCTTTAATAGAGAGACACTAAACACAGAGACATCCTGGGAAATGACCTCTCAGGCATGATGGAAATAGACACTGCACAGAACGTCATCCAGGGAAATGACCTCACAGGCATGATGGAAATAGACACGACACAGAACAGCATCATGGGAAATGACATCATAGACATGATGGAAATAGACCCTGCACAGATATGCATCCTGGGAAATGACCTCACAGTCATGATGTAATTAGACACTGCACAGAGAAGCATCCTGGGAAATGATCTCACAGGCATGATGGAAATAGTCAGAACTACACAGAACGGCATCCTGGAAAATGACCTCACAGGCATGATGGAAATAGACACTGCACAGAGAGGCATCCTGGGAAATGACCTCACAGGCATGATGGAAATAGACACTGCATAAAATGGCATCCTGGGAAATGACCTCACAGGCATGATGGTAACAGACACTGCACAGAACGCAATCCAGGGAAATGATCTCACAGGCATGCTGGAAATAGACTCTACACAGAACGGCATCCTAGGAAATGACCTCACAGGGATGATGGAAATAGACACTGCACAGAACGTCATCCTGGGAAATGTAGTTTTTAATAGAGACACTACAGAGAAAGGCATCCTGCGAAATATAATTTTTAATAGAGAGACACTACAGAGAAAGGCATCCTGGTAAATGTAGTCTTTAATAGAGAGACACTACACAGAGAGGCATCCTGGGAAATGACCTCACAGTCATGATGGAAATGGACTGACCCTACACAGAACAGCATCAATGGAAATGACCTCACAGGCATGATGGAAATAGACACTGTACAGAGAGGCCTCCTGGGAAATGACCTCACAGGTATGATGGAAATAGACACTGCACAGAGAGGCATCCTGTGAAATGACTTCACAGGCATGATGGAATTAGACACTGCCCAGAACGGCATCCTGGGAAATGACCTCACAGACATGATGGAAATAGACACTACACAGAACGGCATCCTGGGAAATGACCTCATCGCCATGATTGAAATAGACACTGCACAGAGAGGCATCGTGGGAAATGACTACACAGGCATGATGGAAATAGACACTACACAGAGAGGCATCCTTTGAAATGACCTCACAGGCATGATGTAAATAGACACTCCACAGAACGGCATCCAGGGAAATGACCTCTCAGGCATCATGGAAGTAGACACTGTCCAGAACGGAAACCTGGGAAATGTAGTTTTTAATAGAGACACTACAGAGAAAGGCATCCTGGGAAATGACTTTTTAATAGAGAGACACTACAGAGAAAGGCATACTGGGAAATGTAGTCTTTAATAGAGAGACACTACACAGAGAGTCATCCTGGGAAATGACATCACAGGCATGTTGGAAATAGACACTGCACAGAGAAGCATCCTGGGAAATGATCTCACAGGCAAGATGGAAATAGACAGAACTACACAGAACGTCATCCTGGAAAATGACCTCACAGGCATGATGGAAATAGACACTGCACAGAGAGGCATCCTGGGAAATGACCTCACAGGCATGATGGAAATAGACACTGCATAAAATGGCATCCTGGGAAATGACCTCACAGGCATGATGGTAACAGACACTGCACAGAACGCAATCCAGGGAAATGATCTCACAGGCATGCTGGAAATAGACTCTACACAGAACGGCATCCTAGGAAATGACCTCACAGGGATGATGGAAATAGACACTGCACAGAACGTCATCCTGGGAAATGTAGTTTTTAATAGAGACACTACAGAGAAAGGCATCCTGGGAAATATAATTTTTAATAGAGAGACACTACAGAGAAAGGCATCCTGGTAAATGTAGTCTTTAATAGAGAGACACTACACAGAGTGGCATCCTGGGAAATGACCTCACAGTCATGATGGAAATGGACTGACCCTACACAGAACAGCATCAATGGAAATGACCTCACAGGCATGATGGTAATAGACACTGCACAGAACGGCATCCTTGGAAATGTAGTTTTTAATAGAGAAACTACAGAAAAAGGCATCCTGGGAAATGACTTTTTAATAGAGAGAAACTACAGAGAAAGGCATACTGGGAAATGTAGTCTTTAATAGAGAGACACTAAACACAGAGACATCCTGGGAAATGACCTCACAGGCATGATGGAAATAGACACTGCACAGATCGGCATCCTGGGAACTGACCTCACAGGCATGATGGAAATAGACACTGTACAGAGAGGCCTCCTGGGAAATGACCTCACAGGTATGATGGAAATAGACACTGCACAGAGAGGCATCCTGTGAAATGACTTCACAGGCATGATGGAATTAGACACTGCCCAGAACGGCATCCTGGGAAATGACCTCACAGACATGATGGAAATAGACACTACACAGAACGGCATCCTGGGAAATGACCTCATAGCCATGATTGAAATAGACACTGCACAGAGAGGCATCGTGGGAAATGACTACACAGGCATGATGGAAATAGACACTGCACAGAGAGGCATCCTTTGAAATGACCTCACAGGCATGATGGAAATAGACACTCCACAGAACGGCATCCAGGGAAATGACCTCACAGGCATGATGGAAGTAGACACTGTCCAGAACGGAACCCTGGGAAATGTAGTTTTTAATAGAGACACTACAGAGAAAGGCATCCTGGGAAATGACTTTTTAATAGAGAGACACTACAGAGAAAGGCATACTGGGAAATGTAGTCTTTAATAGAGAGACACTACACACAGAGGCATCCTGGGAAATGACATCACAGGCATGTTGGAAATAGACACTGCACAGAGAAGCATCCTGGGAAAGGACCTCACAGGCAAGATGGAAATAGACAGAACTACACAGAACGTCATCTTGGAAAATGACCTCACAGGCATGATGGAAATAGACACTGCACAGAGAGGCATACTGGGAAAAGACCTCACAGGTATGATGGAAATATACACAGCATAGAAAGGCATCCTGGGAAATGACCTCATAGGCATGATGGAAAAAGACACTACACAGAACGGCATCCTGGGAAATGACCTAACAGGCATAATGGTAATAGACACTGCACAGAACGGCATCAAAGTGAATGACCTCAGAGGCATGATGAAAATAGACACTGCACAGAACGTCATCCTGGGAAATGACCTCACAGGCATGATGGAAATAGACACTGAACAGAACGGCATCCTGGTAAATGACCTCACAGGCATGATGGAAACGAACACTGCACAGAGAGGCATTCTGGGAAATGACCTCAAAGGCATGATGGAAATAGACAATGCACAGAGAGGCATCCTGTGAAATGACTTCACAGGCATGATGGAATTAGACACTGCAGAGAACGGCATCCTGGGAAATGATCTCACAGACATGATGGAAATAGACACTACACAGATCGGCATCCTGGGAAATGACCTCATAGGCATTATGGAAATAGACACTGCACAGAGAGGCATCCTGGGAAATGACTACACAGGCATGATGGAAACGAACACTGCACAGAGAGGCATCCTGGGAAATGGCATCACAGGCATGATGGAAATAGACACTGCACAGAACGGCATCCAGGGAAATGACCTCTCAGGCATGATGGAAATAGACACTGCACAGAACGGCATCCTTGGAAATGTAGTTTTTAATAGAGAAACTACAGAAAAAGGCATCCTGGGAAATGACTTTTTAATAGAGAGAAACTACAGAGAAAGGCATACTGGGAAATGTAGTCTTTAATAGAGAGACACTAAACACAGAGACATCCTGGGAAATGACCTCACAGGCATGATGGAAATAGACACTGCACAGATCGGCATCCTGGGAAATGACCTCACAGGCATGATGTAAATAGACACTGCACAGAGAAGCATCCTGGGAAATGATCTCACAGGCATGATGGAAATAGACACTGCACAGAGAGGCATTCTGGGAAATGACCTCAAAGGCATGATGGAAATAGACAATGCACAGAGAGGCATCCTGTGACTTGACTTCACAGGCATGATGGAATTAGACACTGCACAGAACGGCATCCTGGGAAATGATCTCACAGACATGATGGAAATAGACACTACACAGATGGGCATCCTGGGAAATGACCTCATAGGCATTATGGAAATAGACACTGCACAGAGAGGCATCCTGGGAAATGACTACACAGGCATGATGGAAACGAACACTGCACAGAGTGGCATCCTGGATAATGACATCACAGGCATGATGGAAATAGACACTGCACAGAACGGCATCCTTGGAAATGTAGTTTTTAATAGAGAAACTACAGAAAAAGGCATCCTGGGAAATGACTTTTTAATAGAGAGAAACTACAGAGAAAGGCATACTGGAAAATGTAGTCTTTAATAGAGAGACACTAAACACAGAGACATCCTGGGAAATGACCTCACAGGCATGATGGAAATAGACACTGCACCGATCGGCATCCTGGGAAATGACCTCACAGTCATGATGTAAATAGACACTGCACAGAGAAGCATCCTGGGAAATGATCTCACAAGCATGATGGAAATAGTCAGAACTACACAGAACGGCATCCTGGAAAATGACCTCACAGGCATGATGGAAATAGACACTGCACAGAGAGGCATCCTGGGAAATGACCTCACAGGCATGATGGAAATAGACACTGCATAAAATGGCATCCTGGGAAATGACCTCACAGGCATGATGGTAACAGACACTGCACAGAACGCAATCCAGGGAAATGATCTCACAGGCATGCTGGAAATAGACTCTACACAGAACGGCATCCTAGGAAATGACCTCACAGGGATGATGGAAATAGACACTGCACAGAACGTCATCCTGGGAAATGTAGTTTTTAATAGAGACACTACAGAGAAAGGCATCCTGGGAAATATAATTTTTAATAGAGAGACACTACAGAGAAAGGCATCCTGGTAAATGTAGTCTTTAATAGAGAGACACTACACAGAGAGGCATCCTGGGAAATGACCTCACAGTCATGATGTTAATGGACTGACCCTACACAGAACAGCATCAATGGAAATGACCTCACAGGCATGATGGAAATAGACACTGCACAGAACGGCATCCTTGGAAATGTAGTTTTTAATAGAGAAACTACAGAAAAAGGCATCCTGGGAAATGACTTTTTAATAGAGAGAAACTACAGAGAAAGGCATACTGGGAAATGTAGTCTTTAATAGAGAGACACTAAACACAGAGACATCCTGGGAAATGACCTCACAGGCATGATGGAAATAGACACTGTACAGAGAGGCCTCCTGGGAAATGACCTCACAGGTATGATGAAAATAGACACTGCACAGAGAGGCATCCTGTGAAATGACTTCACAGGCATGATGGAATTAGACACTGCCCAGAATGGCATCCTGGGAAATGACCTCACAGACATGAAGGAAATAGACACTACACAGAACGGCATCCTGGGAAATGACCTCATAGCCATGATAGAAATAGACACTGCACAGAGAGGCATCCTGGGAAATGACTACACAGGCATGATGGAAATAGACACTGCGGAGAGAGGCATCCTTTGAAATGACCTCACAGGCAGGATGGAAATAGACACTCCACAGAACGGCATCCAGGGTAATGACCTCTCAGTCATGAAGGAAGTAGACACTGTCCAGAACGGAACCCTGGGAAATGTAGTTTTTAATAGAGACACTACAGAGAAAGGCATCCTGGGAAATGACTTTTTAATAGAGAGACACTACAGAGAAAGGCATACTGGGAAATGTAGTCTTTAATAGAGAGACACTACACAGAGAGGCATCCTGGGAAATGACATCACATGCATGTTGGAAATAGACACTGCACAGAGAAGTATCCTGGGAAATGACTTCACAGGCAAGATGGAAAAAGACAGAACTACACAGAACGTTATCCTGGAAAATGACCTCACAGGCATGATGGAAATAGACACTGCACAGAGAGGCATCCTGGGAAAAGACCTCACAGGTTTGATGGAAATATACACAGCATAGAATGGCATCCTGGGAAATGACCTAAAAGGCATGATGGAAATAGACACTACACAGAACGGTATCGTGGGAAATGACCTCATAGGCATGATGAAAAAAGACACTACACAGAACGGCATCTTGGGAAATGACCTCACTCCATGTCGGAAATAGACACTGTACAGAGAGGCATCCTGGGAAATGACCTCACAGGTATGATGGAAATTGACACTACACAGAATGGCATCCTGGAAAATGACCTCACAGGGATGATGGAAGAAGACAGTGCACAGAATGGCATCCTGGGAAATGACCTCAGAGGTATGATGGAAATAGACACTTCACAGAATGGCTTCCTGGGAAATGTCGTTTTTAATAGAGAGACACTACAGAGAAAGGCATCCTGGTAAATGTAGTCTTTAATTGAGAGACACTACACAGAGAGGCATCCTGGGAAATGTCCTCACAGTTATAATGGAAATAGACACTGCACAGAACGGCATCCTGGGAAATGACCTAAAAGGCATGATGGAAATAGACACTGCACAGAACGTCATCCTGGGAAATGACCTCACAGGCATGATGGAAATAGACACTGCAGAGAACGGCATCCTGGGAAATGACCTCACAGGCATGATGGAAAAAGACACTGCACAGAGAGGCATCCTGGGAAATGACCTCACAGGCATGATGGAAATCGACACTACACAGAACGGCATCCTGGGAAATGACCTCACAGGCATGATGGAAATTGACTGACACTACACAGAACAGCATCCTGGGAAATGACCTCAAAGGCATAATGGTAATAGACACTGCACAGAACGGCATCAAAGTGAATGACCTCAGAGGCATGATGGAAATAGACACTGCACAGAACGTCATCCTGGGAAATGACCTCACAGGCATGATGGAAATAGACACTACACAGATCGGCATCCTGGGAAATGACCTCATAGGCATTATGGAAATAGACACTGCACAGTGAGGCATCCTGGGAAATGACTACACAGGCATGTTGGAAACGGACACTGCACAGAGAGTCATCGTGGGAAATGACATCACAGGCATGATGGAAATAGACACTGCACAGAACGGCATCCAGGGAAATGACCTCTCAGGCATGATGGAAATAGACACTGCACAGAACGGCATCCTTGGAAATGTAGTTTTTAATAGAGAAACTACAGAAAAAGGCATCCTGGGAAAAGATTTTTTAATAGAGAGAAACTACAGAGAAAGGCATACTGGGAAATGTAGTCTAAAATAGAGAGACACTAATCACAGAGACATCCTGGGAAATGACCTCACAGGCATGATGGAAATAGACACTGCACTGAACGGCATCCTGGGAAATGACCTCACAGTCATGATGTAAATAGACACTGCACAGAGTAGCATCCTGGGAAATGATCTCACAGGCATGATGGAAATAGACAGAACTACACAGAACGGCATCCTAGAAAATGACCTCACAGGCATGACGGAAATAGACACTGCACAGAGAGGCATCCTGGGAAATGACCTCACAGGCATGATGGAAATTGACACTGCACAGAACGGCATCCTGGGAATTGACCTCACAGGCATGATGGAAATAGACTGACACTACACAGAACGGCAACCCGGGAAAACACCTCACAGGCATGATGGAAATAGACACTGAACAGAGAGACATCCTGGGAAATGACCTCACAGGCATGATGGAATTAGACACTGCACAGAACGTCATCCTGTGAAATGACCTCACAGGCATGATGGATATAGACATTGCAGAGAACGGCATCCTGGGAAATGACCTCACAGGCATGATGGAAATAGACACTACAGACAACGGCATCATGGGAAATGACCTCATCGACATGATGGAAATAGACACTTCACAGAGAGGGATCCTTGGAAATGACCTCACAGGCATGATGGAAATATACACTGCACAGAGAGGTATCCTGGGAAATGACATCACAGGCATGATGGAAATACACAGACACTACACAGAATGGCATCCTGCAAAATAACCTCATAGACATGATGGAAATAGACACTGCTCAGAGTGGCATCTTGGAAATGACCTCACAGGCATGATGGAAATATACACTGCACAGAGAGGTATCCTGGGAAATGACCTCACAGGCATGATAGAAATGGACACTGCACAGAACGGCATTCTGGAAATGATCTCACAGACATGATGGAAATAGAAACAGCACAGAAAGGCACTCTGGGAAATGACCTAAAAGGCATGATGGAAATAGACACTGCACAGAGAGACATCCTGGGAAATGACCTCACAGGCATGATTGAAATAGACAATGCACAGAACATCATCCTTTGAAATGACCTCACAGGCATGATGGAAATAGACAATGCAGAGAACGGCATCCTGGGAAATGACCTCACAGACTTGATGGAAATAGACACTGCACAGATAGGCACCCTGGAAATGACCTCCCAGGCATTTTGGAAATAGACACTGCATAGAACGACATCCTGGGAAATGACCTCACAGGCATGATGGAAACCGACACTGCACAGAATGGCATCCAGGGAAATGACCTCACAGGCATGATGGAAATAGACACTGCAGAGAACGGCATCCTGGGAAATGACCTCACAGGCATGATGGAAAAAGACACAGCACAGAGAGGCATCCTGGGAAATGACCTCACAGTCATGATGGAAATAGACACTACACAGAACGGCATCCTGGGAAATGACCTCACAGACATGATGGAAATAGACACTGCACAGAGAGGCATCCTGGCAAATGACCTCACAGGCATGATGGAAATTGACACTACACAGAACGGCATCCTGGAAAATGACCTCACAGGCATGATGGAAGTAGACACTCCACAGAACGGCATCCAGGGAAATAACCTCAGAGGCATGATGGAAATAGACACTGCACAGAACAGAATCCTGGGAAATGTCGTTTTTAATAGGGACACTACAGAGAAAGGCATCCTGGGAAATGTAGTTTATAATAGAGAGACACTACAGTGAAAGGCATCCTGGTATATGTAGTCTTTAATAGAGAGACACTACACAGAGAGGCATCCTGGGAAATGACCTCAGAGGCATGATGGAAATAGACTGACACTACACAGAACAGCATCCTCGGAAATGACCTCAAAGGCATAATGGTAATAGACACTGCACAGAACGGCATCAAAGTGAATGACCTCAGAGGCATGATGGAAATAGACACTGCACAGAACGTCATCCTGGGAAATGACCTCACAGGCATGATGGAAATAGACACTGCACAGAACGGCATCGTGGGAAATGACCTCAAAGTCATGATGGAAGTAGACAATGCACAGAGAGGCATCCTGTGAAATGACTTCACAGGCATGATGGAATTAGACACTGCACAGATCGGCATCCTGGGAAATGATCTCATAGGCATTATGGAAATAGACACTGCACAGTGAGGCATCCTGGGAAATGACTACACAGGCATGTTGGAAACGGACACTGCACAGAGAGGCATCGTGGGAAATGACATCACAGGCATGATGGAAATAGACACTGCACAGAACTGCATCCAGGGAAATGACCTCTCAGGCATGATGGAAATAGACACTGCACAGAACGGCATCCTTGGAAATGTAGTTTTTAATAGGGAAACTACAGAAAAAGGCATCCTGGGAAATGATTTTTTAATAGAGAGAAACTACAGAGAAAGGCATACTGAGAAATGTAGTCTTTAATAGATAGACACTAAACACAGAGACATCGTGGGAAATGACCTCACAGACATGATGTAAATAGACACTGCACTGAACGGCATTCTGGGAAATGACCTCACAGTCATGATATAAATAGACACTGCACAGAGTAGCATCCTGGGAAATGAACTCACAGGCATGATGGAAATAGACAGAACTACACAGAACGGCATCCTGGAAAATGACCTCACAGGCATGACGGAAATAGACACTGCACAGAGAGGCATCCTGGGAAATGACCTCACAGGCATGATGGAAATTGACACTGCACAGAACGGCATCCTGGGAATTGACCTCACAGGCATGATGGAATAGACTGACACTACACAGAACGGCAACCTGGGAAAACACCTCACAGGCATGATGGAAATACACAGTGAACAGAGAGACATCCTGGGAAATGACCTCACAGGCATGATGGAAATAGACATTGCAGAGAACGGCATCCTGGGAACTGACCTCACAGGCATGATGGAAATAGACACTGTACAGAGAGGCCTCCTGGGAAATGACCTCACAGGTATGATGGAAATAGACACTGCACAGAGAGGCATCCTGTGAAATGACTTCACAGGCATGATGGAATTAGACACTGCCCAGAACGGCATCCTGGGAAATGACCTCACAGACATGATGGAAATAGACACTACACAGAACGGCATCCTGGGAAATGACCTCATAGCCATGATTGAAATAGACACTGCACAGAGAGGCATCGTGGGAAATGACTACACAGGCATGATGGAAATAGACACTGCACAGAGAGGCATCCTTTGAAATGACCTCACAGGCATGATGGAAATAGACACTCCACAGAACGGCATCCAGGGAAATGACCTCTCAGGCATGATGGAAGTAGACACTGTCCAGAACGGAACCCTGGGAAATGTAGTTTTTAATAGAGACACTACAGAGAAAGGCATCCTGGGAAATGACTTTTTAATAGAGAGACACTACAGAGAAAGGCATACTGGGAAATGTAGTCTTTAATAGAGAGACACTACACACAGAGGCATCCTGGGAAATGACATCACAGGCATGTTGGAAATAGACACTGCACAGAGAAGCATCCTGGGAAATGACCTCACAGGCAAGATGGAAATAGACAGAACTACACAGAACGTCATCTTGGAAAATGACCTCACAGGCATGATGGAAATAGACACTGCACAGAGAGGCATACTGGGAAAAGACCTCACAGGTATGATGGAAATATACACAGCATAGAAAGGCATCCTGGGAAATGACCTCATAGGCATGATGGAAAAAGACACTACACAGAACGGCATCCTGGGAAATGACCTAACAGGCATAATGGTAATAGACACTGCACAGAACGGCATCAAAGTGAATGACCTCAGAGGCATGATGAAAATAGACACTGCACAGAACGTCATCCTGGGAAATGACCTCACAGGCATGATGGAAATAGACACTGAACAGAACGGCATCCTGGTAAATGACCTCACAGGCATGATGGAAACGAACACTGCACAGAGAGGCATTCTGGGAAATGACCTCAAAGGCATGATGGAAATAGACAATGCACAGAGAGGCATCCTGTGAAATGACTTCACAGGCATGATGGAATTAGACACTGCAGAGAACGGCATCCTGGGAAATGATCTCACAGACATGATGGAAATAGACACTACACAGATCGGCATCCTGGGAAATGACCTCATAGGCATTATGGAAATAGACACTGCACAGAGAGGCATCCTGGGAAATGACTACACAGGCATGATGGAAACGAACACTGCACAGAGAGGCATCCTGGGAAATGGCATCACAGGCATGATGGAAATAGACACTGCACAGAACGGCATCCAGGGAAATGACCTCTCAGGCATGATGGAAATAGACACTGCACAGAACGGCATCCTTGGAAATGTAGTTTTTAATAGAGAAACTACAGAAAAAGGCATCCTGGGAAATGACTTTTTAATAGAGAGAAACTACAGAGAAAGGCATACTGGGAAATGTAGTCTTTAATAGAGAGACACTAAACACAGAGACATCCTGGGAAATGACCTCACAGGCATGATGGAAATAGACACTGCACAGATCGGCATCCTGGGAAATGACCTCACAGGCATGATGTAAATAGACACTGCACAGAGAAGCATCCTGGGAAATGATCTCACAGGCATGATGGAAATAGACACTGCACAGAGAGGCATTCTGGGAAATGACCTCAAAGGCATGATGGAAATAGACAATGCACAGAGAGGCATCCTGTGAATTGACTTCACAGGCATGATGGAATTAGACACTGCACAGAACGGCATCCTGGGAAATGATCTCACAGACATGATGGAAATAGACACTACACAGATGGGCATCCTGGGAAATGACCTCATAGGCATTATGGAAATAGACACTGCACAGAGAGGCATCCTGGGAAATGACTACACAGGCATGATGGAAACGAACACTGCACAGAGTGGCATCCTGGATAATGACATCACAGGCATGATGGAAATAGACACTGCACAGAACGGCATCCTTGGAAATGTAGTTTTTAATAGAGAAACTACAGAAAAAGGCATCCTGGGAAATGACTTTTTAATAGAGAGAAACTACAGAGAAAGGCATACTGGAAAATGTAGTCTTTAATAGAGAGACACTAAACACAGAGACATCCTGGGAAATGACCTCACAGGCATGATGGAAATAGACACTGCACCGATCGGCATCCTGGGAAATGACCTCACAGTCATGATGTAAATAGACACTGCACAGAGAAGCATCCTGGGAAATGATCTCACAAGCATGATGGAAATAGTCAGAACTACACAGAACGGCATCCTGGAAAATGACCTCACAGGCATGATGGAAATAGACACTGCACAGAGAGGCATCCTGGGAAATGACCTCACAGGCATGATGGAAATAGACACTGCATAAAATGGCATCCTGGGAAATGACCTCACAGGCATGATGGTAACAGACACTGCACAGAACGCAATCCAGGGAAATGATCTCACAGGCATGCTGGAAATAGACTCTACACAGAACGGCATCCTAGGAAATGACCTCACAGGGATGATGGAAATAGACACTGCACAGAACATCATCCTGGGAAATGTAGTTTTTAATAGAGACACTACAGAGAAAGGCATCCTGGGAAATATAATTTTTAATAGAGAGACACTACAGAGAAAGGCATCCTGGTAAATGTAGTCTTTAATAGAGAGACACTACACAGAGAGGCATCCTGGGAAATGACCTCACAGTCATGATGTTAATGGACTGACCCTACACAGAACAGCATCAATGGAAATGACCTCACAGGCATGATGGAAATAGACACTGCACAGAACGGCATCCTTGGAAATGTAGTTTTTAATAGAGAAACTACAGAAAAAGGCATCCTGGGAAATGACTTTTTAATAGAGAGAAACTACAGAGAAAGGCATACTGGGAAATGTAGTCTTTAATAGAGAGACACTAAACACAGAGACATCCTGGGAAATGACCTCACAGGCATGATGGAAATAGACACTGTACAGAGAGGCCTCCTGGGAAATGACCTCACAGGTATGATGAAAATAGACACTGCACAGAGAGGCATCCTGTGAAATGACTTCACAGGCATGATGGAATTAGACACTGCCCAGAATGGCATCCTGGGAAATGACCTCACAGACATGAAGGAAATAGACACTACACAGAACGGCATCCTGGGAAATGACCTCATAGCCATGATAGAAATAGACACTGCACAGAGAGGCATCCTGGGAAATGACTACACAGGCATGATGGAAATAGACACTGCGGAGAGAGGCATCCTTTGAAATGACCTCACAGGCAGGATGGAAATAGACACTCCACAGAACGGCATCCAGGGTAATGACCTCTCAGTCATGAAGGAAGTAGACACTGTCCAGAACGGAACCCTGGGAAATGTAGTTTTTAATAGAGACACTACAGAGAAAGGCATCCTGGGAAATGACTTTTTAATAGAGAGACACTACAGAGAAAGGCATACTGGGAAATGTAGTCTTTAATAGAGAGACACTACACAGAGAGGCATCCTGGGTAATGACATCACATGCATGTTGGAAATAGACACTGCACAGAGAAGTATCCTGGGAAATGACTTCACAGGCAAGATGGAAAAAGACAGAACTACACAGAACGTTATCCTGGAAAATGACCTCACAGGCATGATGGAAATAGACACTGCACAGAGAGGCATCCTGGGAAAAGACCTCACAGGTTTGATGGAAATATACACAGCATAGAATGGCATCCTGGGAAATGACCTAAAAGGCATGATGGAAATAGACACTACACAGAACGGTATTGTGGGAAATGACCTCATAGGCATGATGAAAAAAGACACTACACAGAACGGCATCTTGGGAAATGACCTCACTCCATGTCGGAAATAGACACTGTACAGAGAGGCATCCTGGGAAATGACCTCACAGGTATGATGGAAATTGACACTACACAGAATGGCATCCTGGAAAATGACCTCACAGGGATGATGGAAGAAGACAGTGCACAGAACGGCATCCTGGGAAATGACCTCAGAGGTATGATGGAAATAGACACTTCACAGAATGGCTTCCTGGGAAATGTCGTTTTTAATAGAGAGACACTACAGAGAAAGGCATCCTGGTAAATGTAGTCTTTAATTGAGAGACACTACACAGAGAGGCATCCTGGGAAATGTCCTCACAGTTATAATGGAAATAGACACTGCACAGAACGGCATCCTGGGAAATGACCTAAAAGGCATGATGGAAATAGACACTGCACAGAACGTCATCCTGGGAAATGACCTCACAGGCATGATGGAAATAGACACTGCAGAGAACGGCATCCTGGGAAATGACCTCACAGGCATGATGGAAAAAGACACTGCACAGAGAGGCATCCTGGGAAATGACCTCACAGGCATGATGGAAATCGACACTACACAGAACGGCATCCTGGGAAATGACCTCACAGGCATGATGGAAATTGACTGACACTACACAGAACAGCATCCTGGGAAATGACCTCAAAGGCATAATGGTAATAGACACTGCACAGAACGGCATCAAAGTGAATGACCTCAGAGGCATGATGGAAATAGACACTGCACAGAACGTCATCCTGGGAAATGACCTCACAGGCATGATGGAAATAGACACTACACAGATCGGCATCCTGGGAAATGACCTCATAGGCATTATGGAAATAGACACTGCACAGTGAGGCATACTGGGAAATGACTACACAGGCATGTTGGAAACGGACACTGCACAGAGAGTCATCGTGGGAAATGACATCACAGGCATGATGGAAATAGACACTGCACAGAATGGCATCCAGGGAAATGACCTCTCAGGCATGATGGAAATAGACACTGCACAGAACGGCATCCTTGGAAATGTAGTTTTTAATAGAGAAACTACAGAAAAAGGCATCCTGGGAAAAGATTTTTTAATAGAGAGAAACTACAGAGAAAGGCATACTGGGAAATGTAGTCTAAAATAGAGAGACACTAATCACAGAGACATCCTGGGAAATGACCTCACAGGCATGATGGAAATAGACACTGCACTGAACGGCATCCTGGGAAATGACCTCACAGTCATGATGTAAATAGACACTGCACAGAGTAGCATCCTGGGAAATGATCTCACAGGCATGATGGAAATAGACAGAACTACACAGAACGGCATCCTAGAAAATGACCTCACAGGCATGACGGAAATAGACACTGCACAGAGAGGCATCCTGGGAAATGACCTCACAGGCATGATGGAAATTGACACTGCACAGAACGGCATCCTGGGAATTGACCTCACAGGCATGATGGAAATAGACTGACACTACACAGAACGGCAACCCGGGAAAACACCTCACAGGCATGATGGAAATAGACACTGAACAGAGAGACATCCTGGGAAATGACCTCACAGGCATGATGGAATTAGACACTGCACAGAACGTCATCCTGTGAAATGACCTCACAGGCATGATGGATATAGACATTGCAGAGAACGGCATCCTGGGAAATGACCTCACAGGCATGATGGAAATAGACACTACAGACAACGGCATCATGGGAAATGACCTCATCGACATGATGGAAATAGACACTTCACAGAGAGGGATCCTTGGAAATGACCTCACAGGCATGATGGAAATATACACTGCACAGAGAGGTATCCTGGGAAATGACATCACAGGCATGATGGAAATACACAGACACTACACAGAATGGCATCCTGCAAAATAACCTCATAGACATGATGGAAATAGACACTGCTCAGAGTGGCATCTTGGAAATGACCTCACAGGCATGATGGAAATATACACTGCACAGAGAGGTATCCTGGGAAATGACCTCACAGGCATGATAGAAATGGACACTGCACAGAACGGCATTCTGGAAATGATCTCACAGACATGATGGAAATAGAAACAGCACAGAAAGGCACTCTGGGAAATGACCTAAAAGGCATGATGGAAATAGACACTGCACAGAGAGACATCCTGGGAAATGACCTCACAGGCATGATTGAAATAGACAATGCACAGAACATCATCCTTTGAAATGACCTCACAGGCATGATGGAAATAGACAATGCAGAGAACGGCATCCTGGGAAATGACCTCACAGACTTGATGGAAATAGACACTGCACAGATAGGCACCCTGGAAATGACCTCCCAGGCATTTTGGAAATAGACACTGCATAGAACGACATCCTGGGAAATGACCTCACAGGCATGATGGAAACCGACACTGCACAGAATGGCATCCAGGGAAATGACCTCACAGGCATGATGGAAATAGACACTGCAGAGAACGGCATCCTGGGAAATGACCTCACAGGCATGATGGAAAAAGACACAGCACAGAGAGGCATCCTGGGAAATGACCTCACAGTCATGATGGAAATAGACACTACACAGAACGGCATCCTGGGAAATGACCTCACAGACATGATGGAAATAGACACTGCACAGAGAGGCATCCTGGCAAATGACCTCACAGGCATGATGGAAATTGACACTACACAGAACGGCATCCTGGAAAATGACCTCACAGGCATGATGGAAGTAGACACTCCACAGAACGGCATCCAGGGAAATAACCTCAGAGGCATGATGGAAATAGACACTGCACAGAACAGAATCCTGGGAAATGTCGTTTTTAATAGGGACACTACAGAGAAAGGCATCCTGGGAAATGTAGTTTATAATAGAGAGACACTACAGTGAAAGGCATCCTGGTATATGTAGTCTTTAATAGAGAGACACTACACAGAGAGGCATCCTGGGAAATGACCTCAGAGGCATGATGGAAATAGACTGACACTACACAGAACAGCATCCTCGGAAATGACCTCAAAGGCATAATGGTAATAGACACTGCACAGAACGGCATCGTGGGAAATGACCTCAAAGTCATGATGGAAGTAGACAATGCACAGAGAGGCATCCTGTGAAATGACTTCACAGGCATGATGGAATTAGACACTGCACAGATCGGCATCCTGGGAAATGATCTCATAGGCATTATGGAAATAGACACTGCACAGTGAGGCATCCTGGGAAATGACTACACAGGCATGTTGGAAACGGACACTGCACAGAGAGGCATCGTGGGAAATGACATCACAGGCATGATGGAAATAGACACTGCACAGAACTGCATCCAGGGAAATGACCTCTCAGGCATGATGGAAATAGACACTGCACAGAACGGCATCCTTGGAAATGTAGTTTTTAATAGAGAAACTACAGAAAAAGGCATCCTGGGAAATGATTTTTTAATAGAGAGAAACTACAGAGAAAGGCATACTGAGAAAGGTAGTCTTTAATAGATAGACACTAAACACAGAGACATCGTGGGAAATGACCTCACAGACATGATGTAAATAGACACTGCACTGAACGGCATTCTGGGAAATGACCTCACAGTCATGATATAAATAGACACTGCACAGAGTAGCATCCTGGGAAATGAACTCACAGGCATGATGGAAATAGACAGAACTACACAGAACGGCATCCTGGAAAATGACCTCACAGGCATGACGGAAATAGACACTGCACAGAGAGGCATCCTGGGAAATGACCTCACAGGCATGATGGAAATTGACACTGCACAGAACGGCATCCTGGGAATTGACCTCACAGGCATGATGGAATAGACTGACACTACACAGAACGGCAACCTGGGAAAACACCTCACAGGCATGATGGAAATACACAGTGAACAGAGAGACATCCTGGGAAATGACCTCACAGGCATGATGGAAATAGACATTGCAGAGAACGGCATCCTGGGAAATGACCTCACAGGCATGATGGAAATAGACACTACAGACAACGGCATCATGGGAAATGACCTCATCGACATGATGGAAATAGACACTGCACAGAGAGGCATCCTTGGAAATGTCCTCACAGGCATGATGGAAATATACACTGCACAGAGAGGTATCCTGGGAAATGATCTCACAGGCATGATGGAAATACACAGACACTACACAGAATGGCATCCTGCAAAATGACCTCACAGACATGATGGAAATAGACACTGCTCAGAGAGGCATCTTGGAAATGACCTCACAGGCATGATGGAAATATACACTGCACAGAGAGGTATCCTGGGAAATGACCTCACAGGCATGATAGAAATGGACACTGCACAGAACGGCATTCTGGAAATGATCTCACAGACATGATGGAAATAGAAACAGCACATAAAGGCACTCTGGGAAATGACCTAAAAGGCATGATGGAAATAGACACTGCACAGAGAGACATCCTGGGAAATGACCTCACAGGCAAGATTGAAATAGACAATGCACAGAACATCATCCTGGGAAATGACCTCACAGGCATGATGGAAATAGACACTGCAGAGAATGGCATCCTGGGAAATGACCTCACAGACATGATGGAAATAGACACTGCACAGATAGGCACCCTGGAAATGACCTCCCAGGCATTTTGGAAATAGACACTGCATAGAACGACATCCTGGGAAATGACCTCACAGGCATGATGGAAACCGACACTGCACAGAATGGCATCCAGGGAAATGACCTCACAGGCATGATGGAAATAGACACTACACAGAACGGCATCCTGGGAAATGACCTTACAGGCATGATGGAAATAGACACTGCACAGAATGTCATCCTGTGAAATGACCTCACAGGCATGATGGAAATAGACACTGCATAGAACGGCATCCTGGGAAATGACCTCACAGGTATGATGGAAATAGAAACTACATAGAACGGCATCATGGGAAATGACCTGATAGACATGATGGAAATAGACACTGCACAGAGAGGCATCCTGGGAAATAACCTCACAGTCATGAATGAAATAGACACTACACGAACGGCATGCTGGGAAAGGACCTCACAGGCATGATGGAAATAGACATTGCACAGCGAGGCATCCTGGGAAATGACCTCATATTCTTGAAGGAAATAGACACTACACAGAGAGGCATCGTGGGAAATGCCCTCACAGCCATGGTGGAAATAGGCTATGCACAGAGAGGCATCCTGGAAAATGACCTCACAGGCATGATGGAAATAGACAGACACTAAACAGAACGGCATCCTGGGAAATGACCTCACAGGCATGATGGAAATAGACACTGCACAGAGAGGCATCCTTGGAAATGACCTCATAGAAATGATGGAAATAGACACTGCACAGAGAGGCATCTTGGGAAATGACCTCACAGGCATGATAGAAATAGACACTGCACTGAACGGCATCCTGGGAAATGACCTCACAGACATGATGGAAATAGACACTGCACAGAAAGGCACTCTGGGAAATGACCTAAAAGGCATGATGGAAATAGACACTGCACAGAACATCATCCTGTGTAATGACCTCACAGGCATGATGGAAATAGACACTACAGACAACGGCATCATGGGAAATGACCTCATCGACATGATGGAAATAGACACTGCACAGAGAGGCATCCTTGGAAATGACCCCACAGGCATGATGGAAATATACACTGCACAGAGAGGTATCCTGTGAAATGACCTCACAGGCATGATGGAAATACACAGACACTACACAGAATGGCATCCTGGGAAACGACCTCACAGACATGATGGAAATAGGCACTGCTCAGAGAGGCATCTTTGGAAATGACCTCACAGGCATGATGGAAATATACACTGCACAGAGAGGTATCCTGGGAAATGACCTCACAGGCATGATAGAAATGGACACTGCACAGAAAGGCATTCTGGGAATGATCTCACAGACATGATGGAAATAGAAACAGCACAGAAAGGCACTCGGGGAAATGACCTAAAAGGCATGATGGAAATAGACACTGCACAGAGAGACATCCTGGGAAATGACCTCACAGGCATGATTGAAATAGACAATGCACAGAACATCATCCTGTGAAATGACCTCACAGGCATGATGGAAATAGACACTGCAGAGAATGGCATCCTGGGAAATGACCTCACAGACATGATGGAAATAGACACTGCACAGATAGGCACCCTGGAAATGACCTCCCAGGCATTTTGGAAATAGACACTGCATAGAACGACATCCTGGGAAATGACCTCACAGGCATGATGGAAACCGACACTGCACAGAAGGGCATCCAGGGAAATGACCTCACAGGCATGATGGAAATAGACACTACACAGAACGGCATCCTGGGAAATGACCTCACAGGCATGATGGAAATAGACACTGCACAGAACGTCATCCTGTGAAATGACCTCAGAGGCATGATGGAAATAGACACTGCATAGAACGGCATCCTGGGATATGACCTCACAGGTATGATGGAAATAGACACTACATAGAACGGCATCATGGGAAATGACCTGATAGACATGATGGAAATAGACACTGCACAGAGAAGCATCCTGGGAAATAACCTCACAGTCATGAATGAAATAGACACTACACGAACGGCATCCTGGTAAAGGACCTCACAGGCATGATGGAAATAGACATTGCACAGCGAGGCATCCTGGGAAATGACCTCATATTCTTGAAGGAAATAGACACTACACAGAGAGGCATCGTGGGAAATGCCCTCACAGCCATGGTGGAAATAGACTATGCACAGAGAGGCATCCTGGAAAATGACCTCACAGGCATGATGGAAATAGACAGACACTAAACAGAATGGCATCCTGGGAAATGACCTCACAGGCATGATGGAAATAGACACTGCACAGAGAGGCATCCTTGGAAATGACCTCACAGGCATGATGGAAATATACACTGCACAGAGAGGTATCCTGGGAAATGACCTCACAGGCATGATGGAAATAGACAGACACTACACAGAATGGCATCTGGGAAATGACCTCACAGACATGATGGAAATAGACACTGCTCAGAGAGGCATCCTTGGAAATGACCTCACAGGCATGATGGAAATATACACTGCACAGAGAGGTATCCTGGGAAATGACCTCACAGGCATGATAGAAATGGACACTGCACAGAACGGCATTCTGGAAATGATCTCACAGACATGATGGAAATAGAAACAGCACAGAAAGGCACTCTGGGAAATGACCTAAAAGGCATGATGGAAATAGACAATCACTACACAGAAAGGCATCCTGGGAAATGACCTCACAGGCATGATGGAAATAGACAGACACTACACAGAACGGCATCCTGGGAAATGACCTCACAGGCATGATGGCAATAGACACTGCACATAGAGGCATCCTGGGAAATGACCTCACAGGTATGATGGAAATAGACACTGCACAGAAGGGCATCCTGGGAAATGACCTCACAGGCATGATGGAAATAGATACTACACAGAACGTCATCCTGTGAAATGACCTCACAGGCATGATGGAAATAGACACTGCACAGAATGGCATCCTGGGAAATGACCTAACAGGCATGATGGAAATGGACACTACACAGAACGGCATCCGGGAAAATGGCCTCTCAGGCATAATGGAAGTAAACACTGCACTAACGGCATCCTGAGAAACGACCTCACAGGCATGATGGAAATAGACACTGCACAGAACGTCATCCTGGGAAATGTAGGTTTTAATAGAGAGACACTAAAGAGAAAGGCATCCTGGTAAATGTAGTCTTTAATAGAGAGACACTAAACACAGAGAGGCATCCTGGGAAATGACCTCACAGGCATGATGGAAATAGACTGACACTACAAAAAACAGCATCCTGGGAAATGACCTCACAGGCATGATGGAAATAGACACTGCACTGAGAGGCATCCTGGGAAATGACTACACAGGCATGATGGAAATAGACACTGCACAGAGAGGCATCCTGTGAAATGACCTTACAGGAATCATGGAAATAGACACTCCACAGAACGGCAACCAGGGAAATGACCTCTAAGACATGATGGAAATAGACACTGCACAGAACGGCATCCTGGGAAATGTAGTTTTTAATAGAGACACTACAGAGAAAGGCACACTGGGAAATGTAGTCTTTAATAGAGAGACACTACACAGAGAGACATCCTGAGAAAAGACCTCACAGGCATGATGGAAATAGACATTGCATAGAACGGCATCCTGGGAAATGACCTCATAGGCATGATGGAAATAGACACTGCACAGAGAAGCATCCTGGGACATAACCTAACAGGCATAATGGAAATAGACACAACTACACAGAATGGCATCCTGGAAAATGACCTCACAGGCAGGATGGAAACAGACACTGCACAGAGAGGCATCCTGGGAAATGACCTCACAGGACGATGGAAATAGACACTGCATAGAACGGCATCCTGGGAAATGACCTCACAGGGATGATGGAAACAGACACTACACAGAATGGCATCCTGGGAAATGACCTCAGAGGCCTGATGGAAATAGACACTGCACAGAATAGCATCCTGGTAAATGTCGTTTTTAATAGAGACACTACAGAGAAAGGCATCATGGGAAATGTAGTTTTTAATAGAAAGACACTACAGAGAAAGGCATCCTGGTAAATATAGTCTTTAATTGAGAGAAATACACAGAGAGGCATCCTGGAAAATGTCCTCACAGGCATGATGGAAGTAGACACTGCACAGAATGGAATCCTGGGAAATGACCTCACAGGCATGATGGAAATAGACACTGCACAGAACAGCATCGGGGGAAATGTAGATTTTAATAGAGACACTACAGAGAAAGGCATCCTGGGAAATGTAGTCTTTAATAGAGAGACACTACACAGAGAGGCATCCTCGGAAATGACCTCACAGGGATGATGGAAATTGACACTGCACAGAACGGCATCCTGGGAATTGACCTCACAGGCATGATGGAAATAGACTGACACTACACAGAACGGCAACCTGGGAAAACACCTCACAGGCATGATGGAAATAGACACTGAACAGAGAGACATCCAGGGAAATGACCTCAGAGGCATGATGGAATTAGACACTGCACAGAATATCATCCTGTGAAATGACCTCACAGGCATAATGGAAATAGACATTGCAGAGAACGGCATCCTGGGAAATGACCTCACAGGCATGATGGGAATAGACACTACAGACAACGGCAACATGGGAAATGACCTCATCGACATGATGGAAATAGACACTGCACAGAGAGGCATCCTGGGAAATGACCTCACAGGCATGATGGAAATACACAGACACTACACAGAATGGCATCCTGCAAAATGACCTCACAGACATGATGGAAATAGACACTGCTCAGAGAGGCATCCTTGGAAATGACCTCACAGGCATGATGGAAATATACACTGCACAGAGGGGTATCCTGGGAAATGACCTCACAGGCATGATAGAAATGGACACTGCACAGAACGGCATTCTGGAAATGATCTCACAGACATGATGGAAATAGAAACAGCACAGAAAGGCACTCTGGGAAATGACCTAAAAGGCATGATGGAAATAGACACTGCACAGAGAGACATCCTGGGAAATGACCTCACAGGCATGATTGAAATTGACAATGCACAGAACATCATCCTGTGAAATGACCTCACAGGCATGATGGAAATAGACACTGCAGAGAACGGCATCCAGGGAAATGACCTCACAGACATGATGGAAATAGACACTGCACAGATAGGCACCCTGGAAATGACCTCTCAGGCATTTTGGAAATAGACACTGCATAGAACGACATCCTGGGAAATGACCTCACAGGCATGATGGAAACCGTCACTGCACATAATGGCATCCAGGGAAATGACCTCACAGGCATGATGGAAATAGACACTACACCGAATGGCATCCTGGGAAATGACCTCACAGGCATGATGGAAATAGACACTGCACAGAACGTCATCCTGTGAAATGACCTCACAGGCATGATGGAAATAGACACTGCAGAGAACGGCATCCTGGGAAATGACCTCACAGGTATGATGGAAATAGACACTACATAGAACGGCATCATGGGAAATGACCTGATAGACATGATGGAAATAGACACTGCACAGAGAAGCATCCTGGGAAATAACCTCACAGTCATGAATGAAATAGACACTACAAGAACGGCATCCTGGAAAAGCACCTCACAGGCATGATGGAAATAGACATTGCACAGTGAGGCATCCTGGGAAATGACCTCATATTCTTGACGGAAATAGACACTACACAGAGAGGCATCGTGGGAAATGCCCTCACAGCCATGGTGAAAATAGACTATGCACAGAGAGGCATCCTGGAAAATGACCTCACAGGCATGATGGAAATAGACACTGCACAGAAGGGCATCCTGGGAAATGACCTCACAGGCATGATGGAAATAGATACTACACAGAACGTCATCCTGTGAAATGACCTCACAGGCATGATGGAAATAGACACTGCACAGAATGGCATCCTGGGGAATGACCTAACAGGCATGATGGAAATGGACACTGCACAGAACTGCATCCGGGAAAATGACCTCACAGGCATAATGGAAGTAAACACTGCACTAACGGCATCCTGAGAAACGACCTCACAGGCATGATGGAAATAGACACTGCACAGAACGTCATCCTGGGAAATGTAGTTTTTAATAGAGAGACACTACAGAGAAAGGCATCCTGGTAAATGTAGTCTTTAATAGAGAGACACTACACAGAGAGGCATCCTGGGAAATGACCTCACAGGCATGATGGAAATAGACTGACACTACAAAAAACAGCATCCTGGGAAATGACCTCACAGGCATGATGGAAATAGACACTGCACTGAGAGGCATCCTGGGAAATGACTACACAGGCATGATGGAAATAGACACTGAACAGAGAGGCATCCTGTGAAATGACCTTACAGGAATCATGGAAATAGACACTACACAGAATGGCATCCTGGGAAATGACCTCAGAGGCATGATGGAAATAGACACTGCACAGAATGGCATCCTGGGAAATGACCTAACAGGCATGATGGAAATGGACACTACACAGAACGGCATCCGGGAAAATGAACTCACAGGCATAATGGAAGTAAACACTGCACTAACGGCATCCTGAGAAACGACCTCACAGGCATGATGGAAATAGACACTGCACAGAACGTCATCCTGGGAAATGTAGTTTTTAATAGAGAGACACTACAGAGAAAGTCATCCTGGTAAATGTAGTCTTTAATAGAGAGACACTACACAGAGAGGCATCCTGGGAAATGACCTCACAGGATGATGGAAATAGACACTGCATAGAACGGCATCCTGGGAAATGACCTCACAGGCATGATGGAAACAGACACTACACAGAATGGCATCCTGGGAAATGACCTCACAGGCATAATGGAAATAGACACTACACAGAACGACATCCTGGGAAATGACCTCACAGGCATGATGGAAGTAGACACTGCACAGAACGGCATCCTGGGAAATGACCTCAGAGGCATGATGGAAATAGACACTGCACAGAATAGCATCCTGGTAAATGTCGTTTTTAATAGAGACACTACAGAGAAAGGCATCATGGGAAATGTAGTTTTTCATAGAGAGACACTACAGAGAAAGGTATCCTGGTAAATGTTGTCTTTAATAGAGAGACACTACACAGAGAGGCATCCTGGGAAATGACCTCTCAGACATGATGGAAATAGACACTGCACAGAACGGCACCCTGGAAATGAACTCACAGGCATGATGGTAATAGACACTGCACAGAACGGCATCCTGGGAAATGACCTCACAGGCATGATAGAAATAGACACTGCACAGAATGGCATCCTGGGAAATGACCTCACAGGCATGATGGAAATAGACACTGCACAGAGAGGCATCCTGGGAAATGACCTCACAGGCATGATGGAAATAGACACTGCACAGAGAGGCATCCTGTGAAATGACTTCACAGGCATGATGGAATTAGACACTGCACAGAACGGGCTCCTGGGAAATGACCTCACAGACATAATGGAAATAGACACTACACAGAACGGTATCCTGGGAAATGACCTCACAGGCATGATGGAAATAGACACTGCACAGAGAAGCGTCCTGGGAAATAAGCTAACAGGCATGATGGAAATAGACAGAACTACACTGAACGGCATCTGGAAATTGACCTCAAAGGCAGGATGGGAATAGACACTGCACAGAGAGGCATCCTGGGAAATGACCTCACAGGCATGATGGAAATAGACACTGCATAGAAAGGCATCCTGGGAAATGACCTCACAGGCATGATGGAAATAGACATTACACTGAACAACATCCTGGGAAATGACTTCACAGGCATGATGGAAGTAGACACTGCACAGAACGGCATCCTGGGAAATGACCTCAGAGGCATGACGGAAATAGACACTGCACAGAATCGCATCCTGGGAAATGTCGTTTTTCATAGAGACACTACAGAGAAAGGCATCCTGGGAAATGTAGTTTTTAATAGAGAGACACTACAGAGAAAGGCATCCTGGGAAATGTAGTCTTTAATAGAGAGACACTACACAGAGAGGCATCCTGGGAAATGACCTCACAGTCATGATGTAAATAGACACTGCACAGAGTAGCATCCTGGGAAATGATCTCACAGGCATGATGGAAATAGACAGAACTACACAGAACGGCATCCTGGAAAATGACCTCACAGGCATGATGGAAATAGACAGTGCACAGAGAGGCATCCTGGGAAATGACCTCACAGGCATGATGGAAATAGACACTGCATAGAACGGCATCCTGGGAAATGACCTCACAGGCATGATGGTAAAAGACACTGCACAGAACGCAATCCAGGGTAATGATCTCACAGGCATGCTGGAAATAGACTCTACACAGAGAGGCATCCTGGGAAATGACCTCACAGGCATGATGGAAATAGACACTACACAGAACGGCATCCTGGGAAATGACCTCACAGACATGATGGAAATAGACACTGCACAGAGAGGCATCCTGGGAATTGACCTCACATGCATGATGGAAATAGACACTACTCAGAACGGGATCCTGGGAATTGTCGTTGTTAATAGAGACACTACAGAGAAAGACATCCTGTGAAATGTAGTTTTTAATAGAAAGACACTACAGAGAAAGGCATCCTGGTAAATATAGTCTTTAATTGAGAGAAATACACAGAGAGGCATCCTGGAAAATGTCCTCACAGGCATGATGGAAGTAGACACTGCACAGAATGGAATCCTGGGAAATGACCTCACAGGCATGATGGAAATAGACACTGCACAGAACAGCATCGGGGGAAATGTAGATTTTAATAGAGACACTACAGAGAAAGGCATCCTGGGAAATGTAGTCTTTAATAGAGAGACACTACACAGAGAGGCATCCTCGGAAATGACCTCACAGGGATGATGGAAATTGACACTGCACAGAACGGCATCCTGGGAATTGACCTCACAGGCATGATGGAAATAGACTGACACTACACAGAACGGCAACCTGGGAAAACACCTCACAGGCATGATGGAAATAGACACTGAACAGAGAGACATCCAGGGAAATGACCGCACAGGCATGATGGAATTAGACACTGCACAGAACATCATACTGTGAAATGACCTCACAGGCATAATGGAAATAGACATTGCAGAGAACGGCATCCTGGGAAATGACCTCACAGGCATGATGGGAATAGACACTACAGACAACGGCAACATGGGAAATGACCTCATCGACATGATGGAAAAAGACACTGCACAGAGAGGCATCCTGGGAAATGACCTCACAGGCATGATGGAAATACACAGACACTACACAGAATGGCATCCTGCAAAATGACCTCACAGACATGATGGAAATAGACACTGCTCAGAGAGGCATCCTTGGAAATGACCTCACAGGCATGATGGAAATATACACTGCACAGAGGGGTATCCTGGGAAATGACCTCACAGGCATGATAGAAATGGACACTGCACAGAACGGCATTCTGGAAATGATCTCACAGACATGATGGAAATAGAAACAGCACAGAAAGGCACTCAGGGAAATGACCTAAAAGGCATGATGGAAATAGACACTGCACAGAGAGACATCCTGGGAAATGACCTCACAGGCATGATGGAATTAGACACTGCACAGAACATCATCCTGTGAAATGACCTCAAAGGCATAATGGAAATAGACATTGCAGAGAACGGCATCCTGGGAAATGACCTCACAGGCATGATGGGAATAGACACTACAGACAACGGCAACATGGGAAATGACCTCATCGACATGATGGAAATAGACACTGCACAGAGAGGCATCCTGGGAAATGACCTCACAGGCATGATGGAAATACACAGACACTACACAGAATGGCATCCTGCAAAATGACCTCACAGACATGATGGAAATAGAAACTGCTCAGAGAGGCATCCTTGGAAATGACCTCAAAGGCATGATGGAAATATACACTGCACAGAGGGGTATCCTAGGATATGACCTCACAGGCATGATAGAAATGGACACTGCACAGAACGGCATTCTGGAAATGATCTCACAGACATGATGGAAATAGAAACAGCACAGAAAGGCACTCTGGGAAATGACCTAAAAGGCATGATGGAAATAGACACTGCACAGAGAGACATCCTGGGAAATGACCTCACAGGCATGATTGAAATTGACAATGCACAGAACATCATCCTGTGAAATGACCTCACAGGCATGATGGAAATAGACACTGCAGAGAACGGCATCCTGGGAAATGACCTCACAGACATGATGGAAATAGACACTGCACAGATAGGCACCCTGGAAATGACCTCCCAGGCATTTTGGAAATAGACACTACACAGAGAGACATCCTGAGAAATGACCTCACAGGCATGATGGAAACCGACACTGCACATAATGGCATCCAGGGAAATGACCTCACAGGCATGATGGAAATAGACACTACACTGAATGGCATCCTGGGAAATGACCTCACAGGCATGATGGAAATAGACACTGCACAGAACGTCATCCTGTGAAATGACCTCACAGGCATGATGGAAATAGACACTGCAGAGAACGGCATCCTGGGAAATGACCTCACAGGTATGATGGAAATAGACACTACATAGAACGGCATCATGGGAAATGACCTGATAGACATGATGGAAATAGACACTGCACAGAGAGGCATCCTGGGAAATAACCTCACAGTCATGAATGAAATAGACACTACAAGAACGGCATCCTGGGAAAGGACCTCACAGGCATGATGGAAATAGACATTGCACAGTGAGGCATCCTGGGACATGACCTCATATTCTTGACGGAAATAGACACTACACAGAGAGGCATCGTGGGAAATGCCCTCACAGCCATGGTGAAAATAGACTATGCACAGAGAGGCATCCTGGAAAATGACCTCACAGGCATGATGGAAATAGACAGACACTAAACAGAATGGCATCCTGGGAAATGACCTCACAGGCATGATGGAAATAGACACTGCACAGAGAGGCATCCTTGGAAATGACCTCATAGAAATGATGGAAATAGACACTGCACAGAGAGGCATCTTGGGAAATGACCTCACAGGCATGATAGAAATAGACACTGCACTGAACGGCATCCTGGGAAATGACCTGATAGACATGATGGAAATAGACACTGCACAGAGAGGCATCCTGGGAAATAACCTCACAGTCATGAATGAAATAGACACTACAAGAACGGCATCCTGGGAAATGACCTCACAGGCATGATGGAAATAGACACTGCACTGAGAGGCATCCTGGGAAATGACCTCACAGGCATGACGGAAATAGACCCTGCACAGAGAGGCATCCTGGGAAATGACCTCACAGGCATGATGGAAACAGACACTGCACAGAACGGCATCCAGGGAAATGACCTCACAGGCATAATGGAAATAGACAGACCCTACACAGAATGGCATCCTGGGAAATGACCTCACAGGCATGATGGAAATAGACAGTCACTAAACAGAATGACATCCTGGGAAATTACCTCACAGGCATGATGGAAATAGACAGACACTACACAGAACGGCATCCTGGGAAATGACCTCACAGGCATGATGGCAATAGACACTGCACAGAGAGGCATCCTGGGAAATGACCTCACAGGCATGATGGAAATAGACACTGCACAGAACGGCACCCTGGGAAATGACCTCACAGGCATGATGGAAATAGACACAGCACAGAACGTCATCCTGGAAAATGACCTCACCGGCATGATGGAAATAGGCACTACACAGAACGGCATCCAGGGAAATGACCTCACAGACATGATGGGAATAGACACTACACAGAGAAGCATGCTGAGAAATGACCTCACAGGCATGATGGAAATAGATACTACACAGAACGTCATCCTGTGAAATGACCTCACAGGCATGATGGAAATGGACACTACACAGAACAGCATCCGGGAAAATGACCTCACAGGCATAATTGTAGTAAACACTGCACTAACGGCATCCTGAGAAACGACCTCACAGGCATGATGGAAAAAGACACTGCACAGAACGTCATCCTGGGAAATGTAGTTTTTAATAGAGACACTACAGAGAAAGGCACACTGGGAAATGTAGTCTTTAATAGAGAGACACTACACAGAGAGACATCCTGAGAAATGACCTCACAGGCATGATGGAAATAGACACTGCATAGAACGGCATCCTGGGACATAACCTAACAGGCATAATGGAAATAGACACAACTACACAGAACGGCATCCTGGAAAATGACCTCACAGGCAGGATGGAAACAGACACTGCACAGAGAGGCATCCTGGGAAATGACCTCACAGGCATGATGGAAATAGACACTGCATAGAACGGCATCCTGGGAAATGACCTCACAGGCATGATGGAAACAGACACTACACAGAACAGCATCCTGGGAAATGACCTCACAGGAATAATGGAAATAGACACTACACAGAACGACATCCTGGGAAATGACCTCACAGGCATGATGGAAGTAGACACTGCACAGAACGGCATCCTGGGAAATGACCTCAGAGGCATGATGGAAATAGACACTGCACAGAATAGCATCCTGGTAAATGTCGTTTTTAATAGAGACATTACAGAGAAAGGCATCCTGGGAAATGTAGTTTTCATAGAGAGACACTACAGAGAAAGGCATCCTGGTAAATGTAGTCTTTAATAGAGAGACACTACACAGAGAGGCATCCTGGGAAATGACCTCTCAGACATGATGGAAATAGACACTGCACAGAACGGCACCCTGCAAATGAACTCACAGTCATGATGGAAATAGTCACTGCACTGAACGGCATCCTGGGAAATGACCTCACAGGCATGATAGAAATAGACACTGCACAGAATGGCATCCTGGGAAATGACCTCACAGGCATGATGTAAATAGACACTGCACAGAGAGGCATCCTGGGAAATGACCTCACAGGCATGATAGAAATAGACACTGCACAGAGAGGCATCCTGTGAAATGACTTCACAGGCATGATGGAATTAGACACTGCACAGAACGGGCTCCTGGGAAATGACCTCACAGACATAATGGAAATAGACACTACACAGAACGGGATCCTGGGAAATGACTACACTGGCATGATGGAAATAGACTCTGCACAGAGAAGCATCCTGGGAAATAAGCTAACAGGCATGATGGAAATAGACAGAACTACACTGAACGGCATCTGGAAAATGACCTCACAGGCAGGATGGAAATAGACACTGCACAGAGAGGCATCCTGGGAAATGACCTCACAGGCATGATGGAAATAGACACTACATAGAAAGGCATCCTGGGAAATGACCTCACAGGCATGATGGAAAAAGACACTACACAGAACGGCATCCTGGGAAATGACCTCACAGGCATGATGGAAATAGACATTACACTGAACAACATCTTGGGAAATGACTTCACAGGCATGATGGAAGTAGACACTGCACAGAACGGCATCCTGGGAAATGACGTCAGAGGCATGATGGAAATAGACACTGCACAGAATCGCATCCTGGGAAATGGCCTCACAGGCATGATGGAAACAGACACTGCACAGAACGTCATCCTGGTGAATGACCTCACAGGCATGATGGAAATAGACACTGCAAAGTAGGGCATCCTGGGAAATGACCTTACAGGCATGATGGAAATAGACACTGCACAGAATGGCATCCTAGGAAATGACCTCACAGGCATGATGGATATAGACACGGCACAGAGAGGCATCCTGGGAACTAACCTAACAGGCATGATGGAAATAGACACTGCATAGAACAGCATCCTGGGAAATGACCTCACAGGCATGATGGAAACAGACACTACACAGAACGGCATCCTGGGAAATGACCTCACAGGCATGATGGAAATAGACACTGCATAGAACGGCATCCTGGGAAATGACCTCAGAGGCATGATGGAAATAGACACTGGACAGAATAGCATCCTGGTAAATGTCGTTTTTAATAGAGACACTACAGAGAAAGGCATCCTGGGAAATGTAGTTTTTCATAGAGAGACACTACAGAGAACGGCATCCTGGGAAATGTAGTCTTTAATAGAGAGACACTACACAGAGAGGCATCCTGGGAAATGTCCTCACAGACATGATGGAAATAGACACTGCGCAGAATGGCACTCTGGAAATGAACTCACAGGCATGATGGAAATAGACACTGCACAGAACGGCATCCTGGGAAATGACCTCACAGGCATGATAGAAATAGACACTGCACAGAATGGCATCCTGGGAAATGACCTCACAGGCATGATGGAAATAGACACTGCAAAGAGAAGCATCCTGGGAAATGACCTCACAGGCATGATGGAAATAGACACTGCACAGAGAGGCATCCTGTGAAATGACTTCACAGGCATGATGGAATTAGACACTGCACAGAACGGGCTCCTGGGAAATGACCTCACAGACATAATGGAAATAGACACTACACAGAACGGGATCCTGGGAAATGACTACACAGGCATGATGGAAATAGACACTGCACAGAGAAGCATCCTGGGAAATAAGCTAACAGGCATAATGGAAATAGACAGAACTACACTGAACGGCATCTGGAAATTGAAGTCACAGGCAGGATGGAAATAGACACTGCACAGAGAGGCATCCTGGGAAATGACCTCACAGGCATGATGCAAATAGACACTGCATAGAAAGGCATCCTGGGAAATGACCTCATAGGCATGATGGAAACAGACACTAAACACAACCGCATCCTGAGAAATGACCTCACAGGCATGATGGAAATAGACATTACACAGAACGACATCCTGGGAAATGACTTCACAGGCATGATGGAAGTAGACACTGCACAGAACGGCATCCTGGGAAATGACCTCAGAGGCATGTTGGAAATAGACATTACACAGAACGACATCCTGGGAAATGACTTCACAGGCACGATGGAAGTAGACACTGCACAGAATCGCATCCTGGGAAATGTAGTTTTTAATAGAGAGACACTACAGAGAAAGGCATCCTGGTAAATGTAGTCTTTAATAGAGAGACACTACACAGAGAGGCATCCTGGGAAATGACCTCACAGGCATGATGGAAATAGACTGACACTACACAGAACGGCATCCAGGGAAATGACCTCACAGGCATGATGGAAATAGACATAACACAGAAGGAGATCCTTGGAAATGAATTCACAGGCATGGTGGAAGTAGACACTGGACAGAACGGCATCCTGGGAAATGACCTCAGAGGCATGATGGAAATAGACAATGGACAGAATCTTATCCTGGGAAATGTAGTTTTTCATAGAGACACTACTTAGAAAGGCATCCTTGGAAATGTAGTTTTTAATAGAGAGACACTACAGAGAAAGGCATCCTGGTAAATGTAGTCTTTAATAGAGAGACACTACACAGAGAGGCATCCTGGGAAATGACCTCTCAGACATGATGGAAATAGACAGAACTACACAGAACGTCATCCTGGAAAATGACCTCACAGGCATGATGGAAATAGACACTGCACAGAGAGGCATCCTGGGAAAAGACCTCACAGGTATGATGGAAATATACACAGCATAGAACGGCATCCTGGGAAATGACCTCATAGGCATGATGGAAAAAGACACTACACAGAACGGCATCCTGGGAAATGACCTAACATGCATAATGGTAATAGACACTGCACAGAACGGCATCAAAGTGAATGACCTCAGAGGCATGATGAAAATAGACACTGCACAGAACGTCATCCTGGGAAATGACGTCACAGGCATGATGGAAATAGACACTGCACAGAACGGCATCCTGGGAAATGACCTCACAGGCATGATGGAAATAGACACTGCACAGAGAGGCATCCTGGGAAATGACCTCAAAGACATGATGGAAATAGACAATGCACAGAGAGGCATCCTGTGGAATGACTTCACAGGCATGATGGAATTAGACACTGCACAGAACGGCATCCTGGGAAATGATCTCACAGACATGATGGAAATAGACACTACAGAGATCGGCATCCTGGGAAATGACCTCATAGGCATTATGGAAATAGACACTGCACAGAGAGGCATCCTGGGAAATGACTACACAGGCATGATGGAAACGAACACTGCACAGAGAGGCATCCTGGGAAATGACATCACAGGCATGTTGGAAATAGACACTGCACAGAGAAGCATCCTGGGAAATGACCTCACAGGCAAAATGGAAATAGACAGAACTACACAGAACGTCATCCTGGAAAATGACCTCACAGGCATGATGGAAATAGATACTGCACAGTGAGGCATACTGGGAAAAGACCTCACAGGTATGATGGAAATATACACAGCATAGAACGGCATCCTGGGAAATGACCTCATAGGCATGATGGAAAAAGACACTACACAGAACGGCATCCTGGGAAATGACCTAACAGGCATAATGGTAATAGACACTGCACAGAACGGCATCAAAGTGAATGACCTCAGAGGCATGATGAAAATAGACACAGCACAGAACCTCATCCTGGGAAATGACCTCACAGGCATGATGGAAATAGGCACTGAACAGAACGTCATCCTGGGAAATGACCTCACAGGCATGATGGAAATAGACACTGCACAGAGAGGCATCCTGGGAAATGACCTCAAAGGCATGATGGAAATAGACAATGCACAGAGAGGCATCCTGCGAAATGACTTCACAGGCATGATGGAATTAGACACTGCACAGAAGGGCATCCTGGGAAATGATCTCACAGACATGATGGAAATAGACACTACACAGATCGGCATCCTGGGAAATGACCTCATAGGCATTATGGAAATAGACACTGCACAGAGAGGCATCCTGGGAAATGACTACACAGGCATGATGGAAACGAACACTGCACAGAGAGGTATCCTGGGAAATGACATCACAGGCATGATGGAAATAGACACTGCACAGAACGGCATCCAGGGAAATGACCTCTCAGGCATGATGGAAATAGACACTGCACAGAACGGCATCCTTGGAAATGTAGTTTTTAATAGAGAAACTACAGAAAAAGGCATCATGGGAAATGACTTTTTAATAGAGAGAAACTACAGAGAAAGGCATACTGGGAAATGTAGTCTTTAATAGAGAGACACTAAACACAGAGACATCCTGGGAAATGACCTCACAGGCATGATGAAAATAGACACTGCACAGATCGGCATCCTGGGAAATGACCTCACAGTCATGATGTTAATAGACACTGCACAGAGAAGCATCCTGAGTAATGATCTCACAGGCATGATGGAAATAGTCAGAACTACACAGAACGGCATCCTGGAAAATGACCTCACAGGCATGATGGAAATAGACACTCCACAGAACGGCATCCAGGGAAATAACCTCAGAGGCATGATGGAAATAGACACTGCACAGAACAGAATCCTGGGAAATGTCGTTTTTAATAGGGACACTACAGAGAAAGGCATCCTGGGAAATGTAGTTTATAATAGAGAGACACTACAGTGAAAGGCATCCGGGTAAATGTAGTCTTTAATAGAGAGACACTACACAGAGAGGCATCCTGGGAAATGACCTCACAGGCATGATGGAAATAGACTGACACTACACAGAACAGCATCCTGGGAAATGACCTCAAAGGCATAATGGTAATAGACACTGCACAGAACGGCATCAAAGTGAATGACCTCAGAGGCATGATGGAAATATACAATGCACAAAACGTCATCCTGGGAAATGACCTCACAGGCATGATGGAAATAGACACTGCACAGAACTGCATCGTGGGAAATGACCTCAAAGTCATGATGGAAATAGACAATGCACAGAGAGGCATCCTGTGAAATGACTTCACAGGCATGATGGAATTAGACACTGCACAGATCGGCATCCTGGGAAATGACCTCATAGGCATTATGGAAATAGATACTGCACAGTGAGGCATCCTGGGAAATGACTACACAGGCATGTTGGAAACGGACACTGCACAGAGAGGCATCGTGGTAAATGACATCACAGGCATGATGGAAATAGACACTGCACAGAACGGCATCCAGGGAAATGACCTCTCAGGCATGATGGAAATAGACACTGCACAGAACGGCATCCTTGGAAATGTAGTTTTTAATAGAGAAACTACAGAAAAAGGCATCCTGGGAAATGAGTTTTTAATAGAGAGAAACTACAGAGAAAGGCATACTGGGAAATGTAGTCTTTAATAGAGAGACACTAAACACAGAGACATCCTGGGAAATGACCTCACAGGCATGATGGAAATAGACACTGCACTGAACGGCATCCTGGGAAATGACCTCACAGTCATGATGTAAATAGACACTGCACAGAGTAGCATCCTGGGAAATGAACTCACAGTCATGATGGAAATAGACAGAACTACACAGAACGGCATCCTGGAAAATGACCTCACAGGCATGACGGAAATAGACACTGCACAGAGAGGCATCCTGGGAAATGACCTCACAGGAATGATGGAAATTGACACTGCACAGAACGGCATCCTGGGAATTGACCTCACAGGCATGATGGAAATAGACTGACACTACACAGAACGGCAACCTGGGAAAACACCTCACAGGCATGATGGAAATAGACACTGAACAGAGAGACATCCTCGGAAATGACCTCACAGGCATGATGGAATTAGACACTGCACAGAACGTCATCCTGTGAAATGACCTCACAGGCATGATGGAAATAGACATTGCAGAGAACGGCATCCTGGGAAATGACCTCACAGGCATGATGGAAATAGACACTACAGACAACGGCATCATGGGAAATGACCACATCGACATGATGGAAATAGACACTGCACAGAGAGGCATCCTTTCTAAATGACCTCACAGGCATGATGGAAATATACACTGCACAGAGAGGTATCCTGGGAAATGACCTCACAGGCATGATGGAAATACACAGACACTACACAGAATGTCATGCTGCAAAATGACCCCACAGACATGATGGAAATAGACACTGCTAAGAGAGGCATCTTGGAAATGACCTCACAGGCATGATGGAAATATACACTGCACAGAGAGGTATCCTGGGAAATGACCTCACAGGCATGATAGAAATGGACACTGCACAGAACGGCATTCTGGAAATGATCTCACAGACATGATGGAAATAGAAACAGCACATAAAGGCACTCTGGGAAATGACCTAAAAGACATGATGGAAATAGACACTGCACAGAGAGACATCCTGGGAAATGACCTCACAGGCATGATTGAAATAGACAATGCACAGAACATCATCCTGGGAAATGACCTCACAGGCATGATGGAAATAGACACTGCAGAGAATGGCATCCTGGGAAATGACCTCACAGACATGATGGAAATAGACACTGCACAGATAGGCACCCTGGAAATGACCTCCCAGGCATTTTGGAAATAGACACTGCATAGAACGACATCCTGGGAAATGACCTCACAGGCATGATGGAAACCGACAGTGCACAGAATGGCATCCAGGGAAATGACCTCACAGGCATGATGGAAATAGACACTACACAGAACGGCATCCTGGGAAATGACCTCACAGGCATGATGGAAATAGACACTGCACAGAACGTGATCCTGTGAAATGACCTCACAGGCATGATGGAAATAGACACTGCATAGAACGGCATCCTGGGAAATGACCTCACAGGTATGATGGAAATAGACACTACATAGAACGGCATCATGGGAAATGACCTGATAGACATGATGGAAATAGACACTGCACAGAGAGGCATCCTGGGAAATAACCTCACAGTCATGAATGAAATAGACACTACACGAACGGCATCCTGGGAAAGGACCTCACAGGCATGATGGAAATAGACATTGCACAGCGAGGCATCCTGGGAAATGACCTCATATTCTTGAAGGAAATAGACACTACACAGAGAGGCATCGTGGGAAATGCCCTCACAGCCATGGTGGAAATAGACTATGCACAGAGAGGCATCCTGGAAAATGACCTCACAGGCATGATGGAAATAGACAATGCACAGAACATCATCCTGGGAAATGACCTCACAGACATGATGGAAATAGACACTGCACAGATAGGCACCCTGGAAATGACCTCCCAGGCATTTTGGAAATAGACACTGCATAGAACGACATCCTGGGAAATGACCTCACAGGCATGATGGAAACCGACACTGCACAGAATGGCATCCAGGGAAATGACCTCACAGGCATGATGGAAATAGACACTACACAGAACGGCATCCTGGGAAATGACCTCACAGGCATGATGGAAATAGACACTGCACAGAACGTGATCCTGTGAAATGACCTCACAGGCATGATGGAAATAGACACTGCATAGAACGGCATCCTGGGAAATGACCTCACAGGTATGATGGAAATAGACACTACATAGAACGGCATCATGGGAAATGACCTGATAGACATGATGGAAATAGACACTGCACAGAGAGGCATCCTGGGAAATAACCTCACAGTCATGAATGAAATAGACACTACACGAACGGCATCCTGGGAAAGGACCTCACAGGCATGATGGAAATAGACATTGCACAGCGAGGCATCCTGGGAAATGACCTCATATTCTTGAAGGAAATAGACACTACACAGAGAGGCATCGTGGGAAATGCCCTCACAGCCATGGTGGAAATAGACTATGCACAGAGAGGCATCCTGGAAAATGACCTCACAGGCATGATGGAAATAGACAATGCACAGAACATCATCCTGGGAAATGACCTCACAGGCATGATGGAAATAGACACTGCACAGAACGTGATCCTGTGAAATGACCTCACAGGCATGATGGAAATAGACACTGCATAGAACGGCATCCTGGGAAATGACCTCACAGGTATGATGGAAATAGACACTACATAGAACGGCATCATGGGAAATGACCTGATAGACATGATGGAAATAGACACTGCACAGAGAGGCATCCTGGGAAATAACCTCACAGTCATGAATGAAATAGACACTACACGAACGGCATCCTGGGAAAGGACCTCACAGGCATGATGGAAATAGACATTGCACAGCGAGGCATCCTGGGAAATGACCTCATATTCTTGAAGGAAATAGACACTACACAGAGAGGCATCGTGGGAAATGCCCTCACAGCCATGGTGAAAATAGACTATGCACAGAGAGGCATCCTGGAAAATGACCTCACAGGCATGATGGAAATAGACAATGCACAGAACATCATCCTGGGAAATGACCTCACAGACATGATGGAAATAGACACTGCACAGATAGGCACCCTGGAAATGACCTCCCAGGCATTTTGGAAATAGACACTGCATAGAACGACATCCTGGGAAATGACCTCACAGGCATGATGGAAACCGACACTGCACAGAATGGCATCCAGGGAAATGACCTCACAGGCATGATGGAAATAGACACTACACAGAACGGCATCCTGGGAAATGACCTCACAGGCATGATGGAAATAGACACTGCACAGAACGTGATCCTGTGAAATGACCTCACAGGCATGATGGAAATAGACACTGCATAGAACGGCATCCTGGGAAATGACCTCACAGGTATGATGGAAATAGACACTACATAGAACGGCATCATGGGAAATGACCTGATAGACATGATGGAAATAGACACTGCACAGAGAGGCATCCTGGGAAATAACCTCACAGTCATGAATGAAATAGACACTACACGAACGGCATCCTGGGAAATGACCTCACAGACATGATGGAAATAGACACTGCACAGAAAGGCACTCTGGGAAATGACCTAAAAGACATGATGGAAATAGACATTGCACAGCGAGGCATCCTGGGAAATGACCTCATATTCTTGAAGGAAATAGACACTACACAGAGAGGCATCGTGGGAAATGCCCTCACAGCCATGGTGGAAATAGACTATGCACAGAGAGGCATCCTGGAAAATGACCTCACAGGCATGATGGAAATAGACAGACACTAAACAGAATGGCATCCTGGGAAACGACCTCACAGGCATGATGGAAATAGACACTGCACAGAGAGGCATCCTTGGAAATGACCTCATAGAAATGATGGAAGTAGACACTGCACAGAGAGGCATCTTGGGAAATGACCTCACAGGCATGATAGAAATAGACACTGCACTGAACGGCATCCTGGGAAATGACCTCACAACATGATGGAAATAGACACTGCACAGAAAGGCACTCTGGGAAATGACCTAAAAGACATGATGGAAATAGACACTGCACAGAGAGACATCCTGGGAAATGACCTCACAGGCATGATGGAAATAGACACTGCACAGAACATCATCCTGTGTAATGACCTCACAGGCATGATGGAAATAGACACTACAGACAACGGCATCATGGGAAATGACCTCATCGACATGATGGAAATAGACACTGCACAGAGAGGCATCCTTGGAAATGACCTCACAGGCATGATGGAAATATACACTGCACAGAGAGGTATCCTGGGAAATGACCTCACAGGCATGATGGAAATACACAGACACTACACAGAATGGCATCCTGGGAAATGACCTCACAGACATGATGGAAATAGACACTGCTCAGAGAGGCATCCTTGGAAATGACCTCACAGGCATGATGGAAATATACACTGCACAGAGAGGTATCCTGGGAAATGACCTCACAGGCATGATAGAAATGGACACTGCACAGAACGGCATTCTGGAAATGATCTCACAGACATGATGGAAATAGAAACAGCACAGAAAGGCACTCTGGGAAATGACCTAAAAGGCATGATGGAAATAGACAATGCACAGAACATCATCCTGTGAAATGACTTCACAGGCATGATGGAAATAGACACTGCAGAGAATGGCATCCTGGGAAATGACCTCACAGACATGATGGAAATAGACACTGCACAGATAGGCACCCTGGAAATGACCTCCCAGGCATTTTGGAAATAGACACTGCATAGAACAACATCCTGGGAAATGACTTCACAGGCATGATGGAAACCGACACTGCACAGAAGGGCATCCAGGGAAATGACCTCACAGGCATGATGGAAATAGACACTACACAGAATTGCATCCTGGGAAATGACCTCACAGGCATGATGGAAATAGACACTGCACAGAACGTCATCCTGTGAAATGACCTCAGAGGCATGATGGAAATAGACACTGCATAGAACGGCATCCTGGGAAATGACCTCACAGGTATGATGGAAATAGACACTACATAGAATGGCATCATGGGAAATGACGTGATAGACATGATGGAAATAGACACTGCACAGAGAAGCATCCTGGGAAATAACCTCACAGTCATGAATGAAATAGACACTACACGAACGGCATCCTGGGAAAGGACCTCACAGGCATGATGGAAATAGACATTGCACAGCGAGGCATCCTGGGAAATGACCTCATATTCTTGAAGGAAATAGACACTACACAGAGAGGCATCGTGGGAAATGCCCTCACAGCCATGGTGGAAATAGACTATGCACAGAGAGGCATCCTGGAAAATGACCTCACAGGCATGATGGAAATAGACAGACACTAAACAGAATGGCATCCTGGGAAATGACCTCACAGGCATGATGGAAATAGACACTGCACAGAGAGACATCCTTGGAAATGACCTCATAGAAATGATGGAAATAGACACTGCACAGAGAGGCATCTTGGGAAATGACCTCACAGGCATGATAGAAATAGACACTGCACTGAACGACATCCTGGGAAATGACCTCACAGACATGATGGAAATAGACACTGCACTGAAAGGCACTCTGGGAAATGACCTAAAAGGCATGATGGAAATAGACACTGCACAGAGAGACATCCTGGGAAATGACCTCACAGGCATGATGGAAATAGACACTGCACAGAACATCATCCTGTGTAATGACCTCACAGGCATGATGGAAATAGACACTGCAGATAACGGCATCCTGGGAAATGACCGCACAGGTATGATGGAAATAGACACTGCACTGAGAGGCATCCTGGGAAATGACCTCACGGGCATAATGGAAATAGACAGACACTACACAGAATGGCATTCTGGGAAATAACCTCACAGGCATGATGGAAATAGACAATCACTACACAGAATGGCATCCTGGGAAATGACCTCACAGGCATGATGGAAATAGACAGACACTACACAGAACGGCATCCTGGGAAATGACCTCACAGGCATGATGGCAATAGACACTGCACATAGAGGCATCCTGGGAAATGACCTCACAGGCATGATGGAAATAGACACTGCACAGAAGGGCATCCTGGGAAATGACCTCACAGGCATGATGGAAATAGATACTACACAGAACGTCATCCTGTGAAATGACCTCACAGGCATGATGGAAATAGACACTGCACAGAATGGCATCCTGGGAAATGACCTAACAGGCATGATGGAAATGGACACTACACAGAACGGCATCCGGGAAAATGACCTCACAGGCATAATGGAAGTAAACACTGCACTAACGGCATCCAGAGAAACGACCTCACAGGCATGATGGAAATAGACACTGCACAGAACGTCATCCTGGGAAATGTAGGTTTTAATAGAGAGACACTACAGAGAAAGGCATCCTGGTAAATGTAGTCTTTAATAGAGAGACACTACACAGAGAGGCATCCTGGGAAAGGACCTCACAGGCATGATGGAAATAGACTGACACTACAAAAAACAGCATCCTGGGAAATGACCTCACAGGCATGCTGGAAATAGACACTGCACTGAGAGGCATCCTGGGAAATGACTACACGGGCATGATGGAAATAGACACTGCACAGAGAGGCATCCTGTGAAATGACCTTACAGGAGTCATGGAAATAGACACTCCACAGAACGGCATCCAGGGAAATGACCTCTAAGACATGATGGTAATAGACACTGCACAGAACGGCATCCTGGGAAATGTAGTTTTTAATAGAGACACTACAGAGAAAGGCACACTGGGAAATGTAGTCTTTAATAGAGAGACACTACACAGAGAGACATCCTGAGAAAAGACCTCACAGGCATGATGGAAATAGACACTGCATAGAACAGCATCCTTGGAAATGACCTCATAGGCATGATGGAAATAGACACTGCACAGAGAAGCATCCTGGGACATAACCTAACAGGCATAATGGAAATAGACACAACTACACAGAACGGCATCCTGGAAAATGACCTCACAGGCAGGATGGAAACAGACACTGCACAGAGAGGCATCCTGGGAAATGACCTCACAGGATGATGGAAATAGAAACTGCATAGAACGGCATCCTAGGAAATGACCTCACAGGCATGATGGAAACAGACACTACACAGAATGGCATCCTGGGAAATGACCTCAGAGGCATGATGGAAATAGACACTGCACAGAATGGCATCCTGGGAAATGACCTAACAGGCATGATGGAAATGGACACTACACAGAACGGCATCCGGGAAAATGAACTCACAGGCATAAAGGAAGTAAACACTGCACTAACGGCATCCTGAGAAACGACCTCACAGGCATGATGGAAATAGACACTGCACAGAACGTCATCCTGGGAAATGTTGTTTTTAATAGAGAGACACTACAGAGAAAGGCATCCTGGTAAATGTAGTCTTTAATAGAGAGACACTACACAGAGAGGCATCCTGGGAAATGACCTCACAGGATGATGGAAATAGACACTGCATAGAACGGCATCCTGGGAAATGACCTCACAGGCATGATGGAAACAGACACTACACAGAATGGCATCCTGGGAAATGACCTCACAGGCATAATGGAAATAGACACTACACAGAACGACATCCTGGGAAATGACCTCACAGGCATGATGGAAGTAGACACTGCACAGAACGGCATCCTGGGAAATGACCTCAGAGGCATGATGGAAATAGACAGTGCACAGAATAGCATACTGGTAAATGTCGTTTTTAATAGAATCACTACAGAGAAAGGCATCATGGGAAATGTAGTTTTTCATAGAGAGACACTACAGAGAAAGGTATCCTGGTAAATGTTGTCTTTAATAGAGAGACACTACACAGAGAGGCATCCTGGGAAATGACCTCTCAGACATGATGGAAATAGACACTGCACAGAACGGCACCCTGGAAATGAACTCACAGGCATGATGGTAATAGACACTGCACAGACAGGCATCCTGGGAAATGACCTCACAGGCATGATGGAAATAGACACTGCACAGAATGGAATCCTGGGAAATGACCTCACAGGCATGATGGAAATAGACACTGCACAGAACAGCATCGGGGGAAATGTAGATTTTAATAGAGACACTACAGAGATAGGCATCCTGGGAAATGTAGTCTTTAATAGAGAGACACTACACAGAGAGGCATCCTCGGAAATGACCTCACAGGGATGATGGAAATTGACCCTGCACAGAACGGCATCCTGGGAATTGACCTCACAGGCATGATGGAAATAGACTGACACTACACAGAACGGCAACCTGGGAAAACACCTCACAGGCATGATGGAAATAGACACTGAACAGAGAGACATCCAGGGAAATGACCTCACAGGCATGATGGAATTAGACACTGCACAGAACATCATCCTGTGAAATGACCTCACAGGCATAATGGAAATAGACATTGCAGAGAACGGCATCCTGGGAAATGACCTTACAGGCATGATGGGAATAGACACTACAGACAACGGCAACATGGGAAATGACCTCATCGACATGATGGAAATAGACACTGCACAGAGAGGCATCCTGGGAAATGACCTCACAGGCATGATGGAAATACACAGACACTACACAGAATGGCATCCTGCAAAATGACCTCACAGACATGATGGAAATAGGCACTGCTCAGAGAGGCATCCTTGGAAATGACCTCACAGGCATGATGGAAATATACACTGCACAGAGGGGTATCCTGGGAAATGACCTCAAGGGCATGATAGAAATGGACACTGCACAGAACGGCATTCTGGAAATGATCTCACAGACATGATGGAAATAGTAACAGCACAGAAAGGCACTCTGGGAAATGACCTAAAAGGCATGATGGAAATAGACACTGCACAGGGAGACATCCTGGGAAATGACCTCACAGGCATGATTGAAATTGACAATTAACAGAACATCATCCTGTGAAATGACCTCACATGCATGATGGAAATAGACACTGCAGAGAACGGCATCCTGGGAAATGACCTCACAGACATGATGGAAATAGACACTGCTCAGATAGGCACCCTGGAAATGACCTCCCAGGCATTTAGGAAATAGACACTGCATAGAACGACATCCTGGGAAATGACCTCACAGGCATGATGGAAACCGACACTGCACATAATGGCATCCAGGGAAATGACCACACAGGCATGATGGAAATAGACACTACACAGAATGGCATCCTGGGAAATGACCTCACAGGCATGATGGAAATAGACACTGCACAGAACGTCATCCTGTGAAATGACCTCACAGGCATGATGGAAATAGACACTGCAGAGAACGGCTTCCTGGGAAATGACCTCACAGGTATGATGGAAATAGACACTACATAGAACGGCATCATGGGAAATGACCTGATAGACATGATGGAAATAGACACTGCACAGAGAGGCATCCTGGGAAATAACCTCACAGTCATGAATGAAATAGACACTACAAGAACGGCATCCTGGGAAAGGACCTCACAGGCATGATGGAAATAGACATTGCACAGTGAGGCATCCAGGGATATGATCTCATATTCTTGACGGAAATAGACACTACACAGAGAGGCATCGTGGGAAATACCCTCACAGCCATGGTGAAAATAGACTATGCACAGAGAGGCATCCTGGAAAATGACCTCACAGGCATGATGGAAATAGACAGACACTAAACAGAATGGCATCCTGGGAAATGACCTCACAGGCATGATGGAAATAGACACTGCACAGAGAGGCATCCTTGGAAATGACCTCATAGAAATGATGGAAATAGACACTGCACAGAGAGGCATCTTGGGAAATGACCTCACAGGCATGATAGAAATAGACACTGCACTGAACGGCATCCTGGGAAATGACCTCACAGACATGATGGAAATAGACACTGCACAGAAAGGCACTCTGGGAAATGACCTAAAAGGCATGATGGAAATAGACACTGCACAGAGAGACATCCTGGGAAAAGACCTCACAGGCATGATGGAAATAGACAAAGCACAGAACATCATCCTGTGTAATGACCTCACAGACATGATGGAAATAGACACTGCAGAAAACGGCATCCTGGGAAATGACCTCACAGGCATGATGGAAATAGACACTGCACTGAGAGGCATCCTGGGAAATGACCTCACAGGCATGACGGAAATAGACACTGCACAGAACAGCATCGGGGGAAATGTAGATTTTAATAGAGACACTACAGAGATAGGCATCCTGGGAAATGTAGTCTTTAATAGAGAGACACTACACAGAGAGGCATCCTCGGAAATGACCTCACAGGGATGATGGAAATTGACCCTGCACAGAACGGCATCCTGGGAATTGACCTCACAGGCATGATGGAAATAGACTGACACTACACAGAACGGCAACCTGGGAAAACACCTCACAGGCATGATGGAAATAGACACTGAACAGAGAGACATCCAGGGAAATGACCTCACAGGCATGATGGAATTAGACACTGCACAGAACATCATCCTGTGAAATGACCTCACAGGCATAATGGAAATAGACATTGCAGAGAACGGCATCCTGGGAAATGACCTTACAGGCATGATGGGAATAGACACTACAGACAACGGCAACATGGGAAATGACCTCATCGACATGATGGAAATAGACACTGCACAGAGAGGCATCCTGGGAAATGACCTCACAGGCATGATGGAAATACACAGACACTACACAGAATGGCATCCTGCAAAATGACCTCACAGACATGATGGAAATAGGCACTGCTCAGAGAGGCATCCTTGGAAATGACCTCACAGGCATGATGGAAATATACACTGCACAGAGGGGTATCCTGGGAAATGACCTCAAGGGCATGATAGAAATGGACACTGCACAGAACGGCATTCTGGAAATGATCTCACAGACATGATGGAAATAGTAACAGCACAGAAAGGCACTCTGGGAAATGACCTAAAAGGCATGATGGAAATAGACACTGCACAGGGAGACATCCTGGGAAATGACCTCACAGGCATGATTGAAATTGACAATTAACAGAACATCATCCTGTGAAATGACCTCACATGCATGATGGAAATAGACACTGCAGAGAACGGCATCCTGGGAAATGACCTCACAGACATGATGGAAATAGACACTGCTCAGATAGGCACCCTGGAAATGACCTCCCAGGCATTTAGGAAATAGACACTGCATAGAACGACATCCTGGGAAATGACCTCACAGGCATGATGGAAACCGACACTGCACATAATGGCATCCAGGGAAATGACCACACAGGCATGATGGAAATAGACACTACACAGAATGGCATCCTGGGAAATGACCTCACAGGCATGATGGAAATAGACACTGCACAGAACGTCATCCTGTGAAATGACCTCACAGGCATGATGGAAATAGACACTGCAGAGAACGGCTTCCTGGGAAATGACCTCACAGGTATGATGGAAATAGACACTACATAGAACGGCATCATGGGAAATGACCTGATAGACATGATGGAAATAGACACTGCACAGAGAGGCATCCTGGGAAATAACCTCACAGTCATGAATGAAATAGACACTACAAGAACGGCATCCTGGGAAAGGACCTCACAGGCATGATGGAAATAGACATTGCACAGTGAGGCATCCAGGGATATGATCTCATATTCTTGACGGAAATAGACACTACACAGAGAGGCATCGTGGGAAATACCCTCACAGCCATGGTGAAAATAGACTATGCACAGAGAGGCATCCTGGAAAATGACCTCACAGGCATGATGGAAATAGACAGACACTAAACAGAATGGCATCCTGGGAAATGACCTCACAGGCATGATGGAAATAGACACTGCACAGAGAGGCATCCTTGGAAATGACCTCATAGAAATGATGGAAATAGACACTGCACAGAGAGGCATCTTGGGAAATGACCTCACAGGCATGATAGAAATAGACACTGCACTGAACGGCATCCTGGGAAATGACCTCACAGACATGATGGAAATAGACACTGCACAGAAAGGCACTCTGGGAAATGACCTAAAAGGCATGATGGAAATAGACACTGCACAGAGAGACATCCTGGGAAAAGACCTCACAGGCATGATGGAAATAGACAAAGCACAGAACATCATCCTGTGTAATGACCTCACAGACATGATGGAAATAGACACTGCAGAAAACGGCATCCTGGGAAATGACCTCACAGGCATGATGGAAATAGACACTGCACTGAGAGGCATCCTGGGAAATGACCTCACAGGCATGACGGAAATAGACACTGCACAGAACAGCATCGGGGGAAATGTAGATTTTAATAGAGACACTACAGAGATAGGCATCCTGGGAAATGTAGTCTTTAATAGAGAGACACTACACAGAGAGGCATCCTCGGAAATGACCTCACAGGGATGATGGAAATTGACCCTGCACAGAACGGCATCCTGGGAATTGACCTCACAGGCATGATGGAAATAGACTGACACTACACAGAACGGCAACCTGGGAAAACACCTCACAGGCATGATGGAAATAGACACTGAACAGAGAGACATCCAGGGAAATGACCTCACAGGCATGATGGAATTAGACACTGCACAGAACATCATCCTGTGAAATGACCTCACAGGCATAATGGAAATAGACATTGCAGAGAACGGCATCCTGGGAAATGACCTTACAGGCATGATGGGAATAGACACTACAGACAACGGCAACATGGGAAATGACCTCATCGACATGATGGAAATAGACACTGCACAGAGAGGCATCCTGGGAAATGACCTCACAGGCATGATGGAAATACACAGACACTACACAGAATGGCATCCTGCAAAATGACCTCACAGACATGATGGAAATAGGCACTGCTCAGAGAGGCATCCTTGGAAATGACCTCACAGGCATGATGGAAATATACACTGCACAGAGGGGTATCCTGGGAAATGACCTCAAGGGCATGATAGAAATGGACACTGCACAGAACGGCATTCTGGAAATGATCTCACAGACATGATGGAAATAGTAACAGCACAGAAAGGCACTCTGGGAAATGACCTAAAAGGCATGATGGAAATAGACACTGCACAGGGAGACATCCTGGGAAATGACCTCACAGGCATGATTGAAATTGACAATTAACAGAACATCATCCTGTGAAATGACCTCACATGCATGATGGAAATAGACACTGCAGAGAACGGCATCCTGGGAAATGACCTCACAGACATGATGGAAATAGACACTGCTCAGATAGGCACCCTGGAAATGACCTCCCAGGCATTTAGGAAATAGACACTGCATAGAACGACATCCTGGGAAATGACCTCACAGGCATGATGGAAACCGACACTGCACATAATGGCATCCAGGGAAATGACCACACAGGCATGATGGAAATAGACACTACACAGAATGGCATCCTGGGAAATGACCTCACAGGCATGATGGAAATAGACACTGCACAGAACGTCATCCTGTGAAATGACCTCACAGGCATGATGGAAATAGACACTGCAGAGAACGGCTTCCTGGGAAATGACCTCACAGGTATGATGGAAATAGACACTACATAGAACGGCATCATGGGAAATGACCTGATAGACATGATGGAAATAGACACTGCACAGAGAGGCATCCTGGGAAATAACCTCACAGTCATGAATGAAATAGACACTACAAGAACGGCATCCTGGGAAAGGACCTCACAGGCATGATGGAAATAGACATTGCACAGTGAGGCATCCAGGGATATGATCTCATATTCTTGACGGAAATAGACACTACACAGAGAGGCATCGTGGGAAATACCCTCACAGCCATGGTGAAAATAGACTATGCACAGAGAGGCATCCTGGAAAATGACCTCACAGGCATGATGGAAATAGACAGACACTAAACAGAATGGCATCCTGGGAAATGACCTCACAGGCATGATGGAAATAGACACTGCACAGAGAGGCATCCTTGGAAATGACCTCATAGAAATGATGGAAATAGACACTGCACAGAGAGGCATCTTGGGAAATGACCTCACAGGCATGATAGAAATAGACACTGCACTGAACGGCATCCTGGGAAATGACCTCACAGACATGATGGAAATAGACACTGCACAGAAAGGCACTCTGGGAAATGACCTAAAAGGCATGATGGAAATAGACACTGCACAGAGAGACATCCTGGGAAAAGACCTCACAGGCATGATGGAAATAGACAAAGCACAGAACATCATCCTGTGTAATGACCTCACAGACATGATGGAAATAGACACTGCAGAAAACGGCATCCTGGGAAATGACCTCACAGGCATGATGGAAATAGACACTGCACTGAGAGGCATCCTGGGAAATGACCTCACAGGCATGACGGAAATAGACCCTGCACAGAGAGGCATCCTGGGAAATGACCTCACAGGCATGATGGAAACAGACACTGCACAGAACGGCATCCAGGGAAATGACCTCACAGGCATAATGGAAATAGACAGACACTACACAGAATGGCATCCTGGTAAATGACCTCACAGGCATGATGGAAATAGACAATCACTAAACAGAATGACATCCTGGGAAATTACCTCACAGGCATGATGGAAATAGACAGACACTACACAGAACGGCATCCTAGGAAATGACCTCACAGGCATGATGGCAATAGACACTGCACAGAGAGGCATCCTGGGAAATGACCTCACAGGCATCATGGAAATAGACACTGCAGAGAACGGCATCCTGGGAAATGACCTCACAGGCATGATGGAAATAGACACAGCACAGAACGTCGTCCTGGAAAATGACCTCACCGGCATGATGGAAATAGGCACTACACAGAACGGCATCCTTGGAAATGACCTCACAGACATGATGGGAATAGACACTACACAGAGAAGCATCCTGAGAAATGACCTCACAGGCATGATGGAAATAGATACTACACAGAACGTCATCCTGTTAAATGACCTCACAGGCATGATGGAAATAGACACTGCACCGAACGGCATCCTGGGAAATGACCTAACAGGCATGATGGAAATGGACACTACACAGAACGGCATCCGGGAAAATGACCTCACAGGCATAATTGAAGTAAACACTACACTAACGGCATCCTGAGAAACGACCTCACAGGCATGATGGAAAAAGACACTGCACAGAACGTCATCCTGGGAAATGTAGTTTTTAATAGAGACACTACAGAGAAAGGCACACTGGTTAATGTAGTCTTTAATAGAGAGACACTACACAGAGAGACATCCTGAGAAAAGACCTCAGAGGCATGATGGAAATAGACACTGCATAGAACGGCATCCTGGGACATAACCTAACAGGCATAATGGAAATAGACACAACTACACAGAACGGCATCCTGGAAAATGACCTCACAGGCAGGATGGAAACAGACACTGCACAGAGAGGCATCCTGGGAAATGACCTCACAGGCATGATGGAAATAGACACTGCATAGAACGGCATCCTGGGAAATGACCTCAGAGGCATGATGGAAATAGACACTGCACAGAATAGCATCCTAGGAAATGACCTCACAGGCATGATGGATATAGACACGGCACAGAGAGGCATCCTGGGAAATGACCTCACAGGCATGATGGAAATAGACACTGCATAGAACGGCATCCTGGGAAATGACCTCTCAGGCATGATGGAAACAGACACTACACAGAACGGCATCCTGGGAAATGACCTCACAGGCATAATGGAAATAGACACTACACAGAACGACATCCTGGGAAATGACCTCACAGGCATGATGGAAGTAGACACTGCACAGAACGGCATCCTGGGAAATGACCTCAGAGGCATGATGGAAATAGACACTGGACAGAATAGCATCCTGGTAAATGTCGTTTTTAATAGAGACACTACAGAGAAAGGCATCCTGGGAAATGTAGTTTTTCATAGAGAGACACTACAGAGAACGGCATCCTGGGAAATGTAGTCTTTAATAGAGAGACACTACACAGAGAGGCATCCTGGGAAATGTCGTCACAGACATGATGGAAATAGACACTGCGCAGAACGGCACCTTGGAAATGAACTCACAGGCATGATGGAAATAGACACTGCAAAGAGAAGCATCCTGGGAAATGACCTCACAGGCATGATGGAAATAGACACTGCACAGAGAGGCATCCTGTGAAATGACTTCACAGGCATGATGGAATTAGACACTGCACAGAACGGGCTCCTGGGAAATGACCTCACAGACATAGTGGAAATAGACACTACACAGAACGGGATCCTGGGAAATGACTACACAGGCATGATGGAAATAGACACTGCACAGAGAAGCATCCTGGGAAATAAGCTAACAGGCATAATGTAAATAGACAGAACTACACTGAACGGCATCTGGAAATTGACCTCACAGGCAGGATGGAAATAGACACTGCACAGAGAGGCATCCTGGGAAATGACCTCACAGGCATGATGGAAATAGACACTGCATAGAAAGGCATCCTGGGAAATGACCTCATAGGCATGATGGAAACAGACACTAAACAGAACGGCATCCTGAGAAATGACCTCACAGGCATGATGGAAATAGACATTACACAGAACGACATCCTGGGAAATGACTTCACAGGCATGATGGAAGTAGACACTGCACAGAACGGCATCCTGGGAAATGACCTCAGAGGCATGTTGGAAATAGACATTACACAGAACGACATCCTGGGAAATGACTTCACAGGCACGATGGAAGTAGACACTGCACAGAATCGCATCCTGGGAAATGTAGTTTTTAATAGAGAGACACTACAGAGAAAGTCATCCTGGTAAATGTAGTCTTTAATAGAGAGACACTACACAGAGAGGCATCCTGGGAAATGACCTCACAGGCATGATGGAAATAGACTGACACTACACAGAACGGCATCCAGGGAAATGACCTCACAGGCATGATGGAAATAGACATAACACAGAAGGAGATCCTTGGAAATGACTTCACAGGCATGATGGAAGTAGACACTGCACAGAACGGCATCCTGGGAAATGACCTAAGAGGCATGATGGAAATAGACAATGGACAGAATCGCATCCTGGGAAATGTCGTTTTTCATAGAGACACTACTTAGAAAGGCATCCTGGGAAATGTAGTTTTTAATAGAGAGACACTACAGAGAAAGGCATCCTGGTAAATGTAGTCTTTAATAGAGAGACACTACACAGAGAGGCATCCTGGGAAATGACCTCACAGGCATGATGGAAATAGACAGACACTGAACACAACGGCATCCTGGGAAATGACCTCAGAGGCATGATGGAAATAGACACTGCACAGAACAGCATCCTGGGAAATGACCTCACAGGCATGATGGAAATAGACACTGCACAGAACGTCATCCTGGGAAATGACCTCACAACATAATGGAAATAGACACTACACAGAACGGCATCCTGGGAAATGACCTCATAGGCATGATGGATATAGACACTGCACTGAGAGGCATCCAGGGAAATGACTACACAGGCATGATGGAAACAGAAAGTGCAGAAAGAGGTATCCTGTGAAATGACTTCACAGGCATGATGGAAATAGACACAGCACAGAACAGCATCCTGGGAAATGACTACAGAGGCATGATGGAAACACACACTACACAGAACGGCATCCTGGGAATTGACCTCACAGGCATGATGGAAATAGAAATTACACAGAACGAAATCCTGGGAAATGACCTCACAGGCATGATGGAAATAGACACTGCACAGAGAGGCATCCTGTGAAATGACCTCACAGGCATGATTGAAATAGACACTACACAGAACGGCATCCTGGGAAATGACCTCACAGGCATGATGGAAATAGACACTGCACAGAGAGGCATCCTGTGAAATGACTTCACAGGCATGATGGAATTAGACACTGCACAGAACGGCCTCCTGGGAAATGACCTCACAGACATAATTGAAATAGACACTACACAGAACGGAATCCTGGGAAATGACATCATAGGCATGATGGAAAAAGACACTGCACTGAGAGTCATCCTGGGATGTGACTACACAGGCATGATGGAAACAGACAGTGCAGAGAGAGGTATCCTGTGAAATGACTTCACAGGCATGATGGAAATAGACACTGCACAGAACGGCATCCTGGGAAATGACTACACAGGCATGATGGAAACAGACACTGCACAGAGAGGCATCCTGGGAAATGACCTCACAGTCATGATGGAAACAGACACTGCACAGAACGGCATCAAGGGAAATAAACTCTCAGGCATGATGGAAGTAGACACTGCAAAGAACGGCATCCTGGGAAATGTAGTTTTTAATAGAGACGCTACAGAAAAAGGCATCCTGGGAAATGACATTTGAATAGAGAGACACTACAGAGAAAGGCATCCTGGGAAATGTAGTCTTTAATAGAGAGACACTACACAGAGAGGCATCCTGGGTAATGACCTCACAGGCATGATGGAAATAGACACTGCAAAGAGAAGCATCCTGGGAAATGACCTCACAGGCATGATGGAAATAGACACTGCACAGCAGGCATCCTGTGAAATGACTTCACAGGCATGATGGAATTAGACACTGCACAGAACGGGCTCCTGGGAAATGACCTCACAGACATAATGGAAATAGACACTACACAGAACCGGATCCTGGGAAATGACTACACAGGCATGATGGAAATAGACACTGCACAGAGAAGCATCCTGGGAAATAAGCTAACAGGCATAATGGAAATAGACAGAACTACACTGAACGGCATCTGGAAATTGACCTCACAGGCAGGATGGAAATAGACACTACACAGAGAGGCATCCTGGGAAATGACCACACAGGCATGATGGAAATAGACACTGCATAGAAAGGCATCCTGGGAAATGACCTCATAGGCATGATGGAAACAGACACTAAACAGAACGGCATCCTGAGAAATGACCTCACAGGCATGATGGAAATAGACATTACACAGAACGACATCCTGGGAAATGACTTCACAGGCATGATGGAAGTAGACACTGCACAGAACGGCATCCTGGGAAATGACCTCAGAGGCATGTTGGAAATAGACATTACACAGAACGACATCCTGGGAAATGACTTCACAGGCACGATGGAAGTAGACACTGCACAGAATCGCATCCTGGGAAATGTAGTTTTTAATAGAGAGACACTACAGAGAAAGTCATCCTGGTAAATGTAGTCTTTAATAGAGAGACACTACACAGAGAGGCATCCTGGGAAATGACCTCACAGGCATGATGGAAATAGACTGACACTACACAGAACGGCATCCAGGGAAATGACTACACAGGCATGATGGAAACAGAAAGTGCAGAAAGAGGTATCCTGTGAAATGACTTCACAGGCATGATGGAAATAGACACAGCACAGAACAGCATCCTGGGAAATGACTACAGAGGCATGATGGAAACACACACTACACAGAACGGCATCCTGGGAATTGACCTCACAGGCATGATGGAAATAGAAATTACACAGAACGAAATCCTGGGAAATGACCTCACAGGCATGATGGAAATAGACACTGCACAGAGAGGCATCCTGTGAAATGACCTCACAGGCATGATTGAAATAGACACTACACAGAACGGCATCCTGGGAAATGACCTCACAGGCATGATGGAAATAGACACTGCACAGAGAGGCATCCTGTGAAATGACTTCACAGGCATGATGGAATTAGACACTGCACAGAACGGCCTCCTGGGAAATGACCTCACAGACATAATTGAAATAGACACTACACAGAACGGAATCCTGGGAAATGACATCATAGGCATGATGGAAAAAGACACTGCACTGAGAGTCATCCTGGGATGTGACTACACAGGCATGATGGAAACAGACAGTGCAGAGAGAGGTATCCTGTGAAATGACTTCACAGGCATGATGGAAATAGACACTGCACAGAACGGCATCCTGGGAAATGACTACACAGGCATGATGGAAACAGACACTGCACAGAGAGGCATCCTGGGAAATGACCTCACAGTCATGATGGAAACAGACACTGCACAGAACGGCATCAAGGGAAATAAACTCTCAGGCATGATGGAAGTAGACACTGCAAAGAACGGCATCCTGGGAAATGTAGTTTTTAATAGAGACGCTACAGAAAAAGGCATCCTGGGAAATGACATTTGAATAGAGAGACACTACAGAGAAAGGCATCCTGGGAAATGTAGTCTTTAATAGAGAGACACTACACAGAGAGGCATCCTGGGTAATGACCTCACAGGCATGATGGAAATAGACACTGCAAAGAGAAGCATCCTGGGAAATGACCTCACAGGCATGATGGAAATAGACACTGCACAGAGAGGCATCCTGTGAAATGACTTCACAGGCATGATGGAATTAGACACTGCACAGAACGGGCTCCTGGGAAATGACCTCACAGACATAATGGAAATAGACACTACACAGAACCGGATCCTGGGAAATGACTACACAGGCATGATGGAAATAGACACTGCACAGAGAAGCATCCTGGGAAATAAGCTAACAGGCATAATGGAAATAGACAGAACTACACTGAACGGCATCTGGAAATTGACCTCACAGGCAGGATGGAAATAGACACTACACAGAGAGGCATCCTGGGAAATGACCACACAGGCATGATGGAAATAGACACTGCATAGAAAGGCATCCTGGGAAATGACCTCATAGGCATGATGGAAACAGACACTAAACAGAACGGCATCCTGAGAAATGACCTCACAGGCATGATGGAAATAGACATTACACAGAACGACATCCTGGGAAATGACTTCACAGGCATGATGGAAGTAGACACTGCACAGAACGGCATCCTGGGAAATGACCTCAGAGGCATGTTGGAAATAGACATTACACAGAACGACATCCTGGGAAATGACTTCACAGGCACGATGGAAGTAGACACTGCACAGAATCGCATCCTGGGAAATGTAGTTTTTAATAGAGAGACACTACAGAGAAAGTCATCCTGGTAAATGTAGTCTTTAATAGAGAGACACTACACAGAGAGGCATCCTGGGAAATGACCTCACAGGCATGATGGAAATAGACTGACACTACACAGAACGGCATCCAGGGAAATGACCTCACAGGCATGATGGAAATAGACATAACACAGAAGGAGATCCTTGGAAATGACTTCACAGGCATGATGGAAGTAGACACTGCACAGAACGGCATCCTGGGAAATGACCTCAGAGGCATGATGGAAATAGACAATGGACAGAATCGCATCCTGGGAAATGTCGTTTTTCATAGAGACACTACTTAGAAAGGCATCCTGGGAAATGTAGTTTTTAATAGAGAGACACTACAGAGAAAGGCATCCTGGTAAATGTAGTCTTTAATAGAGAGACACTACACAGAGAGGCATCCTGGGAAATGACCTCACAGGCATGATGGAAATGGACAGACACTGAACACAACGGCATCCTGGGAAATGACCTCAGAGGCATGGTGGAAATAGACACTGCACAGAACAGCATCCTGGGAAATGACCTCACAGGCATGATGGAAATAGACACTGCACAGAACGGCATCGTGGGAAATGACCTCACAGGCATGATGGAAATAGACACTGCACAGAACGTCATCCTGGGAAATGACCTCACAGGCATGATGGAAATAGACACTGCACAGAGAGGCATCCTGGAAACTGACCTCACAGGCATGATGGAAATAGACACTGCACAGAGAGGCATCCTGCGAAATGACTTCACAGGCATGATGGAATTAGACACTGCACAGAACGGCCTCCTGGGAAATGACCTCACAACATAATGGAAATAGACACTACACAGAACGGCATCCTGGGAAATGACCTCATAGGCATGATGGATATAGACACTGCACTGAGAGGCATCCAGGGAAATGACTACACAGACATGATGGAAACAGAAAGTGCAGAGAGACGTATCCTGTGAAATGACTTCACAGGCATGATGGAAATAGACACAGCACAGAACGGCATCCTGGGAAATGACTACACAGGCATGATGGAAACACACACTACACAGAACGGCATCCTGGGAATTGACCTCACAGGCATGATGGAAATAGAAATTACACAGAACGAAATCCTGGGAAATGACCTCACAGGCATGATGGAAATAGACACTGCACAGAGAGGCATCCTGTGAAATGACCTCACAGGCATGATTGAAATAGACACTACACAGAACGGCATCCTGGGAAATGACCTCACAGGCATGATGGAAATAGACACTGCACAGAGAGGCATCCTGTGAAATGACTTCACAGGCATGATGGAATTAGACACTGCACAGAACGGCCTCCTGGGAAATGACCTCACAGACATAATTGAAATAGACACTACACAGAACGGCATCCTGGGAAATGACATCATAGGCATGATGGAAAAAGACACTGCACTGAGAGTCATCCTGGGATGTGACTACACAGGCATGATGGAAACAGACAGTGCAGAGAGAGGTATCCTGTGAAATGACTTCACAGGCATGATGGAAATAGACACTGCACAGAACGGCATCCTGGGAAATGACTACACGGGCATGATGGAAACAGACACTGCACAGAGAGGCATCCTGGGAAATGACCTCACAGTCATGATGGAAACAGACACTGCACAGAACGGCATCAAGGGAAATAAACTCTCAGGCATGATGGAAGTAGACACTGCAAAGAACGGCATCCTGGGAAATGTAGTTTTTAATAGAGACGCTACAGAAAAAGGCATCCTGGGAAATGACATTTGAATAGAGAGACACTACAGAGAAAGGCATCCTGGGAAATGTAGTCTTTAATAGAGAGACACTACACAGAGAGGCATCCTGGGAAATGACCTCACAGGCATGATGGAAATAGACACTGCAAAGAGAAGCATCCTGGGAAATGACCTCACAGGCATGATGGAAATAGACACTGCACAGAGAGGCATCCTGTGAAATGACTTCACAGGCATGATGGAATTAGACACTGCACAGAACGGGCTCCTGGGAAATGACCTCACAGACATAATGGAAATAGACACTACACAGAACCGGATCCTGGGAAATGACTACACAGGCATGATGGAAATAGACACTGCACAGAGAAGCATCCTGGGAAATAAGCTAACAGGCATAATGGAAATAGACAGAACTACACTGAACGGCATCTGGAAATTGACCTCACAGGCAGGATGGAAATAGACACTACACAGAGAGGCATCCTGGGAAATGACCACACAGGCATGATGGAAATAGACACTGCATAGAAAGGCATCCTGGGAAATGACCTCATAGGCATGATGGAAACAGACACTAAACAGAACGGCATCCTGAGAAATGACCTCACAGGCATGATGGAAATAGACATTACACAGAACGACATCCTGGGAAATGACTTCACAGGCATGATGGAAGTAGACACTGCACAGAACGGCATCCTGGGAAATGACCTCAGAGGCATGTTGGAAATAGACATTACACAGAACGACATCCTGGGAAATGACTTCACAGGCACGATGGAAGTAGACACTGCACAGAATCGCATCCTGGGAAATGTAGTTTTTAATAGAGAGACACTACAGAGAAAGTCATCCTGGTAAATGTAGTCTTTAATAGAGAGACACTACACAGAGAGGCATCCTGGGAAATGACCTCACAGGCATGATGGAAATAGACTGACACTACACAGAACGGCATCCAGGGAAATGACCTCACAGGCATGATGGAAATAGACATAACACAGAAGGAGATCCTTGGAAATGACTTCACAGGCATGATGGAAGTAGACACTGCACAGAACGGCATCCTGGGAAATGACCTCAGAGGCATGATGGAAATAGACAATGGACAGAATCGCATCCTGGGAAATGTCGTTTTTCATAGAGACACTACTTAGAAAGGCATCCTGGGAAATGTAGTTTTTAATAGAGAGACACTACAGAGAAAGGCATCCTGGTAAATGTAGTCTTTAATAGAGAGACACTACACAGAGAGGCATCCTGGGAAATGACCTCACAGGCATGATGGAAATGGACAGACACTGAACACAACGGCATCCTGGGAAATGACCTCAGAGGCATGGTGGAAATAGACACTGCACAGAACAGCATCCTGGGAAATGACCTCACAGGCATGATGGAAATAGACACTGCACAGAACGGCATCGTGGGAAATGACCTCACAGGCATGATGGAAATAGACACTGCACAGAACGTCATCCTGGGAAATGACCTCACAGGCATGATGGAAATAGACACTGCACAGAGAGGCATCCTGGGAACTGACCTCACAGGCATGATGGAAATAGACACTGCACAGAGAGGCATCCTGTGAAATGACTTCACAGGCATGATGGAATTAGACACTGCAAAGAACGGCCTCCTGGGAAATGACCTCACAACATAATGGAAATAGACACTACACAGAACGGCATCCTGGGAAATGACCTCATAGGCATGATGGATATAGACACTGCACTGAGAGGCATCCAGGGAAATGACTACACAGACATGATGGAAACAGAAAGTGCAGAGAGAGGTATCCTGTGAAATGACTTCACAGGCATGATGGAAATAGACACAGCACAGAACGGCATCCTGGGAAATGACTACACAGGCATGATGGAAACACACACTACACAGAACGGCATCCTGGGAATTGACCTCACAGGCATGATGGAAATAGAAATTACACAGAACGAAATCCTGGGAAATGACCTCACAGGCATGATGGAAATAGACACTGCACAGAGAGGCATCCTGTGAAATGACCTCACAGGCATGATTGAAATAGACACTACACAGAACGGCATCCTGGGAAATGACCTCACAGGCATGATGGAAATAGACACTGCACAGAGAGGCATCCTGTGAAATGACTTCACAGGCATGATGGAATTAGACACTGCACAGAACGGCCTCCTGGGAAATGACCTCACAGACATAATGGAAATAGACACTACACAGAACGGCATCCTGGGAAATGACATCATAGGCATGATGGAAAAAGACACTGCACTGAGAGTCATCCTGGGATATGACTACACAGGCATGATGGAAACAGACAGTGCAGAGAGAGGTATCCTGTGAAATGACTTCACAGGCATGATGGAAATAGACACTGCACAGAACGGCATCCTGGGAAATGACTACACAGGCATGATGGAAACAGACACTGCACAGAGAGGCATCCTGGGAAATGACCTCACAGTCATGATGGAAACAGACACTGCACAGAATGGCATCAAGGGAAATAAACTCTCAGGCATGATGGAAGTAGACACTGCAAAGAACGGCATCCTGGGAAATGTAGTTTTTAATAGAGACACTACAGAAAAAGGCATCCTGGGAAATGACATTTGAATAGAGAGACACTACAGAGAAAGGCATCCTGGGAAATGTAGTCTTTAATAGAGAGACACTACACAGAGAGGCATCCTGGGAAATGACCTCACAGGCATGATGGAAACAGACACTGCACAGAACGGCATCCTTGTGAATGACCTAACAGGCATGATGGAAATAGACTCTGCAAAGTACGGCATCCTGGGAAATGACCTTACAGGCATGATGGAAATAGACACTGCACAGAGAGGCATCCTGGGAAATGACTACACAGCCAGGATGGAAATAGACACGGTACAGAGAGGCATCCTTTGAAATGACTTCACAGGCATGATGGAAATAGACAATCCACAGAACGGCATCCAGGGAAATGACCTCTCAGGCATGATGGAAGTAGACACTGCACCGAACAGCATCCTGGGAAATGTAGTTTTTAATAGAGAGACACTACAGAGAAAGGCATCCTGGGAAATGACTTTTTAATAGAGAGACACTACAGAGAAAGGCATACTGGGAAATGTAGTCTTTAATAGAGAGACCCTACACATAGAGACATCCTGGGAAATGACCTCATAGGCATGATGGAAATAGACAGACACTACACAGAATGGCATCCTAGGAAATTACCTCACAGGTGGGATGGAATTAGACACTGCACAGAGAGGCATCCTGGGACATGACCTCACAGGCATGATGGAAATAGACACTACACAGAGAGGAATCCTCTGAAATGACTTCACAGGCAAGATGGAATTAGACACTGCACAGAACGGCCTCCTGGGAAAAGACCTCACAGACATAATGGAAATAGACACTACACAGAACGGCATCCTGGGAAATGACCTCATAGGCATGATGGATATAGACACTGCACTGAGAGGCATCCAGGGAAATCACTACACAGGCATGATGGAAACAGACAGTGCAGAGAGAGGTATCCTGTGAAATGACTTCACAGGCATGATGGAAATAGACACTGCATAGAAAGGCATCCTGGGAAATGACCTCATAGGCATGATGGAAACAGACACTAAACAGAACGGCATCCTGAGAAATGACCTCACAGGCATGATGGAAATAGACATTACACAGAACGACATCCTGGGAAATGACTTCACAGGCATGATGGAAGTAGACACTGCACAGAACGGCATCCTGGGAAATGACCTCAGAGGCATGTTGGAAATAGACATTACACAGAACGACATCCTGGGAAATGACTTCACAGGCACGATGGAAGTAGACACTGCACAGAATCGCATCCTGGGAAATGTAGTTTTTAATAGAGAGACACTACAGAGAAAGTCATCCTGGTAAATGTAGTCTTTAATAGAGAGACACTACACAGAGAGGCATCCTGGGAAATGACCTCACAGGCATGATGGAAATAGACTGACACTACACAGAACGGCATCCAGGGAAATGACCTCACAGGCATGATGGAAATAGACATAACACAGAAGGAGATCCTTGGAAATGACTTCACAGGCATGATGGAAGTAGACACTGCACAGAACGGCATCCTGGGAAATGACCTCAGAGGCATGATGGAAATAGACAATGGACAGAATCGCATCCTGGGAAATGTCGTTTTTCATAGAGACACTACTTAGAAAGGCATCCTGGGAAATGTAGTTTTTAATAGAGAGACACTACAGAGAAAGGCATCCTGGTAAATGTAGTCTTTAATAGAGAGACACTACACAGAGAGGCATCCTGGGAAATGACCTCACAGGCATGATGGAAATGGACAGACACTGAACACAACGGCATCCTGGGAAATGACCTCAGAGGCATGGTGGAAATAGACACTGCACAGAACAGCATCCTGGGAAATGACCTCACAGGCATGATGGAAATAGACACTGCACAGAACGGCATCGTGGGAAATGACCTCACAGGCATGATGGAAATAGACACTGCACAGAACGTCATCCTGGGAAATGACCTCACAGGCATGATGGAAATAGACACTGCACAGAGAGGCATCCTGGGAACTGACCTCACAGGCATGATGGAAATAGACACTGCACAGAGAGGCATCCTGTGAAATGACTTCACAGGCATGATGGAATTAGACACTGCAAAGAACGGCCTCCTGGGAAATGACCTCACAACATAATGGAAATAGACACTACACAGAACGGCATCCTGGGAAATGACCTCATAGGCATGATGGATATAGACACTGCACTGAGAGGCATCCAGGGAAATGACTACACAGACATGATGGAAACAGAAAGTGCAGAGAGAGGTATCCTGTGAAATGACTTCACAGGCATGATGGAAATAGACACAGCACAGAACGGCATCCTGGGAAATGACTACACAGGCATGATGGAAACACACACTACACAGAACGGCATCCTGGGAATTGACCTCACAGGCATGATGGAAATAGAAATTACACAGAACGAAATCCTGGGAAATGACCTCACAGGCATGATGGAAATAGACACTGCACAGAGAGGCATCCTGTGAAATGACCTCACAGGCATGATTGAAATAGACACTACACAGAACGGCATCCTGGGAAATGACCTCACAGGCATGATGGAAATAGACACTGCACAGAGAGGCATCCTGTGAAATGACTTCACAGGCATGATGGAATTAGACACTGCACAGAACGGCCTCCTGGGAAATGACCTCACAGACATAATGGAAATAGACACTACACAGAACGGCATCCTGGGAAATGACATCATAGGCATGATGGAAAAAGACACTGCACTGAGAGTCATCCTGGGATATGACTACACAGGCATGATGGAAACAGACAGTGCAGAGAGAGGTATCCTGTGAAATGACTTCACAGGCATGATGGAAATAGACACTGCACAGAACGGCATCCTGGGAAATGACTACACAGGCATGATGGAAACAGACACTGCACAGAGAGGCATCCTGGGAAATGACCTCACAGTCATGATGGAAACAGACACTGCACAGAATGGCATCAAGGGAAATAAACTCTCAGGCATGATGGAAGTAGACACTGCAAAGAACGGCATCCTGGGAAATGTAGTTTTTAATAGAGACACTACAGAAAAAGGCATCCTGGGAAATGACATTTGAATAGAGAGACACTACAGAGAAAGGCATCCTGGGAAATGTAGTCTTTAATAGAGAGACACTACACAGAGAGGCATCCTGGGAAATGACCTCACAGGCATGATGGAAACAGACACTGCACAGAACGGCATCCTGGTGAATGACCTAACAGGCATGATGGAAATAGACTCTGCAAAGTACGGCATCCTGGGAAATGACCTTACAGGCATGATGGAAATAGACACTGCACAGAGAGGCATCCTGGGAAATGACTACACAGCCAGGATGGAAATAGACACGGTACAGAGAGGCATCCTTTGAAATGACTTCACAGGCATGATGGAAATAGACAATCCACAGAACGGCATCCAGGGAAATGACCTCTCAGGCATGATGGAAGTAGACACTGCACCGAACAGCATCCTGGGAAATGTAGTTTTTAATAGAGAGACACTACAGAGAAAGGCATCCTGGGAAATGACTTTTTAATAGAGAGACACTACAGAGAAAGGCATACTGGGAAATGTAGTCTTTAATAGAGAGACCCTACACATAGAGACATCCTGGGAAATGACCTCATAGGCATGATGGAAATAGACAGACACTACACAGAATGGCATCCTAGGAAATTACCTCACAGGTGGGATGGAAATAGACACTGCACAGAGAGGCATCCTGGGACATGACCTCACAGGCATGATGGAAATAGACACTACACAGAGAGGAATCCTCTGAAATGACTTCACAGGCAAGATGGAATTAGACACTGCACAGAACGGCCTCCTGGGAAAAGACCTCACAGACATAATGGAAATAGACACTACACAGAACGGCATCCTGGGAAATGACCTCATAGGCATGATGGATATAGACACTGCACTGAGAGGCATCCAGGGAAATCACTACACAGGCATGATGGAAACAGACAGTGCAGAGAGAGGTATCCTGTGAAATGACTTCACAGGCATGATGGAAATAGACACTACACAGAGCGGCATCCTGGAAAATGACTACACAGGCATGATGGAAACAGACACTACACAGAACGGCATCATGGGAATTGACCTCACAGGCATGATGGAAATAGACATTACACAGAACGAAATCCTGGGAAATGACCTCACAGGCATGATGGAAATAGACACTGCACAGAGAGGCATCCTGTGAAATGACCTCACAGGCATGATGGAAATAGACACTACACAGAACGGCATCCTGGGAAATGACCTCACATGCATGATGGGAATAGACACTGCACAGAGAGGCATCCTGTGAAATGACTTCACAGGCATGATGGAATTAGACACTGCACAGAACGGCCTCCATGGAAATGACCTCACAGACATAATGGAAATAGACACTACACAGAACGGCATCCTGGGAAATGACATTATAGGCATGATGGACATAGACACTGCACTGAGAGTCATCCTGGGATATGACTACACAGGCATGATGGAAGCAGACAGTGCAGAGAGAGGTATCCTGTGAAATGACTTCACAGGCATGATGGAAATAGACACTGCACAGAACGGCATCCTGGAAAATGACTACACAGCCAGGATGGAAATAGACACGGTACAGAGAGGCATCCTTTGAAATGACCTCACAGGCATGATGGAAATAGACACTCCACAGAACGGCATCCAGGGATATGACCTCTCAGGCATGATGGAAGTAGACACTGCACCGAACGGCATCCTGGGAAATGTAGTTTTTAATAGAGACACTACAGAGAAAGGCATCCTGGGAAATGACTTTTTAATAGAGAGACACTACACAGAAAGGCATACTGGGAAATGTAGTCTTTAATAGAGAGACCCTACACATAGAGACATCCTGGGAAATGACCTCAGAGGCATGATGGAAATAGACAGACACTACACAGAATGGCATCCTAGGAAATGACCTCACAGGCGTGATGGAAATAGACACTGCACAGAGAGGCATCCTGGGACATGACCTCACAGGCATGATGGAAATAGGCACTGCACAGAACGGCATCCTGGGAAATGACCTCACAGGCATGATGGAAATAGACACTGCACAGAGAATCATCCTGGGAAATGACCTCACAGGCATGATGGAAATAGACATAACTACACAGAACGGCATCCGGGAAAATGACCTCACAGGCATGATGGAAATAGACATTGCACAGAGAGGCATCCTGGGAAATGACCTCACAGGCATGATGGAAATAGACACTGCATAGAACGGCATCCTGGGAAATGACCTCACAGGCATGATGGAAACAGAAACTACACAGAACGGCATCCTGGGAAATGACCTCACAGGCATGATGGAAACAGAGACTACACATAACGGCATCCTGGGAAATGACTTCACAGGCATGATGGAAATAGACACTACACAGAACGGCATCCTGGGAAATGACCTCACAGACATGATGGAAATAGACACTGCACAGAGAGGCATCCTGGGATATGACCTCACAGGCATGATGGAAATAGACACTACACAGAACGGCATCCTGGAAAATGACCTTACAGGCATGATGGAGTGAGACACTGCACAGAGCGGCATCCTGCTAAATGAACTCAGAGGCATGATGGAAATAGACACTGCACAGAATGGCATCCTGGGAAATGTCGTTTTTAATAGAGACACTACAGAGAAAGGCATCCTGGGAAATGCAGTTTTTAATAGAGAGACACTACAGAGAAAGGCATCCTGGTAAATGTAGTCTTTAATACAAAGACAATACACAGAGAAACATCCTGGGAAATGACCTCACAGGCATGATGGAAATAGACAATGCACAGAACGGCATACTGGGAAATGACCTCACAGGCATGATGGAAATAGACACTGCACAGAGCGGCATCCTGGGAAATGACCTCACAGGCATGATGGAAATAGACCCTGCATAGAATGGCATCCTTGGAAATGACCTCACAGGCATAATGGAAACAGACTCTGCACAGAACGCAATCCAGGGAAATGACCTCACAGGCATGAAGGAAATAGACTCTACACAGAACGGCAACCAGGGACATGACGTCTAAGACATGAGGGAAATAGACATTGCACAGAACGGCATCCTGGGAAATGTCGTTTTTAATAGAGACACTACAGAGAAAGGCATACTGGGAAATGTAGTCTTTAATAGAGAGACACTACACAGAGAGACATCCTGAGAAATGACCTCACAGGCATGATGGAAATAGACACTGCACAGAGAGGTATCCTGGGAAATGACCTCACAGGCATGATGGAAATAGACACTGCACAGAACGGCATCCTGGGAAATGACATCATAGGCATGATGGAAATGGACACTGCACTGAGAGTCATCCTGGGATATGACTACACAGGCATGATGGAAACAGACAGTGCAGAGAGAGGTATCCTGTGAAATGACTTCACAGGCATGATGGAAATAGACACTGCACAGAACGGCATCCTGGGAAATGACTACACAGGCATGATGGAAACAGACACTGCACAGGGAGGCATCCTGTGAAATGACCTCACAGGCATGATGGAAATAGACACTGCACAAAACAGCATCAAGGGAAATAAACTCTCAGGCATGATGGAAGTAGACACTGCACAGAGAGGCATCCTGTGAAATGACCTCACAGGCATGATGGAAATAGACACTGCACAGAACGCCATCCTGGGAAATGACTATACAGGCATGATGGAAACAGACACTACACAGAACGGCATCCTGGGAATTGACCTCACAGGCATGATGGAAATAGACATTACACAGAACGAAATCCTGGGAAATGACCTCACAGGCATGATGGAAATAGACACTGCACAGAGAGGCATCCTGGGAAATGACCTCACAGGCATGATGGAAATAGACACTGCACAGAGAGGCATCCTGTGAAATGACTTCACAGGCATGATGGAATTAGACACTGCACAGAACGGCCTCCTGGGAAATGACCTCACAGACATAATGGAAATAGACACTACACAGAACGGCATCCTGGGAAATGACATCATAGGCATGATGGAAATAGACACTGCACTGAGAGTCATCCTGGGATATGACTACACAGGCATGATGTAAACAGACAGTGCAGAGAGAGGTATCCTGTGAAATGACTTCACAGGCATGATGGAAATAGACACTGCACAGAACGGCATCCTGGGAAATGACTACACAGGCATGATGGAAACAGACACTGCACAGAGAGGCATCCTGTGAAATGACCTCACAGGCATGATGGAAATAGACACTGCACAGAACGGCATCAAGGGAAATAAACTCTCAGGCATGATGGAAGTAGACACTGCAAAGAACGGCATCGTGGGAAATGTAGTTTTTAATAGAGACACTACAGAAAAAGGCATCCTGGGAAATGACATTTGAATAGAGAGACACTACAGAGAAAGGCATCCTGGGAAATGTAGTCTTTAATAGAGAGACACTACACAGAGAGGCATGCTGGGAAATGACCTCACAGGCATGATGGAAACAGACACTGCATAGAACGGCATCCTGGTGAATGACCTAACAGGCATGATGGAAATAGACACTGCAAAGTACGGCATCCTGGGAAATGACCTTACAGGCATGATGGAAATAGACACTGCACAGAGAGGCATCCTGGGAAATGACCACACAGGCAGGATGGAAATAGACACTGCACAGAACGGCATCCTGGTGAAAGACCTCACAGGCATGATGGAAATAGACACTGCAAAATACGGCATCCTGGGAAATGACCTTACAGGCATGATGGAAATAGACACTGCACAGAATGGCATCCTGGGAAATGACCTCACAGGCATGATGGACATAGACAAGGCACAGAGAGGCATCCTGGGAAATGACCTCACAGGCATGATGGAAATAGACACTGCACAGAACGGCATCGTGGGAAATGACCTCACAGGCATGATGGAAATAGAATGACACTACACAGAACGGCATCCTGGGATATGACCTCACAGGCATGATGGAAACAGACACTGCACAGAACGGCATTCTGGTGAAAGACCTCACAGGCATGATGGAAATAGACACTGCAAAGTATGGCATCCTGGGAAATGACCTTACAGGCATGATGGAAATAGACACTGCACAGAATGGCATCCTGGGAAATGACCTCACAGGCATGATGGACATAGACAAGGCACAGAGAGGCATCCTGGGAAATGACCTCACAGGCATGATGGAAATAGACACTGCACAGAGAGGCATCCTGTGAAATGACTTCACAGGCATGATTGAATTAGACACTGCACAGAACGACATCCTGGGAAATGTCCTCACAGACATGATGGAAATAGACACTACACAGAACGGCATCCTGGAAAATGACGTCATAGGCATGATGGAAATAGACACTGCACAGAGAGGCATCCTGGGATATGACTACACAGGCATGATGGAAACAGACAGTGCAGAGAGAGGTATCCTGTGAAATGACTTCACAGGCATGATGGAAATAGACACTGCACAGAACGGCATCCTGGGAAATGACTACACAGGCATGATGGAAACAGACACTGCACAGGGAGGCATCCTGTGAAATGACCTCACAGGCATGATGGAAATAGACACTGCACAAAACAGCATCAAGGGAAATAAACTCTCAGGCATGATGGAAGTAGACACTGCACAGAGAGGCATCCAGTGGAATGACCTCACAGGCATGATGGAAATAGACACTGCACAGAACGCCATCCTGGGAAATGACTATACAGGCATGATGGAAACAGACACTACACAGAACGGCATCCTGGGAATTGACCTCACAGGCATGATGGAAATAGACATTACACAGAACGAAATCCTGGGAAATGACCTCACAGGCATGATGGAAATAGACACTGCACAGAGAGGCATCCTGGGAAATGACCTCACAGGCATGATGGAAATAGACACTGCACAGAGAGGCATCCTGTGAAATGACTTCACAGGCATGATGGAATTAGACACTGCACAGAACGGCCTCCTGGGAAATGACCTCACAGACATAATGGAAATAGATACTACACAGAACGGCATCCTGGGAAATGACATCATAGGCATGATGGAAATAGACACTGCACTGAGAGTCATCCTGGGATATGACTACACAGGCATGATGTAAACAGACAGTGCAGAGAGAGGTATCCTGTGAAATGACTTCACAGGCATGATGGAAATAGACACTGCACAGAACGGCATCCTGGGAAATGACTACACAGGCATGATGGAAACAGACACTGCACAGAGAGGCATCCTGTGAAATGACCTCACAGGCATGATGGAAATAGACACTGCACAGAACGGCATCAAGGGAAATAAACTCTCAGGCATGATGGAAGTAGACACTGCAAAGAACGGCATCGTGGGAAATGTAGTTTTTAATAGAGACACTACAGAAAAAGGCATCCTGGGAAATGACATTTGAATAGAGAGACACTACAGAGAAAGGCATCCTGGGAAATGTAGTCTTTAATAGAGAGACACTACACAGAGAGGCATCCTGGGAAATGACCTCACAGGCATGATGGAAACAGACACTGCATAGAACGGCATCCTGGTGAATGACCTAACAGGCATGATGGAAATAGACACTGCAAAGTACGGCATCCTGGGAAATGACCTTACAGGCATGATGGAAATAGACACTGCACAGAGAGGCATCCTGGGAAATGACCACACAGGCAGGATGGAAATAGACACTGCACAGAACGGCATCCTGGTGAAAGACCTCACAGGCATGATGGAAATAGACACTGCAAAATACGGCATCCTGGGAAATGACCTTACAGGCATGATGGAAATAGACACTGCACAGAATGGCATCCTGGGAAATGACCTCACAGGCATGATGGACATAGACAAGGCACAGAGAGGCATCCTGGGAAATGACCTCACAGGCATGATGGAAATAGACACTGCACAGAACGGCATCGTGGGAAATGACCTCACAGGCATGATTGAATTAGACACTGCACAGAACGACATCCTGGGAAATGTCCTCACAGACATGATGGAAATAGACACTACACAGAACGGCATCCTGGAAAATGACCTCATAGGCATGATGGAAATAGACACTGCACAGAGAGGCATCCTGGGAAATGACCTCACAGGCATAATGGAAACAGACACTGCACAGAACGCAATCCAGGGAAATGACCTCACAGGCATGAAGGAAATAGACTCTACACAGAACGGCAACCAGGGACATGACGTCTAAGACATGAGGGAAATAGACACTGCACAGAACGGCATCCTGGGAAATGTCGTTTTTAATAGAGACACTACAGAGAAAGGCATACTGGGAAATGTAGTCTTTAATAGAGAGACACTACACAGAGAGACATCCTGAGAAATGACCTCACAGGCATGATGGAAATAGACACTGCACAGAGAGGTATCCTGGGAAATGACCTCACAGGCATGATGGAAATAGACACTGCACAGAACGGCATCCTGGGAAATGACATCATAGGCATGATGGAAATGGACACTGCACTGAGAGTCATCCTGGGATATGACTACACAGGCATGATGGAAACAGACAGTGCAGAGAGAGGAATCCTGTGAAATGACTTCACAGGCATGATGGAAATAGACACTGCACAGAGAGGCATCCTGTGAAATGACTTCACAGGCATGATGGAAATAGACACTGCACAGAACGGCATCCTGGGAAATGACTACACAGGCATGATGGAAACAGACACTGCACAGGGAGGCATCCTGTGAAATGACCTCACAGGCATGATGGAAATAGACACTGCACAAAACAGCATCAAGGGAAATAAACTCTCAGGCATGATGGAAGTAGACACTGCACAGAGAGGCATCCTGTGAAATGACCTCACAGGCATGATGGAAATAGACACTGCACAGAACGCCATCCTGGGAAATGACTATACAGGCATGATGGAAACAGACACTACACAGAACGGCATCCTGGGAATTGACCTCACAGGCATGATGGAAATAGACATTACACAGAACGAAATCCTGGGAAATGACCTCACAGGCATGATGGAAATAGACACTGCACAGAGAGGCATCCTGGGAAATGACCTCACAGGCATGATGGAAATAGACACTGCACAGAGAGGCATCCTGTGAAATGACTTCACAGGCATGATGGAATTAGACACTGCACAGAACGGCCTCCTGGGAAATGACCTCACAGACATAATGGAAATAGACACTACACAGAACGGCATCCTGGGAAATGACATCATAGGCATGATGGAAATAGACACTGCACTGAGAGTCATCCTGGGATATGACTACACAGGCATGATGTAAACAGAAAGTGCAGAGAGAGGTATCCTGTGAAATGACTTCACAGGCATGATGGAAATAGACACTGCACAGAACGGCATCCTGGGAAATGACTACACAGGCATGATGGAAACAGACACTGCACAGAGAGGCATCCTGTGAAATGACCTCACAGGCATGATGGAAATAGACACTGCACAGAACGGCATCAAGGGAAATAAACTCTCAGGCATGATGGAAGTAGACACTGCAAAGAACGGCATCGTGGGAAATGTAGTTTTTAATAGAGACACTACAGAAAAAGGCATCCTGGGAAATGACATTTGAATAGAGAGACACTACAGAGAAAGGCATCCTGGGAAATGTAGTCTTTAATAGAGAGACACTACACAGAGAGGCATCCTGGGAAATGACCTCACAGGCATGATGGAAACAGACACTGCATAGAACGGCATCCTGGTGAATGACCTAACAGGCATGATGGAAATAGACACTGCAAAGTACGGCATCCTGGGAAATGACCTTACAGGCATGATGGAAATAGACACTGCACAGAGAGGCATCCTGGGAAATGACCACACAGGCAGGATGGAAATAGACACTGCACAGAACGGCATCCTGGTGAAAGACCTCACAGGCATGATGGAAATAGACACTGCAAAATACGGCATCCTGGGAAATGACCTTACAGGCATGATGGAAATAGACACTGCACAGAATGGCATCCTGGGAAATGACCTCACAGGCATGATGGACATAGACAAGGCACAGAGAGGCATCCTGGGAAATGACCTCAAAGGCATGATGGAAATAGACACTGCACAGAACGGCATCGTGGGAAATGACCTCACAGGCATGATGGAAATAGAATGACACTACACAGAACGGCATCCTGGGATATGACCTCACAGGCATGATGGAAACAGACACTGCACAGAACGGCATTCTGGTGAAAGACCTCACAGGCATGATGGAAATAGACACTGCAAAGTACGGCATCCTGGGAAATGACCTTACAGGCATGATGGAAATAGACACTGCACAGAATGGCATCCTGGGAAATGACCTCACAGGCATGATGGAAATAGAATGACACTACACAGAACGGCATCCTGGGATATGACCTCACAGGCATGATGGAAACAGACACTGCACAGGACGGCATTCTGGTGAAAGACCTCACAGGCATGATGGAAATAGACACTGCAAAGTACGGCATCCTGGGAAATGACCTTACAGGCATGATGGAAATAGACACTGCACAGAATGGCATCCTGGGAAATGACCTCACAGGCATGATGGACATAGACAAGGCACAGAGAGGCATCCTGGGAAATGACCTCACAGGCATGATGGAAATAGACACTGCACAGAGAGGCATCCTGTGAAATGACTTCACAGGCATGATTGAATTAGACACTGCACAGAACGACATCCTGGGAAATGTCCTCACAGACATGATGGAAATAGACACTACACAGAACGGCATCCTGGAAAATGACCTCATAGGCATGATGGAAATAGACACTGCACAGAGAGGCATCCTGGGATATGACTACACAGGCATGATGGAAACAGACAGTGCAGAGAGAGGTATCCTGTGAAATGACTTCACAGGCATGATGGAAATAGACACTGCACAGAACGGCATCCTGGGAAATGACTACACAGGCATGATGGAAACAGACACTGCACAGGGAGGCATCCTGTGAAATGACCTCACAGGCATGATGGAAATAGACACTGCACAAAACAGCATCAAGGGAAATAAACTCTCAGGCATGATGGAAGTAGACACTGCACAGAGAGGCATCCTGTGAAATGACCTCACAGGCATGATGGAAATAGACACTGCACAGAACGCCATCCTGGGAAATGACTATACAGGCATGATGGAAACAGACACTACACAGAACGGCATCCTGGGAATTGACCTCACAGGCATGATGGAAATAGACATTACACAGAACGAAATCCTGGGAAATGACCTCACAGGCATGATGGAAATAGACACTGCACAGAGAGGCATCCTGGGAAATGACCTCACAGGCATGATGGAAATAGACACTGCACAGAGAGGCATCCTGTGAAATGACTTCACAGGCATGATGGAATTAGACACTGCAGAGAACGGCCTCCTGGGAAATGACCTCACAGACATAATGGAAATAGACACTACACAGAACGGCATCCTGGGAAATGACATCATAGGCATGATGGAAATAGACACTGCACTGAGAGTCATCCTGGGATATGACTACACAGGCATGATGTAAACAGACAGTGCAGAGAGAGGTACCCTGTGAAATGACTTCACAGGCATGATGGAAATAGACACTGCACAGAACGGCATCCTGGGAAATGACTACACAGGCATGATGGAAACAGACACTGCACAGAGAGGCATCCTGTGAAATGACCTCACAGGCATGATGGAAATAGACACTGCACAGAACGGCATCAAGGGAAATAAACTCTCAGGCATGATGGAAGTAGACACTGCAAAGAACGGCATCGTGGGAAATGTAGTTTTTAATAGAGACACTACAGAAAAAGGCATCCTGGGAAATGACATTTGAATAGAGAGACACTACAGAGAAAGGCATCCTGGGAAATGAAGTCTTTAATAGAGAGACACTACACAGAGAGGCATCCTGGGAAATGACCTCACAGGCATGATGGAAACAGACACTGCATAGAACGGCATCCTGGTGAATGACCTAACAGGCATGATGGAAATAGACACTGCAAAGTACGGCATCCTGGGAAATGACCTTACAGGCATGATGGAAATAGACACTGCACAGAGAGGCATCCTGGGCAATGACCACACAGGCAGGATGGAAATAGACACTGCACAGAACGGCATCCTGGTGAAAGACCTCACAGGCATGATGGAAATAGACACTGCAAAATACGGCATCCTGGGAAATGACCTTACAGGCATGATGGAAATAGACACTGCACAGAATGGCATCCTGGGAAATGACCTCACAGGCATGATGGAAATAGACACTGCACAGAACGGCATCGTGGGAAATGACCTCACAGGCATGATGGAAATAGAATGACACTACACAGAACGGCATCCTGGGATATGACCTCACAGGCATGATGGAAACAGACACTGCACAGAACGGCATTCTGGTGAAAGACCTCACAGGCATGATGGAAATAGACACTGCAAAGTACGGCATCCTGGGAAATGACCTTAAAGGCATGATGGAAATAGACACTGCACAGAATGGCATCCTGGGAAATGACCTCACAGGCATGATGGACATAGACAAGGCACAAAGAGGCATCCTGGGAAATGACCTCACAGGCATGATGGAAATAGACACTGCACAGAGAGGCATCCTGTGAAATGACTTCACAGGCATGATTGAATTAGACACTGCACAGAACGACATCCTGGGAAACGTCCTAACAGACATGATGGAAATAGACACTACACAGAACGGCATCCTGGAAAATGACCTCATAGGCATGATGGAAATAGACACTGCACAGAGAGGCATCCTGGGAAATGACCTCACAGGCATAATGGAAACAGACACTGCACAGATCGCAATCCAGGGAAATGACCTCACAGGCATGAAGGAAATAGACTCTACACAGAACGGCAACCAGGGACATGACGTCTAAGACATGAGGGAAATAGACACTGCACAGAACGGCATCCTGGGAAATGTCGTTTTTAATAGAGACACTACAGAGAAAGGCATACTGGGAAATGTAGTCTTTAATAGAGAGACACTACACAGAGAGACATCCTGAGAAATGACCTCACAGGCATGATGGAAATAGACACTGCACAGAGAGGCATCCTGGGAAATGACCTCACAGGCATGATGGAAATAGACACTGCACAGAACGGCATCCTGGGAAATGACATCATAGGCATGATGGAAATGGACACTGCACTGAGAGTCATCCTGGGATATGACTACACAGGCATGATGGAAACAGACAGTGCAGAGAGAGGTATCCTGTGAAATGACCTCACAGGCATGATGGAAATAGACACTGCACAAAACAGCATCAAGGGAAATAAACTCTCAGGCATGATGGAAGTAGACACTGCACAGAGAGGCATCCTGTGAAATGACCTCACAGGCATGATGGAAATAGACACTGCACAGAACGCCATCCTGGGAAATGACTATACAGGCATGATGGAAACAGACACTACACAGAACGGCATCCTGGGAATTGACCTCACAGGCATGATGGAAATAGACACTGCACGGAATGGCATCCTGGGAAATGACCTCACAGGCATGATGGAAACAGACACTGCATAGAACGGCATCCTGGTGAATGACCTAACAGGCATGATGGAAATAGACACTGCAAAGTACGGCATCCTGGGAAATGACCTTACAGGCATGATGGAAATAGACACTGCACAGAGAGGCATCCTGGGAAATGACCACACAGGCAGGATGGAAATAGACACTGCACAGAACGGCATCCTGGTGAAAGACCTCACAGGCATGATGGAAATAGACACTGCAAAATACGGCATCCTGGGAAATGACCTTACAGGCATGATGGAAATAGACACTGCACAGAATGGCATCCTGGGAAATGACCTCACAGGCATGATGGACATAGACAAGGCACAGAGAGGCATCCTGGGAAATGACCTCACAGGCATGATGGAAATAGACACTGCACAGAATGGCATCCTGGGAAATGACCTCACAGGCATGATGGAAATAGAATGACACTACACAGAACGGCATCCTGGGATATGACCTCACAGGCATGATGGAAACAGACACTGCACAGAACGGCATTCTGGTGAAAGACCTCACAGGCATGATGGAAATAGACACTGCAAAGTACGGCATCCTGGGAAATGACCTTACAGGCATGATGGAAATAGACACTGCACAGAATGGCATCCTGGGAAATGACCTCACAGGCATGATGGACATAGACAAGGCACAGAGAGGCATCCTGGGAAATGACCTCACAGGCATGATGGAAATAGACACTGCACAGAGAGGCATCCTGTGAAATGACTTCACAGGCATGATTGAATTAGACACTGCACAGAACGACATCCTGGGAAATGTCCTCACAGACATGATGGAAATAGACACTACACAGAACGGCATCCTGGAAAATGACCTCATAGGCATGATGGAAATAGACACTGCACAGAGAGGCATCCTGGGATATGACTACACAGGCATGATGGAAACAGACAGTGCAGAGAGAGGTATCCTGTGAAATGACTTCACAGGCATGATGGAAATAGACACTGCACAGAACGGCATCCTGGGAAATGACTACACAGGCATGATGGAAACAGACACTGCACAGGGAGGCATCCTGTGAAATGACCTCACAGGCATGATGGAAATAGACACTGCACAAAACAGCATCAAGGGAAATAAACTCTCAGGCATGATGGAAGTAGACACTGCACAGAGAGGCATCCTGTGAAATGACCTCACAGGCATGATGGAAATAGACACTGCACAGAACGCCATCCTGGGAAATGACTATACAGGCATGATGGAAACAGACACTACACAGAACGGCATCCTGGGAATTGACCTCACAGGCATGATGGAAATAGACATTACACAGAACGAAATCCTGGGAAATGACCTCACAGGCATGATGGAAATAGACACTGCACAGAGAGGCATCCTGTGAAATGACCTCACAGGCATGATGGAAATAGACACTGCACAGAGAGGCATCCTGTGAAATGACTTCACAGGCATGATGGAATTAGACACTGCACAGAGAGGCATCCTGTGAAATGACCTCACAGGCATGATGGAAATAGACACTGCACAGAACGGCATCAAGGGAAATAAACTCTCAGGCATGATGGAAGTAGACACTGCAAAGAACGGCATCGTGGGAAATGTAGTTTTTAATAGAGACACTACAGAAAAAGGCATCCTGGGAAATGACATTTGAATAGAGAGACACTACAGAGAAAGGCATCCTGGGAAATGTAGTCTTTAATAGAGAGACACTACACAGAGAGGCATCCTGGGAAATGACCTCACAGGCATGATGGAAACAGACACTGCATAGAACGGCATCCTGGTGAATGACCTAACAGGCATGATGGAAATAGACACTGCAAAGTACGGCATCCTGGGAAATGACCTTACAGGCATGATGGAAATAGACACTGCACAGAGAGGCATCCTGGGAAATGACCACACAGGCAGGATGGAAATAGACACTGCACAGAACGGCATCCTGGTGAAAGACCTCACAGGCATGATGGAAATAGACACTGCAAAATACGGCATCCTGGGAAATGACCTTACAGGCATGATGGAAATAGACACTGCACAGAATGGCATCCTGGGAAATGACCTCACAGGCATGATGGACATAGACAAGGCACAGAGAGGCATCCTGGGAAATGACCTCACAGGCATGATGGAAATAGACACTGCACAGAACGGCATCGTGGGAAATGACCTCACAGGCATGATGGAAATAGAATGACACTACACAGAACGGCATCCTGGGATATGACCTCACAGGCATGATGGAAACAGACACTGCACAGAACGGCATTCTGGTGAAAGACCTCACAGGCATGATGGAAATAGACACTGCAAAGTACGGCATCCTGGGAAATGACCTTAAAGGCATGATGGAAATAGACACTGCACAGAATGGCATCCTGGGAAATGACCTCACAGGCATGATGGACATAGACAAGGCACAAAGAGGCATCCTGGGAAATGACCTCACAGGCATGATGGAAATAGACACTGCACAGAGAGGCATCCTGTGAAATGACTTCACAGGCATGATTGAATTAGACACTGCACAGATCGCAATCCAGGGAAATGACCTCACAGGCATGAAGGAAATAGACTCTACACAGAACGGCAACCAGGGACATGACGTCTAAGACATGAGGGAAATAGACACTGCACAGAACGGCATCCTGGGAAATGTCATTTTTAATAGAGACACTACAGAGAAAGGCATACTGGGAAATGTAGTCTTTAATAGAGAGACACTACACAGAGAGACATCCTGAGAAATGACCTCACAGGCATGATGGAAATAGACACTGCACAGAGAGGCATCCTGGGAAATGACCTCACAGACATGATGGAAATAGACACTGCACAGAACGGCATCCTGGGAAATGACATCATAGGCATGATGGAAATGGACACTGCACTGAGAGTCATCCTGGGATATGACTACACAGGCATGATGGAAACAGACAGTGCAGAGAGAGGTATCCTGTGAAATGACTTCACAGGCATGATGGAAATAGACACTGCACAGAACGGCATCCTGGGAAATGACTACACAGGCATGATGGAAACAGACACTGCACAGGGAGGCATCCTGTGAAATGACCTCACAGGCATGATGGAAATAGACACTGCACAAAACAGCATCAAGGGAAATAAACTCTCAGGCATGATGGAAGTAGACACTGCACAGAGAGGCATCCTGTGAAATGACCTCACAGGCATGATGGAAATAGACACTGCACAGAACGCCATCCTGGGAAATGACTATACAGGCATGATGGAAACAGACACTACACAGAACGGCATCCTGGGAATTGACCTCACAGGCATGATGGAAATAGACATTACACAGAACGAAATCCTGGGAAATGACCTCACAGGCATGATGGAAATAGACACTGCACAGAGAGGCATCCTGGGAAATGACCTCACAGGCATGATGGAAATAGACACTGCACAGAGAGGCATCCTGTGAAATGACTTCACAGGCATGATGGAATTAGACACTGCACAGAACGGCCTCCTGGGAAATGACCTCACAGACATAATGGAAATAGACACTACACAGAACGGCATCCTGGGAAATGACATCATAGGCATGATGGAAATAGACACTGCACTGAGAGTCATCCTGGGATATGACTACACAGGCATGATGTAAACAGACAGTGCAGAGAGAGGTATCCTGTGAAATGACTTCACAGGCATGATGGAAATAGACACTGCACAGAACGGCATCCTGGGAAATGACTACACAGGCATGATGGAAACAGACACTGCACAGAGAGGCATCCTGTGAAATGACCTCACAGGCATGATGGAAATAGACACTGCACAGAAGGGCATCAAGGGAAATAAACTCTCAGGCATGATGGAAGTAGACACTGCAAAGAACGGCATCGTGGGAAATGTAGTTTTTAATAGAGACACTACAGAAAAAGGCATCCTGGGAAATGACATTTGAATAGAGAGACACTACAGAGAAAGGCATCCTGGGAAATGTAGTCTTTAATAGAGAGACACTACACAGAGAGGCATCCTGGGAAATGACCTCACAGGCATGATGGAAACAGACACTGCATAGAACGGCATCCTGGTGAATGACCTAACAGGCATGAATGAAATAGACACTGCAAAGTACGGCATCCTGGGAAATGACCTTACAGGCATGATGGAAATAGACACTGCACAGAGAGGCATCCTGGGAAATGACCACACAGGCAGGATGGAAATAGACACTGCACAGAACGGCATCCTGGTGAAAGACCTCACAGGCATGATGGAAATAGACACTGCAAAATACGGCATCCTGGGAAATGACCTTACAGGCATGATGGAAATAGACACTGCACAGAATGGCATCCTGGGAAATGACCTCACAGGCATGATGGACATAGACAAGGCACAGAGAGGCATCCTGGGAAATGACCTCACAGGCATGATGGAAATAGACACTGCACAGAACGGCATCGTGGGAAATGACCTCACAGGCATGATGGAAATAGAATGACACTACACAGAACGGCATCCTGGGATATGACCTCACAGGCATGATGGAAACAGACACTGCACAGAACGGCATTCTGGTGAAAGACCTCACAGGCATGATGGAAATAGACACTGCAAAGTACGGCATCCTGGGAAATGACCTTACAGGCATGATGGAAATAGACACTGCACAGAATGGCATCCTGGGAAATGACCTCACAGGCATGATGGACATAGACAAGGCACAGAGAGGCATCCTGGGAAATGACCTCACAGGCATGATGGAAATAGACACTGCACAGAGAGGCATCTTGTGAAATGACTTCACAGGCATGATTGAATTAGACACTGCACAGAACGACATCCTGGGAAATGTCCTCACAGACATGATGGAAATAGACACTACACAGAACGGCATCCTGGAAAATGACCTCATAGGCATGATGGAAATAGACACTGCACAGAGAGGCATCCTGGGAAATGACTACACAGGCAGGATGGAAATAGACACGGTACAGAGAGGCATCCTTTGAAATGACCTCACAGGCATGATGGAAATAGACACTCCACAGAACGGCATCCTGGGAAATGACCTCTCAGGCATGATGGAAGAAACACTGCACCAAACGGCATCCTGGGAAATGTAGTTTTTAATAGATACACTACAGAGAAAGGCATCCTGGGAAATGACATTTGAATAGAGAGACACTACAGAGAAAGGCATCCTGGGAAATGTAGTCTTTAATAGAGAGACACTACACAGAGAGGCATCCTGGGAAATGACCTCACAGGCATGATGGAAACAGACACTGCACAGAACGGCATCCTGGTGAATGACCTCACAGGCATGATGGAAATAGACACTGCACAGAGAGGCATCCTGGGAACTGACCTCACAAGCATGATGGAAATAGACACTGCACAGAGAGGCATCCTGTGAAATGTCTTCACAGGCATGATGGAATTAGACACTGCACAGAACGGCCTCCTGGGAAATGACCTCACAGACATAATGGAAATAGACACTACACAGAACGGCATCCTGGGAAATGACCTCATAGGCATGATGGATATAGACACTGCACTGAGAGGCATCCAGGGAAATGACTACACAGGCATGATGGAAACAGACAGTGCAGAGAGAGGTATCTTGTGAAATGACTTCACAGGCATGATGGAAAAAGACACTGCACAGAACGGCATCCTGTGAATTGACCTCACAGGCATGATGGAAAAAGACACTACACAGAACGGCATCCTGGGAAATGACCTCACAGGCATGATGGAAATAGACACTGCACAGAGAGGCATCCTGTGAAATGACTTCACAGGCATGATGGAATTAGACACTGCACAGAACGGCCTCCTGGGAAATGACCTCACAGACATAATGGAAATAGACACTACACAGAACGGCATCCTAGGAAATGACATCATAGGCATGATTGAAATAGACACTGCACTGAGAGTCATCCTGGGATGTGACTACACAGGCATGATGGAAACAGACAGTGCAGAGAGAGGTATCCTGTGAAATGACTTCACAGGCATGATGGAAATAGACACTGCACAGAACGGCATCCTGGGAAATGACTACACAGGCATGATGGAAACAGACACTGCACAGAGAGGCATCCTAAGAAATGACCTCACAGGCATGATGGAAATAGACACTGCACAGAACGGCATCAAGGGAAATAAACTCTCAGGCATGATGGAAGTAGACACTGCAAAGAACGGCATCCTGGGAAATGTAGTTTTTAATAGAGACACTACAGAAAAAGGCATCCTGGGAAATGACATTTGAATAGAGAGACACTACAGAGAAAGGCATCCTGGGAAATGTAGTCTTTAATAGAGAGACACTACACAGAGAGGCATCCTGGGAAATGACTACACAGGCAGGATGGAAATAGACACGGTACAGAGAGGCATCCTTTGAAATGACCTCACAGGCATGATGGAAATAGACACTCCACAGAACGGCATCCAGGGAAATGACCTCTCAGCCATGATGGAAGTAGACACTGCACCGAACGGCATCCTTGGAAATGTAGTTTTTAATGGAGACACTACAGAGAAAGGCATCCTGGGAAATGACTTTTTAATAGAGAGACACTACAGAGAAAGGCATACTGGGAAATGTAGTCTTTAATAGAGAGACCCTACACATAGAGACATCCTGGGAAATGACCTCAGAGGCATGATGGAAATAGACAGACACTACACAGAATGGCATCCTAGGAAATGACCGCACAGGCGTGATGGAAATAGACACTGCACAGAGAGGCATCCTGGGACATGACCTCACAGGCATGATGGAAATAGGCACTGCACAGAACGGCATCCTGGGAAATGACCTCACAGGCATGATGGAAATAGACACTGCACAGAGAATCATCCTGGGAAATGACCTCAAAGGCATGATGGAAATAGACATAACTACACAGAACGGCATCCTGGAAAATGACCTCACAGGCATGATGGAAATAGACATTGCACAGAGAGGCATCCTGGGAAATGACATCACAGGCATGATGGAAATAGACACTGCATAGGACGGCATCCTGGGAAATGACCTCACAGGCATGATGGAAACAGAAACTACACAGAACGGCATCCTGGGAAATGACCTCACAGGCATGATGGAAACAGAGACTACACATAACGGCATACTGGGAAATGACCTCACAGGCATGATGGAAATAGACACTACACAGAACGGCATCCTGGGAAATGACCTCACAGACATGATGGAAATAGACACTGCACAGAGAGGCATCCTGGGATATGACCTCACAGTCATGATGGAAATAGACATAACACAGAAGGAGATCCTTGTAAATGACTTCACAGGCATGATGGAAGTAGACACTGCACAGAACGGCATCCTGGGAAATGACCTCAGAGGCATCATGGAAATAGACACTGCACAGAATCGCATCCTCGGAAATGTCGTTTTTCATAGAGACACTACTTAGAAAGGCATCCTGGGAAATGTAGTTTTTAATAGAGAGACACTACAGAGAAAGGCATCCTGGTAAATGTAGTCTTTAATAGAGAGACACTACACAGAGAGGCATCCTGGGAAATGACCTCACAGGCATGATGGAAATAGACTGACACTACACAGAACAGCATCCTGGGAAATGACCTCACAGGCATGATGGAAATAGACACTGCACAGAACAGCATCCTGGGAAATGACCTCACAGGAATGATGGAAATAGACACTGCAAAGAACGGCATCGTGGAAAATGACCTCAAAGGCATGATGGAAATAGACACCGCACAGAACGTCATCCTGGGAAATGACCTCACAGGCCTGATGGAAATAGACACTTCATTGAATGGCATCCTGGGAAATGAGCTCACAGGCATGATGGAAATAGACACTGCACAGAGAGGCATCCTGTGAAATGACTTCACAGGCTTGATGGAATTAGACACTGCACAGAACGGCCTCCTGGGAAATGACAGCACAGACATAATGGAAATAGACACTACACAGAACGGCATCCTGGGAAATGACATAATAGGCATGATGGAAATAGACACTGCACAGAACGGCATCCTGGGAAATGACTACACAGGCATGATGGAAACAGACACTGCACAGAGAGGCATCCTGTGAAATGACCTCACAGGCATGATGGAAATAGACACTGCACAGAACGGCATTAAGAGAAATAAACTCTCAGGCATGATGGAAGTAGACACTGCAAAGAACGGCATCCTGGGAAATGTAGTTTTTAATAGAGACACTACAGAGAAAGGCATCCTGGGAAATGTAGTCTTTAATAGAGAGACACTACACAGAGAGGCATCCTGGGAAATGACCTCACAGGCATGATGGAAACAGACACTGCACAGAACGGCATCCTGGTGAATGACCTAACAGGCATGATGGAAATAGACACTGCAAAGTACGGCATCCTGGGAAATGACCTTACAGGCATGATGGAAATAGACACTGCACAGAGAGGCATCCTGGGAAATGACTACACAGGCAGGATGGAAATAGACACGGTACAGAGAGGCATCCTTTGAAATGACCTCACAGGCATGATGGAAATAGACACTCCACAGAACGGCATCCAGTGAAATGACCTCTCAGGGATGATGGAAGTAGACACTGCACCGAACGGCATCCTGGGACATGACCTCACAGGCATGATGGAAATAGGCCCTGCACAGATCGGCATCCTGGGAAATGACCTCACAGGCATGATGGAACTAGACACTGCACAGAGAATCATGCTGGGAAATGACCTCACAGGCATGATGGAAATAGACGTAACTACACAGAACGGCATCCTGGAAAATGACCTCACAGGCATGATGTTAATAGACATTGCACAGAGAGGCATCCTGGGAAAAGACCTCACCGGCATGATGGAAATAGACACTGCATAGAACGGCATCCTGGGAAATGACCTCTCAGGCATGATGGACACAGAAACTACACAGAACGGCATCCTGGGAAATGACCTCACAGGCATGATGGAAACAGAGACTACACATAACGGCATCCTGGGAAATGACCTCACAGGCATGATGGAAATAGACACTACACAGAAGGGCATCCTAGGAAATGACCTCACAGACATAATGGAAATAGACACTACACAGAACGGCATCCTGGGAAATGACATCATAGGCATGATGGAAATAGACACTGCACTGAGAGTCATCCTGGGATATGACTACACAGGCATGATGTAAACAGACAGTGCAGAGAGAGGTATCCTGTGAAATGACTTCACAGGCATGATGGAAATAGACACTGCACAGAACGGCATCCTGGGAAATGACTACACAGGCATGATGGAAACAGACACTGCACAGAGAGGCATCCTGTGAAATGACCTCACAGGCATGATGGAAATAGACACTGCACAGAACGGCATCAAGGGAAATAAAATCTCAGGCATGATGGAAGTAGACACTGCAAAGAACGGCATCCTGGGAAATGTAGTTTTAAATAGAGACACTACAGAAAAAGGCATCCTGGGAAATGACATTTGAATAGAGAGACACTACAGAGAAAGGCATCCTGGGAAATGTAGTCTTTAATAGAGAGACACTACACAGAGAGGCATCCTGGGAAATGACCTCACAGGCATGATGGAAACAGACACTGCACAGAACGGCATCCTGGTGAATGACCTAACAGGCATGATGGAAATAGACACTGCAAAGTACGGCCTCCTGGGAAATGACTTTACAGGCATCATGGAAATAGACACTGCACAGAGAGGCATCCTGGGAAATGACCACACAGGCAGGATGGAAATAGACACTCCACAGAACGGCATCCAGGGAAATGACCTCTCAGGCATGATGGAAGTAGACACTGCACCGAACGGCATCCTGGAAAATGTAGTTTTTAATAGATACACTACAGAGTAAGGCAACCTGGGAAATGACATTTTAATAGAGAGACACTACAGAGAAAGGCATACTGGGAAATGTAATCTTTAATAGAGAGACCCTACACATAGAGACATCCTGGGAAATGACCTCACAGGCATGATGGAAACAGAGACTACACATAACGGCATCCTGGGAAATGACTTCACAGGCATGATGGAATTAGACACTGCACAGAACGGCCTCCTGGGAAATGACCTCACAGGCATGATGGAAATAGACACTGCACAGAGAGGCATCCTGGGACATGACCTCACAGGCATGATGGAAATAGGCACTGCACAGAACGGCATCCTGGGAAATGACCTCACAGGCATGATGGAAATAGACACTGCACAGAGAATCATCCTGGGAAATGACCTCAAAGGCATGATGGAAATAGACATAACTACACAGAACGGCATCCTGGAAAATGACCTCACAGGCATGATGGAAATAGACATTGCACAGAGAGGCATCCTGGGAAATGACATCACAGGCATGATGGAAATAGACACTGCATAGGACGGCATCCTGGGAAATGACCTCACAGGCATGATGGAAACAGAAACTACACAGAACGGCATCCTGGGAAATGACCTCACAGGCATGATGGAAACAGAGACTACACATAACGGCATACTGGGAAATGACCTCACAGGCATGATGGAAATAGACACTACACAGAACGGCATCCTGGGAAATGACCTCACAGACATGATGGAAATAGACACTGCACAGAGAGGCATCCTGGGATATGACCTCACAGTCATGATGGAAATAGACATAACACAGAAGGAGATCCTTGGAAATGACTTCACAGGCATGATGGAAGTAGACACTGCACAGAACGGCATCCTGGGAAATGACCTCAGAGGCATCATGGAAATAGACACTGCACAGAATCGCATCCTCGGAAATGTCGTTTTTCATAGAGACACTACTTAGAAAGGCATCCTGGGAAATGTAGTTTTTAATAGAGAGACACTACAGAGAAAGGCATCCTGGTAAATGTAGTCTTTAATAGAGAGACACTACACAGAGAGGCATCCTGGGAAATGACCTCACAGGCATGATGGAAATAGACTGACACTACACAGAACGGCATCCTGGGAAATGACCTCACAGGCATGATGGAAATAGACACTGCACAGAACAGCATCCTGGGAAATGACCTCACAGGCCTGATGGAAATAGACACTGCATTGAATGGCATCCTGGGAAATGAGCTCACAGGCATGATGGAAATAGACACTGCACAGAGAGGCATCCTGTGAAATGACTTCACAGGCTTGATGGAATTAGACACTGCACAGAACGGCCTCCTGGGAAATGACAGCACAGACATAATGGAAATAGACACTACACAGAACGGCATCCTGGGAAATGACATAATAGGCATGATGGAAATAGACACTGCACAGAACGGCATCCTGGGAAATGACTACACAGGCATGATGGAAACAGACACTGCACAGAGAGGCATCCTGTGAAATGACCTCACAGGCATGATGGAAATAGACACTGCACAGAACGGCATTAAGAGAAATAAACTCTCAGGCATGATGGAAGTAGACACTGCAAAGAACGGCATCCTGGGAAATGTAGTTTTTAATAGAGACACTACAGAGAAAGGCATCCTGGGAAATGTAGTCTTTAATAGAGAGACACTACACAGAGAGGCATCCTGGGAAATGACCTCACAGGCATGATGGAAACAGACACTGCACAGAACAGCATCCTGGTGAATGACCTAACAGGCATGATGGAAATAGACACTGCAAAGTACGGCATCCTGGGAAATGACCTTACAGGCATGATGGAAATAGACACTGCACAGAGAGGCATCTTGGGAAATGACTACACAGGCAGGATGGAAATAGACACGGTACAGAGAGGCATCCTTTGAAATGACCTCACAGGCAGGATGGAAATAGACCCGGTACAGAGAGGCATCCTTTGAAATGACCTCACAGGCATGATGGAAATAGACACTCCACAGAACGGCATCCAGTGAAATGACCTCTCAGGGATGATGGAAGTAGACACTGCACCGAACGGCATCCTGGGACATGACCTCACAGGCATGATGGAAATAGGCACTGCACAGATCGGCATCCTGGGAAATGACCTCACAGGCATGATTGAACTAGACACTGCACAGAGAATCATGCTGGGAAATGACCTCACAGGAATGATGGAAATAGACGTAACTACACAGAACGGCATCCTGGAAAATGACCTCACAGGCATGATGTTAATAGACATTGCACAGAGAGGCATCCTGGGAAATGACCTCACCGGCATGATGGAAATAGACACTGCATAGAACGGCATCCTGGGAAATGACCTCTCAGGCATGATGGACACAGAAACTACACAGAACGGCATCCTGGGAAATGACCTCACAGGCATGATGGAAACAGAGACTACACATAACGGCATCCTGGGAAATGACCTCACAGGCATGATGGAAATAGACACTACACAGAAGGGCATCCTAGGAAATGACCTCACAGACATAATGGAAATAGACACTACACAGAACGGCATCCTGGGAAATGACATCATAGGCATGATGGAAATAGACACTGCACTGAGAGTCATCCTGGGATATGACTACACAGGCATGATGTAAACAGACAGTGCAGAGAGAGGTATCCTGTGAAATGACTTCACAGGCATGATGGAAATAGACACTGCACAGAACGGCATCCTGGGAAATGACTACACAGGCATGATGGAAACAGACACTGCACAGAGAGGCATCCTGTGAAATGACCTCACAGGCATGATGGAAATAGACACTGCACAGAACGGCATCAAGGGAAATAAACTCTCAGGCATGATGGAAGTAGACACTGCAAAGAACGGCATCCTGGGAAATGTAGTTTTAAATAGAGATACTACAGAAAAAGGCATCCTGGGAAATGACATTTGAATAGAGAGACACTACAGAGAAAGGCATCCTGGGAAATGTAGTCTTTAATAGAGAGACACTACACAGAGAGGCATCCTGGGAAATGACCTCACAGGCATGATGGAAACAGACACTGCACAGAACGGCATCCTGGTGAATGACCTAACAGGCATGATGGAAATAGAGACTGCAAAGTACGGCCTCCTGGGAAATGACTTTACAGGCATGATGGAAATAGACACTGCACAGAGAGGCATCCTGGGAAATGACCACACAGGCAGGATGGAAATAGACACTCCACAGAACGGCATCCAGGGAAATGACCTCTCAGGCATGATGGAAGTAGACACTGCACCGAACGGCATCCTGGAAAATGTAGTTTTTAATAGATACACTACAGAGTAAGGCAACCTGGGGAATGACATTTTAATAGAGAGACACTACAGAGAAAGGCATACTGGGAAATGTAATCTTTAATAGAGAGACCCTACACATAGAGACATCCTGGGAAATGACCTCACAGGCATGATGGAAACAGAGACTACACATAACGGCATCCTGGGAAATGACTTCACAGGCATGATGGAATTAGACACTGCACAGAACGGCCTCCTGGGAAATGACCTCACAGACATAATGGAAATAGACACTACACAGAACGGCATCCTGGGAAATGACATCATAGGCATGATGGAAATAGACACTGCACTGAGAGTCATCCTGGGATATGACTACACAGGCATGATGTAAACAGACAGTGCAGAGAGAGGGATCCTGTGAAATGACTTCACAGGCATGATGGAAATAGACACTGCACAGAACGGCATCCTGGGAAATGACTACACAGGCATGATGGAAACAGACACTGCACAGAGAGGCATCCTGGGAAATGACCACACAGGCAGGATGGAAATAGACACTGCACAGAACGGCATCCTGGTGAAAGACCTCACAGGCATGATGGAAATAGACACTGCAAAATACGGCATCCTGGGAAATGATCTTACAGGCATGATGGAAATAGACACTGCACAGAATGGCATCCTGGGAAATGACCTCACAGGCATGATGGACATAGACAAGGCACAGAGAGGCATCCTGGGAAATGACCTCACAGGCATGATGGAAATAGACACTGCACAGAACGGCATCGTGGGAAATGACCTCACAGGCATGATGGAAATAGAATGACACTACACAGAACGGCATCCTGGGATATGACCTCACAGGCATGATGGAAACAGACACTGCACAGAACGGCATCCTGGTGATAGACCTCACAGGCATGATGGAAATAGACACTGCAAAGTACGGCATCCTGGGAAATGACCTTACAGGCTTGATGGAAATAGACACTGCACAGAATGGCATCCTGGGAAATGACCTCACAGGCATGATGGACATAGACAAGGCACAGAGAGGCATCCTGGGAAATGACCTCACAGGCATGATGGAAATAGACACTGCACAGAGAGGCATCCTGTGAAATGACTTCACAGGCATGATTGAATTAGACACTGCACAGAACGACATCCTGGGAAATGTCCTCACAGACATGATGGAAATAGACACTACACAGAACGGCATCCTGGAAAATGACCTCATAGGCATGATGGAAATAGACACTGCACAGAGAGGCATCCTGGGAAATGACTACACAGGCAGGATGGAAATAGACACGGTACAGAGAGGCATCCTTTGAAATGACCTCACAGGCATGATGGAAATAGACACTCCACAGAACGGCATCCTGGGAAATGACCTCTCAGGCATGATGGAAGAAACTCTGCACCAAACGGCATCCTGGGAAATGTAGTTTTTAATAGATACACTACAGAGAAAGGCATCCTGGGAAATGACATTTGAATAGAGAGACACTACAGAGAAAGGCATCCTGGGAAATGTAGTCTTTAATAGAGAGACACTACACAGAGAGGCATCCTGGGAAATGACCTCACAGGCATGAAGGAAATAGACACTGCACAGAACGTCATCCTGGGAAATGACCTCACAGGCATGATGGAAAAAGACACTGCACAGAGAGGCATCCTGGGAACTGACCTCACAGGCATGATGGAAATAGACACTGCACAGAGAGGCATCCTGTGAAATGTCTTCACAGGCATGATGGAATTAGACACTGCACATAACGGCCTCCTGGGAAATGACCTCACAGACATAATGGAAATAGACACTACACAGAACGGCATCCTGGGAAATGACCTCATAGGCATGATGGATATAGACACTGCACTGAGAGGCATCCAGGGAAATGACTACACAGGCATGATGGAAACAGACAGTGCAGAGAGAGGTATCTTGTGAAATGACTTCACAGGCATGATGGAAAAAGACACTGCACAGAACGGCATCCTGTGAATTGACCTCACAGGCATGATGGAAATAGACATTACACAGAGCGAAATCCTGGGAAATGACCTCACAGGCATGATGGAAATAGACACTGCACAGAGAGACACCCTGTGAAATGACCTCACAGGCATGATGGAAAAAGACACTACACAGAACGGCATCCTGGGAAATGACCTCACAGGCATGATGGAAATAGACACTGCACAGAGAGGCATCCTGTGAAATGACTTCACAGGCATGATGGAATTAGACACTGCACAGAACGGCCTCCTGGGAAATGACCTCACAGACATAATGGAAATAGACACTACACAGAACGGCATCCTAGGAAATGACATCATAGGCATGATTGAAATAGACACTGCACTGAGAGTCATCCTGGGATGTGACTACACAGGCATGATGGAAACAGACAGTGCAGAGAGAGGTATCCTGTGAAATGACTTCACAGGCATGATGGAAATAGACACTGCACAGAACGGCATCCTGTTAAATGACTACACAGGCATGATGGAAACAGACACTGCACAGAGAGGCATCCTGTGAAATGACCTCACAGGCATGATGGAAATAGACACTGCACAGAACGGCATCAAGGGAAATAAACTCTCAGGCATGATGGAAGTAGACACTGCAAAGAACGGCATCCTGGGAAATGTAGTTTTTAATAGAGACACTACAGAAAAAGGCATCCTGGGAAATGACATTTGAATAGAGAGACACTACAGAGAAAGGCATCCTGGGAAATGTAGTCTTTAATAGAGAGACACTACACAGAGAGGCATCCTGGGAAATGACTACACAGGCAGGATGGAAATAGACACGGTACAGAGAGGCATCCTTTGAAATGACCTCACAGGCATGATGGAAATAGACACTCCACAGAACGGCATCCAGGGAAATGACTTCTCAGCCATGATGGAAGTAGACACTGCACCGAACGGCATCCTGGGAAATGTAGTTTTTAATGGAGACACTACAGAGAAAGGCATCCTGGGAAATGACTTTTTAATAGAGAGACACTACAGAGAAAGGCATACTGGGAAATGTAGTCTTTAATAGAGAGACCCTACACATAGAGACATCCTGGGAAATGACCTCATAGGCATGATGGAAATAGACAGACACTACACAGAATGGCATCCTAGGAAATGACCGCACAGGCGTGATGGAAATAGACACTGCACAGAGAGGCATCCTGGGACATGACCTCACAGGCATGATGGAAATAGGCACTGAGCAGAACGGCATCCTGGGAAATGACCTCACAGGCATGATGGAAATAGACACTGCACAGAGAATCATCCTGGGAAATGACCTCAAAGGCATGATGGAAATAGACATAACTACACAGAACGGCATCCTGGAAAATGACCTCACAGGCATGATGGAAATAGACATTGCACAGAGAGGCATCCTGGGAAATGACATCACAGGCATGATGGAAATAGACACTGCATAGGACGGCATCCTGGGAAATGACCTCACAGGCATGATGGAAACAGAAACTACACAGAACGGCATCCTGGGAAATGACCTCACAGGCATGATGGAAACAGAGACTACACATAACGGCATCCTGGGAAATGACCTCACAGGCATGATGGAAATAGACACTACACAGAACGGCATCCTGGGAAATGACCTCACAGACATGATGGAAATAGACACTGCACAGAGAGGCATCCTGGGATATGACCTCACAGTCATGATGGAAATAGACATAACACAGAAGGATATCCTTGGAAATGACTTCACAGGCATGATGGAAGTAGACACTGCACAGAACGGCATCCTGGGAAATGACCTCAGAGGCATGATGGAAATAGACACTGCACAGAATCGCATCCTCGGAAATGTCGTTTTTCATAGAGACACTACTTAGAAAGGCATCCTGGGAAATGTAGTTTTTAATAGAGAGACACTACAGAGAAAGGCATCCTGGTAAATGTAGTCTTTAATAGAGAGACACTACACAGAGAGGCATCCTGGGAAATGACCTCACAGGCATGATGGAAATAGACTGACACTACACAGAACGGCATCCTGGGAAATGACCTCACAAGCATGATGGAAATAGACACTGCACAGAACAGCATCCTGGGAAATGACCTCACAGGAATGATGGAAATAGACACTGCAAAGAACGGCATCGTGGAAAATGACCTCAAAGGCATGATGGAAATAGCCACCGCACAGAACGTCATCCTGGGAAATGACCTCACAGGCCTGATGGAAATAGACACTGCATTGAATGGCATCCTGGGAAATGAGCTCACAGGCATGATGGAAATAGACACTGCACAGAGAGGCATCCTGTGAAATGACTTCACAGGCTTGATGGAATTAGACACTGCACAGAACGGCCTCCTGGGAAATGACAGCACAGACATAATGGAAATAGACACTACACAGAACGGCATCCTGGGAAATGACATAATAGGCATGATGGAAATAGACACTGCACAGAACGGCATCCTGGGAAATGACTACACAGGCATGATGGAAACAGACACTGCACAGAGAGGCATCCTGTGAAATGACCTCACAGGCATGATGGAAATAGACACTGCACAGAACGGCATTAAGAGAAATAAACTCTCAGGCATGATGGAAGTAGACACTGCAAAGAACGGCATCCTGGGAAATGTAGTTTTTAATAGAGACACTACAGAGAAAGGCATCCTGGGAAATGTAGTCTTTAATAGAGAGACACTACACAGAGAGGCATCATGGGAAATGACCACACAGGCATGATGGAAATAGACTGACACTACACAGAACGGCATAGTGGGAAATGACCTCACAGTTATAATGGAAATCGACACTGCACAGAACGGCATCCTGGGAAATGACCAAAAGGCATGATGGAAATAGACACTGAACAGAACGGCATCGTGGAAAATGACCTCACAGGCATGATGGAAATAGACACTGCACAGAACGGCATCCTGGTGAATGACCTAACAGGCATGATGGAAATAGACACTGCAAAGTACGGCATCCTGGGAAATGACCTTACAGGCATGATGGAAATAGACACTGCACAGAGAGGCATCCTGGGAAATGACTACACAGGCAGGATGGAAATAGACACGGTACAGAGAGGCATCCTTTGAAATGACCTCACAGGCATGATGGAAATAGACACTCCACAGAACGGCATCCAGTGAAATGACCTCTCAGGGATGATGGAAGTAGACACTGCACCGAACGTCATCCTGGGACATGACCTCACAGGCATGATGGAAATAGGCACTGCACAGATCGGCATCCTGGGAAATGACCTCACAGGCATGATGGAACTAGACACTGCACAGAGAATCATGCTGGGAAATGACCTCACAGGCATGATGGAAATAGACGTAACTACACAGAACGGCATCCTGGAAAATGACCTCACAGGCATGATGGAAATAGACATTGCACAGAGAGGCATCCTGTGAAATGACATCACAGGCATGATGGAAATAGACACTGCATAGGACGGCATCCTGGGAAATGACCTCACAGGCATGATGGAAACAGAAACTACACAGAACGGCATCCTGGGAAATGACCTCACAGGCATGATGGAAACAGAGACTACACATAACGGCATCCTGGGAAATGACCTCACAGGCATGATGGAAATAGACACTACACAGAACGGCATCCTGGGAAATGACCTCACAGACATGATGGAAATAGACACTGCACAGAGAGGCATCCTGGGATATGACCTCACAGTCATGATGGAAATAGACATAACACAGAAGGAGATCCTTGGAAATGACTTCACAGGCATGATGGAAGTAGACACTGCACAGAACGGCATCCTGGGAAATGACCTCAGAGGCATGATGGAAATAGACACTGCACAGAATCGCATCCTCGGAAATGTCGTTTTTCATAGAGACACTACTTAGAAAGGCATCCTGGGAAATGTAGTTTTTAATAGAGAGACACTACAGAGAAAGGCATCCTGGTAAATGTAGTCTTTAATAGAGAGACACTACACAGAGAGGCATCCTGGGAAATGACCTCACAGGCATGATGGAAATAGACTGACACTACACAGAACGGCATCCTGGGAAATGACCTCACAGGCATGATGGAAATAGACACTGCACAGAACAGCATCCTGGGAAATGACCTCACAGGAATGATGGAAATAGACACTGCAAAGAACGGCATCGTGGAAAATGACCTCAAAGGCATGATGGAAATAGCCACCGCACAGAACGTCATCCTGGGAAATGACCTCACAGGTCTGATGGAAATAGACACTGCATTGAATGGCATCCTGGGAAATGAGCTCACAGGCATGATGGAAATAGACACTGCACAGAGAGGCATCCTGTGAAATGACTTCACAGGCTTGATGGAATTAGACACTGCACAGAACGGCCTCCTGGGAAATGACAGCACAGACATAATGGAAATAGACACTACACAGAACGGCATCCTGGGAAATGACATAATAACCATGATGGAAATAGACACTGCACAGAACGGCATCCTGGGAAATGACTACACAGGCATGATGGAAACAGACACTGCACAGAGAGGCATCCTGTGAAATGAGCTCACAGGCATGATGGAAATAGACACTGCACAGAACGGCATTAAGAGAAATAAACTCTCAGGCATGATGGAAGTAGACACTGCAAAGAACGGCATCCTGGGAAATGTAGTTTTTAATAGAGACACTACAGAGAAAGGCATCCTGGGAAATGTAGTCTTTAATAGAGAGACACTACACAGAGAGGCATCCTGGGAAATGACCTCACAGGCATGATGGAAACAGACACTGCACAGAACGGCATCCTGGTGAATGACCTAACAGGCATGATGGAAATAGACACTGCAAAGTACGGCATCCTGGGAAATGACCTTACAGGCATGATGGAAATAGACACTGCACAGAGAGGCATCCTGGGAAATGACTACACAGGCAGGATGGAAATAGACACGGTACAGAGAGGCATCCTTTGAAATGACCTCACAGGCATGATGGAAATAGACACTCCACAGAACGGCATCCAGTGAAATGACCTCTCAGGGATGATGGAAGTAGACACTGCACCGAACGGCATCCTGGGACATGACCTCACAGGCATGATGGAAATAGGCACTGCACAGATCGGCATCCTGGGAAATGACCTCACAGGCATGATGGAACTAGACACTGCACAGAGAATCATGCTGGGAAATGACCTCACAGGCATGATGGAAATAGACGTAACTACACAGAACGGCATCCTGGAAAATGACCTCACAGGCATGATGTTAATAGACATTGCACAGAGAGGCATCCTGGGAAATGACCTCACCGGCATCATGGAAATAGACACTGCATAGAACGGCATCCTGGGAAATGACCTCTCAGGCATGATGGACACAGAAACTACACAGAACGGCATCCTGGGAAATGACCTCACAGGCATGATGGAAACAGAGACTACACATAACGGAATCCTGGGATATGACCTCACAGGCATGATGGAAATAGACACTACACAGAAGGGCATCCTAGGAAATGACCTCACAGACATAATGGAAATAGACACTACACAGAACGGCATCCTGGGAAATGACATCATAGGCATGATGGAAATAGACACTGCACTGAGAGTCATCCTGGGATATGACTACACAGGCATGATGGAAACAGACAGTGCAGAGAGAGGTATCCTGTGAAATGACTTCACAGGCATGATGGAAATAGACACTGCACAGAACGGCATCCTGGGAAATGACTACACAGGCATGATGGAAACAGACACTGCACAGAGAGGCATCCTGTGAAATGACCTCACAGGCATGATGGAAATAGACACTGCACAGAACGGCATCAAGGGAAATAAACTCTCAGGCATGATGGAAGTAGACACTGCAAAGAACGGCATCCTGGGAAATGTAGTTTTTAATAGAGACACTACAGAAAAAGGCATCCTGGGAAATGACATTGGAATAGAGAGACACTACAGAGAAAGGCATCCTGGGAAATGTAGTCTTTAATAGAGAGACACTACACAGAGAGGCATCCTGGGAAATGACCTCACAGGCATGATGGAAACAGACACTGCACAGAACGGCATCCTGGTGAATGACCTAACAGGCATGATGGAAATAGACACTGCAAAGTACGGCCTCCTGGGAAATGACTTTACAGGCATGATGGAAATAGACACTGCACAGAGAGGCATCCTGGGAAATGACCACACAGGCAGGATGGAAATAGACACTCCACAGAACGGCATCCAGGGAAATGACCTCTCAGGCATGATGGAAGTAGACACTGCACCGAACGGCATCCTGGGAAATGTAGTTTTTAATAGATACACTACAGAGAAAGGCAACCTGGGAATTGACATTTTAATAGAGAGACACTACAGAGAAAGGCATACTGGGAAATGTAATCTTTAATAGAGAGACCCTACACATAGAGACATCCTGGGAAATGACCTCACAGGCATGATGGAAACAGAGACTACACATAACGGCATCCTGGGAAATGACCTCACAGGCATGATGGAAACAGAAACTACACAGAACGGAATCCTGGGAAATGAGCTCACAGGCATGATGGAAACAGAGACTACACATAACGGCATCCTGGGAAATGACCTCACAGGCATGATGTAAATAGACACTACACAGACCAGCATCCTGGGAAATGACCTCACAGACATGATGGAAATAGATACTGCACAGAGAGGCATCCTGGGATATGACCTCACAGGCATGATGGAAATAGACACTACACAGAACGGCATCCTGGAAAATGACCTTACAGGCATGATGGAGGTAGACATTGCACAGAGCGGCATCCTGGGAAATGACCTCAGAGGCATGATGGAAATAGACACTGCACAGAATGGCATCCTGGGAAATGTCGTTTTTAATAGAGACACTACAGAGAAAGGCATCCTGGTAAATGTAGTCTTTAATAGAGAGACACTTCACAGAGAGGCATCCTGGGAAATGACCTCACAGGCATGATGGAAATAGACACTGCACAGAACGGCATCGTGGGAAATGACCTCACAGGCATGATGGAAATAGAATGACACTACACAGAACGGCATCCTGGGATATGACCTCACAGGCATGATGGAAATAGAATGACACTACACAGAACGGCATCCTGGGATATGACCTCACAGGCATGATGGACATAGACAAGGCACAGAGAGGCATCCTGGGAAATGACCTCACAGGCATGATTGAATTAGACACTGCACAGAACGGCATCCTGGGAAATGTCCTCACAGACATGATGGAAATAGACACTACACAGAACGGCATCCTGGGAAATGACCTCATAGGCATGATGGAAATAGACACTGCACAGAGAGCCATCCTGGGAAATGACTACACAGGCAGGATGGAAATAGACACGGTACAGAGTGGCATACTTTGAAATGACCTCACAGGCATGATGTAAATAGACACTCCACAGAACGGCATCCTGGGAAATGACCTCTCAGGCATGATGGAAGAAACACTGCACCAAACGGCATCCTGGGAAATGTAGTTTTTAATAGAGACACTACAGAGAAAGGCATCCTGGGAAATGACATTTGAATAGAGAGACACTACAGAGAAAGGCATCCTGGGAAATGTAGTCTTTAATAGAGAGACACTACACAGAGAGGCATCCTGGTAAATGACCTCACAGGCATGATGGAAATAGACACTGCACAGAACGTCATCCTGGGAAATGACCTCACAGGCATGATGGAAATAGACACTGCACAGAGAGGCATCCTGGGAACTGACCTCACAGGCATGATGGAAATAGACACTGCACAGAGAGGCATCCTGTGAAATGACTTCACAGGCATGATGGAATTAGACACTGCACAGAACGGCCTCCTGGGAAATGACCTCACAGACATAATGGAAATAGACACTACACAGAACGGCATCCTGGGAAATGACCTCATAGGCATGATGGATATAGACACTGCACTGAGAGGCATCCAGGGAAATGACTACACAGGCATGATGGAAACAGACCGTGCAGAGAGAGGTATCTTGTGAAATGACTTCACAGGCATGATGGAAAAAGACACTGCACAGAACGGCATCCTGGGAAATGACTACACAGGCATGATGGAAACAGACACTACACAGAACGGCATCCTGTGAATTGACCTCACAGGCATGATGGAAATAGACATTACACAGAACGAAATCCTGGGAAATGACCTCACAGGCATGATGGAAATAGACACTGCACAGAGAGGCATCCTGTGAAATGACCTCACAGGCATGATGGAAAATGACACTACACAGAACGGCATCCTGGGAAATGACCTCACAGGCATGATGGAAATAGACACTGCACAGAGAGGCATCCTGTGAAATGACTTCACAGGCATGATGGAATTAGACACTGCACAGAACGGCCTCCTGGGAAATGACCTCACAGACATAATGGAAATAGACATTGCACAGAGAGGCATCCTGGGAAATGACATCACAGGCATGATGGAAATAGACACTGCATAGGACGGCATCCTGGGAAATGACCTCACAGGCATGATGGAAACAGAAACTACACAGAACGGCATCCTGGGAAATGACCTCACAGGCATGATGGAAACAGAGACTACACATAACGGCATCCTGGGAAATGACCTCACAGGCATGATGGAATTAGACACTACACAGAACGGCATCCTGGGAAATGACCTCACAGACATGATGGAAATAGACACTGCACAGAGAGGCATCCTGGGATATGACCTCACAGTCATGATGGAAATAGACATAACACAGAAGGAGATCCTTGGAAATGACTTCACAGGCATGATGGAAGTAGACACTGCACAGAACGGCATCCTGGGAAATGACCTCAGAGGCATGATGGAAATAGACACTGCACAGAATCGCATCCTCGGAAATGTCGTTTTTCATAGAGACACTACTTAGAAAGGCATCCTGGGAAATGTAGTTTTTAATAGAGAGACACTACAGAGAAAGGCATCCTGGTAAATGTAGTCTTTAATAGAGAGACACTACACAGAGAGGCATCCTGGGAAATGACCTCACAGGCATGATGGAAATAGACTGACACTACACAGAACGGCATCCTGGGAAATGACCTCACAGGCATGATGGAAATAGACACTGCACAGAACAGCATCCTGGGAAATGACCTCACAGGAATGATGGAAATAGACACTGCAAAGAACGGCATCGTGGAAAATGACCTCAAAGGCATGATGGAAATAGCCACCGCACAGAACGTCATCCTGGGAAATGACCTCACAGGCCTGATGGAAATAGACACTGCATTGAATGGCATCCTGGGAAATGAGCTCACAGGCATGATGGAAATAGACACTGCACAGAGAGGCATCCTGTGAAATGACTTCACAGGCTTGATGGAATTAGACACTGCACAGAACGGCCTCCTGGGAAATGACAGCACAGACATAATGGAAATAGACACTACACAGAACGGCATCCTGGGAAATGACATAATAGGCATGATGGAAATAGACACTGCACAGAACGGCATCCTGGGAAATGACTACACAGGCATGATGGAAACAGACACTGCACAGAGAGGCATCCTGTGAAATGACCTCACAGGCATGATGGAAATAGACACTGCACAGAACGGCATTAAGAGAAATAAACTCTCAGGCATGATGGAAGTAGACACTGCAAAGAACGGCATCCTGGGAAATGTAGTTTTTAATAGAGACACTACAGAGAAAGGCATCCTGGGAAATGTAGTCTTTAATAGAGAGACACTACACAGAGAGGCATCCTGGGAAATGACCTCACAGGCATGATGGAAACAGACACTGCACAGAACGGCATCCTGGTGAATGACCTAACAGGCATGATGGAAATAGACACTGCAAAGTACGGCATCCTGGGAAATGACCTTACAGGCATGATGGAAATAGACACTGCACAGAGAGGCATCCTGGGAAATGACTACACAGGCAGGATGGAAATAGACACGGTACAGAGAGGCATCCTTTGAAATGACCTCACAGGCATGATGGAAATAGACACTCCACAGAACGGCATCCAGTGAAATGACCTCTCAGGGATGATGGAAGTAGACACTGCACCGAACGGCATCCTGGGACATGACCTCACAGGCATGATGGAAATAGGCACTGCACAGATCGGCATCCTGGGAAATGACCTCACAGGCATGATGGAACTAGACACTGCACAGAGAATCATGCTGGGAAATGACCTCACAGGCATGATGGAAATAGACGTAACTACACAGAACGGCATCCTGGAAAATGACCTCACAGGCATGATGTTAATAGACATTGCACAGAGAGGCATCCTGGGAAATGACCTCACCGGCATGATGGAAATAGACACTGCATAGAACGGCATCCTGGGAAATGACCTCTCAGGCATGATGGACACAGAAACTACACAGAACGGCATCCTGGGAAATGACCTCACAGGCATGATGGAAACAGAGACTACACATAACGGAATCCTGGGATATGACCTCACAGGCATGATGGAAATAGATATTACACAGAAGGGCATCCTAGGAAATGACCTCACAGACATAATATAAATAGACACTACACAGAACGGCATCCTGGGAAATGACATCATAGGCATGATGGAAATAGACACTGCACTGAGAGTCATCCTGGGATATGACTACACAGGCATGATGGAAACAGACAGTGCAGAGAGAGGTATCCTGTGAAATGACTTCACAGGCATGATGGAAATAGACACTGCACAGAACGGCATCCTGGGAAATGACTACACAGGCATGATGGAAACAGACACTGCACAGAGAGGCATCCTGTGAAATGACCTCACAGGCATGATGGAAATAGACACTGCACAGAACGGCATCAAGGGAAATAAACTCTCAGGCATGATGGAAGTAGACACTGCAAAGAACGGCATCCTGGGAAATGTAGTTTTTAATAGAGACACTACAGAAAAAGGCATCCTGGGAAATGACATTGGAATAGAGAGACACTACAGAGAAAGGCATCCTGGGAAATGTAGTCTTTAATAGAGAGACACTACACAGAGAGGCATCCTGGGAAATGACCTCACAGGCATGATGGAAACAGACACTGCACAGAACGGCATCCTGGTGAATGACCTAACAGGCATGATGGAAATAGACACTGCAAAGTACGGCCTCCTGGGAAATGACTTTACAGGCATGATGGAAATAGACACTGCACAGAGAGGCATCCTGGGAAATGACCACACAGGCAGGATGGAAATAGACACTCCACAGAACGGCATCCAGGGAAATGACCTCTCAGGCATGATGGAAGTAGACACTGCACCGAACGGCATCCTGGGAAATGTAGTTTTTAATAGATACACTACAGAGAAAGGCAACCTGGGAATTGACATTTTAATAGAGAGACACTACAGAGAAAGGCATACTGGGAAATGTAATCTTTAATAGAGAGACCCTACACATAGAGACATCCTGGGAAATGACCTCACAGGCATGATGGAAACAGAGACTACACATAACGGCATCCTGGGAAATGACCTCACAGGCATGATGGAAACAGAAACTACACAGAACGGAATCCTGGGAAATGAGCTCACAGGCATGATGGAAACAGAGACTACACATAACGGCATCCTGGGAAATGACCTCACAGGCATGATGTAAATAGACACTACACAGACCAGCATCCTGGGAAATGACCTCACAGACATGATGGAAATAGATACTGCACAGAGAGGCATCCTGGGATATGACCTCACAGGCATGATGGAAATAGACACTACACAGAACGGCATCCTGGAAAATGACCTTACAGGCATGATGGAGGTAGACATTGCACAGAGCGGCATCCTGGGAAATGACCTCAGAGGCATGATGGAAATAGACACTGCACAGAATGGCATCCTGGGAAATGTCGTTTTTAATAGAGACACTACAGAGAAAGGCATCCTGGTAAATGTAGTCTTTAATAGAGAGACACTTCACAGAGAGGCATCCTGGGAAATGACCTCACAGGCATGATGGAAATAGACACTGCACAGAACGGCATCGTGGGAAATGACCTCACAGGCATGATGGAAATAGAATGACACTACACAGAACGGCATCCTGGGATATGACCTCACAGGCATGATGGAAATAGAATGACACTACACAGAACGGCATCCTGGGATATGACCTCACAGGCATGATGGACATAGACAAGGCACAGAGAGGCATCCTGGGAAATGACCTCACAGGCATGATTGAATTAGACACTGCACAGAACGGCATCCTGGGAAATGTCCTCACAGACATGATGGAAATAGACACTACACAGAACGGCATCCTGGGAAATGACCTCATAGGCATGATGGAAATAGACACTGCACAGAGAGCCATCCTGGGAAATGACTACACAGGCAGGATGGAAATAGACACGGTACAGAGTGGCATACTTTGAAATGACCTCACAGGCATGATGTAAATAGACACTCCACAGAACGGCATCCTGGGAAATGACCTCTCAGGCATGATGGAAGAAACACTGCACCAAACGGCATCCTGGGAAATGTAGTTTTTAATAGAGACACTACAGAGAAAGGCATCCTGGGAAATGACATTTGAATAGAGAGACACTACAGAGAAAGGCATCCTGGGAAATGTAGTCTTTAATAGAGAGACACTACACAGAGAGGCATCCTGGGAAATGACCTCACAGGCATGATGGAAATAGACACTGCACAGAACGTCATCCTGGGAAATGACCTCACAGGCATGATGGAAATAGACACTGCACAGAGAGGCATCCTGGGAACTGACCTCACAGGCATGATGGAAATAGACACTGCACAGAGAGGCATCCTGTGAAATGACTTCACAGGCATGATGGAATTAGACACTGCACAGAACGGACTCCTGGGAAATGACCTCACAGACATAATGGAAATAGACACTACACAGAACGGCATCCTGGGAAATGACCTCATAGGCATGATGGATATAGACACTGCACTGAGAGGCATCCAGGGAAATGACTACACAGGCATGATGGAAACAGACAGTGCAGAGAGAGGTATCTTGTGAAATGACTTCACAGGCATGATGGAAAAAGACACTGCACAGAACGGCATCCTGGGAAATGACTACACAGGCATGATGGAAACAGACACTACACAGAACGGCATCCTGTGAATTGACCTCACAGGCATGATGGAAATAGACATTACACAGAACGAAATCCTGGGAAATGACCTCACAGGCATGATGGAAATAGACACTGCACAGAGAGGCATCCTGTGAAATGACCTCACAGGCATGATGGAAAATGACACTACACAGAACGGCATCCTGGGAAATGACCTCACAGGCATGATGGAAATAGACACTGCACAGAGAGGCATCCTGTGAAATGACTTCACAGGCATGATGGAATTAGACACTGCACAGAACGGCCTCCTGGGAAATGACCTCACAGACATAATGGAAATAGACATTGCACAGAGAGGCATCCTGGGAAATGACATCACAGGCATGATGGAAATAGACACTGCATAGGACGGCATCCTGGGAAATGACCTCACAGGCATGATGGAAACAGAAACTACACAGAACGGCATCCTGGGAAATGACCTCACAGGCATGATGGAAACAGAGACTACACATAACGGCATCCTGGGAAATGACCTCACAGGCATGATGGAATTAGACACTACACAGAACGGCATCCTGGGAAATGACCTCACAGACATGATGGAAATAGACACTGCACAGAGAGGCATCCTGGGATATGACCTCACAGTCATGATGGAAATAGACATAACACAGAAGGAGATCCTTGGAAATGACTTCACAGGCATGATGGAAGTAGACACTGCACAGAACGGCATCCTGGGAAATGACCTCAGAGGCATGATGGAAATAGACACTGCACAGAATCGCATCCTCGGAAATGTCGTTTTTCATAGAGACACTACTTAGAAAGGCATCCTGGGAAATGTAGTTTTTAATAGAGAGACACTACAGAGAAAGGCATCCTGGTAAATGTAGTCTTTAATAGAGAGACACTACACAGAGAGGCATCCTGGGAAATGACCTCACAGGCATGATGGAAATAGACTGACACTACACAGAACGGCATCCTGGGAAATGACCTCACAGGCATGATGGAAATAGACACTGCACAGAACAGCATCCTGGGAAATGACCTCACAGGAATGATGGAAATAGACACTGCAAAGAACGGCATCGTGGAAAATGACCTCAAAGGCATGATGGAAATAGCCACCGCACAGAACGTCATCCTGGGAAATGACCTCACAGGCCTGATGGAAATAGACACTGCATTGAATGGCATCCTGGGAAATGAGCTCACAGGCATGATGGAAATAGACACTGCACAGAGAGGCATCCTGTGAAATGACTTCACAGGCTTGATGGAATTAGACACTGCACAGAACGGCCTCCTGGGAAATGACAGCACAGACATAATGGAAATAGACACTACACAGAACGGCATCCTGGGAAATGACATAATAGGCATGATGGAAATAGACACTGCACAGAACGGCATCCTGGGAAATGACTACACAGGCATGATGGAAACAGACACTGCACAGAGAGGCATCCTGTGAAATGACCTCACAGGCATGATGGAAATAGACACTGCACAGAACGGCATTAAGAGAAATAAACTCTCAGGCATGATGGAAGTAGACACTGCAAAGAACGGCATCCTGGGAAATGTAGTTTTTAATAGAGACACTACAGAGAAAGGCATCCTGGGAAATGTAGTCTTTAATAGAGAGACACTACACAGAGAGGCATCCTGGGAAATGACCTCACAGGCATGATGGAAACAGACACTGCACAGAACGGCATCCTGGTGAATGACCTAACAGGCATGATGGAAATAGACACTGCAAAGTACGGCATCCTGGGAAATGACCTTACAGGCATGATGGAAATAGACACTGCACAGAGAGGCATCCTGGGAAATGACTACACAGGCAGGATGGAAATAGACACGGTACAGAGAGGCATCCTTTGAAATGACCTCACAGGCATGATGGAAATAGACACTCCACAGAACGGCATCCAGTGAAATGACCTCTCAGGGATGATGGAAGTAGACACTGCACCGAACGGCATCCTGGGACATGACCTCACAGGCATGATGGAAATAGGCACTGCACAGATCGGCATCCTGGGAAATGACCTCACAGGCATGATGGAACTAGACACTGCACAGAGAATCATGCTGGGAAATGACCTCACAGGCATGATGGAAATAGACGTAACTACACAGAACGGCATCCTGGAAAATGACCTCACAGGCATGATGTTAATAGACATTGCACAGAGAGGCATCCTGGGAAATGACCTCACCGGCATGATGGAAATAGACACTGCATAGAACGGCATCCTGGGAAATGACCTCTCAGGCATGATGGACACAGAAACTACACAGAACGGCATCCTGGGAAATGACCTCACAGGCATGATGGAAACAGAGACTACACATAACGGAATCCTGGGATATGACCTCACAGGCATGATGGAAATAGATATTACACAGAAGGGCATCCTAGGAAATGACCTCACAGACATAATATAAATAGACACTACACAGAACGGCATCCTGGGAAATGACATCATAGGCATGATGGAAATAGACACTGCACTGAGAGTCATCCTGGGATATGACTACACAGGCATGATGGAAACAGACAGTGCAGAGAGAGGTATCCTGTGAAATGACTTCACAGGCATGATGGAAATAGACACTGCACAGAACGGCATCCTGGGAAATGACTACACAGGCATGATGGAAACAGACACTGCACAGAGAGGCATCCTGTGAAATGACCTCACAGGCATGATGGAAATAGACACTGCACAGAACGGCATCAAGGGAAATAAACTCTCAGGCATGATGGAAGTAGACACTGCAAAGAACGGCATCCTGGGAAATGTAGTTTTTAATAGAGACACTACAGAAAAAGGCATCCTGGGAAATGACATTTGAATAGAGAGACACTACAGAGAAAGGCATCCTGGGAAATGTAGTCTTTAATAGAGAGACACTACACAGAGAGGCATCCTGGGAAATGACCTCACAGGCATGATGGAAACAGACACTGCACAGAACGGCATCCTGGTGAATGACCTAACAGGCATGATGGAAATAGACACTGCAAAGTACGGCCTCCTGGGAAATGACTTTACAGGAATGATTGAAATAGACACTGCACAGAGAGGCATCCTGGGAAATGACCACACAGGCAGGATGGAAATAGACACTCCACAGAACGGCATCCAGGGAAATGACCTCTCAGGCATGATGGAAGTAGACACTGCACCGAACGGCATCCTGGGAAATGTAGTTTTTAATAGATACACTACAGAGAAAGGCAACCTGGGAATTGACATTTTAATAGAGAGACACTACAGAGAAAGGCATACTGGGAAATGTAATCTTTAATAGAGAGACCCTACACATAGAGACATCCTGGGAAATGACCTCACAGGCATGATGGAAACAGAGACTACACATAACGGCATCCTGGGAAATGACCTCACAGGCATGATGGAAACAGAAACTACACAGAACGGAATCCTGGGAAATGAGCTCACAGGCATGATGGAAACAGAGACTACACATAACGGCATCCTGGGAAATGACCTCACAGGCATGATGTAAATAGACACTACACAGACCAGCATCCTGGGAAATGACCTCACAGACATGATGGAAATAGATACTGCACAGAGAGGCATCCTGGGATATGACCTCACAGGCATGATGGAAATAGACACTACACAGAACGGCATCCTGGAAAATGACCTTACAGGCATGATGGAGGTAGACATTGCACAGAGCGGCATCCTGGGAAATGACCTCAGAGGCATGATGGAAATAGACACTGCACAGAATGGCATCCTGGGAAATGTCGTTTTTAATAGAGACACTACAGAGAAAGGCATCCTGGTAAATGTAGTCTTTAATAGAGAGACACTTCACAGAGAGGCATCCTGGGAAATGACCTCACAGGCATGATGGAAATAGACACTGCACAGAACGGCATCGTGGGAAATGACCTCACAGGCATGATGGAAATAGAATGACACTACACAGAACGGCATCCTGGGATATGACCTCACAGGCATGATGGAAATAGAATGACACTACACAGAACGGCATCCTGGGATATGACCTCACAGGCATGATGGACATAGACAAGGCACAGAGAGGCATCCTGGGAAATGACCTCACAGGCATGATGGAAATAGACACTGCACAGAGAGGCATCCTGTGAAATGACTTCACAGGCATGATTGAATTAGACACTGCACAGAACGGCATCCTGGGAAATGTCCTCACAGACATGATGGAAATAGACACTACACAGAACGGCATCCTGGGAAATGACCTCATAGGCATGATGGAAATAGACACTGCACAGAGAGCCATCCTGGGAAATGACTACACAGGCAGGATGGAAATAGACACGGTACAGAGTGGCATACTTTGAAATGACCTCACAGGCATGATGTAAATAGACACTCCACAGAACGGCATCCTGGGAAATGACCTCTCAGGCATGATGGAAGAAACACTGCACCAAACGGCATCCTGGGAAATGTAGTTTTTAATAGAGACACTACAGAGAAAGGCATCCTGGGAAATGACATTTGAATAGAGAGACACTACAGAGAAAGGCATCCTGGGAAATGTAGTCTTTAATAGAGAGACACTACACAGAGAGGCATCCTGGGAAATGACCTCACAGGCATGATGGAAATAGACACTGCACAGAACGTCATCCTGGGAAATGACCTCACAGGCATGATGGAAATAGACACTGCACAGAGAGGCATCCTGGGAACTGACCTCACAGGCATGATGGAAATAGACACTGCACAGAGAGGCATCCTGTGAAATGACTTCACAGGCATGATGGAATTAGACACTGCACAGAACGGCCTCCTGGGAAATGACCTCACAGACATAATGGAAATAGACACTACACAGAACGGCATCCTGGGAAATGACCTCATAGGCATGATGGATATAGACACTGCACTGAGAGGCATCCAGGGAAATGACTACACAGGCATGATGGAAACAGACAGTGCAGAGAGAGGTATCTTGTGAAATGACTTCACAGGCACGATGGAAAAAGACACTGCACAGAACGGCATCCTGGGAAATGACTACACAGGCATGATGGAAACAGACACTACACAGAACGGCATCCTGTGAATTGACCTCACAGGCATGATGGAAATAGACATTACACAGAACGAAATCCTGGGAAATGACCTCACAGGCATGATGGAAATAGACACTGCACAGAGAGGCATCCTGTGAAATGACCTCACAGGCATGATGGAAAATGACACTACACAGAACGGCATCCTGGGAAATGACCTCACAGGCATGATGGAAATAGACACTGCACAGAGAGGCATCCTGTGAAATGACTTCACAGGCATGATGGAATTAGACACTGCACAGAACGGCCTCCTGGGAAATGACCTCACAGACATAATGGAAATAGACATTGCACAGAGAGGCATCCTGGGAAATGACATCACAGGCATGATGGAAATAGACACTGCATAGGACGGCATCCTGGGAAATGACCTCACAGGCATGATGGAAACAGAAACTACACAGAACGGCATCCTGGGAAATGACCTCACAGGCATGATGGAAACAGAGACTACACATAACGGCATCCTGGGAAATGACCTCACAGGCATGATGTAAATAGACACTACACAGACCAGCATCCTGAGAAATGACCTCACAGACATGATGGAAATAGATACTGCACAGAGAGGCATCCTGGGATATGACCTCACAGGCATGATGGAAATAGACACTACACAGAACGGCATCCTGGAAAATGACCTTACAGGCATGATGGAGGTAGACATTGCACAGAGCGGCATCCTGGGAAATGACCTCAGAGGCATGATGGAAATAGACACTGCACAGAATGGCATCCTGGGAAATGTCGTTTTTAATAGAGACACTACAGAGAAAGGCATCCTGGTAAATGTAGTCTTTAATAGAGAGACACTTCACAGAGAGGCATCCTGGGAAATGACCTCACAGGCATGATGGAAATAGACACTGCACAGAACGGCATCGTGGGAAATGACCTCACAGGCATGATGGAAATAGAATGACACTACACAGAACGGCATCCTGGGATATGACCTCACAGGCATGATGGAAATAGAATGACACTACACAGAACGGCATCCTGGGATATGACCTCACAGGCATGATGGACATAGACAAGGCACAGAGAGGCATCCTGGGAAATGACCTCACAGGCATGATGGAAATAGACACTGCACAGAGAGGCATCCTGTGAAATGACTTCACAGGCATGATTGAATTAGACACTGCACAGAACGGCATCCTGGGAAATGTCCTCACAGACATGATGGAAATAGACACTACACAGAACGGCATCCTGGGAAATGACCTCATAGGCATGATGGAAATAGACACTGCACAGAGAGCCATCCTGGGAAATGACTACACAGGCAGGATGGAAATAGACACGGTACAGAGTGGCATACTTTGAAATGACCTCACAGGCATGATGTAAATAGACACTCCACAGAACGGCATCCTGGGAAATGACCTCTCAGGCATGATGGAAGAAACACTGCACCAAACGGCATCCTGGGAAATGTAGTTTTTAATAGAGACACTACAGAGAAAGGCATCCTGGGAAATGACATTTGAATAGAGAGACACTACAGAGAAAGGCATCCTGGGAAATGTAGTCTTTAATAGAGAGACACTACACAGAGAGGCATCCTGGGAAATGACCTCACAGGCATGATGGAAATAGACACTGCACAGAACGTCATCCTGGGAAATGACCTCACAGGCATGATGGAAATAGACACTGCACAGAGAGGCATCCTGGGAACTGACCTCACAGGCATGATGGAAATAGACACTGCACAGAGAGGCATCCTGTGAAATGACTTCACAGGCATGATGGAATTAGACACTGCACAGAACGGCCTCCTGGGAAATGACCTCAAAAACATAATGGAAATAGACACTACACAGAACGGCATCCTGGGAAATGACCTCATAGGCATGATGGATATAGACACTGCACTGAGAGGCATCCAGGGAAATGACTACACAGGCATGATGGAAACAGACAGTGCAGAGAGAGGTATCTTGTGAAATGACTTCACAGGCATGATGGAAAAAGACACTGCACAGAACGGCATCCTGGGAAATGACTACACAGGCATGATGGAAACAGACACTACACAGAACGGCATCCTGTGAATTGACCTCACAGGCATGATGGAAATAGACATTACACAGAACGAAATCCTGGGAAATGACCTCACAGGCATGATGGAAATAGACACTGCACAGAGAGGCATCCTGTGAAATGACCTCACAGGCATGATGGAAAATGACACTACACAGAACGGCATCCTGGGAAATGACCTCAGAGGCATGATGGAAATAGACACTGCACAGAGAGGCATCCTGTGAAATGACTTCACAGGCATGATGGAATTAGACACTGCACAGAACGGCCTCCTGGGAAATGACCTCACAGACATAATGGAAATAGACATTGCACAGAGAGGCATCCTGGGAAATGACATCACAGGCATGATGGAAATAGACACTGCATAGGACGGCATCCTGGGAAATGACCTCACAGGCATGATGGAAACAGAAACTACACAGAACGGCATCCTGGGAAATGACCTCACAGGCATGATGGAAACAGAGACTACACATAACGGCATCCTGGGAAATGACCAAACAGGCATGATGTAAATAGACACTACACAGACCAGCATCCTGGGAAATGACCTCACAGACATGATGGAAATAGATACTGCACAGAGAGGCATCCTGGGATATGACCTCACAGGCATGATGGAAATAGACACTACACAGAACGGCATCCTGGAAAATGACCTTACAGGCATGATGGAGGTAGACATTGCACAGAGCGGCATCCTGGGAAATGACCTCAGAGGCATGATGGAAATAGACACTGCACAGAATCGCATCCTCGGAAATGTCGTTTTTCATAGAGACACTACTTAGAAAGGCATCCTGGGAAATGTAGTTTTTAATAGAGAGACACTACAGAGAAAGGCATCCTGGTAAATGTAGTCTTTAATAGAGAGACACTACACAGAGAGGCATCCTGGGAAATGACCTTACAGGCATGATGGAAATAGACTGACACTACACAGAACGGCATCCTGGGAAATGACCTCACAGGCATGATGGAAATAGACACTGCACAGAACAGCATCCTGGGAAATGACCTCACAGGAATGATGGAAATAGACACTGCAAAGAACGGCATCGTGGAAAATGACCTCAAAGGCATGATGGAAATAGCCACCGCACAGAACGTCATCCTGGGAAATGACCTCACAGGCCTGATGGAAATAGACACTGCATTGAATGGCATCCTGGGAAATGAGCTCACAGGCATGATGGAAATAGACACTGCACAGAGAGGCATCCTGTGAAATGACTTCACAGGCTTGATGGAATTAGACACTGCACAGAACGGCCTCCTGGGAAATGACAGCACAGACATAATGGAAATAGACACTACACAGAACGGCATCCTGGGAAATGACATAATAGGCATGATGGAAATAGACACTGCACAGAACGGCATCCTGGGAAATGACTACACAGGCATGATGGAAACAGACACTGCACAGAGAGGCATCCTGTGAAATGACCTCACAGGCATGATGGAAATAGACACTGCACAGAACGGCATTAAGAGAAATAAACTCTCAGGCATGATGGAAGTAGACACTGCAAAGAACGGCATCCTGGGAAATGTAGTTTTTAATAGAGACACTACAGAGAAAGGCATCCTGGGAAATGTAGTCTTTAATAGAGAGACACTACACAGAGAGGCATCCTGGGAAATGACCTCACAGGCATGATGGAAACAGACACTGCACAGAACGGCATCCTGGTGAATGACCTAACAGGCATGATGGAAATAGACACTGCAAAGTACGGCATCCTGGGAAATGACCTCACAGGCATGATGTAAATAGACACTCCACAGAACGGCATCCTGGGAAATGACCTCTCAGGCATGATGGAAGAAACACTGCACCAAACGGCATCCTGGGAAATGTAGTTATTAATAGAGACACTACAGAGAAAGGCATCCTGGGAAATGACATTTGAATAGAGAGACACTACAGAGAAAGGCATCCTGGGAAATGTAGTCTTTAATAGAGAGACACTACACAGAGAGGCATCCTGGGAAATGACCTCACAGGCATGATGGAAATAGACCCTGCACAGAACGTCATCCTGGGAAATGACCTCACAGGCATGATGGAAATAGACACTGCACAGAGAGGCATCCTGGGAACTGACCTCACAGGCATGATGGAAATAGACACTGCACAGAGAGGCATCCTGTGAAATGACTTCACAGGCATGATGGAATTAGACACTGCACAGAACGGCCTCCTGGGAAATGACCTCAAAGACATAATGGAAATAGACACTACACAGAACGGCATCCTGGGAAATGACCTCATAGGCATGATGGATATAGACACTGCACTGAGAGGCATCCAGGGAAATGACTACACAGGCATGATGGAAACAGACAGTGCAGAGAGAGGTATCTTGTGAAATGACTTCACAGGCATGATGGAAAAAGACACTGCACAGAACGGCATCCTGGGAAATGACTACACAGGCATGATGGAAACAGACACTACACAGAACGGCATCCTGTGAATTGACCTCACAGGCATGATGGAAATAGACATTACACAGAACGAAATCCTGGGAAATGACCTCACAGGCATGATGGAAATAGACACTGCACAGAGAGGCATCCTGTGAAATGACCTCACAGGCATGATGGAAAATGACACTACACAGAACGGCATCCTGGGAAATGACCTCAGAGGCATGATGGAAATAGACACTGCACAGAGAGGCATCCTGTGAAATGACTTCACAGGCATGATGGAATTAGACACTGCACAGAACGGCCTCCTGGGAAATGACCTCACAGACATAATGGAAATAGACATTGCACAGAGAGGCATCCTGGGAAATGACATCACAGGCATGATGGAAATAGACACTGCATAGGACGGCATCCTGGGAAATGACCTCACAGGCATGATGGAAACAGAAACTACACAGAACGGCATCCTGGGAAATGACCTCACAGGCATGATGGAAACAGAGACTACACATAACGGCATCCTGGGAAATGACCAAACAGGCATGATGTAAATAGACACTACACAGACCAGCATCCTGGGAAATGACCTCACAGACATGATGGAAATAGATACTGCACAGAGAGGCATCCTGGGATATGACCTCACAGGCATGATGGAAATAGACACTACACAGAACGGTATCCTGGAAAATGACCTTACAGGCATGATGGAGGTAGACATTGCACAGAGCGGCATCCTGGGAAATGACCTCAGAGGCATGATGGAAATAGACACTGCACAGAATCGCATCCTCGGAAATGTCGTTTTTCATAGAGACACTACTTAGAAAGGCATCCTGGGAAATGTAGTTTTTAATAGAGAGACACTACAGAGAAAGGCATCCTGGTAAATGTAGTCTTTAATAGAGAGACACTACACAGAGAGGCATCCTGGGAAATGACCTTACAGGCATGATGGAAATAGACTGACACTACACAGAACGGCATCCTGGGAAATGACCTCACAGGCATGATGGAAATAGACACTGCACAGAACAGCATCCTGGGAAATGACCTCACAGGAATGATGGAAATAGACACTGCAAAGAACGGCATCGTGGAAAATGACCTCAAAGGCATGATGGAAATAGCCACCGCACAGAACGTCATCCTGGGAAATGACCTCACAGGCCTGATGGAAATAGACACTGCATTGAATGGCATCCTGGGAAATGAGCTCACAGGCATGATGGAAATAGACACTGCACAGAGAGGCATCCTGTGAAATGACTTCACAGGCTTGATGGAATTAGACACTGCACAGAACGGCCTCCTGGGAAATGACAGCACAGACATAATGGAAATAGACACTACACAGAACGGCATCCTGGGAAATGACATAATAGGCATGATGGAAATAGACACTGCACAGAACGGCATCCTGGGAAATGACTACACAGGCATGATGGAAACAGACACTGCACAGAGAGGCATCCTGTGAAATGAACTCACAGGCATGATGGAAATAGACACTGCACAGAACGGCATTAAGAGAAATAAACTCTCAGGCATGATGGAAGTAGACACTGCAAAGAACGGCATCCTGGGAAATGTAGTTTTTAATAGAGACACTACAGAGAAAGGCATCCTGGGAAATGTAGTCTTTAATAGAGAGACACTACACAGAGAGGCATCCTGGGAAATGACCTCACAGGCATGATGGAAACAGACACTGCACAGAACGGCATCCTGGTGAATGACCTAACAGGCATGATGGAAATAGACACTGCAAAGTACGGCATCCTGGGAAATGACCTTACAGGCATGATGGAAATAGACACTGCACAGAGAGGCATCCTGGGAAATGACTACACAGGCAGGATGGAAATAGACACGGTACAGAGAGGCATCCTTTGAAATGACCTCACAGGCATGATGGAAATAGACACTCCACAGAACGGCATCCAGTGAAATGACCTCTCAGGGATGATGGAAGTAGACACTGCACCGAACGGCATCCTGGGACATGACCTCACAGGCATGATGGAAATAGGCACTGCACAGATCGGCATCCTGGGAAATGACCTCACAGGCATGATGGAACTAGACACTGCACAGAGAATCATGCTGGGAAATGACCTCACAGGCATGATGGAAATAGACGTAACTACACAGAACGGCATCCTGGAAAATGACCTCACAGGCATGATGTTAATAGACATTGCACAGAGAGGCATCCTGGGAAATGACCTCACCGGCATGATGGAAATAGACACTGCATAGAACGGCATCCTGGGAAATGACCTCTCAGGCATGATGGACACAGAAACTACACAGAACGGCATCCTGGGAAATGACCTCACAGGAAGGATGGAAACAGAGACTACACATAACGGAATCCTGGGATATGACCTCACAGGCATGATGGAAATAGACACTACACAGAAGGGCATCCTAGGAAATGACCTCACAGACATAATATAAATAGACACTACACAGAACGGCATCCTGGGAAATGACATCATAGGCATGATGGAAATAGACACTGCACTGAGAGTCATCCTGGGATATGACTACACAGGCATGATGGAAACAGACAGTGCAGAGAGAGGTATCCTGTGAAATGACTTCACAGGCATGATGGAAATAGACACTGCACAGAACGGCATCCTGGGAAATGACTACACAGGCATGATGGAAACAGACACTGCACAGAGAGGCATCCTGTGAAATGACCTCACAGGCATGATGGAAATAGACACTGCACAGAACGGCATCAAGGGAAATAAACTCTCAGGCATGATGGAAGTAGACACTGCAAAGAACGGCATCCTGGGAAATGTAGTTTTTAATAGAGACACTACAGAAAAAGGCATCCTGGGAAATGACATTTGAATAGAGAGACACTACAGAGAAAGGCATCCTGGGAAATGTAGTCTTTAATAGAGAGACACTACACAGAGAGGCATCCTGGGAAATGACCTCACAGGCATGATGGAAACAGACACTGCACAGAACGGCATCCTGGTGAATGACCTAACAGGCATGATGGAAATAGACACTGCAAAGTACGGCCTCCTGGGAAATGACTTTACAGGAATGATGGAAATAGACACTGCACAGAGAGGCATCCTGGGAAATGACCACACAGGCAGGATGGAAATAGACACTCCACAGAACGGCATCCAGGGAAATGACCTCTCAGGCATGATGGAAGTAGACACTGCACCGAACGGCATCCTGGGAAATGTAGTTTTTAATAGATACACTACAGAGAAAGGCAACCTGGGAATTGACATTTTAATAGAGAGACACTACAGAGAAAGGCATACTGGGAAATGTAATCTTTAATAGAGAGACCCTACACATAGAGACATCCTGGGAAATGACCTCACAGGCATGATGGAAACAGAGACTACACATAACGGCATCCTGGGAAATGACCTCACAGGCATGATGGAAACAGAAACTACACAGAACGGAATCCTGGGAAATGAGCTCACAGGCATGATGGAAACAGAGACTACACATAACGGCATCCTGGGAAATGACCTCACAGGCATGATGTAAATAGACACTACACAGACCAGCATCCTGGGAAATGACCTCACAGACATGATGGAAATAGATACTGCACAGAGAGGCATCCTGGGATATGACCTCACAGGCATGATGGAAATAGACACTACACAGAACGGCATCCTGGAAAATGACCTTACAGGCATGATGGAGGTAGACATTGCACAGAGCGGCATCCTGGGAAATGACCTCAGAGGCATGATGGAAATAGACACTGCACAGAATGGCATCCTGGGAAATATCGTTTTTAATAGAGACACTACAGAGAAAGGCATCCTGGTAAATGTAGTCTTTAATAGAGAGACACTTCACAGAGAGGCATCCTGGGAAATGACCTCACAGGCATGATGGAAATAGACACTGCACAGAACGGCATCGTGGGAAATGACCTCACAGGCATGATGGAAATAGAATGACACTACACAGAACGGCATCCTGGGATATGACCTCACAGGCATGATGGAAATAGAATGACACTACACAGAACGGCATCCTGGGATATGACCTCACAGGCATGATGGACATAGACAAGGCACAGAGAGGCATCCTGGGAAATGACCTCACAGGCATGATGGAAATAGACACTGCACAGAGAGGCATCCTGTGAAATGACTTCACAGGCATGATTGAATTAGACACTGCACAGAACGGCATCCTGGGAAATGTCCTCACAGACATGATGGAAATAGACACTACACAGAACGGCATCCTGGGAAATGACCTCATAGGCATGATGGAAATAGACACTGCACAGAGAGCCATCCTGGGAAATGACTACACAGGCAGGATGGAAATAGACACGGTACAGAGTGGCATACTTTGAAATGACCTCACAGGCATGATGTAAATAGACACTCCACAGAACGGCATCCTGGGAAATGACCTCTCAGGCATGATGGAAGAAACACTGCACCAAACGGCATCCTGGGAAATGTAGTTTTTAATAGAGACACTACAGAGAAAGGCATCCTGGGAAATGACATTTGAATAGAGAGACACTACAGAGAAAGGCATCCTGGGAAATGTAGTCTTTAATAGAGAGACACTACACAGAGAGGCATCCTGGGAAATGACCTCACAGGCATGATGGAAATAGACACAGCACAGAACGTCATCCTGGGAAATGACCTCACAGGCATGATGGAAATAGACACTGCACAGAGAGGCATCCTGGGAACTGACCTCACAGGCATGATGGAAACAGACAGTGCAGAGAGAGGTATCCTGTGAAATGACTTCACAGGCATGATGGAAATAGACACTGCACAGAACGGCATCCTGGGAAATGACTACACAGGCATGATGGAAACAGACACTGCACAGAGAGGCATCCTGTGAAATGACCTCACAGGCATGATGGAAATAGACACTGCACAGAACGGCATCAAGGGAAATAAACTCTCAGGCATGATGGAAGTAGACACTGCAAAGAACGGCATCCTGGGAAATGTAGTTTTTAATAGAGACACTACAGAAAAAGGCATCCTGGGAAATGACATTTGAATAGAGAGACACTACAGAGAAAGGCATCCTGGGAAATGTAGTCTTTAATAGAGAGACACTACACAGAGAGGCATCCTGGGAAATGACCTCACAGGCATGATGGAAACAGACACTGCACAGAACGGCATCCTGGTGAATGACCTAACAGGCATGATGGAAATAGACACTGCAAAGTACGGCCTCCTGGGAAATGACTTTACAGGAATGATGGAAATAGACACTGCACAGAGAGGCATCCTGGGAAATGACCACACAGGCAGGATGGAAATAGACACTCCACAGAACGGCATCCAGGGAAATGACCTCTCAGGCATGATGGAAGTAGACACTGCACCGAACGGCATCCTGGGAAATGTAGTTTTTAATAGATACACTACAGAGAAAGGCAACCTGGGAATTGACATTTTAATAGAGAGACACTACAGAGAAAGGCATACTGGGAAATGTAATCTTTAATAGAGAGACCCTACACATAGAGACATCCTGGGAAATGACCTCACAGGCATGATGGAAACAGAGACTACACATAACGGCATCCTGGAAAATGACCTCACAGGCATGATGGAAACAGAAACTACACAGAACGGAATCCTGGGAAATGAGCTCACAGGCATGATGGAAACAGAGACTACACATAACGGCATCCTGGGAAATGACCTCACAGGCATGATGTAAATAGACACTACACAGACCAGCATCCTGGGAAATGACCTCACAGACATGATGGAAATAGATACTGCACAGAGAGGCATCCTGGGATATGACCTCACAGGCATGATGGAAATAGACACTACACAGAACGGCATCCTGGAAAATGACCTTACAGGCATGATGGAGGTAGACATTGCACAGAGCGGCATCCTGGGAAATGACCTCAGAGGCATGATGGAAATAGACACTGCACAGAATGGCATCCTGGGAAATATCGTTTTTAATAGAGACACTACAGAGAAAGGCATCCTGGTAAATGTAGTCTTTAATAGAGAGACACTTCACAGAGAGGCATCCTGGGAAATGACCTCACAGGCATGATGGAAATAGACACTGCACAGAACGGCATCGTGGGAAATGACCTCACAGGCATGATGGAAATAGAATGACACTACACAGAACGGCATCCTGGGATATGACCTCACAGGCATGATGGAAATAGAATGACACTACACAGAACGGCATCCTGGGATATGACCTCACAGGCATGATGGACATAGACAAGGCACAGAGAGGCATCCTGGGAAATGACCTCACAGGCATGATGGAAATAGACACTGCACAGAGAGGCATCCTGTGAAATGACTTCACAGGCATGATTGAATTAGACACTGCACAGAACGGCATCCTGGGAAATGTCCTCACAGACATGATGGAAATAGACACTACACAGAACGGCATCCTGGGAAATGACCTCATAGGCATGATGGAAATAGACACTGCACAGAGAGCCATCCTGGGAAATGACTACACAGGCAGGATGGAAATAGACACGGTACAGAGTGGCATACTTTGAAATGACCTCACAGGCATGATGTAAATAGACACTCCACAGAACGGCATCCTGGGAAATGACCTCTCAGGCATGATGGAAGAAACACTGCACCAAACGGCATCCTGGGAAATGTAGTTTTTAATAGAGACACTACAGAGAAAGGCATCCTGGGAAATGACATTTGAATAGAGAGACACTACAGAGAAAGGCATCCTGGGAAATGTAGTCTTTAATAGAGAGACACTACACAGAGAGGCATCCTGGGAAATGACCTCACAGGCATGATGGAAATAGACACAGCACAGAACGTCATCCTGGGAAATGACCTCACAGGCATGATGGAAATAGACACTGCACAGAGAGGCATCCTGGGAACTGACCTCACAGGCATGATGGAAATAGACACTGCACAGAGAGGCATCCTGTGAAATGACTTCACAGGCATGATGGAATTAGACACTGCACAGAACGGCCTCCTGGGAAATGACCTCACAGACATAATGGAAATAGACACTACACAGAACGGCATCCTGGGAAATGACCTCATAGGCATGATGGATATAGACACTGCACTGAGAGGCATCCAGGGAAATGACTACACAGGCATGATGGAAACAGACAGTGCAGAGAGAGGTATCTTGTGAAATGACTTCACAGGCATGATGGAAAAAGACACTGCACAGAACGGCATCCTGGGAAATGACTACACAGGCATGATGGAAACAGACACTACACAGAACGGCATCCTGTGAATTGACCTCACAGGCATGATGGAAATAGACATTACACAGAACGAAATCCTGGGAAATGACCTCACAGGCATGATGGAAATAGACACTGCACAGAGAGGCATCCTGTGAAATGACCTCACAGGCATGATGGAAAATGACACTACACAGAATGGCATCCTGGGAAATGACCTCACAGGCATGATGGAAATAGACACTGCACAGAGAGGCATCCTGTGAAATGACTTCACAGGCATGATGGAATTAGACACTGCACAGAACGGCCTCCTGGGAAATGACCTCACAGACATAATGGAAATAGACACTACACAGAACGGCATCCTGGGAAATGACATCATAGGCATGATGGAAATAGACACTGCACTGACAGTCATCCTGGGATATGACTACACAGGCATGATGGAAACAGACAGTGCAGAGAGAGGTATCTTGTGAAATGACTTCACAGGCATGATGGAAATAGACACTGCACAGAACGGCATCCTGGGAAATGACTACACAGGCATGATGGAAACAGACACTGCACAGAGAGGCATCCTGTGAAATGACCTCACAGGCATGATGGAAATAGACACTGCACAGAACGGCATCAAGGGAAATAAACTCTCAGGCATGATGGAAGTAGACACTGCAAAGAACGGCATCCTGGGAAATGTAGTTTTTAATAGAGACACTACAGAAAAAGGCATCCTGGGAAATGACATTTGAATAGAGAGACACTACAGAGAAAGGCATCCTGGGAAATGTAGTCTTTAATAGAGAGACACTACACAGAGAGGCATCCTGGGAAATGACTACACAGGCAGGATGGAAATAGACACGTTACAGAGAGGCATCCTTTGAAATGACCTCACAGGCATGATGGAAATAGACACTCCACAGAACGGCATCCAGGGAAATGACCTCTCAGCCATGATGGAAGTAGACACTGCACCGAACGGCATCCTGGGAAATGTAGTTTTTCATAGAGACACTACAGAGAAAGACATCCTGGGAAATGACTTTTTAATAGAGAGACACTACAGAGAAAGGCATACTGGGAAATGTAGTCTTTAATAGAGAGACCCTACACGTAGAGACATCCTGGGAAATGACCTCATAGGCATGATGGAAATAGACAGACACTACACAGAATGGCATCCTAGGAATTGACCTCACAGGCGTGATGGAAATAGACACTGCACAGAGAGGCATCCTGGGACATGACCTCACAGGCATGATGGAAATACGCACTGCACAGAACGGCATCCTGGGAAATGACCTCACAGGCATGATGGAAATAGACACTGCACAGAGAATCATGCTGGGAAATGACCTCAAAGGCATGATGGAAATAGACATAACTACACAGAACGGCATCCTGGAAAATGACCTCACAGGCATGATGGAAATAGACATTGCACAGAGAGGCATCCTGGGAAATGACATCACAGGCATGATGGAAATAGACACTGCATAGAACGGCATCCTGGGAAATGACCTCACAGGCATGATGGAAACAGAAACTACACAGAACGGCATCCTGGGAAATGACCTCACAGGCATGATGGAAACAGAGACTACACATAACGGCATCCTGGGAAATGACCTCACAGGCATGATGGAAATAGACACTACACAGAACGGCATCCTGGGAAATGACCTCACAGACCTGATGGAAATAGACACTGCACAGAGAGTCATCCTGGGATATGACCTCACAGGCATGATGGAAATAGACATAACACAGAAGGAGATCCTTGGGAATGACTTCACAGGCATGATGGAAGTAGACACTGCACAGAAGGGCATCCTGGGAAATGAACTCAGAGGCATGATGGAAATAGACACTGCACAGAATCGCATCCTCGGAAATGTCGTTTTTCATAGAGACATTACTTAGAATGGCATCCTGGGAAATGTAGTTTTTAATAGAGAGACACTACAGAGAAAGGCATCCTGGTAAATGTAGTCTTTACTAGAGAGACACTACACAGAGATGCATCCTGGGAAATGACCTCACAGGCATGATGGAAATAGACTGACACTACACTGAACGGCATCCTGGGAAATGACCTCACAGGCATGATGGAAATAGACACTGCACAGAACAGCATCCTGGGAAATGACCTCACAGGAATGATGGAAATAGACACTGCACAGAACGGCATCGTGGGAAATGACCTCAAAGACATGATGGAAATAGACACCGCACAGAACGTCATCCTGGGAAATGACCTCAGAGGCCTGATGGAAATAGAAACTGCATTGAATGGCATCCTGGGAAATGAGCTCACAGGCATGATGGAAATAGACACTGCACAGAGAGGCATCCTGTGAAATGACTTCACAGGCTTCATGGAATTAGACACTGCACAGAACGGCCTCCTGGGAAATGACAGCACAGACATAATGGAAATAGACACTAAACAGAACGGCATCCTGGGAAATGACATCATAGGCATGATTGAAATAGACACTGCACTGAGAGTCATCCTGGGATATGACTACACAGGCATGATGGAAACAGACAGTGCAGAGAGAGGTATCCTGTAAAATGACTTCACAGGCATGATGGAAATAGACACTGCACAGAACGGCATCCTGGGAAATGACTACACAGGCATGATGGAAACAGACACTGCACAGAGAGGCATCCTGTGAAATGACCTCACAGGCATGATGGAAATAGACACTGCACAGAACGGCATTAAGAGAAATAAACTCTCAGGCATGATGGAAGTACACACTGCAAAGAACGGCATACTGGGAAATGTAGTTTTTAATAGAGACACTACAGAGAAAGGCATCCTGGGAAATGTAGTCTTTAATAGAGAGACACTACACAGAGAGGCATCCTGGGAAATGACCTCACAGGCATGATGGAAACAGACACTGCACAGAACGGCATCCTGGTGAATGACCTAACAGGCATGATGGAAATAGACACTGCAAAGTACGGCATCCTGGGAAATGACCTTACAGGCATGATGGAAATAGACACTGCACAGAGAGGCATCCTGGGAAATGACTACACAGGCAGGATGGAAATAGACACGGTACAGAGAGGCATCCTTTGAAATGACCTCACAGGCAAGATGGAAATAGACACTGCACAGAACGGCATTAAGAGAAATAAACTCTCAGGCATGATGGAAGTACACACTGCAAAGAACGGCATACTGGGAAATGTAGTTTTTAATAGAGACACTACAGAGAAAGGCATCCTGGGAAATGTAGTCTTTAATAGAGAGACACTACACAGAGAGGCATCCTGGGAAATGACCTCACAGGCATGATGGAAACAGACACTGCACCGAACGGCATCCAGGGACATGACCTCACAGGCATGATGGAAATAGGCACTGCACAGATCGGCATCCTGGGAAATGACCTCACAGGCATGATGGAACTAGACACTGCACAGAGAATCATGCTGGGAAATGACCTCACAGGCATGATGGAAATAGACGTAACTACACAGAACGGCATCCTGGAAAATGACCTCACTGGCATGATGTTAATAGACATTGCACAGAGAGGCATCCTGGGAAATGACCTCACCGGCATGATGGAAATAGACACTGCATAGAACGGCATCCTGGGAAATGACCTCACAGGCATGATGGAAACAGAAACTACACAGAAAGGCATCCTGGGAAATGACCTCACAGGCATGATGGAAACAGAGACTACACATAACGGCATCCTGGGAAATGACCTCACAGGCATGATGGAAATAGACACTACACAGAATGGCATCCTGGGAAATGACCTCACAGACATGATGGAAATAGACACTGCACAGAGAGGCTTCCTGGGATATGACCTCACAGGCATGATGGAAATAGACACTACACAGAACGGCACCCTGGAAAATGACCTTACAGGCATGATGGAGATAGACACTGCACAGAGCGGCATCCTGGGAAATGACCTCAGAGGCATGATGGAAATAGACACTGCACAGAATGGCATCCTGGAAAATGTCGTTTTTAATAGAGACACTACAGAGAAAGGCATCCTGGGAAATGTAGTTTTTAATAGAGAGACACTACAGAGAAAGGCATCCTGGTAAATGTAGTCTTTAATAGAGAGACACTTCACAGAGAGGCATCCTGGGAAATGACCTCACAGGCATGATGGAAATAGACACTGCACAGAACGGCATCTTGGGAAATGACCTCACAGGCATGATGGAAAAAGACACTGCACTGAGAGGCATCCTGGGAAACGACCTCACAGGCATGATGGAAATAAACACTGCACAGAACGGCATCCAGGGAAATGACCTCTCAGGCATGATGGAAATAGACACTGCACAGAACGGCATCCTGGGAAATGTAGTTTTTAATAGAGACACTACAGAGAAAGACATACTGGGAAATGTAGTCTTTAGTACAAAGACAATACACAGAGAAACATCCTGGGAAATGACCTCACAGGCATGATGGAAATAGACACTGCACAGAACGGCATACTGGGAAATGACCTCACAGGCATGATGGAAATAGACACTGCACAGAGAGGCATCCTGGGAAATGACCTCACAGGCATGATGGAAATAGACACTGCATAGAATGGCATCCTGGGAAATGACCTCACAGGCATGATGGAAACAGACACTGCACAGAACGCAATCCAGGGAAATGACCTCACAGGCATGATGGAAATAGACTCTACACAGAACGGCAACCAGGGACATGACGTCTATGACATGATGGAAATAGACACTGCACAGAACGGCATCCTGGGAAATGTCGTTTTTATTAGAGATACTACAGAGAAAGGCATACTGGGAAATGTAGTGTTTAATAGAGAGACACTACACAGAGAGACATCCTGAGAAATGACCTCACAGGCATGATGGAAATAGACACTGCACAGAGAGGTATCCTGGGAAATGACCTCACAGGCATGATGGAAATAGACACTGCACAGAGAGGTATCCTGGGAAATTAACTCACAGGCATGATGGAAATAGACACTGCACAGAGACGCATCCTGGGACATAACCTAACAGGCATGATGGAAATAGACAGAACTACACAGAACGGCATCCTGGAAAATGACCTCACAGGCAGGATGGAAATAGACACTGCACAGAGAGGCATCCTGGGAATGACCTCACAGGCATGATGGAAAGAGACACTACACAGAATGACATCCTGGAAAATGACCTCACAGGCATGATGGAAGTAGACACTGCACAGAAAGGCATCCTGGGAAATGACCTCAGAAGCATGATGGAAATAGACGCTGCACAGAATAGCATCCTGGAAAATGTCGTTTTTAATAGAGACACTACAGAGGAAGGCATCCTGGGAAATGTAGTTTTTCATAGAGAGACACTACAGAGGAAGGCATCCTGGTAAATGTAGTCTATAATAGAGAGACACTACACAGAGAGGCATCCTGGGAAATGAACTCACATGCATATATGAAATAGACTGACATTACACAGAACGGCATCCTGGGATAGGACCTCACAGGCATGATGGAAATAGACACTACACAGAACGGCATCCTGGGAAATGACCTCAAAGGCATGATGGAAATAGACACTGCAAGAACGGCATCCTGGGAAATGACCTCACAGGCATGATGCTAATGGACACTTCACAGAACGGCATCATGGGAAATGACCTCATAGACATGATGGATATAGACACTGCACACAGAGGCATCCTGGGAAATAACCACACAGGCTTGATGGAAATAGACACTACACAGAACGGCATCATGGGAAAGGACCTCATAGACATGATGGAAATAGACACTGCACAGACAGGCATCCTGGGAAATGACCTCACAGGCATGATGGAAACAGACACTGCACAGAACGCAACATTGAGAAAGACACTACACAGAACGGCATCCTGGGAAATGACCTCACAGACATGATGGAAATAGACACTGCACAGACAGGCATCCTGGGAAATGACCTCACAGGCATGATGGAAATAGACAATACACAGAACGGCATCCTGTGAAATGTCGTTTTTAATAGAGACACTACAGAGAAAGGCATCCTGGAAAATGTAGTTTTTAATAGAGAGACACTACAGATTAAGGCATCCTGATAAATATAGTCTTTAATAGAGAGAAATACACAGAGAGGCATCCTGGGAAATGACCGCACAGGCATGATGGAAGTAGACACTGCACAGAGAGGCATCCTTGGACATGACCTCACAGGCATGATGGAAATAGACACTGCACAGAGAGGCATTCTGGGAAATGACCTCACATTCATGATAGAAATGGACACTGCACAGAACGGCATCCTGGAAATGACATCACAGACATGATGGAAATAGACACTGCACAGAAAGTCACTCTGGGAAATGATCAAAAAGGCATGATGGAAATAGACACTGCACAGAGAGACATCCTGGGAAATGACCTCACAGGCATGACTGAAATAGACAATGCACAGAACATCATCCTGTGAAATGAACTCACAGGTATGATGTAAATAGACAATGCAGAGAACGGCATCATGGAAATGACCTCACAGGCATGATGGAAATAGACACTACACAGAACGGCATCATGGGAAATGACCTCATAGACATGACGGAAATAGACACTGCACAGAGAGGTATCCTGGGAAATGCCCTCACAGGCATCGTGAAAATAGACACTGCACAGAACGGCATCCTGGGAAATGTAGTTTTTAACAAAGACACTACAGAGAAAGGCATCCTGCTTAATGTATTTTTTAATAGAGATTCACTACAGAGAAAGGCATCCTGGTAAATGTTGTCTTTAATAGAGAGAAACTACACGGAGAGACATCCTTGGAAATGAACTCACTGGCATGATTGAAAGAGACTGACACTACACAGAAACTCAACCTGGGAAATGACCCCACAGGCATGATGCAAATAGACACTGCACAGAACGGCATTCAGGGAATTGACCTCACACGCATGATGGAAATAGAGTGCACAGAACGGCATTCTGGGAAATGACCTCACAGGCATGATGGAAATAGACACTGCACAGAGAGGCATCCTTTGAAATGACCTCACAGGCATAATGGAAATAGACACTGCACAGAACGGCATCCTAGGAAATGACCTCACAGGCATGATGGAAATAGACACTGCACAGTGCGGCATCCTGGGAAATGGCCTCACAGTCATGAAGGAAATAGACAATACAAGAACGGCATCCTGGGAAATGACCTCAAAGGCATGATGGAAATAGACATTGCACAGCGAGGCATCCTGGGAAATGGCCTCATAGTCATGATGGAAATAGACACTACACAGAGAGGCATCCTGGGAAATGCCCTCACAGGCATCGTGGAAATAGACACTGCACAGAGAGGCATACTGGAAAATGACCTCACTGGCATGATGGAAATAGACAGACACTACACAGAATGGCATCCTGCGAAATGACCTCACAGGCATGATGGAAATAGACACTGCACAGAGAGGCATCCTTGTAAATGACCTCATAGACATGCTGGAAATAGACACTGCACAGAGAGGCATCCTGAGAAATGACCTCACAGGCATGATGGAAATAGACACTGCACAGAACGTCATCCTGTCAAATGACCTCACAGGCATGATGGAAATAGACACTGCAGAGAACGGCATCCTGGGAAATGACCTCACAGGCATGATGGAAATAGACACTGCACAGAGAGCCATCCTGGGTAATGACCTCACAGGCATGATGGAAATAGACACCGCACAGAACCTCATCCTGTGAAATGACCTCACAGGCATGATGGAAATAGACACTGCAGAGAACGGCATCCTGGGAAATGACCTCACAGGCATGATGGAAATAGACACTGCACAGAGAGCCATCCTGGGAAATGACCTCAAAGGCATGATTGAAATAGACTGACACTACACAGAACGGCAACCTGGGAAATGAGCCCACAGGCATGATGGAAATAGACACTGCACAGAACGGCATCCTGGGAATTGACATCACAGGCATGATGGAAATAGACACTGCACAGAACGGCATTCTGGAAATGACCTCACAGGCATGATGGAAATAGACACTGCACAGAGAGGCATCCTTTGAAATGACCTCACAGGCATGATGGAAATAGTCACTGCACAGAGAGGCATCCTGGGAAATGACCTCACAGGCTTGATGGAAATAGACACCGCACAGAACGGCATCCTGGGAAATGACCTCACAGACATGATGGAAATAGACACTGCACAGAAAGGCACTCTGGGAAATGACCTAAAAGGCATGATGGAAATAGACACTGCACAGAGAGACATCCTGGGAAATGACCTCAGGCATGATGGAAATAGACACTGCACAGAACGTCATCCGGTGAAATGACTTCACAGGCATGATGGAAATAGACACTGCACAGAGAGGCATCCTGGGAAATGACCTCACAGGAATGATTGAAATAGACACTGCATAGAATCTCATCCTGGGAAATGAACTCACACTCATGATGGAAACAGACACAGCACAGAACGGCATCCTGGGAAATGACCTCATAGGCATGATGGAAATAGACACTACACAGAAAGGCATCATGGGAAATGACCTCAAAGACATGATGGAAATAGACACTGCACACAGAGTCCTCCTGGGAAATAACCTCACAGGCTTGATGGAAATAGACACTACACAGAACGGCATCATGGGAAATGACCTCATAGACATGATGGAAATAGACTCTGCACAGTGAGGCATCCTGGGAAATGACCTCACAGTCATGAAGGAAATAGACACTACAAGAACGGCAACCTGGGAAATGACCTCACCGGCATGATGGAAATAGACATTGCACAGCGAGGCATACTGGGAAATGACCTCATAGTCCTGATGGAATTCGACACTACACAGAGAGGTATCCTGGGAAATGCCCTCACAGGCATCGTGGAAATAGACACTGCACAGAGAGGCATCCTTGAAAATGACCTCTCAGGCATGATGGAAAGATACAGACACTACACAGAATGGCATCCTGGGAAATGACCTCACAGGCATGATGGAAATAGACACTGCACAGAGAGTCATCCTTGGAAATGACCTCATAGACATGCTGCAAATAGACACTGCACAGAGAGGCATCCTGGTAAAGGACCTCACAGGCATGATAGAAATAGACACTGCAAAGAACAGCACCCTGGGAAATGACCTCACAGACATGATGGAAATAGACACTGCACAGAAAGGCACGCTGGGGAATGAACTAAAAGACATGATGGAAATAGACACTGCACAGAGAGACATCCTGGGAAATGACCTCACAGGCATGATGGAAATAGACACTGCACAGAGAGGCATCCTTGGAAATGACCTCATAGACATGCTGCAAATAGACACTGCACAGAACGGCATTTTGGAATATTACCTCACAGGCATGATGGAAGTAGACACTGCACAGAACGGAATCCTGGGAAATGACCTCACAGGCATGATGGAAATAGACACTGCACAGAACGGCATCCTGGGAAATATAGTTTTTAATAGAGACACTACAGAGAAAGGCATCCTGGGTAATGTGGTTTTTAATAGAGTGACACTACAGAGAAAGGCATCCTGGTAAATGAAGTCTTTAATAGAGAGAAACTACACGGAGAGGCATCCTGGGAAATGAACTCACTGGCATGATTGAAATAGACTGACACTACACAGAATGGCAACCTGGGAAATGACCCCACAGGCATGATGCAAAGAGACACTGCACAGAACGGCATCCTGGGAATTGACCTCACACGCATGATGGAAATAGACAGTGCACAGAACGGCATTCTGGGAAATGACCTCACAGGCATGATGGAAATAGACACTGAACAGAGAGGCATCCTTTGAAATGACCTCACAGGCATGATGGAAATAGACACTGCACTGAACGGCATCCTGGGAAATGACCTCACAGGCCAATGGAAATAGGCACTGCACAGAACGGCATCCTGGGAAATGACCTCACAGGCATGATGGAAATAGACACTGCACAGTGAGGCATCCTTAAAATGACCTCACAGTCATGAAGGAAATAGACAATACAATAACGGCCTCCTAGGAAATGACCTCACTGGCATGATGGAAATAGACAGACACTACACAGAATGGCATCCTGGGAAATGACCTCACAGGCATGATTCAAATAGACACTGCACAGAAAGGCACTCTGGGAAATGAACTAAGAGACATGATGGAAATAGACACTGCACAGAGAGACTTCCTGGGAAATGGCCTCACAGGCATGATGGAAAAAGACACTGCACAGAGAGGCATCCTGGAAAATGACCTCACAGGCATGATGGAAATAGACACTGCACAGAGAGTTATCCTGGGAAATGACCTCACAGGCATGATGGAAATAGACACTGCAGAGAACGGCATCCTGGGAAATGACCTCAAGGGATGATGAAAATAGACACTGCACAGAGAGCCATCCTGGGAAATGACCTCACAGGCATGATGGAAATAGACACTGCACAGAACGTCATCCTGTGAAATGACCTCACAGACATGATGGAAATAGACACTGTAGAGAACGGCATCCTGGGAAATGACCTCACAGGCATGATGTAAATAGACACTGCACAGAGAGCTATCTTGGGAAATGACCTCACAGGCATGATTGAAATAGACTGACACTACACAGAACGGCAACCTGGGAAATGACCCCACAGTCATGATGGAAATAGACACTGCACAGAACGGCATCCTGGGAAATGACCTCACAGGCAAGATGGAAATAGACACTGCACAGAACGGCATTCTGGGAAATGACCTCACAGGCATGATGGAAATAGACACTGCACAGAACGGCATCCTGGGAAATATAGTTTTTAATAGAGACACTACAGAGAAAGGCATCCTGGGTAATGTGGTTTTTAATAGAGAGAAACTACAGAGAAAGGCATCCTGGTAAATGAAGTCTTTAATAGAGAGAAACTACACGGAGAGGCATCCTGGGAAATGAACTCACTGGCATGATTGAAATAGACTGACACTACACAGAATGGCAACCTGGGAAATGACCCCACAGGCATGATGCAAATAGACACTGCACAGAACGGCATCCTGGGAATTGACCTCACACGCATGATGGAAATAGACAGTGCACAGAACGGCATGCTGGGAAATGACCTCACAGGCATGATGGAAATAGACACTGAACAGAGAGGCATCCTTTGAAATGACCTCACAGGCATGATGGAAATAGACACTGCACTGAACGGCATCCTGGGAAATGACCTCACAGGCCAATGGAAATAGGCACTGCACAGAACGGCATCCTGGGAAATGACCTCACAGGCATGATGGAAATAGACACTGCACAGTGAGGCATCCTTAAAATGACCTCACAGTCATGAAGGAAATAGACAATACAAGAACGGCCTCCTAGGAAATGACCTCACTGGCATAATGGAAATAGACAGACACTACACAGAATGGCATCCTGGGAAATGACCTCACAGGCATGATTCAAATAGACACTGCACAGAAAGGCACTCTGGGAAATGAACTAAGAGACATGATGGAAATAGACACTGCACAGAGAGACTTCCTGGGAAATGGCCTCACAGGCATGATGGAAATAGACACTGCACAGAGAGGCATCCTGGGAAATGACCTCACAGGCATGATGGAAATAGACACTGCACAGAGAGTTATCCTGGGAAATGACCTCACAGGCATGATGGAAATAGACACTGCAGAGAACGGCATCCTGGGAAATGTCCTCAAGGGATGATGAAAATAGACACTGCACAGAGAGCCATCCTGGGAAATGACCTCACAGGCATGATGGAAATAGACACTGCACAGAACGTCATCCTGTGAAATGACCTCACAGACATGATGGAAATAGACACTGTAGAGAACGGCATCCTGGGAAATGACCTCACAGGCATGATGTAAATAGACACTGCACAGAGAGCTATCTTGGGAAATGACCTCACAGGCATGATTGAAATAGACTGAAACTACACAGAACGGCAACCTGGGAAATGACCCCACAGTCATGATGGAAATAGACACTGCACAGAACGGCATCCTGGGAAATGACCTCACAGGCAAGATGGAAGTAGACACTGCACAGAACGGCATTCTGGGAAATGACCTCACAGGCATGAGAGAAATAGACACTGCACAGAAGGGCATCCTGGTTAATGACCTCACAGACATGATGGAAATAGTCACTGCACAGAAAGGCACACTTGGAAATGACCTAAAATGTATGACGGAAATAACACTGCACAGAGAGATATCCTGGGAAATGACCACACAGGCATGATGGAAATAGACACTACACAGAACTGCATCATGGGAAATGACCTCATAGACATGATGGAAATAGACCCTGAACAGAGAGGCATCCTGGGAAATGACCTCACAGGCATGATGGAAATAGCCACTGCACAGAGAGTCATCCTCGGAAATGACCTCACAGGCATGATGGAAATACACACAGCACAGAGAGGCATCCTTGGAAATGACCTCACAGGCATGATGGAAATAGCCACTTAACAGAGAGTCATCCTTGGAAATGACCTCACAGGCATGATGGAAATAGCCACTGCACAGAGAGGCATCATCGGAAATGACCTCACAGGCATGATGGAAATAGACACTGCACAGGACGGCATCATCGGAAATGACCTCACAGGCATGATGGAAATAGACACTGCACAGGACGGCATCATGGGAAATGAACTCACAGGCATGATGGAAATAGACACTACACAGAACGGCATTCTGGGAAATGACCTCACAGGCATGATGGAAATAGACACTGAACAGAGAGGCATCCTTTGAAATGACCTCACAGGCATGATGGAAATAGACACTGCACTGAACGGCATCCTGGGAAATGACCTCACAGGCCAATGGAAATAGGCACTGCACAGAACGGCATCCTGGGAAATGACCTCACAGGCATGATGGAAATAGACACTGCACAGTGAGGCATCCTTAAAATGACCTCACAGTCATGAAGGAAATAGACAATACAAGAACGGCCTCCTAGGAAATGACCTCACTGGCATGATGGAAATAGACAGACACTACACAGAATGGCATCCTGGGAAATGACCTCACAGGCATGATTCAAATAGACACTGCACAGAAAGGCACTCTGGGAAATGAACTAAGAGACATGATGGAAATAGACACTGCACAGAGAGACTTCCTGGGAAATGGCCTCACAGGCATGATGGAAATAGACACTGCACAGAGAGGCATCCTGGGAAATGACCTCACAGGCATGATGGAAATAGACACTGCACAGAGAGTTATCCTGGGAAATGACCTCACAGGCATGATGGAAATAGACACTGCAGAGAACGGCATCCTGGGAAATGACCTCAAGGGATGATGAAAATAGACACTGCACAGAGAGCCATCCTGGGAAATGACCTCACAGGCATGATGGAAATAGACAATGCACAGAACGTCATCCTGTGAAATGACCTCACAGACATGATGGAAATAGACACTGTAGAGAACGGCATCCTGGGAAATGACCTCACAGGCATGATGTAAATAGACACTGCACAGAGAGCTATCTTGGGAAATGACCTCACAGGCATGATTGAAATAGACTGACACTACACAGACCGGCAACCTGTGAAATGACCCCACAGTCATGATGGAAATAGACACTGCACAGAACGGCATCCTGGGAAATGACCTCACAGGCAAGATGGAAATAGACACTGCACAGAACGGCATTCTGGGAAATGACCTCACAGGCATGATGGAAATAGACACTGCACAGAGAGGCATCCTTTGAAATGACCTCACAGGCGTGATGGAAATAGTCACTGCACAGAGAGGCATCCTGGGAAATGACCTCACAGGCATGAGAGAAATAGACACTGCACAGAAGGGCATCCTGGTTAATGACCTCACAGACATGATGGAAATAGTCACTGCACAGAAAGGCACACTTGGAAATGACCTAAAATGTATGACGGAAATAGACACTGCACAGAGAGACATCCTGGGAAATGACCACACAGGCATGATGGAAATAGACACTACACAGAACTGCATCATAGGAAATGACCTCATAGACATGATGGAAATAGACCCTGAACAGAGAGGCATCCTGGGAAATGACCTCACAGGCATGATGGAAATAGCCACTGCACAGAGAGGCATCCTCGGAAATGACCTCACAGGCATGATGGAAATAGACACAGCACAGAGAGGCATCCTTGGAAATGACCTCACAGGCATGATGGAAATAGCCACTTAACAGAGAGTCATCCTTGGAAATGACCTCACAGGCATGATGGAAATAGCCACTGCACAGAGAGGCATCATCGGAAATGACCTCACAGGCATGATGGAAATAGACACTGCACAGGACGGCATCATGGGAAATGAACTCACAGGCATGATGGAAATAGACACTACACAGAACGGCATCCTGGGAAATGACTACACAGGCATGATGGAAATATTCACTACACACAACAGCTTCCTGGCAAATGACCTAACAGACATGATTAAAATTCACACTGCACAGAGAGGCAATCTGGGAAATGACCTCACAGGCTTGATGGAAATAGACACCGTACAGAACGGCATCCTGATAAATGACCTCACAGGCATGATGGAAATAGACAATGCACAGAGAGGCATCCCAGGAAATGACCTCACAGGAATGATGGAAATAGACACTGCACAGAAAGGCAACCTGGGAAAAACCTCACAGGCATGATGGAAATAGTCACTGCACAGAGAGGCATCCTGGGAAATGAACGCACAGGCATGATGGAAATAGACACTGCACAGAACGGCATCCTGGGAAATGACCTCACAGGCCAATGGAAATAGGCACTGCACAGAACGGCATCCTGGGAAATGACCTCACAGGCATGATGGAAATAGACACTGCACAGTGAGGCATCCTTAAAATGACCTCACAGTCATGTAGGAAATAGACAATACAAGAACGGCCTCCTGGGAAATGACCTCACTGGCATGATGGAAATAGACAGACACTACACAGAATGGCATCCTGGGAAATGACCTCACAGGCATGATTCAAATAGACACTGCACAGAAAGGCACTCTGGGAAATGAACTAAGAGACATGATGGAAATAGACACTGCACAGAGAGACTTCCTGGGAAATGGCCTCACAGGCATGATGGAAATAGACACTGCACAGAGAGACATCCTGGGAAATGACCTCACAGGCATGATGGAAATAGACACTGCAGAGAACGGCATCCTGGGAAATGACCTCAAGGGATGATGAAAATAGACACTGCACAGAGAGCCATCCTGGGAAATGACCTCACAGGCATGATGGAAATAGACACTGCACAGAACGACATCCTGTGAAATGACCTCACAGACATGATGGAAATAGACACTGCACAGAGAGGCATCCTGGGAAATGACCTCACAGGCATGATGTAAATAGACACTGCACAGAGAGCCATCCTGTGAAATGACCTCACAGGCATGATTGAAATAGACTGACACTACACAGAACGGCAACCTGGGAAATGACCCCACAGGCATGATGGAAATAGACACTGCACAGAACGGCATCCTGGGAAATGACCTCACAGGCATGATGGAAATAGACACTGCACAGAACGTCATCCTGTGAAATGACCTCACAGGCATGATGGAAATAGACACTGCAGAGAACGGCACCCTGGGAAATGACCTCACAGGCATGATGGAAATAGACACTGCACAGAGAGCCATCCTGGGAAATGACCTCACAGACATGACGGAAATAGAAACTGCACAGAGAGGCATCCTGGGAAATGACCTCACAGGCATGATGGAAACAGACACTGCACAGAACGGCATGCAGGGAAATGACCTAACAGGCATGATGGAAATACACACTACACAGAACAGCATACTGGGAAATGACCTCACAGGCATGATGGAAATACACTACACAGAACGACATCCTGGAAAATTACCTCACAGGCATGATGGAAGTAGACACTGCACAGAACGGAATCCTGGGAAATGACCTCACAGGCATGATTGAAATAGACACTGCACAGAACGGCATCCTGGGAAATGTAGTTTTTAACAAAGACACTACAGAGAAAGGCATCCTGCTTAATGTATTTTTTAATAGAGGTTCACTACAGAGAAAGGCATCCTGGTAAATGTTGTCTTTAATAGAGAGAAACTACACGGAGAGACATCCTTGGAAATGAACTCACTGGCATGATTGAAAGAGACTGACACTACACAGAAACTCAACCTGGGAAATGACCCCACAGGCATGATGCAAATAGACACTGCACAGAACGGCATCCTGGGAATTGACCTCACACGCATGATGGAAATAGAGTGCACAGAACGGCATTCTGCGAAATGACCTCACAGGCATGATGGAAATAGACACTGCACAGAACGGCATCCTGGGAAATGTAGGTTTAACAGAGACACTACAGAGAAAGGCATCCTGGTAAATGTTGTCTTTAATAGAGAGAAACTACACGGAGAGACATCCTGGGAAATGAACTCACTGGCATGATTGAAAGAGACTGACACTACACAGAACCTCAACCTGGGAAATGACCCAACAGGCATGATGCAAATAGACACTGCACAGAACGGCATCCTGGGAATTGACCTCACACGCATGATGGAAATAGAGTGCACAGAACGGCATTCTGGGAAATGACCTCACAGGCATGATGGAAATAGACACTGCACAGAGAGGCATCCTTTGAAATGACCTCACAGGCATAATGGAAATAGACACAGCACAGAGAGGAATCCTTGGAAATGACCTCACAGGCATGATGGAAATAGCCACTTAACAGAGAGTCATCCTTGGAAATGACCTCACAGGCATGATGGAAATAGCCACTGCACAGAGAGGCATCATCGGAAATGACCTCACAGGCATGATGGAAATAGACACTGCACAGGACGGCATCATGGGAAATGAACTCACAGGCATGATGGAAATAGACACTACACAGAACGGCATCCTGGGAAATGACTTCACAGGCATGATGGAAATATTCACTACACACAACAGCTTCCTGGCAAATGACCTAACAGACATGATTAAAATTCACACTGCACAGAGAGGCAATCTGGGAAATGACCTCACAGGCTTGATGGAAATAGACACTGTACAGAACGGCATCCTGGGAAATGACCTCACAGGCATGATGGAAATAGACAATGCACAGAGAGGCATCCCAGGAAATGACCTCACAGGAATGATGGAAATAGACACTGCACAGAAAGGCAACCTGGGAAAAGACCTCACAGGCATGATGGAAATAGTCACTGCACAGAGAGGCATCCTGGGAAATGAACGCACAGGCATGATGGAAATAGACACTGCACAGAACGGCATCCTGGGAAATGACCTCACAGGCCAATGGAAATAGGCACTGCACAGAACGGCATCCTGGGAAATGACCTCACAGGCATGATGGAAATAGACACTGCACAGTGAGGCATCCTTAAAATGACCTCACAGTCATGAAGGAAATAGACAATACAAGAACGGCCTCCTGGGAAATGACCTCACTGGCATGATGGAAATAGACAGACACTACACAGAATGGCATCCTGGGAAATGACCTCACAGGCATGATTCAAATAGACACTGCACAGAAAGGCACTCTGGGAAATGAACTAAGAGACATGATGGAAATAGACACTGCACAGAGAGACTTCCTGGGAAATGGCCTCACAGGCATGATGGAAATAGACACTGCACAGAGAGACATCCTGGGAAATGACCTCACAGGCATGATGGAAATAGACACTGCAGAGAACGGCATCCTGGGAAATGACCTCAAGGGATGATGAAAATAGACACTGCACAGAGAGCCATCCTGGGAAATGACCTCACAGGCATGATGGAAATAGACACTGCACAGAACGACATCCTGTGAAATGACCTCACAGACATGATGGAAATAGACACTGCAGAGAACGGCATCCTGGGAAATGACCTCACAGGCATGATGTAAATAGACACTGCACAGAGAGCCATCCTGGGAAATGACCTCACAGGCATGATTGAAATAGACTGACACTACACAGAACGGCAACCTGGGAAATGACCCCACAGGCATGATGGAAATAGACACTGCACAGAACGGCATCCTGGGAAATGACCTCACAGGCATGATGGAAATAGACACTGCACAGAACGTCATCCTGTGAAATGACCTCACAGGCATGATGGAAATAGACACTGCAGAGAACGGCACCCTGGGAAATGACCTCACAGGCATGAGAGAAATAGACCCTGCACAGAGAGCCATCCTGGGAAATGACCTCACAGACATGACGGAAATAGAAACTGCACAGAGAGGCATCCTGGGAAATGACCTCACAGGCATGATGGAAACAGACACTGCACAGAACGGCATGCAGGGAAATGACCTAACAGGCATGATGGAAATACACACTACACAGAACAGCATACTGGGAAATGACCTCACAGGCATGATGGAAATACACTACACAGAACGACATCCTGGAAAATTACCTCACAGGCATGATGGAAGTAGACACTGCACAGAACGGAATCCTGGGAAATGACCTCACAGGCATGATTGAAATAGACACTGCACAGAACGGCATCCCGGGAAATGTAGTTTTTAACAAAGACACTACAGAGAAAGGCATCCTGCTTAATGTATTTTTTAATAGAGGTTCACTACAGAGAAAGGCATCCTGGTAAATGTTGTCTTTAATAGAGAGAAACTACACGGAGAGACATCCTTGGAAATGAACTCACTGGCATGATTGAAAGAGACTGACACTACACAGAAACTCAACCTGGGAAATGACCCCACAGGCATGATGCAAATAGACACTGCACAGAACGGCATCCTGGGAATTGACCTCACACGCATGATGGAAATAGAGTGCACAGAACGGCATTCTGGGAAATGACCTCACAGGCATGATGGAAATAGACACTGCACAGAACGGCATCCTGGGAAATGTAGTTTTTAACAGAGACACTACAGAGAAAGGCATCCTGGGTAATGTAGTTTTTAATAGATAGACACTACAGAGAAAGGCATCCTGGTAAATGTTGTCTTTAATAGAGAGAAACTACACGGAGAGACATCCTGGGAAATGAACTCACTGGCATGATTGAAAGAGACTGACACTACACAGAACCTCAACCTGGGAAATGAACCCACAGGCATGATGCAAATAGACACTGCACAGAACGGCATCCTGGGAATTGACCTCACACGCATGATGGAAATAGAGTGCACAGAACGGCATTCTGGGAAATGACCTCACAGGCATGATGGAAATAGACACTGCACAGAGAGGCATCCTTTGAAATGACCTCACAGGCATAATGGAAATAGACACTGCACAGAACGGCATCCTGGGAAATGACCTCAGAGGCCAATGGAAATAGACACTGCACAGAACGGCATCCTAGGAAATGACCTCACAGGCATGATGGAAATAGACACTGCACAGTGCGGCACCCTGGGAAATGACCTCACAGTCATGAAGGAAATAGACAATACAAGAACGGCATCCTGGGAAATGACCTCAAAGGCATGATGGAAATAGACATTGCACAGCGAGGCATCCTGGGAAATGGCCTCATAGTCATGATGGAAATAGACACTACACAGAGAGGCATCCTGGGAAATGCCCTCACAGGCATCGTGGAAATAGACACTGCACAGAGAGGCATCCTGGAAAATGACCTCACTGGCATGATGGAAATAGACAGACACTACACAGAATGGCATCCTGCGAAATGACCTCACAGGCATGATGGAAATAGACACTGCACAGAGAGGCATCCTTGGAAATGACCTCATAGACATGCTGGAAATAGACACTGCACAGAGAGGCATCCTGAGAAATGACCTCACAGGCATGATGGAAATAGACACTGCACAGAACGTCATCCTGTCAAATGACCTCACAGGCATGATGGAAATAGACACTGCAGAGAACGGCATCCTGGGAAATGACCTCACAGGCATGATGGAAATAGACACTGAACAGAACAGCATCCTGGGAATTGACATCACAGGCATGATAGAAATCGACACTGCACAGAGAGGCATCCTTTGAAATGACCTCACAGGCATGATGGAAATAGTCACTGCACAGAGAGGCATCCTGGGAAATGACCTCACAGGCTTGATGGAAATAGACACCGCATAGAACGGCATCCTGGGAAATGACCTCACAGACATGATGGAAATAGACACTGCACAGAAAGGCACTCTGGGAAATGACCTAAAAGGCATGATGGAAATAGACACTGCACAGAGAGACATCCTGGGAAATGACCTCAGGCATGATGGAAATAGACACTGCACAGAACGTCATCCAGTGAAATGACTTCACAGGCATGATGGAAATAGACACTGCACAGAGAGGCATCCTGGGAAATGACCTCACAGGAATAATTGAAATAGACACCGCATAGAATCTCATCCTGGGAAATGAACTCACACTCATGATGGAGACAGACACTGCACAGAACGGCATCCTGGGAAATGACCTCATAGGCATGATGGAAATAGACACTACACAGAACGGCATCATGGGAAATGACCTCAAAGACATGATGGAAATAGACACTGCACAGAGAGTCATCCTGGGAAATAACCTCACAGGCTTGATGGAAATAGACACTACACAGAACGGCATCATGGGAAATGACCTCATAGACATGATGGAAATAGACTCTGCACAGTGAGGCATCCTGCGAAATGACCTCACAGTCATGAAGGAAATAGACACTACAAGAACGGCAATCTGGGAAATGACCTCACCGGCATGATGGAAATAGACATTGCACAGCGAGGCATACTGGGAAATAACCTCATAGTCCTGATGGAATTAGACACTACACAGAGAGGTATCCTGGGAAATGCCCTCACAGGCATCGTGGAAATAGACACTGCACAGAGAGGCATCCTTGAAAATGACCTCTCAGGCATGATGGAAAGAAACAGACACTACACAGAATGGCATCCTGGGAAATGACCTCACAGGCATGATGGAAATAGACACTGCACAGAGAGTTATCCTTGGAAATCACCTCATAGACATGCTGCAAATAGACACTGCACAGAGGGGCATCCTGGTAAAGGACCTCACAGGCATCATAGAAATAGACACTGCACAGAACAGCACCCTGGGAAATGACCTCACAGACATGATGGAAATAGACACTGCACAGAAAGGCACGCTGGGGAATGAACTAAAAGACATGATGGAAATAGACACTGCACAGAGAGACATACTGGGAAATGACCTCACAGGCATGATGGAAATAGACACTGCACAGAGAGGCATCCTTGGAAATGACCTCATAGACATGCTGCAAATAGACACTGCACAGAACGGCATTTTGGAATATTACCTCACAGGCATGATGGAAGTAGACACTGCACAGAACGGAATCCTGGGAAATGACCTCACAGGCATGATGGAAATAGACACTGCACAGAACGGCATCCTGGGAAATATAGTTTTTAATAGAGACACTATAGAGAAAGGCATCCTGGGTAATGTGGTTTTTAATAGAGAGACAGTACAGAGAAAGGCATCCTGGTAAATGAAGTCTTTAATAGAGAGAAACTACACGGAGAGGCATCCTGGGAAATGAACTCACTGGCATGATTGAAATAGACTGACACTACACAGAATGGCAACCTGGGAAATGACCCCCAAGGCATGATGCAAATAGACACTGCACAGAACCGCATCCTGGGAATTGACCTCACACGCATGATGGAAATAGACAATGCACAGAACGGCATTCTGGGAAATGACCTCACTGGCATGATGGAAATAGACAGACACTACACAGAATGGCATCCTGGGAAATGACCTCACAGGCATGATTCAAATAGACACTGCACAGAAAGGCACTCTGGGAAATGAACTAAGAGACATGATGGAAATAGACACTGCACAGTGAGACTTCCTGGGAAATGGCCTCACAGGCATGATGGAAATAGACACTGCACAGAGAGACATCCTGGGAAATGACCTCACAGGCATGATGGAAATAGACACTGCAGAGAACGGCATCCTGGGAAATGACCTCAAGGGATGATGAAAATAGACACTGCACAGAGAGCCATCCTGGGAAATGACCTCACAGGCATAATGGAAATAGACACTGCACAGAACGTCATCCTGTGAAATGACCTCACCGACATGATGGAAATAGACACTGCAGAGAACGGCATCCTGGGAAATGACCTCACAGGCATGATGTAAATAGACACTGCACAGAGAGCTATCCTGGGAAATGACCTCACAGGCATGATTGAAATAGACTGACACTACACAGAACGGCAACCTGGGAAATGACCCCACAGGCATGATGGAAATAGACACTGCACAGAACGGCATCCTGGGAAATGACCTCACAGGCAAGATGGAAATAGACACTGCACAGAACGGCATTCTGGGAAATGACCTCACAGGCATGATGGGAATAGACACTGCACAGAGAGGCATCCTTTGAAATGACCTCACAGGCGTGATGGAAATAGTCACTGCACTGAGAGGCATCCTGGCAAATGACCTCACAGGCATGAGAGAAATAGACACTGCACAGAAGGGCATCCTGGTTAATGACCTCACAGACATGACGGAAATAGTCACGGCACAGAAAGGCACACTTGGAAATGACCTAAAATGTATGACGGAAATAGACACTGCACAGAGAGACATCCTGGGAAATGACCACACAGGCATGATGGAAATAGACACTACACAGAACTGCATCATGGGAAATGACCTCATAGACATGATGGAAATAGACCCTGAACAGAGAGGCATCCTGGGAAATGACCTCACAGGCATGATGGAAATAGCCACTGCACAGAGAGGCATCCTCGGAAATGACCTCACAGGCATGATGGAAATAGACACAGCACAGAGAGGCATCCTTGGAAATGACCTCACAGGCATGATGGAAATAGCCACTTAACAGAGAGTCAACCTTGGAAATGACCTCACAGGCATGATGGAAATAGCCACTGCACAGAGAGGCATCCTCGGAAATGACCTCACAGGCACTATGGAAATAGACACTGCACAGTACGGCATCATGGGAAATGAACTCACAGGCATGATGGAAATAGACACTACACAGAACGGCATCCTGGGAAATGACTTCACAGGCATGATGGAAATATTCACTACACACAACAGCTTCCTGGCAAATGACCTAACAGACATGATTAAAATTCACACTGCACAGAGAGGCAATCTGGGAAATGACCTCACAGGCTTGATGGAAATAGACACTGTACAGAACGGCATCCTGGGAAATGACCTCACAGGCATGATGGAAATAGACAATGCACAGAGAGGCATCCCAGGAAATGACCTCACAGGAATGATGGAAATAGACACTGCACAGAAAGGCAACCTGGGAGAAGACCTCACAGGCATGATGGAAATAGTCACTGCACAGAATGGCATCCTGGGAAATGAACGCACAGGCATGATGGAAATAGACACTGCACAGAACAGCATCCTGGGAAATGACCTCACAGGCATGATGGAAATAGACACTGCACAAAACAGAATCCAGGGAAATGACCTCACAGGCATGATGGATACAGACACTGCACAGAACAGCATCCAGGGAAATGACCTCAAAGACATGATGGAAATAGACAGACACTACCCAAAACGGCATCCTGGGAAATGACCTCACTGGCATGATGGAAATAGACAATGCAAGAACGGCATCCTGGGAAATGACCTCACAAGCATGATGGAAATAGGCACTGCACAGAATGTAAGTCTGAGAAATGTAGTTTTTAATAGAGACACTACAGAGAAGGGCATCCTGGGAAATGTAGTTTTTAATAGAGAGACACTAAAGAGAAAGGCATCCTGGTAAATGTAGTCTTTAATACATAGACACTACACAGAGACGCATCCAGGGAACTGTCCTCACAGGCATTATGGAAATAGACTGACACTACACAGAACTGCATCCTGGGAAATGACCTCACAGGCATGATGGAAATAGACACTACACAGAACGGCATCCTGGGAAATGACCTCACAGGCATGATGGAAATGGATACTACACAGAACGGCATCCTGGAAAATGACCACACAGGCATGACGGTAAAGGACACTACACAGAACTGCATCCTGGAAAATGACCTCACAGGCATGATGGAAATAGACACTACACAGAACTGCATCCTGGGAAATGACCTCACAGGCATGATGGAAATAGACACTGCAGAGAACGGCATCCTGGGAAATGACCTCAAGGGATGATGAAAATAGACACTGCACAGAGAGCCATCCTGGGAAATGACCTCACAGGCATAATGGAAATAGACACTGCACAGATCGTCATCCTGTGAAATGACCTCACAGACATGATGGAAATAGACACTGCAGAGAACGGCATCCTGGGAAATGACCTCACAGGCATGATGTAAATAGACACTGCACAGAGAGCTATCCTGGGAAATGACCTCACAGGCATGATTGAAATAGACTGACACTACACAGAACGGCAACCTGGGAAATGACCCCACAGGCATGATGGAAATAGACACTGCACAGAACGGCATCCTGGGAAATGACCTCACAGGCAAGATGGAAATAGACACTGCACAGAACGGCATTCTGGGAAATGACCTCACAGGCATGATGGGAATAGACACTGCACAGAGAGGCATCCTTTGAAATGACCTCACAGGCGTGATGGAAATAGTCACTGCACTGAGAGGCATCCTGGCAAATGACCTCACAGGCATGAGAGAAATAGACACTGCACAGAAGGGCATCCTGGTTAATGACCTCACAGACATGACGGAAATAGTCACGGCACAGAAAGGCACACTTGGAAATGACCTAAAATGTATGACGGAAATAGACACTGCACAGAGAGACATCCTGGGAAATGACCACACAGGCATGATGGAAATAGACACTACACAGAACTGCATCATGGGAAATGACCTCATAGACATGATGGAAATAGACCCTGAACAGAGAGGCATCCTGGGAAATGACCTCACAGGCATGATGGAAATAGCCACTGCACAGAGAGGCATCCTCGGAAATGACCTCACAGGCATGATGGAAATAGACACAGCACAGAGAGGCATCCTTGGAAATGACCTCACAGGCATGATGGAAATAGCCACTTAACAGAGAGTCAACCTTGGAAATGACCTCACAGGCATGATGGAAATAGCCACTGCACAGAGAGGCATCCTCGGAAATGACCTCACAGGCACTATGGAAATAGACACTGCACAGTACGGCATCATGGGAAATGAACTCACAGGCATGATGGAAATAGACACTACACAGAACGGCATCCTGGGAAATGACTTCACAGGCATGATGGAAATATTCACTACACACAACAGCTTCCTGGCAAATGACCTAACAGACATGATTAAAATTCACACTGCACAGAGAGGCAATCTGGGAAATGACCTCACAGGCTTGATGGAAATAGACACTGTACAGAACGGCATCCTGGGAAATGACCTCACAGGCATGATGGAAATAGACAATGCACAGAGAGGCATCCCAGGAAATGACCTCACAGGAATGATGGAAATAGACACTGCACAGAAAGGCAACCTGGGAGAAGACCTCACAGGCATGATGGAAATAGTCACTGCACAGAATGGCATCCTGGGAAATGAACGCACAGGCATGATGGAAATAGACACTGCACAGAACAGCATCCTGGGAAATGACCTCACAGGCATGATGGAAATAGACACTGCACAAAACAGAATCCAGGGAAATGACCTCACAGGCATGATGGATACAGACACTGCACAGAACAGCATCCAGGGAAATGACCTCAAAGACATGATGGAAATAGACAGACACTACCCAAAACGGCATCCTGGGAAATGACCTCACTGGCATGATGGAAATAGACAATGCAAGAACGGCATCCTGGGAAATGACCTCACAAGCATGATGGAAATAGGCACTGCACAGAATGTAAGTCTGAGAAATGTAGTTTTTAATAGAGACACTACAGAGAAGGGCATCCTGGGAAATGTAGTTTTTAATAGAGAGACACTAAAGAGAAAGGCATCCTGGTAAATGTAGTCTTTAATACATAGACACTACACAGAGACGCATCCAGGGAACTGTCCTCACAGGCATTATGGAAATAGACTGACACTACACAGAACTGCATCCTGGGAAATGACCTCACAGGCATGATGGAAATAGACACTACACAGAACGGCATCCTGGGAAATGACCTCACAGGCATGATGGAAATGGATACTACACAGAACGGCATCCTGGAAAATGACCACACAGGCATGACGGTAAAGGACACTACACAGAACTGCATCCTGGAAAATGACCTCACAGGCATGATGGAAATAGACACTACACAGAACTGCATCCTGGGAAATGACCTCACAGGCATGATGGAAATAGACACTGCACAGAACGGCATCCGGGGAAATGACCTCACAGGCATGATGGAAAGAGACACTACACAGAACGGTATCCTGGGAAAAGACCTCACAGACATGATGGAAATAGACACTGCACAAAGAAGCATCCTGGGAAATGACCTCACAGGCATGATGGAAATAGGCACTACATAGAACTTCATCCTGGGAAATGACCTCAAAGACATGATGGAAATAGACACTGCAAGAACGGCATCCTGGGAAATGACCTCACAGTCATGATGGTAATGGACACTACACAGAACGGCATCCTGCGAAATGACCTCACATGCATGATGAAAATAGGCACTGCACAGAATGTAAGTCTGAGAAATGTAGTTTTTAATAGAGACACTACAGAGAAGGGCATCCTGCGAAATGTAGTTTTTAATAGAGAGTCACTAAAGAGAAAGGCATCCTGGTAAATGTAGTCTTTAATAGAGAGACACTACACAGAGGCATGCTTGGAAATGACCTCACAGGCATGATGGAATTAGACAGACACTACACAGAACGGCATCCAGGAGAATGACCTCACAGGCGTGATGGATATAGACACTGCACAGAACGTCATCCAGGGAAATGACCTCAAAGACATGATGGAAATAGACAGACACTGCACAGAGTGGCATCCTGGGAAATGACCTCACAGGCATGATGGAAATAGACACTGCACAGAACGGCATCCTGGGAAATGACCTCACAGGCATGATGGAAATAGACACTGCACAGAAAGGCATCCAGGGAAATGACCTCACAGGCATGATGGAAATAGACACTGCTCAGAACGGCATCCTGGGAAATGTAGATTTTAATACAGACACTACAGAGAAAGGCACCCTTGGAAATGTAGTTTTTAATAGAGAGACACTACAGAGAAAGGCATCCTGGTAAATGCAGTCTTTAATAGAGAGACACTATGCAGAGAGGCAACCTGGGAAATGACCTCACAGGCATGATGGAAATAGACAGAAACTGCACAGAACGTCATCCAGGGAAATGACCTCACATGCCTGATGGAAATAGACACGACACAGAACAGCATTATGGGAAATGACCTCATAGACATGATGGAAAAAGACCCTGCACAGAGATGCATCCTGGGAAATAACCTCACAGGCATGATGGAAATGTACACTGTACATAGAGGCTTCCTGGGAATTGACCTCACAGGCATGATGGAAATAGACACTGCACAGAAAGGCAACCTGGGAAATGACCTCACAGGCATGAAGGAAATAGACACTGCGTAGAACGGCATCCTGGGAAACGACCTCACAGGAATGATGGAAATAGACACTGCACAGAATGGCATCCTGGGAAATGACCGCACAGGCATGATAGAAATGGACACTGCACAGAACGGCACCCTGGGAAATGTAGTTTTTAATAGAGACACTACAGAGAAAGGCATCCATGGAAATGTAACTTTTAATAGAGAGACACTACAGAGAAAGGCATCCTGGTAAATGTAGTCTTTAATAGGGAGACACTACACAGAGAGGCATCCTGGGAAATGACCTCACAGGCATGATGGAATTAGACAGACACTACACAGAACGGAATCCTGGAAAATGACCTCACAGCCATGATGGAAATAGACACTGCACAGCACAGCATCCTGGGAAGTGACCTCAAAGACATTATGGAAATAGGCACTGCACAGAGAGGCATCCTGGGAATTGACCTCACAGGCATGATGGAAATAGACACTGCAGAGAATAGCATCCAGGGAAATGACCTCACAGGCATGATAGAAATGGACACTGAACAGTACGGCATCCTGGGAATTGTAGTTTTTAATAGAGACACTACAGAAAAAGGCATCTTGTAAATGTAGTTTTTAATAGAGAGACACTACAGAAAAAGTCATCCTGGGAAATATAGTCTTTAATAGAGAGACACTACACACAGAGGCATCCTGGGAAATGACCTCACAGGCATGATGGAATTAGACAGACACTACACAGAACGGCATCCTGGAGAATGACCTCACAGGCATGATGGAAATAGACACTGCACAGAACGGCATCCTGGGAAATGAACTCAAAGGCATGATGGAAATAGACAGACACTGCACAGAACGTCATCCAGGGAAATGACCTCACAGGCATGATGGAAATAGACACGACACAGAACAGCATCATGGGAAATGACCTCATAGACATGATGGAAATAAACCCTGCACAGATATGCATCCTGTGAAATAACCTCACAGGCATGATGGAAATATACACTGCACAGAGAGGCATCCTGTGAAATGACCTCACAGGCATGATGGTAATAGACACTGCGCAGAACGGTATCCTCGGAAATGACCTCACAGGAATGATGGAAATAGACACTGCACAGAACGGCATCCAGGGAAATGACCTCACATGCATGATGGAAATAGACACTGCCCAGAATGGCATCCTGGGAAATGTAGTTTTTAATAGAGACACTACAGAGAAAGTCATCCTTGGAAATGTAATTTTTAATAGAGAGAAACTACAGAGAAAGGCATCCTGGTAAATGTAGTCTTTAATAGAGAGACACTACACAAAGAGGCAACCTGGGAAATGACCTCACAGGCATGAGGGAAATAGACACGGCACAGAACGGCATCCTGGGAAATGACCTCACAGGCATGATGGAATTAGACAGACACTACACAGAACGGCATCCTGGAGAATGACCTCACAGGCATGATGGAAATAGACACTGCACAGAACGGCATCCTGGTAAACGACCTCAAAGGCATGATGGAAATAGACACTGCACAGAACGGCATCATGGGAAATGACCTCATAGACATGATGGTAATAGACACTGATTAGAGATGCATCCTGGGAAGTAACCTCACAGGCATGATGGAAATAGACACTGCCCAGAACGGCATCCTGGGAAATGTAGTTTTTAATAGAGACACTACAGAGAAAGGCATCCTTGGAAATGTACTTTTTAATAGAGAGACACTACAGAGAAAGGCATCCTGGTAAATGTAGTCTTTAATAGAGAGACACTACACAGAGAGTCAACCTGGGAAATGACCTCACAGGCATGCAGAAATACACAGACACTACACAGAACGGCTTCCTGGAATATGACCTCACAAGCATGTTGGAAATAGACACTACACAGAACAGCATCCTGGGAAATGACCACAAAGGCATGATGGAAATAGACAGACACTGCACAGAACATCATCCAGGGAAATGACCTGACAGGCATGATGGAAATAGACACGACACAGAACAGCATCATGGGAAATGACCTCATAGACATGATGGAAATATACCCTGCACAGATATGCATCCTGGGAAATATCCTCACAGGCATGAAGGAAATATACACTGCACAGAGAGGCATCCTGTGAAATGACCTCACAGGCATGATGGAAATAGACACTGCGCAGAACGGTATCCTGGGAAATGACCTCACAGGAATGATGGAAATAGACACTGCACAGAACGGCATCCATGGAAATGACCTCACAGGCATGATGGAAATAGACACTGAACAGAACGGCATCCTGGGAAATGTAGTTTTTAATAGAGACACTACAGAGAAACGCATCCATGGAAATGTAGTTTTTAATAGAGAGAAACTACAGAGAAAGGCGTCCTGGAAAATGTAGTCTTTAATAGAGAGACACTACACAAAGAGGCAACCTGGGAAATGACCTCACAGGTATGCTGGAAATAGACAGACATTACACAGAAAGGCATCCTGGAAAATGACCTCACAGGCATGATGGAAATAGACACTGCACAGAACGGGATACTGAGAAATGACCTCACAGACATGATCGAAATAGACAGACACTGCAACGAACGTCTTTCAGGGAATGACCTCACAGGCATGATGGAAATAGACACTACACAGAGAGGCATCCTGGAAAATGACCTCATAGACATGATGGAAATAGACACTGCACAGAGATGCATCCTGGGAAATAACCTCACAGGCATCATGGAAATATACACTGCACATAGAGGCATCCTGGGAAACGACCTCACAGGCATGAGGGAAATAGATTCGGCACAGAACGGCATCCAGGGAAATGACCTCACAGACATGATGGAAATAGACACTGCACAGAACGGCATCCTGGGAAATGACCTCATAGACATGATGGAAATAGACACTGCACAGAGAGGCATCCTGGAAAATGACGTCACAGGCATGATGGAAATAGACACTGCACAGAAAGGCAACCTGGGAAATGACCTCACAGGCATGAAGGAAATAGACACTGCACAGAACGGCATCCAGGGAAATGACCTCAAAGGCATGATGAAAATAGACACTGCACAGAACGGCATCCTGGGAAATGTAGTTTTTAATAGAGACACTACAGAGAAAGGCATCCTTGGAAATGTAGTTTTTAATAGAGAGACACTACAGAGAAAGGCATCCTGGTAAATGCAGTCTTTAATAGAGAGACAGTACACAGAGAGGCAACATGGGAAATGACCTCACAGGCATGCTGGAAATAGACAGACACTACACAGAACGGCATCCTGGAAAATTACCTCACAGGCATGATGGAATTAGACACTGCACTGAATGGCATCCTGGGAATTGACCTCAAAGGCATGATGGAAATAGACACTGCACTGAATGGCATCCTGGGAATTGACCTCACTCGCATGATGGAAATAGACACTTCACAGAACGAAATCCTGGGAAATGACCTCACAGGCATGATGGAAATAGACACTGCACAGAGAGGCATCCTTTGAAATGACCTCACAGGCATGATGGAAATAGACACTGCACAGTGAGGTATCCTGGGACATGATCTCACAGTCATAAAAGAAATAGACACTACACAGAATGGCATCCTGGGAAATGACCACACAGGCATGATAGAAATAGACACTGCACAGCGAGGCCTCCTGGGAAATGACCTCACAGGCATGATGGAAATAGACACTGCACAGAACGGCAAACTGAGAAATGACCTCACAGGCATGATCGAAATAGACAGACACTGCAACGAACGTCTTCCAGGGAATGACCTCACAGGCATGATGGAAATAGACACTACACAGAATGGCATCATGGGAAATGACCTCATAGACATGATGGAAATAGACACTGCACAGAGATGCATCCTGGGAAATAACCTCACAGGCATCATGGAAATATACACTCCACATAGAGGCATCCTGGGAAACGACCTCACAGGCATGAGGGAAATAGACACGGCACAGAACGGCATCCAGGGAAATGACCTCACAGGCATGATGGAATTAGACAGACACTACACAGAACGGCATCCTGGAGAATGACCTCACAGGCATGATGGAAATAGACACTGCACAGAACGGCATCCTGGTAAACGACCTCAAAGGCATGATGGAAATAGACACTGCACAGAACGGCATCATGGGAAATGACCTCATAGACATGATGGTAATAGACACTGATTAGAGATGCATCCTGGGAAGTAACCTCACAGGCATGATGGAAATAGACACTGCACAGAACAGCATCCTGGGAAATGACCTCACAGGCATGATGGAAATAGACACTGCACAAAACGGAATCCAGGGAAATGACCTCACAGGCATGATGGAAATAGACACTGCACAGAACGGCATCCTGGGAAATGTAGTTTTTAATAGAGACACTACAGAGAAAGGCATCCTTGGAAATGTACTTTTTAATAGAGAGACACTACAGAGAAAGGCATCCTGGTAAATGTAGTCTTTAATAGAGAGACACTACACAGAGAGTCAACCTGGGAAATGACCTCACAGGCATGCAGAAATACACAGACACTACACAGAACGGCTTCCTGGAATATGACCTCATAAGCATGTTGGAAATAGACACTACACAGAACAGCATCCTGGGAAATGACCACAAAGGCATGATGGAAATAGACAGACACTGCACAGAACGTCATCCAGGGAAATGACCTGACAGGCATGATGGAAATAGACACGACACAGAACAGCATCATGGGAAATGACCTCATAGACATGATGGAAATATACCCTGCACAGATATGCATCCTGGGAAATATCCTCACAGGCATGAAGGAAATATACACTGCACAGAGAGGCATCCTGTGAAATGACCTCACAGGCATGATGGAAATAGACACTGCACAGAACGATATCCTGGGAAATGACCTCACAGGAATGATGGAAATAGACACTGCACAGAACGGCATCCATGGAAATGACCTCACAGGCATGATGGAAATAGACACTGAACAGAACGGCATCCTGGGAAATGTAGTTTTTAATAGAGACACTACAGAGAAACGCATCCTTGGAAATGTAGTTTTTAATAGAGAGAAACTACAGAGAAAGGCGTCCTGGAAAATGTAGTCTTTAATAGAGAGACACTACACAAAGAGGCAACCTGGGAAATGACCTCACAGGTATGCTGGAAATAGACAGACATTACACAGAAAGGCATCCTGGAAAATGACTTCACAGGCATGATGGAAATAGACACTGCACAGAACGGAATACTGAGAAATGACCTCACAGACATGATCGAAATAGACAGACACTGCAACGAACGTCTTTCAGGGAATGACCTCACAGGCATGATGGAAATAGACACTACACAGAGAGGCATCCTGGAAAATGACCTCATAGACATGATGGAAATAGACACTGCACAGAGATGCATCCTGGGAAATAACCTCACAGGCATCATGGAAATATACACTGCACATAGAGGCATCCTGGGAAACGACCTCACAGGCATGAGGGAAATAGATACGGCACAGAACGACATCCAGGGAAATGACCTCACAGACATGATGGAAATAGACACTGCACAGAACGGCATCCTGGGAAATAACCTCTTAGACATGATGGAAATAGACACTGCACAGAGAGGCATCCTGGAAAATGACGTCACAGGCATGATGGAAATAGACACTGCACAGAAAGGCAACCTGGGAAATGACCTCACAGGCATGAAGGAAATAGACACTGCACAGAACGGCATCCAGGGAAATGACCTCAAAGGCATGATGAAAATAGACACTGCACAGAACGGCATCCTGGGAAATGTAGTTTTTAATAGAGACACTACAGAGAAAGGCATCCTTGGAAATGCAGTTTTTAATAGAGAGACACTACAGAGAAAGGCATCCTGGTAAATGCAGTCTTTAATAGAGAGACAGTACACAGAGAGGCAACATGGGAAATGACCTCACAGGCATGCTGGAAATAGACAGACACTACACAGAACGGCATCCTGGAAAATTACCTCACAGGCATGATGGAATTAGACACTGCACTGAATGGCATCCTGGGAATTGACCTCAAAGGCATGATGGAAATAGACACTGCACTGAATGGCATCCTGGGAATTGACCTCACTCGCATGATGGAAATAGACACTTCACAGAACGAAATCCTGGGAAATGACCTCACAGGCATGATGGAAATAGACACTGCACAGAGAGGCATCCTTTGAAATGACCTCACAGGCATGATGGAAATAAACACTGCACAGTGAGGTATCCTGGGACATGATCTCACAGTCATAAAAGAAATAGACACTACACAGAATGGCATCCTGGGAAATGACCACACAGGCATGATAGAAATAGACACTGCACAGCGAGGCCTCCTGGGAAATGACCTCACAGGCATGATGGAAATAGACACTGCACAGAACGGCAAACTGAGAAATGACCTCACAGGCATGATCGAAATAGACAGACACTGCAACGAACGTCTTCCAGGGAATGACCTCACAGGCATGATGGAAATAGACACTACACAGAACGGCATCATGGGAAATGACCTCATAGACATGATGGAAATAGACACTGCACAGAGATGCATCCTGGGAAATAACCTCACAGGCATCATGGAAATATACACTCCACATAGAGGCATCCTGGGAAACGACCTCACAGGCATGAGGGAAATAGACACGGCACAGAACGGCATCCAGGGAAATGACCTCACAGGCATGATGGAATTAGACAGACACTACACAGAACGGCATCCTGGAGAATGACCTCACAGGCATGATGGAAATAGACACTGCACAGAACGGCATCCTGGTAAACGACCTCAAAGGCATGATGGAAATAGACACTGCACAGAACGGCATCATGGGAAATGACCTCATAGACATGATGGTAATAGACACTGATTAGAGATGCATCCTGGGAAGTAACCTCACAGGCATGATGGAAATAGACACTGCACAGAACAGCATCCTGGGAAATGACCTCACAGGCATGATGGAAATAGACACTGCACAAAACGGAATCCAGGGAAATGACCTCACAGGCATGATGGAAATAGACACTGCACAGAACGGCATCCTGGGAAATGTAGTTTTTAATAGAGACACTACAGAGAAAGGCATCCTTGGAAATGTACTTTTTAATAGAGAGACACTACAGAGAAAGGCATCCTGGTAAATGTAGTCTTTAATAGAGAGACACTACACAGAGAGTCAACCTGGGAAATGACCTCACAGGCATGCAGAAATACACAGACACTACACAGAACGGCTTCCTGGAATATGACCTCACAAGCATGTTGGAAATAGACACTACACAGAACAGCATCCTGGGAAATGACCACAAAGGCATGATGGAAATAGACAGACACTGCACAGAACGTCATCCAGGGAAATGACCTGACAGGCATGATGGAAATAGACACGACACAGAACAGCATCATGGGAAATGACCTCATAGACATGATGGAAATATACCCTGCACAGATATGCATCCTGGGAAATATCCTCACAGGCATGAAGGAAATATACACTGCACAGAGAGGCATCCTGTGAAATGACCTCACAGGCATGATGGAAATAGACACTGCGCAGAACGGTATCCTGGGAAATGACCTCACAGGAATGATGGAAATAGACACTGCACAGAACGGCATCCATGGAAATGACCTCACAGGCATGATGGAAATAGACACTGAACAGAACGGCATCCTGGGAAATGTAGTTTTTAATAGAGACACTACAGAGAAACGCATCCTTGGAAATGTAGTTTTTAATAGAGAGAAACTACAGAGAAAGGCGTCCTGGAAAATGTAGTCTTTAATAGAGAGACACTACACAAAGAGGCAACCTGGGAAATGACCTCACAGGTATGCTGGAAATAGACAGACATTACACAGAAAGGCATCCTGGAAAATGAGCTCACAGGCATGATGGAAATAGACACTGCACAGAACGGAATACTGAGAAATGACCTCACAGACATGATCGAAATAGACAGACACTGCAACGAACGTCTTTCAGGGAATGACCTCACAGGCATGATGGAAATAGACACTACACAGAGAGGCATCCTGGAAAATGACCTCATAGACATGATGGAAATAGACACTGCACAGAGATGCATCCTGGGAAATAACCTCACAGGCATCATGGAAATATACACTGCACATAGAGGCATCCTGGGAAACGACCTCACAGGCATGAGGGAAATAGATACGGCACAGAACGACATCCAGGGAAATGACCTCACAGACATGATGGAAATAGACACTGCACAGAACGGCATCCTGGGAAATGACCTCATAGACATGATGGAAATAGACACTGCACAGAGAGGCATCCTGGAAAATGACGTCACAGGCATGATGGAAATAGACACTGCACAGAAAGGCAACCTGGGAAATGACCTCACAGGCATGAAGGAAATAGACACTGCACAGAACGGCATCCAGGGAAATGACCTCAAAGGCATGATGAAAATAGACACTGCACAGAACGGCATCCTGGGAAATGTAGTTTTTAATAGAGACACTACAGAGAAAGGCATCCTGGTAAATGCAGTCTTTAATAGAGAGACAGTACACAGAGAGGCAACATGGGAAATGACCTCACAGGCATGCTGGAAATAGACAGACACTACACAGAACGGCATCCTGGAAAATTACCTCACAGGCATGATGGAATTAGACACTGCACTGAATGGCATCCTGGGAATTGACCTCAAAGGCATGATGGAAATAGACACTGCACTGAATGGCATCCTGGGAATTGACCTCACTCGCATGATGGAAATAGACACTTCACAGAACGAAATCCTGGGAAATGACCTCACAGGCATGATGGAAATAGACACTGCACAGAGAGGCATCCTTTGAAATGACCTCACAGGCATGATGGAAATAGACACTGCACAGTGAGGTATCCTGGGACATGATCTCACAGTCATAAAAGAAATAGACACTACACAGAATGGCATCCTGGGAAATGACCACACAGGCATGATAGAAATAGACACTGCACAGCGAGGCCTCCTGGGAAATGACCTCACAGGCATGATGGAAATAGACACTGCACAGAGAGGAATCCTGGGAAATGACCTCACAGGCATGATGGAAATAGACACTGCACAGAAAGGCAACCAGGGAAATGACCGCACAGGTATGAAGGAAAAAGACACTGCACAGAATTGCATCCTGGGAAATGACCGCACAGGCAGGATGGAAATAGACACTGCACAGAACGGCATCCTGGGAAATGTAGTTTTTATAGAGTCACTTCAGAGTAAGGCATCCATGGAAATGTAGTTTTTAATAGAGAGACACTACAGAGAAAGGCATCCTGGTTAATGTAGTCTTTAATAGAGAGACACTACACAGAGTGGCATCCTGGGAAATGACCTCACAGGCATGATGGAAATAGACACTGCACAGAGAGGCATCCTGGGAAATGACCTCACAGGCATGATGGAAATAGACACTGCGCAGAACGGCATCCTCGGATATGACCTCACAGGCATGAAGGAAATAGACACTGCACAGAACGGCATCCAGGGAAATGACGTCACTGGCAAGATGGAAATAGACACTGCACAGAACGGCCTCCTGGGAAATGTAGTTTTTAATAGAGACACTACAGAGAAAGGCATCCTTGGAAATGTAGTTTTTAATAGAGAGACACTACACAGAAAGGCATCCTCTTAAATGCAGTCTTTAATAGAGAGAAACTACAATGAGAGGAAACCTGGGAAATGACCTCACAGGCATGAAGGAAATAGACACTGCACAGAACGGCATCCTGGGAAATGACCTCACAGGCATGATGGAAATAGACACTGCACAGAGAGGCATCCTGGGAAATGACCTCACAGGCATGATAGAAATAGACACTCCACAGAATGGCATCCTGGTAAACGACCTCAAAGGCATGATGGAAATAGACACTGCACAGAACGGCATCATGGGAAATGACCTCATAGACATGATGGTAATAGACAATGAATAGAGATGCATCCTGGGAAGTAACCTCACAGGCATGATGGAAATAGACCCTGCACAGTGAGGCATCCTTTGAAATGACCTCACAGGCATGATAGAAATAGACACTGCACAGAAAGGCACTCTGGGAAATGACCTAAAAGGCATGGTGGGACTAGACACTGCACAGAGAGACATACTGTGACATGACCTCACAGGCATGAAGGAAATAGACACTGCACAGAACGTCATCCTGTGAAATGAACTCACAAGCATGATGGAAATAGGCACTGCAGAGAACGGCATACTGGGAAATGACCTCATAGACATGATGGAAATAGACACTGCACAGAGATGCATCCTGGGAAATAACTTCTTAGGCATTATGGAAATAGGCACTGCACAGAGAGGAGTCCTGGGAAATGACCTCAAAGGCATGAGGGAAATAGACACTACACAGAACGGCATATTGGGAAATGACATCACAGGCATGATGGAAATAGACAGACACTGCACAGAACGGCATCCTGGAAAATGACCTCAAAGGCATGATGGAATTAGACAGACACTACACAGAACGGCATCCAGGAGAAAGACCTCACAGGCGTGATGGATATAGACACTGCACAGAACGGCATCCAGGGAAATGACCTCAAAGACATGATGGAAATAGACAGACACTGCACAGAGTGGCATCCTGGGAAATGACCTCACAGGCATGATGGAAATAGACACTGCGCAGAACGGCATCCTGGGAAATGACCTCACAGGCATGATGGAAATAGACACTGCACAGAAAGGCATCCAGGGAAATGACCTCACAGGCATGATGGAAATAGACACTGCACAGAACGGATCCTGGGAAATGTAGTTTTTAATACAGACACTACAGAGAAAGGCAACCTTGGAAATGTAGTTTTTAATAGAGAGACACTACAGAGAAAGGCATCCTGGTAAATGCAGTCTTTAAAAAGAGACACTATGCAGAGAGGCAACCTGGGAAATGACCTCACAGGCATGATGGAAATAGACAGAAACTGCACAGAACGTCATCCAGGGAAATGACCTCACAGGCCTGATGGAAATAGACACGACACAGAACATCATTATGGGAAATGACCTCATAGACATGATGGAAAAAGACCCTGCACAGAGATGCATCCTGGGAAATAACCTCACAGGCATGATGGAAATGTACACTGTACATAGAGGCTTCCTGGGAATTGACCTCACAGGCATGATGGAAATAGACACTGCACAGAAAGGCAACCTGGGAAATGACCTCACAGGCATGAAGGAAATAGACACTGCACAGAATTGCATCCTGGGAAATGACCGCACAGGCAGGATGGAAATACACACTGCACAGAACGGTATCCTGGGAAATGTAGTTTTTAATAGAGTCACTTCAGAGAAAGGCATCCATGGAAATGTAGTTTTTAATAGAGAGACACTACAGAGAAAGGCATCCTGGTAAATGTAGTCTTTAATAGGGAGACACTACACAGAGGCATCCTGGGAAATGACCTCACAGGCATGATGGAATTAGACAGACACTACACAGAACGGCATCCAGGAGAATGACCTCACAGGCATGATGGATATAGACACTGCACAGAACGGCGTCCAGGGAAATGACCTCAAAGGCATGATGGAATTAGACAGACACTGCACAGAGTGGCATCCTGGGAAATGACCTCACAGGCATGATGGAAATAGACTGCGTAGAACGGCATCCTGGGAAACGACCTCACAGGAATGATGGAAATAGACACTGCACAGAATGGCATCCTGGGAAATGACCACACAGGCATGATAGAAATGGACACTGTACAGAACGGCACCCTGGGAAATGTAGTTTTTAATAGAGACACTACAGAGAAAGGCATCCATGGAAATGTAACTTTTAATAGAGAGACACTACAGAGAAAGGCATCCTGGTAAATGTAGTCTTTAATAGGGAGACACTACACAGAGCGGCATCCTGGGAAATGACCTCACAGGCATGAAGGAATTAGACAGACACTACACAGAACGGAATCCTGGAAAATGACCTCACAGCCATGATGGAAAAAGACACTGCACAGCACGGCATCCTGGGAAGTGACCTCAAAGACATTATGGAAATAGGCACTGCACAGAGAGGCATCCTGGGAAATGACCTCACAGGCATGATGGAAATAGACACTGCACAGTGAGGTATCCTGGGACATGATCTCACAGTCATAAAAGAAATAGACACTACACAGAATGGCATCCTGGCAAATGACCACACAGGCATGATAGAAATAGACACTGCACAGCGAGGCCTCCTGGGAAATGACCTCACAGGCATGATGGAAATAGACACTGCACAGAGAGGAATCCTGGGAAATGACCTCACAGGCATGATGGAAATAGACACTGCACAGAAAGGCAACCAGGGAAATGACCGCACAGGTATGAAGGAAAAAGACACTGCACAGAATTGCATCCTGGGAAATGACCGCACAGGCAGGATGGAAATAGACACTGCACAGAACGGCATCCTGGGAAATGTAGTTTTTATAGAGTCACTTCAGAGTAAGGCATCCATGGAAATGTAGTTTTTAATAGAGAGACACTACAGAGAAAGGCATCCTGGTTAATGTAGTCTTTAATAGAGAGACACTACACAGAGTGGCATCCTGGGAAATGACCTCACAGGCATGATGGAAATAGACACTGCACAGAGAGGCATCCTGGGAAATGACCTCACAGGCATGATGGAAATAGACACTGCGCAGAACGGCATCCTCGGATATGACCTCACAGGCATGAAGGAAATAGACACTGCACAGAACGGCATCCAGGGAAATGACGTCACTGGCAAGATGGAAATAGACACTGCACAGAACGGCCTCCTGGGAAATGTAGTTTTTAATAGAGACACTACAGAGAAAGGCATCCTTGGAAATGTAGTTTTTAATAGAGAGACACTACACAGAAAGGCATCCTCTTAAATGCAGTCTTTAATAGAGAGAAACTACAATGAGAGGAAACCTGGGAAATGACCTCACAGGCATGAAGGAAATAGACACTGCACAGAACGGCATCCTGGGAAATGACCTCACAGGCATGATGGAAATAGACACTGCACAGAGAGGCATCCTGGGAAATGACCTCACAGGCATGATAGAAATAGACACTCCACAGAATGGCATCCTGGTAAACGACCTCAAAGGCATGATGGAAATAGACACTGCACAGAACGGCATCATGGGAAATGACCTCATAGACATGATGGTAATAGACAATGAATAGAGATGCATCCTGGGAAGTAACCTCACAGGCATGATGGAAATAGACACTGCACAGTGAGGCATCCTTTGAAATGACCTCACAGGCATGATAGAAATAGACACTGCACAGAAAGGCACTCTGGGAAATGACCTAAAAGGCATGGTGGGACTAGACACTGCACAGAGAGACATACTGTGACATGACCTCACAGGCATGAAGGAAATAGACACTGCACAGAACGTCATCCTGTGAAATGAACTCACAAGCATGATGGAAATAGGCACTGCAGAGAACGGCATACTGGGAAATGACCTCATAGACATGATGGAAATAGACACTGCACAGAGATGCATCCTGGGAAATAACTTCTTAGGCATTATGGAAATAGGCACTGCACAGAGAGGAGTCCTGGGAAATGACCTCAAAGGCATGAGGGAAATAGACACTACACAGAACGGCATATTGGGAAATGACCTCACAGGCATGATGGAAATAGACAGACACTGCACAGAACGGCATCCTGGAAAATGACCTCAAAGGCATGATGGAATTAGACAGACACTACACAGAACGGCATCCAGGAGAAAGACCTCACAGGCGTGATGGATATAGACACTGCACAGAACGGCATCCAGGGAAATGACCTCAAAGACATGATGGAAATAGACAGACACTGCACAGAGTGGCATCCTGGGAAATGACCTCACAGGCATGATGGAAATAGACACTGCGCAGAACGGCATCCTGGGAAATGACCTCACAGGCATGATGGAAATAGACACTGCACAGAAAGGCATCCAGGGAAATGACCTCACAGGCATGATGGAAATAGACACTGCACAGAACGGATCCTGGGAAATGTAGTTTTTAATACAGACACTACAGAGAAAGGCACCCTTGGAAATGTAGTTTTTAATAGAGAGACACTACAGAGAAAGGCATCCTGGTAAATGCAGTCTTTAATAGAGAGACACTATGCAGAGAGGCAACCTGGGAAATGACCTCACAGGCATGATGGAAATAGACAGAAACTGCACAGAACGTCATCCAGGGAAATGACCTCACAGGCCTGATGGAAATAGACACGACACAGAACATCATTATGGGAAATGACCTCATAGACATGATGGAAAAAGACCCTGCACAGAGATGCATCCTGGGAAATAACCTCACAGGCATGATGGAAATGTACACTGTACATAGAGGCTTCCTGGGAATTGACCTCAGAGGCATGAAGGAAATAGACACTGCACAGAACGGCATCCAGGGAAATGACCTCAAAGGCATGATGAAAATAGACACTGCACAGAACGGCATCCTGGGAAATGTAGTTTTTAATAGAGACACTACAGAGAAAGGCATCCTTGGAAATGTAGTTTTTAATAGAGAGACACTACAGAGAAAGGCATCCTGGTAAATGCAGTCTTTAATAGAGAGACAGTACACAGAGAGGCAACATGGGAAATGACCTCACAGGCATGCTGGAAATAGACAGACACTACACAGAACGGCATCCTGGAAAATTACCTCACAGGCATGATGGAATTAGACACTGCACTGAATGGCATCCTGGGAATTGACCTCAAAGGCATGATGGAAATAGACACTGCACTGAATGGCATCCTGGGAATTGACCTCACTCGCATGATGGAAATAGACACTTCACAGAACGAAATCCTGGGAAATGACCTCACAGGCATGATGGAAATAGACACTGCACAGAGAGGCATCCTTTGAAATGACCTCACAGGCATGATGGAAATAGACACTGCACAGTGAGGTATCCTGGGACATGATCTCACAGTCATAAAAGAAATAGACACTACACAGAATGGCATCCTGGGAAATGACCACACAGGCATGATAGAAATAGACACTGCACAGCGAGGCCTCCTGGGAAATGACCTCACAGGCATGATGGAAATAGACACTGCACAGAACGGCAAACTGAGAAATGACCTCACAGGCATGATCGAAATAGACAGACACTGCAACGAACGTCTTCCAGGGAATGACCTCACAGGCATGATGGAAATAGACACTACACAGAACGGCATCATGGGAAATGACCTCATAGACATGATGGAAATAGACACTGCACAGAGATGCATCCTGGGAAATAACCTCACAGGCATCATGGAAATATACACTCCACATAGAGGCATCCTGGGAAACGACCTCACAGGCATGAGGGAAATAGACACTGCACAGAACGGCATCCAGGGAAATGACCTCAAAGACATGATGGAAATAGACAGACACTGCACAGAGTGGCATCCTGGGAAATGACCTCACAGGCATGATGGAAATAGACACTGCACAGAATGGCATCCTGGGAAAAGACCTCACAGGCATGATGGAAAGAGACACTACACAGAACGGTATCCTGGGAAATGACCTCACACACATGATGGAAATAGACACTGCACAAAGAAGCATCCTGGGAAATCACCTCACAGGTATGATGGAAATAGACAATACACAGAACGTTATCCTGGGAAATGACCTCAAAGGCATGATGGAAATAGACACTGCAAGAACGGCATCCAGGAAATGACCTCACAGGCATGATGGTAATGGACACTACACAGAACGGCATCCTGGAAAATGACCTCACAGGCATGATGGAAGTAAACATTGCACAGAACGGCATCCGGGGAAATGACCTCACATACATGATGGAAATAGGCAATGCACAGAATGTAAGTCTGAGAAATGTAGTTTTTAATAGAGACACTACAGAGAAAGGCATCCTGGGAAATGTAGTTTTTAATAGAGAGACACTACAGAGAAAGGCATCCTGGAAAATGTAGTCTTTAATACATAGACACTACAAAGAGACGCATCCAGGGCAATGACCTCACAGGCATGATGGAAGTAAACAATGCACAGAACGGCATCCGGGGAAATGACGTCACATACATGATGGAAATAGGCAATGCACAGAATGTAAGTCTGAGAAATGTAGTTTTTAATAGAGACACTACAGAGAAAGGCATCCTGGGAAATGTAGTTTTTAATAGAGAGACACTACAGAGAAAGGCATCCTGGTAAATGTAGTCTTTAATACATAGACACTACAAAGAGACACATCCAGGGCAATGACCTCACAGGCATGATGGAAAGAGACACTACACAGAACGGTGTCCTGTGAAATGACCTCACAGACATGATGGAAATAGACACTGCACAAAGAAGCATCCTGGGAAATGACCTCACATGCATGATGGAAATAGACACTACACAGAACGGCATCCTGGGAAATGACCTCACAGGCATGATGGTAATGGACACTACACAGAATGGCATCCTGGAAAATGACATCACAGGCATGATGGAAGTAAACATTGCACAGAACGGCATCCTGGGAAATGACCTCACATGCATGATGGAAATAGGCACTGCACAGAATGTAACTCTGAGAAATGTAGTTTTTAATAGAGACCATACAGAGAAAGGCCTCCTGGGAAATGTAGTTTTTAATAGAGAGACAGTAGGAGAAAGGCATCCTGGTAAATGTAGTCTTTAATACATAGACACTACACAGAGACGCATCCAGGGAAATGACCTCACAGGCATGATGGAAATAGACTGACACTACACAGAACTGCATCCTGGGAAATGATCTCACAGGCATGATGGAAATAGACACTGCACAGAGCGGCGTCCTGGGAAATGACCTCACAGGCATGATGGAAATGGACACTACACAGAACGGCATCCTTGAATATGTCCTCACAGGCATGATGGAAGTAAACACTGCACAGAACGACATCCTGTGAAAAGACCTCACAGTCATGATGGAAATAGACACTCTACAGAAGGTCATCCTGGGAAATGTAGATTTTAATAGAGACACTACAGAGAAAGGCATCCTGGGAAGTGTAGTTTTTAATAGAGAGACACTACAGAGAAAGGCATCCTGGTAAATGTAGTCTTTAATAGAGAGACACTACACAGAGAGGCATCATGGGAAATGACCTCACAGGCATGATGGAAATAGACTGACACTACACAGAACAGCATCCTGGGAAATGACCTCACAGTTATAATGGAAATTGACACTGCACAGAACGGCATCCTGGGAAATGACCTAAAAGGCATGATGGAAATAGACACTGAACAGAACGGCATCCTGGGAAAGGACCTCACAGGCATGATGGAAATAGACACTGCACAGAACGGCATCCTGGGAAATGACCTAACAGGCATGGTGGAAAAAGACACTGCACAGAGAGGCATCCTGGGATATGACCTCACAGGCATGATGGAAATTGACACTGCACAGAACGGCATCCTGGGAAATGACCAAACAGGCATGATGGAAATAGACACTGCACAGAACGGCATCCTGGGAAATGACCTCACAGGCATGATGGAAATAGACTCTGCACAGAGAGGCATCCTGGGGTATGACCTCACAGGCATGATGGAAATAGACACTGCACAGAGAGGCGTCCTGTGAAATGACTTCACAGGCATGATGGAAATAGACACTGCACAGAGAGGCATCCTGGGAAATGACCTCACAGACATGATGGAAATAGACACTGCACAGTACGGCATCCTGGGAAATGACCTCACAGATATGATGGAAATAGACACTCCACAGAACGTCATCCTGGGAAATGTAGTTTTTAATAGAGACACTACAGAGAAAGGCAACCTGGGAAATGTTTTTAAAAGAGAGACACTACAGAGAAAGGCATCCTGGGAAATGACCTCACAGGCATGATGGAAATAGACACTACACAGAACGGCATCCTGGGAAATGACCTCACAGGCATGATGGTAATGGACACTACAGAGAACGGCATCCTGGAAAATGACCTCACAGGCATGATGGATTAAACATTGCACAGAACGGCATCCTGGGAAATGACCTCACATGCATGATGGAAATAGGCACTGCACAGAATGTAAGTTTGAGAAATGTAGTTTTTAATAGAGACACTACAGAGAAGGGCATCCTGGGAAATGTAGTTTTTAATAGAGAGACACTAAAGAGAAAGGCATCCTGGTAAATGTAGTCTTTAATACATAGACACTACACAGAGACGCATCCAGGGAAATGTCCTCACAGGCATTATTGAAATAGACTGACACTACACAGAACTGCATCCTGGGAAATGACCTCACAGGCATGATGGAAATAGACACTGCACAGAACGGCATCCTGGGAAATGACCTCACAGGCATGATGGAAATGGATACTACACAGAACGGCATCCTGTGAAATGTCCTCACAGGCATGATGGAAATAGACACTGCACAGAAGGTCATCCTGGGATATGTAGTTTTTAATAGAGACACTACAGAGAAAGGCATCCTGGGAAATGTAGTTTTTAATAGAGAGACACAACAGAGAAAGTCATCCTGGTAAATGTAGTATTTAATAGAGAGACACTACACAGAGAGGCATCCTTGGAAATGAACTCACATGCATGTAGGAAATAGACTGAAATTACACAGAACGGCATCCTGGGATATCACCTCACAGACATGATGGAAATAGACACTGCACAAAGAAGCATCCTGGGAAATGACCTCACAGACATGATGGAAATAGACACTACACAGAACGGCATCCTGGGAAATGACCTCACAGTCATGATGGAAATAGACACTGCAAGAACGGCATCCAGGGAAATGACCTCACAGGCATGATGGTAATGGACACTACACAGAACGGCATCCTGGAAAATGACCTCACAGGCATGATGGAATTAAACATTGCACAGTACGGCATCCTGGGAAATGACCTCACAGGCATGATGGAAATAGACATTGCACAGAGAGGCGTCCTGTGAAATGACTTCACAGGCATGATGGAAATAGACACTGCACAGAGAGGCATCCTGGGAAATGACCTCACAGACATGATGGAAATAGACACTGCACAGTACGGCATCCTGGGAAATGACCTCACAGATATGATGGAAATAGACACTGCACAGAACGTCATACTGGGAAATGTAGTTTTTAATAGAGACACTACAGAGAAAGGCAACCTGGGAAATGTAGTTTTTAAAAGAGAGACACTACAGAGAAAGGCATCCTGGGAAATGACCTCAGAGGCATTATGGAAATAGACACTACACAGAACGGCATCCTGGGAAATGACCTCAAAGACATGATGGAAATAGACACTGCAAGAACGGCATATTGGGAAATGACCTCACAGGCATGATGGTAATGGACACTACAGAGAACGGCATCCTGGAAAATGATTTCACAGGCATGATGGATTAAACATTGCACAGGACGGCATCCTGGGAAATGACCTCACATGCATGATGGAAATAGGCACTGCACAGAATGTAAGTCTGAGAAATGTAGTTTTTAATAGAGACACTACAGAGAAGGTCATCCTGGGAAATGTAGTTTTTTATAGAGAGACACTAAAGACAAAGGCATCCTGGTAAATGTAGTATTTAATAGAGAGACACTACACAGAGAGGCATCCTTGGAAATGAACTGACATGCATGTAGGAAATAGACTGAAATTACACAGAACGGCATCCTGGGATATGACCTCACAGGCATGATGGAAAGAGACACTACACAGAACGGTATCCTTGGAAATGACCTCACAGACATGATGGAAATAGACACTGCACAAAGAAGCATCCTGGGAAATGACCTCACAGACATGATGGAAATAGACACTACACAGAACGGCATCCAGGGAAATGACCTCAAAGTCATGATGGAAATAGACACTGCAAGAACGGCATCCAGGGAAATGACCTCACAGGCATGAAGGTAATGGACACTACACAGAACGGCATCCTGGAAAATGACCTCACAGGCATGATGGAATTAAACATTGCACAGTACGGTATCCTGGGAAATGACCTCACAGGCATGATGGAAATAGCCACTGCACAGAATGTAAGTGTGAGAAATGTAGTTTTTAAAAGAGACACTACAGAGAAAGGCATCCTGGGAAATGTAGTTTTTAATACATAGACACTACACAGAGACGCATCCAGGGAAATGACCTCACAGGCATGATGGAAATAGACACTGCAAGAACGGCATCCTGGGAATTGACCTCACATGCATGATGGTAAAGGACACTACACAGAACGGCATCCTGGGAATTGTAGTTTTTAATAGAGAGACACTACAGAGAAAGGCATCCTGGTAAATGTAGTCTTTAATAGAGAGACACTACACAGAGAGGCATCCTGGGAAATGACCTGACATGCATGTAGGAATTAGACTGACATTACACAGAACAGCATCCTGGGAAATGACCTCACAGGCATGATGGAAATAGATACTACACAGAACGGCATCCTGGGAAATGACCTCACAGACATGATTGAAATAGACACTGCAGAGAGAAGCATCCTGGGAAATGACATCGCAGGCATGATGGAAATGGACACTACACAGAACGGCATCCTGGAATATGACCTCACAGGCATGATGGAAGTAAACACTGCACAGAACGGCATCCTGTGAAATGACCTCACAGGCATGATGGAAATAGACACTGCACAGAAGGTCATCCTGGGAAATGTAGTTTTTAATAGAGACACTACAGAGAAAGGCATCCTGGGAAATGTAGTTTTTAATAGAGAGATACTACAGAGAAAGGCATCCTGTTAAATGTTGTCTTTAAGAGAGAGACACTACACAGAGAGGCATCCTGGGAAATGAACTCACATGCATGTAGGAAATAGACTGACATTATACAGAACGGCATCCTGGGATATGACCTCACAGGCAGGATGGAAATAGACATTGCACAGAACAAAATCCTGGGAAATGACCTCACAGGCATGATGGAAATAGACACTGCACAGAATGGCATCCTGGGAAAAGACCTCACAGGCATGATGGAAAGAGACACTACACAGAACGGTGTCCTGGGAAATGACCTCACACACATGATGGAAATAGACACTGCACAAAGAAGCATCCTGGGAAATCACCTCACAGGTATGATGGAAATAGACAATACACAGAACGGTATCCTGGGAAATGACCTCAAAGGCATGATGGAAATAGACACTGCAAGAACGGCATCCAGGAAATGACCTCACAGGCATGATGGTAATGGACACTACACAGAACGGCATCCTGGAAAATGACCTCACAGGCATGATGGAAGTAAACATTGCACAGAACGGCATCCGGGGAAATGACCTCACATACATGATGGAAATAGGCAATGCACAGAATGTAAGTCTGAGAAATGTAGTTTTTAATAGAGACACTACAGAGAAAGGCATCCTGGGAAATGTAGTTTTTAATAGAGAGACACTACAGAGAAAGGCATCCTGGTAAATGTAGTCTTTAATACATAGACACTACAAAGAGACGCATCCAGGGCAATGACCTCACAGGCATGATGGAAGTAAACATTGCACAGAACGGCATCCGGGGAAATGACCTCACATACATGATGGAAATAGGCAATGCACAGAATGTAAGTCTGAGAAATGTAGTTTTTAATAGAGACACTACAGAGAAAGGCATCCTGGGAAATGTAGTTTTTAATAGAGAGACACTACAGAGAAAGGCATCCTGGTAAATGTAGTCTTTAATACATAGACACTACAAAGAGACACATCCAGGGCAATGACCTCACAGGCATGATGGAAAGAGACACTACACAGAACGGTGTCCTGTGAAATGACCTCACAGACATGATGGAAATAGACACTGCACAAAGAAGCATCCTGGGAAATGACCTCACAGATATGATGGAAATAGACACTGCACAGAACGTCATCCTGGGAAATGTAGTTTTTAATAGAGACACTACAGAGAAAGGCAACCTGGGAAATGTAGTTTTTAAAAGAGAGACACTACAGAGAAAGGCATCCTGGGAAATGACCTCACAGGCATGATGGAAATAGACACTACACAGAACGGCATCCTGGGAAATGACCTCACAGGCATGATGGTAATGGACACTACAGAGAATGGCATCCTGGAAAATGACCTCACAGGCATGATGGATTAAACATTGCACAGAACGGCATCCTGGGAAATGACCTCACATGCATGATGGAAATAGGCACTGCACAGAATGTAAGTCTGAGAAATGTAGTTTTTAATAGAGACACTACAGAGAAGGGCATCCTGGGAAATGTAGTTTTTAATAGAGAGACACTAAAGAGAAAGGCATCCTGGTAAATGTAGTCTTTAATACATAGACACTACACAGAGACGCATCCAGGGAAATGTCCTCACAGGCATTATTGAAATAGACTGACACTACACAGAACTGCATCCTGGGAAATGACCTCACAGGCATGATGGAAATAGACACTGCACAGAACGGCATCCTGGGAAATGACCTCACAGGCATGATGGAAATGGATACTACACAGAACGGCATCCTGTGAAATGACCTCACAGGCATGATGGAAATAGACACTGCACAGAAGGTCATCCTGGGATATGTAGTTTTTAATAGAGACACTACAGAGAAAGGCATCCTGGGAAATGTAGTTTTTAATAGAGAGACACTACAGAGAAAGTCATCCTGGTAAATGTAGTATTTAATAGAGAGACACTACACAGAGAGGCATCCTTGGAAATGAACTCACATGCATGTAGGAAATAGACTGAAATTACACAGAACGGCATCCTGGGATATCACCTCACAGGCATGATGGAAATAGACACTGCACAGAACAGCATCCTGGGAAATGACCTCACAGGCATGATGGAAAGAGCCACTACACAGAACGGTATCCTTGGAAATGACCTCACAGACATGATGGAAATAGACACTGCACAAAGAAGCATCCTGGGAAATGACCTCACAGACATGATGGAAATAGACACTACACAGAACGGCATCGTGGGAAATGACCTCAAAGTCATGATGGAAATAGACACTGCAAGAACGGCATCCAGGGAAATGACCTCACAGGCATGATGGTAATGGACACTACACAGAACGGCATCCTGGAAAATGACCTCACAGGCATGATGGAATTAAACATTGCACAGTACGGCATCCTGGGAAATGACCTCACAGGCATGATGGAAATAGACATTGCACAGAGAGGCGTCCTGTGAAATGACTTCACAGGCATGATGGAAATAGACACTGCACAGAGAGGCATCCTGGGAAATGACCTCACAGACATGATGGAAATAGACACTGCACAGTACGGCATCCTGGGAAATGACCTCACAGATATGATGGAAATAGACACTGCACAGAACGTCATACTGGGAAATGTAGTTTTTAATAGAGACACTACAGAGAAAGGCAACCTGGGAAATGTAGTTTTTAAAAGAGAGACACTACAGAGAAAGGCATCCTGGGAAATGACCTCAGAGGCATTATGGAAATAGACACTACACAGAACGGCATCCTGGGAAATGACCTCAAAGACATGATGGAAATAGACACTGCAAGAACGGCATATTGGGAAATGACCTCACAGGCATGATGGTAATGGACACTACAGAGAACGGCATCCTGGAAAGTGATTTCACAGGCATGATGGATTAAACATTGCACAGGACGGCATCCTGGGAAATGACCTCACATGCATGATGGAAATAGGCACTGCACAGAATGTAAGTCTGAGAAATGTAGTTTTTAATAGAGACACTACAGAGAAGGTCATCCTGGGAAATGTAGTTTTTTATAGAGAGACACTAAAGACAAAGGCATCCTGGTAAATGTAGTCTTTAATACATAGACACTACACAGAGACGCATCCAGGGAAATGTCCTCACAGGCATTATGGAAATAGACTGACACTACACAGAACTGCATCCTGGGAAATGACCTCACAGGCATGATGGAAATAGACACTGCACAGAACGGCATCCTGGGAAATGACCTCACAGGCATGATGGAAACGGATACTACACAGAACGGCATCCTGGAAAATGACCTCACAGCCATGATGGAAATAAACACTGCACAGAACGGCATCCTGTGAAATGACCTCACAGGCATGATGGAAATAGACACTGCACAGAAGGTCATCCTGGGATATGTAGTTTTTAATAGAGACACTACAGAAAAAGGCATCCTGGGAAATGTAGTTTTTAATAGAGAGACACTACAGAGAAAGGCATCCTGGTAAATGTAGTATTTAATAGAGAGACACTACACAGAGAGGCATCCTTTGAAATGAACTGACATGCATGTAGGAAATAGACTGAAATTACACAGAACGGCATCCTGGGATATGACCTCACAGGCATGATGGAAATAGACACTGCACAGAACGGCATCCTGGGAAATTACCTCACAGGCATGATGGAAAGAGACACTACACAGAACGGTATCCTTGGAAATGACCTCACAGACATGATGGAAATAGACACTGCACAAAGAAGCATCCTGGGAAATGACCTCACAGACATGATGGAAATAGACACTACACAGAACGGCATCCAGGGAAATGACCTCAAAGTCATGATGGAAATAGACACTGCAAGAACGGCATCCAGGGAAATGACCTCACAGGCATGATGGTAATGGACACTACACAGAACGGCATCCTGGAAAATGACCTCACAGGCATGATGGAATTAAACATTGCACAGTACGGCATCCTGGGAAATGACCTCACAGGCATGATGGAAATAGCCACTGCACAGAATGTAAGTGTGAGAAATGTAGTTTTTAATAGAGACACTACAGAGAAAGGCATCCTGGGAAATGTAGTTTTTAATACATAGACACTACACAGAGACGCATCCAGGGAAATGACCTCACAGGCATGATGAAATAGACTGACACTACACAAAACGGCATCCTGGGAAATGACCTCACAGGCATGATGGAAATAGACACTGCAAGAACGGCATCCTGGGAATTGACCTCACATGCATGATGGTAAAGGACACTACACAGAACGGCATCCTGGGAATTGTAGTTTTTAATAGAGAGACACTACAGAGAAAGGCATCCTGGTAAATGTAGTCTTTAATAGAGAGACACTACACAGAGAGGCATCCTGGGAAATGACCTGACATGCATGTAGGAATTAGACTGACATTACACAGAACAGCATCCTGGAAAATGACCTCACAGGCATGATGGAATTAAACATTGCACAGTACGGCATCCTGGGAAATGACCTCACAGGCATGATGGAAATGCATACTACACAGAACGGCATCCTGGACAATGACCTGACAGGCATGATGGAAGTAAACACTGCACAGAACGGCATCCTGTGAAATGACCTCACAGGCATGATGGAAATAGACACTGCACAGAAGGTCATCCTGGGAAATGTAGTTTTTAATAGAGGCACTACAGAGAAAGGCATCCTGGGAAATGTAGTTTTTAATAGAGAGATACTACAGAGAAAGGCATCCTGTTAAATGTTGTCTTTAAGAGAGAGACACTACACAGAGAGGCATCCTGGGAAATGAACTCACATGCATGTAGGAAATAGACTGACATTATACAGAACGGCATCCTGGGATATGACCTCACAGGCAGGATGGAAATAGACATTGCACAGAACAAAATCCTGGGAAATGACCTCACAGGCATGATGGAAATAGACACTGCACAGAATGGCATCCTGGGAAAAGACCTCACAGGCATGATGGAAAGAGACACTACACAGAACGGTATCCTGGGAAATGACCTCACACACATGATGGAAATAGACACTGCACAAAGAAGCATCCTGGGAAATCACCTCACAGGTATGATGGAAATAGACAATACACAGAACGGTATCCTGGGAAATGACCTCAAAGGCATGATGGAAATAGACACTGCAAGAACGGCATCCAGGAAATGACCTCACAGGCATGATGGTAATGGACACTACACAGAACGGCATCCTGGAAAATGACCTCACAGGCATGATGGAAGTAAACATTGCACAGAACGGCATCCGGGGAAATAACCTCACATACATGATGGAAATAGGCAATGCACAGAATGTAAGTCTGAGAAATGTAGTTTTTAATAGAGACACTACAGAGAAAGGCATCCTGGGAAATGTAGTTTTTAATAGAGAGACACTACAGAGAAAGGCATCCTGGTAAATGTAGTCTTTAATACATAGACACTACAAAGAGACGCATCCAGGGCAATGACCTCACAGGCATGATGGAAGTAAACATTGCACAGAACGGCATCCGTGGAAATGACCTCACATACATGATGGAAATAGGCAATGCACAGGATGTAAGTCTGAGAAATGTAGTTTTTAATAGAGACACTACAGAGAAAGGCATCCTGGGAAATGTAGTTTTTAATAGAGAGACACTACAGAGAAAGGCATCCTGGTAAATGTAGTCTTTAATACATAGACACTACAAAGAGACACATCCAGGGCAATGACCTCACAGGCATGATGGAAAGAGACACTACACAGAACGGTGTCCTGTGAAATGACCTCACAGACATGATGGAAATAGACACTGCACAAAGAAGCATCCTGGGAAATGACCTCACATGCATGATGGAAATAGACACTACACAGAACGGCATCCTGGGAAATGACCTCACAGGCATGATGGTAATGGACACTACACAGAACGGCATCCTGGAAAATGACATCACAGGCATGATGGAAGTAAACATTGCACAGAACGGCATCCTGGGAAATGACCTCACATGCATGATGGAAATAGGCACTGCACAGAATGTAACTCTGAGAAATGTAGTTTTTAATAGAGACCATACAGAGAAAGGCCTCCTGGGAAATGTAGTTTTTAATAGAGAGACACTAGGAGAAAGGCATCCTGGTAAATGTAGTCTTTAATACATAGACACTACACAGAGACGCATCCAGGGAAATGACCTCACAGGCATGATGGAAATAGACTGACACTACACAGAACTGCATCCTGGGAAATGACCTCACAGGCATGATGGAAATAGACACTGCACAGAGCGGCATCCTGGGAAATGACCTCACAGGCATGATGGAAATGGACACTACACAGAACGGCATCCTTGAATATGTCCTCACAGGCATGATGGAAGTAAACACTGCACAGAACGGCATCCTGTGAAAAGACCTCACAGTCATGATGGAAATAGACACTCTACAGAAGGTCATCCTGGGAAATGTAGATTTTAATAGAGACACTACAGAGAAAGGCATCCTGGGAAGTGTAGTTTTTAATAGAGAGACACTACAGAGAAAGGCATCCTGGTAAATGTAGTCTTTAATAGAGAGACACTACACAGAGAGGCATCATGGGAAATGACCTCACAGGTATGATGGAAATAGACTGACACTACACAGAACAGCATCCTGGGAAATGACCTCACAGTTATAATGGAAATTGACACTGCACAGAACGGCATCCTGGGAAATGACCTAAAAGGCATGATGGAAATAGACATTGAACAGAACGGCATCCTGGGAAAGGACCTCACAGGCATGATGGAAATAGACACTGCACAGAACGGCATCCTGGGATATGACCTCACAGGCATGGTGGAAAAAGACACTGCACAGAGAGGCATCCTGGGAAATGACCTCACAGGCATGATGGAAATAGACACTGCACAGAACGGCACCCTGGGAAATGTAGTTTTTAATAGAGACACTACAGAGAAAGGCATCCTGGGAAATGTAGTTTTTAATAGAGAGATACTACAGAGAAAGGCATCCTGTTAAATGTTGTCTTTAAGAGAGAGACACTACACAGAGAGGCATCCTGGGAAATGAACTCACATGCATGTAGGAAATAGACTGACATTATACAGAACGGCATCCTGGGATATGACCTCACAGGCAGGATGGAAATAGACATTGCACAGAACAAAATCCTGGGAAATGACCTCACAGGCATGATGGAAATAGACACTGCGCAGAATGGCATCCTGGGAAAAGACCTCACAGGCATGATGGAAAGAGACACTACACAGAACGGTATCCTGGGAAATGACCTCACACACATGATGGAAATAGACACTGCACAAAGAAGCATCCTGGGAAATCACCTCACAGGTATGATGGAAATAGACAATACACAGAACGGTATCCTGGGAAATGACCTCAAAGGCATGATGGAAATAGACACTGCAAGAACGGCATCCAGGAAATGACCTCACAGGCATGATGGTAATGGACACTACACAGAACGGCATCCTGGAAAATGACCTCACAGGCATGATGGAAGTAAACATTGCACAGAACGGCATCCAGGGAAATGACCTCACATACATGATGGAAATAGGCAATGCACAGAATGTAAGTCTGAGAAATGTAGTTTTTAATAGAGACACTACAGAGAAAGGCATCCTGGGAAATGTAGTTTTTAATAGAGAGACACTACAGAGAAAGGCATCCTGGTAAATGTAGTCTTTAATACATAGACACTACAAAGAGACGCATCCAGGGCAATGACCTCACAGGCATGATGGAAGTAAACATTGCACAGAACGGCATCCGGGGAAATGACCTCACATACATGATGGAAATAGGCAATGCACAGAATGTAAGTCTGAGAAATGTAGTTTTTAATAGAGACACTACAGAGAAAGGCATCCTGGGAAATGTAGTTTTTAATAGAGAGACACTACAGAGAAAGGCATCCTGGTAAATGTAGTCTTTAATACATAGACACTACAAAGAGACACATCCAGGGCAATGACCTCACAGGCATGATGGAAAGAGACACTACACAGAACGGTGTCCTGTGAAATGACCTCACAGACATGATGGAAATAGACACTGCACAAAGAAGCATCCTGGGAAATGACCTCACATGCATGATGGAAATAGACACTACACAGAACGGCATCCTGGGAAATGACCTCACAGGCATGATGGTAATGGACACTACACAGAACGGCATCCTGGAAAATGACATCACAGGCATGATGGAAGTAAACATTGCACAGAACGGCATCCTGGGAAATGACCTCACATGCATGATGGAAATAGGCACTGAACAGAATGTAACTCTGAGAAATGTAGTTTTTAATAGAGACCATACAGAGAAAGGCCTCCTGGGAAATGTAGTTTTTAATAGAGAGACACTAGGAGAAAGGCATCCTGGTAAATGTAGTCTTTAATACATAGACACTACACAGAGACGCATCCAGGGAAATGACCTCACAGGCATGATGGAAATAGACTGACACTACACAGAACTGCATCCTGGGAAATGACCTCACAGGCATGATGGAAATAGACACTGCACAGAGCGGCATCCTGGGAAATGACCTCACAGGCATGATGGAAATGGACACTACACAGAACGGCATCCTTGAATATGTCCTCACAGGCATGATGGAAGTAAACACTGCACAGAACGGCATCCTGTGAAAAGACCTCACAGTCATGATGGAAATAGACACTCTACTGAAGGTCATCCTGGGAAATGTAGATTTTAATAGAGACACTACAGAGAAAGGCATCCTGGGAAGTGTAGTTTTTAATAGAGAGACACTACAGAGAAAGGCATCCTGGTAAATGTAGTCTTTAATAGAGAGACACTACACAGAGAGGCATCATGGGAAATGACCTCACAGGCATGATGGAAATAGACTGACACTACACAGAACAGCATCCTGGGAAATGACCTCACAGTTATAATGGAAATTGACACTGCACAGAACGGCATCCTGGGAAATGACCTAAAAGGCATGATGGAAATAGACACTGAACAGAACGGCATCCTGGGAAAGGACCTCACAGGCATGATGGAAATAGACACTGCACAGAACGGCATCCTGGGAAATGACCTCACAGGCATGGTGGAAAAAGACACTGCACAGAGAGGCATCCTGGGAAATGACCTCACAGGCATGATGGAAATAGACACTGCACAGAACGGCAACCTGGGAAATGACCAAACAGGCATGATGGAAATAGACACTGCACAGAACGGCATCCTGGGAAATGACCTCACAGGCATGATGGAAATAGACACTGCACAGAACGTCATCCTGGGAAATGTAGTTTTTAATAGAGACACTACAGAGGAAGGCAACCTGGGAAATGTAGTTTTTAAAAGAGAGACACTACAGAGAAAGGCATCCTGGCAAATGAACTCACAGGCATGATGGAAATAGACACTACACAGAACGGCATCCTGGGAAATGAACTCACAGGCATGATGGTAATGGACACTACAGAGAACGGCATCCTGGAAAATGACCTCACAGGCATGATGGATTAAACATTGCACAGAACGGCATCCTGGGAAATGACCTCACATGCATGATGGAAATAGGCACTGCACAGAATGTGAGTCTGAGAAATGTAGTTTTTAATAGAGACACTACAGAGAAGGGCATCCTGGGAAATGTAGTTTTTAATAGAGAGACACTAAAGAGAAAGGCATCCTGGTAAATGTAGTCTTTAATACATAGACACTACACACAGACGCATCCAGGGAAATGTCCTCACAGGCATTATTGAAATATACTGACACTACACAGAACTGCATCCTGGGAAATGACCTCACAGGCATGATGGAAATAGACACTGAACACAACGGCATCCTGGGAAATGACCTCACAGGCATGATGGAAATGGATACTACACAGAACGGCATCCTGTGAAATGACCTCACAGGCATGATGGAAATAGACACTGCACAGAAGGTCATCCTGGGATATGTAGTTTTTAATAGAGACACTACAGAGAAAGGCATCCTGGGAAATGTAGTTTTTAATAGAGAGACACTACAGAGAAAGGCATCCTGGTAAATGTAGTATTTAATAGAGAGACACTACACAGAGAGGCATCCTTGGAAATGAACTCACATGCATGTAGGAAATAGACTGAAATTACACAGAAAGGCATCCTGGGATATCACCTCACAGGCATGATGGAAATAGACACTGCACAGAACAGCATCCTGGGAAATGACCTCACAGGCATGATGGAAAGAGCCACTACACAGAACGGTATCCTTGGAAATGACCTCACAGACATGATGGAAATAGACACTGCACAAAGAAGCATCCTGGGAAATGACCTCACAGACATGATGGAAATAGACACTACACAGAACGGCATCCTGGGAAATGACCTCAAAGTCATGATGGAAATAGACACTGCAAGAACGGCATCCAGGGAAATGACCTCACAGGCATGATGGTAATGGACCCTACACAGAACGGCATCCTGGAAAATGACCTCACAGGCATGATGGAATTAAACATTGCACAGTACGGCATCCTGGGAAATGACCTCACAGGCATGATGGAAATAGACATTGCACAGAGAGGAGTCCTGTGAAATGACTTCACAGGCATGATGGAAATAGACACTGCACAGAGAGGCATCCTGGGAAATGACCTCACAGACATGATGGAAATAGACACTGCTCAGTACGGCATCCTGGGAAATGACCTCACAGATATGATGGAAATAGACACTGCACAGAACGTCATCCTGGGAAATGTAGTTTTTAACAGAGACACTACAGAGAAAGGCAACCTGGGAAATGTAGTTTTTAAAAGAGAGACACTACAGAGAAAGGCATCCTGGGAAATGACCTCAGAGGCATGATGGAAATAGACACTACACAGAACGGCATCCTGGGAAATGACCTCAAAGACATGATGGAAATAGACACTGCACAGAACGGCATCCTGGGAAATGACCTCACAGGCATGATGGAAACGGATACTACACAGAACGGCATCCTGGAAAATGACCTCACAGCCATGATGGAAGTAAACACTGCACAGAACGGCATCCTGTGAAATGACCTCACAGGCATGATGGAAATAGACACTGCACAGAAGGTCATCCTGGGATATGTAGTTTTTAATAGAGACACTACAGAGAAAGGCATCCTGGGAAATGTAGTTTTTAATAGAGAGACACTACAGAGAAAGGCATCCTGGTAAATGTAGTATTTAATAGAGAGACACTACACAGAGAGGCATCCTTGGAAATGAACTGACATGCATGTAGGAAATAGACTGAAATTACACAGAACGGCATCCTGGGATATGATCTCACAGGCATGATGGAATTAGACACTGCACAGAACGGCATCCTGGGAAATGACCTCACAGGCATGATGGAAAGAGACACTACACAGAACGGTATCCTTGGAAATGACCTCACAGACATGATGGAAAAAGACACTGCACAAAGAAGCATCCTGGGAAATGACCTCACAGACATGATGGAAATAGACACTACACAGAACGGCTTCCTGGGAAATGACCTCAAAGTCATGATGGAAATAGACACTGCAAGAACGGCATCCAGGGAAATGACCTCACAGGCATGATGGTAATGGACACTACACAGAACGGCATCCTGGAAAATGACCTCACAGGCATGATGGAATTAAACATTGCACAGTACGGCATCCTGGGAAATGACCTCACAGGCATGATGGAAATAGCCACTGCACAGAATGTAAGTGTGAGAAATGTAGTTTTTAATAGAGACACTACAGAGAAAGGCATCCTGGGAAATGTAGTTTTTAATACATAGACACTACACAGAGACGCATCCAGGGAAATGACCTCACAGGCATGATGAAATAGACTGACACTACACAAAACGGCATCCTGGGAAATGACCTCACAGGCATGATGGAAATAGACACTGCAAGAACGGCATCCTGGGAATTGACCTCACATGCATGATGGTAAAGGACACTACACAGAACGGCATCCTGGGAATTGTAGTTTTTAATAGAGAGACACTACAGAGAAAGGCATCCTGGTAAATGTAGTCTTTAATAGAGAGACACTACACAGAGAGGCATCCTGGGAAATGACCTGACATGCATGTAGGAATTAGACTGACATTACACAGAACGGCATCCTGGGAAATGACCTCACAGGCATGATGGAAATAGATACTACACAGAACGGTATCCTGGCAAATGACCTCACAGACATCATGGAAATAGACAATGCAAAAAGAAGCATCCTGGGAAATGACCTCACAGGCATGATGGAAATAGACACTACACAGCACGGCATCCTGGGAAATGACCTCAAAGGCATGATTGAAATAGACACTGCAAGAACGGCATCCTGGGAATTGACCTCACAGGCATGATGGTAAAGGACACTACACAGAACGGCATCCTGGAAAATGACCTCACAAGCATGATGGAAATAGACACTACAAAGAACTGCAGCCTGGGAAATGACCTCACAGGCATTATGGAAATAGACACTGCACAGAACGGCATCCTGGGAAATGACCTCACAGGCATGATGGAAAGAGACACTACACAGAACGGTATCCTGGGAAATGACCTCACAGACATGATGGAAATAGACACTGCACAAAGAAGCATCCTGGGAAATGACCTCACAGGCATGATGGAAATAGACACTAGACAGAACGGCATCCTGGGAAATGACCTCACAGGCATGATGGAAATAGACACTGCACAGAACGGCATCCAGGGAAATGACCTCACAGGCATGATGGAAATGGACACTACACAGAACGGCATCCTGGAAAATGACCTCACAGGCATGATGGAAGTAAACACTGCACAGAAGGGCATCCTGGGAAATGACCTTACAGGCATGATGGAAATAGACACTGCACAGAAGGTCATCCTGAGAAATGTAGTTTTTAATAGAGACACTACATAGAAAGGCATCCTGGGAAATGTAGTTTTTAATAGAGAGACACTACAGAGAAAGTCATCCTGGTAAATGTAGTCTTTAATAGAGAGACACTACACAGAGAGGCATCCTGGGAAATGACCTGACATGCATGTAGGAATTAGACTGACATTACACAGAACAGCATCCTGGGAAATGACCTCACAGGCATGATGGAAATAGATACTACACAGAACGGCATCCTGGGAAATGACCTCACAGACATGATTGAAATAGACACTGCAGAGAGAAGCATCCTGGGAAATGACATCGCAGGCATGATGGAAATGGACACTACACAGAACGGCATCCTGGAATATGACCTCACAGGCATGATGGAAGTAAACACTGCACAGAACGGCATCCCGTGAAATGACCTCACAGGCATGATGGAAATAGACACTGCACAGAAGGTCATCCTGGGAAATGTAGTTTTTAATAGAGACACTACAGAGAAAGGCATCCTGGGAAATGTAGTTTTTAATAGAGAGACACTACAGAGAAAGGCATCCTGGTAAATGTTGTCTTTAAGAGAGAGACACTACACAGAGAGGCATCCTGGGAAATGAACTCACATGCATGTAGGAAATAGACTGACATTATACAGAACGGCATCCTGGGATATGACCTCACAGGCAGGATGGAAATAGACATTGCACAGAACAAAATCCTGGGAAAAGACCTCACAAGCATGATGGAAAGAGACACTACACAGAACGGTATCCTGGGAAATGACCTCACACACATGATGGAAATAGACACTGCACAAAGAAGCATCCTGGGAAATCACCTCACAGGTATGATGGAAATAGACAATACACAGAACGGTATCCTGGGAAATGACCTCAAAGGCATGATGGAAATAGACACTGCAAGAACGGCATCCAGGAAATGACCTCATAGGCATGATGGTAATGGACACGACACAGAACGGCATCCTGGAAAATGACCTCACAGGCATGATGGAAGTAAACATTGCACAGAACGGCATCCGGGGAAATGACCTCACATACATGATGGAAATAGGCAATGCATAGAATGTAAGTCTGAGAAATGTAGTTTTTAATAGAGACACTACAGAGAAAGGCATCCTGGGAAATGTAGTTTTTAATAGAGAGACACTACAGAGAAAGGCATCCTGGTAAATGTAGTCTTTAATACATAGACACTACAAAGAGACGCATCCAGGGCAATGACCTCACAGGCATGATGGAAAGAGACACTACACAGAACGGTGTCCTGTGACATGACCTCACAGACATGATGGAAATAGACACTGCACAAAGAAGCATCCTGGGAAATGACCTCACATGCATGATGGAAATAGACACTACACAGAACGGCATCCTGGGAAATGACCTCACAGGCATGATGGTAATGTTCACTACACAGAACGGCATCCTGGAAAATGACATCACAGGCATGATGAAAGTAAACATTGCACAGAACGGCATCCTGGGAAATGACCTCACATGCATGATGGAAATAGGCATTGCACAGAATGTAACTCTGAGAAATGTAGTTTTTAATAGAGACCATACAGAGAAAGGCCTCCTGGGAAATGTAGTTTTTAATAGAGAGACACTAGGAGAAAGGCATCCTGGTAAATGTAGTCTTTAATACATAGACACTACACAGAGACGCATCCAGGGAAATGACCTCACAGGCATGATGGAAATAGACTGACACTACACAGAACTGCATCCTGGGAAATGACCTCACAGGCATGATGGAAATAGACACTGCACAGAGCGGCATCCTGGGAAATGACCTCACAGGCATGATGGAAATGGACACTACACAGAACGGCATCCTTGAATATGTCCTCACAGGCATGATGGAAGTAAACACTGCACAGAACGGCATCCTGTGAAATTACCTCACTGTCATGATGGAAATAGACACTCTACAGAAGGTCATCCTGGGAAATGTAGATTTTAATAGAGACACTACAGAGAAAGGCATCCTGGGAAGTATAGTTTTTAATAGAGAGATACTACAGAGAAAGGCATCCTGGTAAATGTAGTCTTTAATAGAGAGACACTACACAGAGAGGCATCATGGGAAATGACCTCACAGGCATGATGGAAATAGACTGACACTACACAGAACAGTATCCTGGGAAATGACCTCACAGTTATAATGGAAATTGACACTGCACAGAACGGCATCCTGGGAAATGACCTAAAAGGCATGATGGAAATAGACACTGCACAGAGAGGCGTCCTGTGAAATGACTTCACAGGCATGATGGAAATAGATACTGCACAGAGAGGCATCCTGGGAAATGACCTCACAGACATGATGGAAATAGACACTGCACAGTACGGCATCCTGGGAAATGACCTCACAGACATGATGGAAATAGACACTGCAAAAAGAAGCATCCTGGGAAATGACCTCGCAGGCATGATGGAAATAGACACTAGACAGAACGGCATCCTGGGAAATGACCTCACAGGCATGATGGAAATAGACACTGCACAGAACGGCATCCAGGGAAATGACCTCAAAGGCATGATGGAAATGGACACTACACAGAACGGCATCCTGGAAAATGACCTCACAGGCATGATGGAAGTAAACACTGCACAGAAGGCCATCCTGGGATATGACCTTACAGGCATGATGGAAATAGACACTGCACAGAAGGACATCCTGGGAAATGTAGTTTTTAATAGAGACACTACATAGAAAGGCATCCTGGGAAATGTAGTTTTTAATAGAGAGACACTACAGAGAAAGGCACCCTGGTAAATGTAGTCTTTAATAGAGAGACACTACACAGAGAGGCATCCTGGGAAATGACCTGACATGCATGTAGGAAATAGACTGACATTACACAGAACAGCATCTTGGGAAATGACCTCACAGGCACGATGGAAATAGATACTACACAGAACGGCATCCTGGGAAATAACCTCACAGACATGATTGAAATAGACACTGCACAGAGAAGCATCCTGGGAAATGACCTCGCAGGCATGATGGAAAAAGACACTGCACAGAGAGGCATCCTGGGAAATGACCTCACAGGCATGATGGAAATAGACACTACACAGAACGTCATCCTGGGAAATGACCTCAGAGGCATGATGGAAACAGACACTGCACAGAAGGTCATCCTGGGATATGTAGTTTTTAATAGAGACACTACAGAGAAAGGCATCCTGGGAAATGTAGTTTTTAATAGAGAGACACTACAGAGAAAGGCATCCTGGTAAATGTAGTCTTTAATACATAGACACTACACAGAGACGCATCCAGGGCAATGACCTCACAGGCATGATGGAAAGAGACACTACACAGAACGGTGTCCTGTGAAATGACCTCAAAGACATGATGGTAATGGACACTACACAGAACGGCATCCTGGAAAATGACATCACAGGCATGATGGAAGTAAACTTTGCACAGAACGGCATCCTGGGAAATGACCTCACATGCATGATGGAAATAGGCACTGCACAGAATGTAACTCTGAGAAATGTAGTTTTTAATAGAGACAATACAGAGAAAGGCCTCCTGGGAAATGTAGTTTTTAATAGAGAGACACTACAGAGAAAGGCATCCTGGTAAATGTAGTCTTTAATACATAGACACTACACAGAGACGCAACCAGGGAAATGACCTCACAGGCATGATGGAAATAGACTGACACTACACAGAACTGCATCCTGGGAAATGACCTCACAGGTATGATGGCAATAGACACTGCACAGAACGGCATCCTGGGAAATGACCTCACAGGCATGATGGAAATGGACACTACACAGAACGGCATCATTGAATATGTCATCACAGGCATGATGGAAGTAAACACTGCACTGAACGGCATCCTGTGAAATGACCTCACAGACATGATGGAAATAGACACTCTACAGAAGGTCATCCTGGGAAATGTAGATTTTAATAGAGACACTACAGAGAAAGGCATCCTGGGAAGTGTAGTTTTTAATAGAGAGACACTACAGAGAAAGGCATCCTGGTAAATGTAGTCTTTAATAGAGAGACACTACACAGAGAGTCATCATGGGAAATGACCTCACAGGCATGATGGAAATAGACTGACACTACACAGAATGGCATCCTGGGAAATGACCTCACAGTTATAATGGAAATCGACACTGCACAGAACGGCATCCTGGGAAATGACCTAAAAGGCATGATGGAAATAGACACTGAACAGAACGGCATCCTGGGAAATGACCTCACAGGCATGATGGAAATAGGCACTGCACAGAATGTAAGTGTGAGAAATGTAGTTTTTAATAGAGACACTACAGAGAAAGGCATCCTGGGAAATGTAGTTTTTAATACATAGACACTACACAGAGACGCATCCAGGGAAATGACCTCACAGGCATGATGAAATAGACTGACACTACACAAAACGGCATCCTGGGAAATGACCTCACAGGCATGATGGAAATAGACACTGCACAGAACGGCATCCTGGGAAATGACCTCACAGGCATGATGGAAAGAGACACTACACAAAACGGTATCCTGGGAAATGACCTCACAGACATGATGGAAATAGACACTGCACAAAGAAGCATCCTGGGAAATGACCTCACAGGCATGATGGAAATAGACGCTAGACAGAACGGCATCCTGGGAAATGACCTCAAAGGCCTGATGGAAAGAGACACTACATAGAACGGTATCCTGGGAAATGACCTCACAGACATGATGGAAATACACACTGCACAAAGAAGCATCCTGGGAAATGACCTCACAGGCATGATGGAAATAGACACTTCACAGAAGGTCATCCTGGGAAATGTAGTTTTTAATAGAGACACTACAGAGAAAGGCATCCTGGGAATTGTAGTTTTTAATAGAGAGACACTACAGAGAAAGGCATCCTGGTAAATGTAATCTTTAATAGAGAGACACTACACAGAGAGGCATCCTTGGAAATGACCTGACATGCATGTAGGAATTAGACTGACATTACACAGAACGGCATCCTGGGAAATGACCTCACAGGCATGATGGAAATAGATACTACACAGAACGGTATCCTGGGAAATGACCTCACAGACATGATGGAAATAGACACTGCAAAAAGAAGCATCCTGGGAAATGACCTCGCAGGCATGATGGAAATAGACACTACACAGAACGGCATCCTGGGAAATGACCTCAAAGGCATGATGGAAATAGACACTGCAAGAACGGCATCCTGGGAATTGACCTCACAGGCATGATGCTAAAGGACACTACACAGAACGGCATCCTGGAAAATGACCTCACAAGCATGATGGAAATAGACACTACATAGAACTGCATTCTGGGAAATGACATCACAGGCATGATGGAAGTAAACTTTGCACAGAACGGCATCCTGGGAAATGACCTCACATGCATGATGGAAATAGGCACTGCACAGAATGTAACTCTGAGATATGTAGTTTTTAATAGAGACAATACAGAGAAAGGCCTCCTGGGAAATGTAGTTTTTAATAGAGAGACACTACAGAGAAAGGCATCCTTGTAAATGTAGTCTTTAATACATAGACACTACACAGAGACGCAACCAGGGAAATGACCTCACAGGCATGATGGAAATAGACTGACACTACACAGAACTGCATCCTGGGAAATGACCTCACAGGTATGATGGAAATAGACACTGCACAGAACGGCATCCTGGGAAATGACCTCACAGGCATGATGGAAATTGACACTACACAGAACGGCATCATTGAATATGTCATCACAGGCATGATGGAAGTAAACACTGCACAGAACGGCATCCTGTGAAATGACCTCACAGACATTATGGAAATAGACACTCTACAGAAGATCATCCTGGGAAATGTAGATTTTAATAGAGACACTACAGAGAAAGGCATCCTGGGAAGTGTAGTTTTTAATAGAGAGACACTACAGAGAAAGGCATCCTGGTAAATGTAGCCTTTAATAGAGAGACACTACACACAGAGGCATCATGGGAAATGACCTCACAGGCATGATGGAAATAGACTGACACTACACAGAACGGCATCCTGGGAAATGACCTCACAGTTATAATGGAAATCGACACTGCACAGAACGGAATCCTGGGAAATGACCTAAAAGGCATGATGGAAATAGACACTGAACAGAACGGCATCCTGGGAAATGACCTCACAGGCATGATGGAAATAGACACTGCACAGAACGGCATTCTTGGAAATGACCTCACAGGCATGATGGAAAAAGACAATGCACAGAGAGGCATCCTGGGAAATGACCTCACAGGCATGATGGAAATAGACACTGCAAAGAACGGCATCATGGGAAATGACCTCACAGGCATGATGGAAATAGACACTGCACAGAACGGCATCCTGGGAAATGACCTCACAGGCATGATGGAAATAGACTCTGCACAGAGAGGCATCCTGGGGTATGACCTCACAGGCATGATGGAAATAGACACTGCACAGAGAGGCATCCTGTGAAATGACTTCACAGGCATGATGAAATAGACACTGCACAGAGAGGCATCCTGGGAAATGACCTCACAGACATGATGGAAATAGACACTGCACAGAACGGCATCCTGGGAAATGACCTCACAGATATGATGGAAGTAGACACTGCACAGAACGGCATCCTGGGAAATGTAGTTTTTAATAGAGACACTACAGAGAAAGGCAACCTGGGAAATGTAGTTTTTAAAAGAGAGACACTACAGAGAAAGGCATCCTGGGAAATGACCTCACAGGCATGATGGACATAGACACTGCAAAGAACGGCATCCTGGGAAATGACCTCACAGGCATGATGGAAATAGACACTGCACAGAACTGCATCCTGGGAAATGACCTCACAGGCATGATGGAAATAGACACTACACAGAACTGCATCCTGGGAAATGACCTCACAGGCATGATGGAAATAGACACTGCACAGAACGGCATCCTGGGAAATATCCTCCCAGGCATGATGGAAAGAGACACTGCAAGAACGGCATCCTGGGAAATGACGTCACAGGTATGGTGGTAATGGACACTACACAGAACGGCATCCTGGAAAATGACCTCACAGGCAAGATGGATTAAACATTGCACAGAACGGCATCCTGGGAAATGACCTCACATGCGTGATGGAAATAGGCACTGCACAGAATGTAAGTCTGAGAAATGTAGTTTTTGATAGAGACACTACAGAGAAGGGCATCCTGGGAAATGTTGTTTTTAATAGAGAGACACTAAAGAGAAAGGCATCCTGGTAAATGTAGTCTTTAATACATAGACACAACACAGAGACGCATCCAGGGAAATATCCTCACAGGCATTATGGAAATAGACAGACACTACGCAGAACTGCATCCTGGGAAATGACCTCACAGGCATGAATGAAATAGACACTGCACAGAACGGCATTCTGGGAAATGACCTCACAGGCATGATGGAAATGGATACTACACAGAACGGCATCCTGGAAAATGACCTCACAGGCATGATGGAAGTAAACACTGCACAGAACGGCATCCTGGGAAATGACATCACAGGCATGATGGAAAGAGACACTACACAGAACGGTATCCTGGGAAATGACATCACAGACATGATGGAAATAGACACTGCACAAAGAAGCATCCTGGGAAATGACCTCACAGGCATGATGGAAATAGACACTACACAGAACGGCATCCTGGGAAATGACCTCAAAGACATGATGGAAATAGACACTGCAAGAACGGCATCCTGGGAAATGACCTCACAGGCATGATGGTAATGGACACTACAGAAAACGGCATCCTGGAAAATGACCTCACAGGCATGATGGATTAAACATTGCACAGAACGGCATCCTGGGAAATGACCTCACATGCATGATGGTAATAGGCACTGCACAGAATGTAAGTCTGAGAAATGTAGTTTTTAATAGAGACACTACAGAGAAGGGCATCCTGGGAAATGTAGTTTTTAATAGAGAGACACTAAAGAGAAAGGTATCCTGGTAAATGTAGTCTTTAATACATAGACACTACACAGAGACGCATCCAGGGAAATGTCCTCACAGGCATTATGGAAATAGACTGACACTACACAGAACTGCATCCTGGGAAATGACCTCACAGGCATGATGGAAATAGACACTGCACAGAACGGAATCCTGGGAAATGACCTCACAGGCATGATGGAAATGGATACTACACAGAACGGCATCCTGGAAAATGACCTCACAGGCATGATGGAAGTAAACACTGCACAGAACGGCATCCTGTGAAATGACCTCACAGGCATGATGGAAATAGACACTGCACAGAAGGTCATCCTGGGATATGTAGTTTTTAATAGAGACACTACAGAGAAAGGCATCCTGGGAAATGTAGTTTTTAATAGAGAGACACTACAGAGAAAGGCATCCTGGTAAATGACCTCACAGGCATGATGGAAATAGGCACCGCACAGAATGTAAGTGTGAGATATGTAGTTTTTAATAGATACACTACAGAGAAAGGCATCCTGGGAAATGTAGTTTTTAATACATAGACACTACACAGAGACGCATCCAGGGAAATGACCTCACAGGCATGATGGAAATAGACTGACACTACACAAAACGGCATCCTGGGAAATGACCTCACAGGCATGATGGAAGTAAACATTGCACAGAACGGCATCCTGGGAAAAGACCTCACATGCATGATGGAAATAGGCACTGCACAGAATGTAACTCTGAGAAATGTAGTTTTTAATAGAGACAACACAGAGAAAGGCCTCCTGGGAAATGTAGTTTTTAATAGAGAGACACTACAGAGAAAGGCATCCTGGTAAATGTAGTCTTTAATACATAGACACTACACAGAGACGCATCCAGGGAAATGACCTCACAGGCATGATGGAAATAGACTGACACTACACAGAACGGCATCCTCGAAATGACCTCACAGGCATGATGGAAATGGACACTACACAGAACGGCATCCTTGAATATGTCCTCACAGGCATGATGGAAGTAAACACTGCACAGAACGGCATCCTGTGAAATGACCTCACAGACATGATGGAAATAGACACTCTACAGAAGGTCATCCTGGGAAATGTAGATTTTAAAAGAGACACTACAGAGAAAGGCATCCGGGGAAGTGTAGTTTTTAATAGAGAGACACTACAGAGAAAGGCATCCTGGTAAATGTAGTCTTTAATAGAGAGACACTACACAGAGAGGCATCATGGGAAATGACCTCACAGGCATGATGGAAATAGACTGACACTACACAGAACGGCATCCTGGGAAATGACCTCACAGTTATAATGGAAATCGACACTGCACAGAACGGCATCCTGGGAAATGACCTAAAAGGCATGATGGAAATAGACACTGAACAGAACGGCATCCTGGGAAAGGACCTCACAGGCATGATGGAAATAGACACTGCACAGAACGGCATCCTGGGAAATGACCTCACAGGCATGATGGAAAAAGACACTGCACAGAGAGGCATCCTGGGAAATGACCTCACAGGCATGATGGAAATAGACACTGCACAGAACGGCATCCTGGGAAATGACCAAACAGGCATGATGGAAATAGACACTGCACAGAACGGCATCCTAGGAAATGACCTCACAGGCATGATCGAAATAGACTCTGCACAGAGAGGCATCCTGGAGTATGACCTCACAGGCATGATGGAAATAGACACTGCACAGAGAGGCGTCCTGTGAAATGACTTCACAGGCATGATGGAATTAGACACTGCACAGAGAGGCATCCTGGGAATTGACCTCACAGACATGATGGAAATAGACACTGCACAGAACGTCATCCTGGGAAATGTAGTTTTTAATAGAGACACTACAGAGAAAGGCAACCTGGGAAATGTAGTTTTTAAAAGAGAGACACTACAGAGAAAGGCATCCTGGGAAATGTCCTCACAGGCATGATGGAAATAGACACTACACAGAACGGCATCCTGGGAAATGACCTCAAAGACATGATGGAAATAGACACTGCAAGAACGGCATCCTGGGAAATGACCTCACAGGCATGATGGTAATGGACACTACAGAGAACGGCATCCTGGAAAATGACCTCACAGGCATGATGGATTAAACATTGCACAGAACGGCATCCTGGGAAATGACCTCACATGCATGATGGAAATAGGCACTGCACAGTATGTAAGTCTGAGAAATGTAGTTTTTAATAGAGACACTACAGAGAAGGGCATCCTGGGAAATGTAGTTTTTAATAGAGAGACACTACAGAGAAAGGCATCCTGGTAAATGTAGTATTTAATAGAGAGACACTACACAGAGAGGCATCCTTGGAAATGAACTCACATGCATGTAGGAAATAGACTGAAATTACACAGAACGGCATCCTGGGATATGACCTCACAGGCATGATGGAAATAGACACTGCACAGAACGGCATCCTGGGAAATGACCTCACAGGCATGATGGAAATAGGCACTGCACAGAATGTAAGTGTGAGAAATGTAGTTTTCAATAGAGACACTACAGAGAAAGGCATCCTGGGAAATGTAGTTTTTAATACATAGACACTACACAGAGACGCATCCAGGGAAATGACCTCACAGGCATGATGAAATAGACTGACACTACACAAAACGGCATCCTGGGAAATGACCTCACAGGCATGATGGAAATAGACACTGCACAGAACGGCATCCTGTGAAATGACCTCACAGGTATGGTGGAAATAGACACTGCACAGAAGGTCATCCTGGGAAATGTAGTTATTAATAGAGACACTACAGAGAAAGGCATCCTGGGAAATGTAGTTTTTAATAGAGAGACACTATAGAGAAAGTCATCCTGGTAAATGTAGTCTTTAATAGAGAGACACTACAAAGAGAGGCATCCTGGGAAATGAACTCACATGCATGTAGGAAATAGACTGACATTACACAGAACGGCATCCTGGGATATGAACTCACAGGCATGATGGAAATAGACACTGCACAGAACGACATGCTGGGAAATGACCTCACAGGAATGATGGAAATAGACACTGCACAGAACGGCATCGTGGAAAATGACCTCAAAGGCATGATGGAAATAGACACTGCACAGAACGGCATCCTGGGAAATGACCTCACAGGCATGATGGAAAGAGACACTACACAGAACGGTATCCTGGGAAATGACCTCACAGACATGATGGAAATAGACACTGCACAAAGGAGCATCCTGGGAAATGACCTCACAGGCATGATGGAAATAGACACTAGACAGAACGGCTCCTGGGAAATGACCTCACAGGCATGATGGAAATAGACACTACACAGAACGGCATCCAGGGAAATGACCTCACAGGCATGATGGAAGTAAACACTGCACAGAAGGGCATCCTGGGAAATGACCTTACAGGCATGATGGAAGTAAACACTGCACAGAAGGGCATCCTGGGAAATGACCTCACAGGCATGATGGAAATAGATACTACACAGAACGGTATCCTGGGAAATGACCTCACAGACATGATGGAAATAGACAAAGCAAAAAGAAGCATCCTGGGAAATGACCTCACAGGCATGATGGAAATAGACACTACACAGAAGGGCATCCTGGGAAATGACCTTACAGGCATGATGGAAATAGACACTGCACAGAAGGTCATCCTGGGAAATGTAGTTTTTAATAGAGACACTACATAGAAAGGCATCCTGGGAAATGTAGTTTTTAATAGAGAGAAACTACAGAGAAAGGCATCCTGGTATATGTAGTCTTTAATAGAGATACACTACACAGACAGGCATCCTGGGAAATGACCTCACAGGCATGATGGAAATAGACACTGCACAGAACGGCATCCAGGGAAATGACCTCACAGGCATGATGGAAATGGACACTACACAGAACGGCATCCTGGAAAATGACCTCACAGGCATGATGGAAGTAAACACTGCACAGAAGAGCATCCTGGGAAATGTAGTTTTTAATAGAGACACTACATAGAAAGGCATCCTGGGAAATGTAGTTTTTAATAGAGAGACACTACAGAGAAAGGCATCCTGGTAAATGTAGTCTTTAATAGAGAGACACTACACAGAGAGGCATCCTGGGAAATGACCTGACATGCATGTAGGAATTAGACTGACATTACACAGAACAGCATCCTGGGAAATGACCTCACAGGCATGATGGAAATAGATACTACACAGAACGGCATCCTGGGAAATGACCTCACAGACATGATTGAAATAGACACTGCACAGAGAAGCATCCTGGGAAATGACCTCGCAGGCATGATGGAAATGGACACTACACAGAACGGCATCCTGGAATATGACCTCACAGGCATGATGGAAGTAAACACTGCACAGAACGGCATCCTGTGAAATGACCTCACAGGCATGATGGAAATAGACACTGCACAGAAGGACATCCTGGGAAATGTAGTTTTTAATAGAGACACTACAGAGAAAGGCATCCTGGGAAATGTAGTTTTTAAGAGAGAGACACTACAAGAGAGGCATCCTGGGAAATGAACTCACATGCATGTAGGAAATAGACTGACATTATACAGAACGGCATCCTGGGATATGACCTCACAGGCAGGATGGAAATAGACATTGCACAGAACAACATCCTGGGAAATGACCTCACAGGCATGATGGAAATAGATACTGCACAGAATGGCATCCTGGGAAATGACCTCACAGGCATGATGGAAAAGGACAGTACACAGAACGGTATCCTGGGAAATGACCTCACAGACATGATGGAAATAGACACTGCACAAAGAAGCATCCTGGGAAATGACCTCACAGGTATGATGGAAATAGACAATACACAGAACGGTATCCTGGGAAATGACCTCAAAGGAATGATGTAAATAGACGCTAGACAGAACGGCATCCAGGGAAATGACCTCACAGGCATGATGGAAGTAAACACTGCACAGAAGGGCATCCTGGGAAATGACTTTACAGACATGATGGAAATAGACACTGCACAGAAGGTCATCCTGGGAAATGTAGTTTTTAATAGAGACACTACATAGAAAGGCATCCTGGGAAATGTAGTTTTTATTAGACTGACACTACAGAGAAAGGCATCCTGGTATATGTAGTCTTTAATAGAGATACACTACACAGACAGGAATCCTGGGAAATGACCTCACAGGCATGATGGAAATGGACACTACACAGAACGGCATCCTGGAAAATGACCTCACAGGCATGATGGAAGTAAACACTGCACAGAAGGGCATCCTGGGAAATGACCTTACAGGCATGATGGAAATAGACACTGCACAGAAGGTCATCCTGGGAAATGTAGTTTTTAATAGAGACACTACATAGAAAGGCATCCTGGGAAATGTAGTTTGTAATAGAGAGACACTACAGAGAAAGGCATCCTGGTAAATGTAGTCTTTAATAGAGAGACACTACACAGAGAGGCATCCTGGAAAATGACCTGACATGCATGTAGGAATTAGACTGACATTACACAGAACAGCATCCTGAGAAATGACCTCACAGGCATGATGGAAATAGATACTACACATAACGGCATCCTGGGAAATGACCTCAGAGACATGATTCAAATAGACACTGCACAGAGAAGCATCCTGGGAAATGACCTCGCAGGCATGATGGAAATGGACACTACACAGAACGGCATCCTGGAATATGACCTCACAGGCATGATGGAAGTAAACACTGCACAGAACGGCATCCTGTGAAATGACCTCACAGGCATGATGGAAATAGACACTGCACAGAAGGTCATCCTGGGAAATATAGTTTTTAATAGAGACACTACAGAGAAAGGCATCCTGGGAAATGTAGTTTTTAATAGAGAGACACTACAGAGAAAGGCATCCTGGTAAATGTTGTCTTTAAGAGAGAGACACTACACAGAGAGGTATCCTGGGAAATGAACTCACATGAATGTAGGAAATAGACTGACATTATACAGAACGGCATCCTGGGATATGACCTCACAGGCAGGATGGAAATAGACATTGCACAGAACAACATCCTGGGAAATGACCTCACAGGCATGATGGAAATAGACACTGCAAAGAATGGCATCCTGGGAAATGACCTCACAGGCATGATGGAAAGAGACACTACACAGAACGGTATCCTGGGAAATGACCTCACAGACATGATGGAAATAGATACTAGACAGAACGGCATCCTGGAAATTGACCTCACAGGCATGATGGAAGTAAACACTGCACAGAAGGGCATCCTGGGAAATTACCTTACAGGCATGATGGAAGTAAACACTGCACAGAAGGGCATCCTGGGAAATGACCTTACAGGAATGATGGAAATAGACACTGCACAGAAGGTCATCCTGGGAAATGTAGTTTTTAATAGAGACACTACATAGAAAGGCATCCTGGGAAATGTAGTTTTTAATAGAGAGACACTACAGAGAAAGGCATCCTGGTATATGTAGTCTTTAATAGAGATACACTACACAGACAGGCATCCTGGGAAATGACCTCACAGGCATGATGGAAATAGACACTGCACAGAACGGCATCCAGGGAAATGACCTCACAGGCATGATGGAAATGGACACTACACAGAACGGCATCCTGGAAAATGACCTCACAGGCATGATGGAAGTAAACACTGTACAGAAGGGCATCCTGGGAAATGACCTTACAGGCATGATGGAAATAGACACTGCACAGAAGGTCATCCTGGGAAATGTAGTTTTTAATAGAGACACTACATAGAAAGGCATCCTGGGAAATGTAGTTTTTAATAGAGAGACACTACAGAGAAAGGCATCCTGGTAAATGTAGTCTTTAATAGAGAGACACTACACAGAGAGGCATCCTGGGAAATGACCTGACATGCATGTAGGAATTAGACTGACATTACACAGAACAGCATCCTGGGAAATGACCTCACAGGCATGATGGAAATAGATACTACACAGAACGGCATCCTGGGAAATGACCTCACAGACATGATTGAAATAGACACTGCACAGAGAAGCATCCTGGGAAATGACCTCGCAGGCATGATGGAAATGGACACTACACAGAACGGCATCCTGGAATATGACCTCACAGGCATGATGGAAGTAAACACTGCACAGAACGGCATCCTGTGAAATGACCTCACAGGCATGATGGAAATAGACACTGCACAGAAGGTCATCCTGGGAAATGTAGTTTTTAATAGAGACACTACAGAGAAAGGCATCCTGGGAAATGTAGTTTTTAATAGAGAGACACTACAGAGAAAGGCATCCTGGAAAATATAGTCTTTAATAGAGAGACACTACACAGAGAGGCATCATGGGAAATGACCTCACATGCATGATGGAAATAGACTGACACTACACAGACCGGCATCCTGGGATATGACCTCACAGGCATGATGGACATAGACACTGCAAAGAACGGCATCCTGGGAAATGACCTCACAGACATGATGGAAATAGACACTGCACAGAGAAGCATCCTGGGAACTGACCTCACAGGCATGATGGAAATAGACACTACACAGAACTGCATCCTGGGAAATGACCTCACAGGCATGATGGAAATAGACACTGCACAGAACGGCATCCTGGGAAATATCCTCACAGGCATGATGAAAAGAGACACTACACAGAACGGTATCCTGGGAAATGACCTCACAGACATGACGGAAATAGACACTGCACAAAGAAGCATCCTGGGAAATGACCTCACAGGCATGATGGAAATAGACACTACATAGAACGGCATCCTGGGAAATGACCTCAAAGGCATGATGGAAATAGACACTGCAAGAACGGCATCCAGGGAAATGACGTCACAGGCATGGTGGTAATGGACACTACACAGAACGGCATCCTGGAAAATGACCTCACAGGCAAGATGGATTAAACATTGCACAGAACGGCATCCTGGGAAATGACCTCACATGCATGATGGAAATAGGCACTGCACAGAAGGTAAGTCTGAGAAATGTAGTTTTTAATAGAGAGACACTACAGAGAAAGTCATCCTGGTAAATGTAGTCTTTAATACATAGACACTACACAGAGACGCATCCAGGGAAATGACCTCACAGGCATGATGGAAATAGACTGACACTACACAGAACTGCATCCTGGGAAATGACCTCACAGGTATGATGGAAGTAGACACTGCACAGAACGGCATCCTGGGAAATGACCTCACAGGCATGATGGAAATGGATACTACACAGAACGGCATCATTGAATATGTCCTCACAGGCATGATGGAAGTAAACACTGCACAGAACGGCATCCTGTGAAATGACCTCACAGACATGATGGAAATAGACACTCTACAGAAGGTCATCCTGGGAAATGTAGATTTTAATAGAGACACTACAGAGAAAGGCATCCTGGGAAGTGTAGTTTTTAATAGAGAGACACTACAGAGAAAGGCATCCTGGTAAATGTAGTCTTTAATAGAGAGACACTACACAGAGAGGCATCATGGGAAATGACCTCACATGCATGATGGAAATAGACTGACACTACACAGACCGGCATCCTGGGATATGACCTCACAGGCATGATGGACATAGACACTGCAAAGAACGGCATCCTGGGAAATGACCTCACAGACATGATGGAAATAGACACTGCACAGAGAAGCATCCTGGGAACTGACCTCACAGGCATGATGGAAATAGACACTACACAGAACTGCATCCTGGGAAATGACCTCACAGGCATTATGGAAATAGACACTGCACAGAACGGCATCCTGGGAAATATCCTCACAGGCATGATGGAAAGAGACACTACACAGAACGGTATCCTGGGAAATGACCTCACAGACATGATGGAAATAGACACTGCACAAAGAAGCATCCTGGGAAATGACCTCACAGGCATGATGGAAATAGACACTACATAGAACGGCATCCTGGGAAATGACCTCAAAGGCATGATGGAAATAGACACTGCAAGAACGGCATCCTGGGAAATGACGTCACAGGCATGGTGGTAATGGACACTACACAGAACGGCATCCTGGAAAATGACCTCACAGGCAAGATGGATTAAACATTGCACAGAACGGCATCCTGGGAAATGACCTCACATGCATGATGGAAATAGGCACTGCACAGAATGTAAGTCTGAGAAATGTAGTTTTTGATAGAGACACTACAGAGAAGGGCATCCTGGGAAATGTAGTTTTTAATAGAGAGACACTAAAGAGAAAGGCATCCTGGTAAATGTAGTCTTTAATACATAGACACAACACAGAGACGCATCCAGGGAAATATCCTCACAGGCATTATGGAAATAGACAGACACTACGCAGAACTGCATCCTGGGAAATGACCTCACAGGCATGATGGAAATAGACACTGCACAGAACGGCATCCTGGGAAATGACCTCACAGGCATGATGGAAATGGATACTACACAGAACGGCATCCTGGAAAATGACCTCACAGGCATGATGGAAGTAAACACTGCACAGAACGGCATCCTGGGAAATGACATCACAGGCATGATGGAAAGAGACACTACACAGAACGTTATCCTGGGAAATGACATCACAGACATGATGGAAATAGACACTGCACAAAGAAGCATCCTGGGAAATGACCTCACAGGCATGATGGAAATAGACACTACACAGAACGGCATCCTGGGAAATGACCTCACAGGTATGATGGAAATAGACACTGCACAGAACGGCATCCTGGGAAATGACCTCACAGGCATGATGGAAATGGACACTACACAGAACGGCATCATTGAATATGTCATCACAGGCATGATGGAAGTAAACACTGCACAGAACGGCATCCTGTGAAATGACCTCACAGACATGATGGAAATAGACACTCTACAGAAGGTCATCCTGGGAAATGTAGATTTTAATAGAGACACTACAGAGAAAGGCATCCTGGGAAGTGTAGTTTTTAATAGAGAGACACTACAGAGAAAGGCATCCTGGTAAATGTAGTCTTTAATAGAGAGACACTACACAGAGAGGCATCATGGGAAATGACCTCACAGGCATGATGGAAATAGACTGACACTACACAGAACGGCATCCTGGGAAATGACCTCACAGTTATAATGGAAATCGACACTGCACAGAACGGCATCCTGGGAAATGACCTAAAAGGCATGATGGAAATAGACACTGAACAGAACGGCATCCTGGGAAATGACCTCACAGGCATGATGGAAATAGACACTGCACAGAACGGCATCCTGGGAAATGACCTCACAGGCATGATGGAAAAAGACACTGCACAGAGAGGCATCCTGGGAAATGACCTCACAGGCATGATGGAAATAGACACTGCACAGAAGGGCATCCTGGGAAATGACCTCACAGGCATGATGGAAATAGACACTGCACAGAAGGGCATCCTGGGAAATGACCTCACAGGCATGATGGAAAAAGACACTGCACAGAGAGGCATCCTGGGAAATGACCTCACAGGCATGATGGAAATAGACACTGCACAGAACGGCATCCTGGGAAATGTAGTTTTTAATAGAGACACTACAGAGAAAGGCAACCTGGGAAATGTAGTTTTTAAAAGAGAGACACTACAGAGAAAGGCATCCTGGTAAATGACCTCACAGGCATGATGGACATAGACACTGCAAAGAACGGCATCCTGGGAAATGACCTCACAGACATGATGGAAATAGACACTGCACAGAGAAGCATCCTGGGAACTGACCTCACAGGCATGATGGAAATAGACACTACACAGAACTGCATCCTGGGAAATATCCTCACAGGCATGATGGAAAGAGACACTACACAGAACGGTATCCTGGGAAATGACCTCACAGACATGATGGAAATAGACACTGCACAAAGAAGCATCCTGGGAAATGACCTCACAGGCATGATGGAAATAGACACTACATAGAACGGCATCCTGGGAAATGACCTCAAAGGCATGATGGAAATAGACACTGCAAGAACGGCATCCTGGGAAATGACGTCACAGGCATGGTGGTAATGGACACTACACATAACGGCATCCTGGAAAATGACCTCACAGGCAAGATGGATTAAACATTGCACAGAACGGCATCCTGGGAAATGACCTCACATGCATGATGGAAATAGGCACTGCACAGAATGTAAGTCTGAGAAATGTAGTTTTTGATAGAGACACTACAGAGAAGGGCATCCTGGGAAATGTAGTTTTTAATAGAGAGACACTAAAAAGAAAGGCATCCTGGTAAATGTAGTCTTTAATACATAGACACAACACAGAGACGCATCCAGGGAAATATCCTCACAGGCATTATGGAAATAGACAGACACTACGCAGAACTGCATCCTGGGAAATGACCTCACAGGCATGATGGAAATAGACACTGCACAGAACGGCATCCTGGGAAATGACCTCACAGGCATGATGGAAATGGATACTACACAGAACGTCATCCTGGAAAATGACCTCACAGGCATGATGGAAGTAAACACTGCACAGAACGGCATCCTGGGAAATGACATCACAGGCATGATGGAAAGAGACACTACACAGAACGTTATCCTGGGAAATGACATCACAGACATGATGGAAATAGACACTGCACAAAGAAGCATCCTGGGAAATGACCTCACAGGCATGATGGAAATACACACTAAACAGAACGGCATCCTGGGAAATGACCTCACAGGTATGATGGAAATAGACACTGCACAGAACGGCATCCTGGGAAATGACCTCACAGGCATGATGGAAATGGACACTACACAGAATGGCATCATTGAATATGTCCTCACAGGCATGATGGAAGTAAACACTGCATAGAACGGCATCCTGTGAAATGACCTCACAGACATGATGGAAATAGACACTCTACAGAAGGTCATCCTGGGAAATGTAGATTTTAATAGAGACACTACAGAGAAAGGCATCCTGGGAAGTGTAGTTTTTAATAGAGAGACACTACAGAGAAAGGCATCCTGGTAAATGTAGTCTTTAATAGAGAGACACTACACAGAGAGGCATCATGGGAAATGACCTCACAGGCATGATGGAAATAGACTGACACTACACAGAACGGCATCCTGGGAAATGACCTCACAGTTATAATGGAAATTGACACTGCGCAGAACGGCTTCCTGGGAAATGACCTAAAAGGCATGATGGAAATAGACACTGAACAGAACGGCATCCTGGGAAATGACCTCACAGGCATGATGGAAATAGACACTGCACAGAACGGCATCCTGGGAAATGACCTCACAGGCATGATGGAAAAAGACACTGCACAGAGAGGCATCCTGGGAAATGACCTCACAGGCATGATGGAAATTGACACTGCACAGAAGGGCATCCTGGGAAATGACCTCACAGGCATGATGGAACTAGACACTGCACAGAACGGCATCCTGGGAAATGACCTCACAGGCATGATGGAAATAGACTCTGCACAGAGAGGCATCCTGGGGTATGACCTCACAGGCATGATGGAAAAAGACACTGCACAGAGAGGCATCCTGTGAAATGACTTCACAGGCATGATGGAAAAAGACACTGCACAGAGAGACATCCTGGGAAATGACCTCACAGACATGATGGAAATAGACACTGCACAGAACGGCATCCTGGGAAATGACCTCACAGATATGATGGAAATAGACACTGCACAGAACGGCATCCTGGGAAATGTAGTTTTTAATAGAGACACTACAGAGAAAGGCAACCTGGGAAATGTAGTTTTTAAAAGAGAGACACTACAGAGAAAGGCATCCTGGGAAATGACCTCACAGGCATGATGGAAATAGACTGACACTACACAGACCGGCATCCTGGGATATGACCTCACAGGCATGATGGACATAGACACTGCAAAGAACGGCATCCTGGGAAATGACCTCACAGACATGATGGAAATAGACACTGCACAGAGAAGCATCCTGGGAACTGACCTCACAGGCATGATGGAAATAGACACTACACAGAACTGCATCCTGGGAAATGACCTCACAGGCATGATGGAAATAGACACTGCACAGAACGGCATCCTGGGAAATATCCTCACAGGCATGATGGAAAGAGACACTACACAGAACGGTATCCTGGGAAATGACCTCACAGACATGATGGAAATAGACACTGCACAAAGAAGCATCCTGGGAAATGACCTCACAGGCATGATGGAAATAGACACTACATAGAACGGCATCCTGGGAAATGACCTTAAAGGCATGATGGAAATAGACACTGCAAGAACGGCATCCTGGGAAATGACGTCACAGGCATGGTGGTAATGGACACTACACAGAACGGCATCCTGGAAAATGACCTCACAGGCAAGATGGATTAAACATTGCACAGAACGGCACCTGGGAAATGACCACACATGCATGATGGAAATAGGCACTGCACAGAATGTAAGTCTGAGAAATGTAGTTTTTGATAGAGACACTACAGAGAAGGGCATCCTGGGAAATGTAGTTTTTAATAGAGAGACACTAAAGAGAAAGGCATCCTGTTAAATGTAGTCTTTAATACATAGACACAACACAGAGACGCATCCAGGGAAATATCCTCACAGGCATTATGGAAATAGACAGACACTACGCAGAACTGCATCCTGGGAAATGACCTCACAGGCATGATGGAAATAGACACTGCACAGAACGGCATCCTGGGAAATGATCTCACAGGCATGATGGAAATGGATACTACACAGAACGGCATCCTGGAAAATGACCTCACAGGCATGATGGAAGTAAACACTGCACAGAACGGCATCCTGGGAATTGACATCACAGGCATGATGGAAAGAGACACTACACAGAACGTTATCCTGGGAAATGACATCACAGACATGATGGAAATAGACACTGCACAAAGAAGCATCCTGGGAAATGACCTCACAGGCATGATGGAAATCGACACTACACAGAACGGCATCCTTGAATATGTCCTCACAGGCATGATGGAAGTAAACACTGCACAGAACGGCATCCTGTGAAATGACCTCACAGACATGATGGAAATAGACACTCTACAGAAGGTCATCCTGGGAAATGTAGATTTTAAAAGAGACACTACAGAGAAAGGCATCCGGGGAAGTGTAGTTTTTAATAGAGAGACACTACAGAGAAAGGCATCCTGGTAAATGTAGTCTTTAATAGAGAGACACTACACAGAGAGGCATCATGGGAAATGACCTCACAGGCATGATGGAAATAGACTGACACTACACAGAACGGCATCCTGGGAAATGACCTCACAGTTATAATGGAAATCGACACTGCACAGAACGGCATCCTGGGAAATGACCTAAAAGGCATGATGGAAATAGACACTGAACAGAACGGCATCCTGGGAAAGGACCTCACAGGCATGATGGAAATAGACACTGCACAGAACGGCATCCTGGGAAATGACCTCACAGGCATGATGGAAAAAGACACTGCACAGAGAGGCATCCTGGGAAATGACCTCACAGGCATGATGGAAATAGACACTGCACAGAACGGCATCCTGGGAAATGACCAAACAGGCATGATGGAAATAGACACTGCACAGAACGGCATCCTAGGAAATGACCTCACAGGCATGATCGAAATAGACTCTGCACAGAGAGGCATCCTGGGGTATGACCTCACAGGCATGATGGAAATAGACACTGCACAGAGAGGCGTCCTGTGAAATGACTTCACAGGCATGATGGAATTAGACACTGCACAGAGAGGCATCCTGGGAATTGACCTCACAGACATGATGGAAATAGACACTGCACAGAACGTCATCCTGGGAAATGTAGTTTTTAATAGAGACACTACAGAGAAAGGCAACCTGGGAAATGTAGTTTTTAAAAGAGAGACACTACAGAGAAAGGCATCCTGGGAAATGTCCTCACAGGCATGATGGAAATAGACACTACACAGAACGGCATCCTGGGAAATGACCTCAAAGACATGATGGAAATAGACACTGCAAGAACGGCATCCTGGGAAATGACCTCACAGGCATGATGGTAATGGACACTACAGAGAACGGCATCCTGGAAAATGACCTCACAGGCATGATGGATTAAACATTGCACAGAACGGCATCCTGGGAAATGACCTCACATGCATGATGGAAATAGGCACTGCACAGTATGTAAGTCTGAGAAATGTAGTTTTTAATAGAGACACTACAGAGAAGGGCATCCTGGGAAATGTAGTTTTTAATAGAGAGACACTACAGAGAAAGGCATCCTGGTAAATGTAGTATTTAATAGAGAGACACTACACAGAGAGGCATCCTTGGAAATGAACTCACATGCATGTAGGAAATAGACTGAAATTACACAGAACGGCATCCTGGGATATGACCTCACAGGCATGATGGAAATAGACACTGCACAGAAGGGCATCCTGGGAAATGACCTCACAGGCATGATGGAAATAGACACTGCACAGAACGGCATCCTGGGAAATGACCTCACAGGCATGATGGCAATAGACACTGCACAGAGAGGCATCCTGTGAAATGACTTCACAGGCATGATGGAAATAGACACTGCACAGAGAGGCATCCTGGGAAATGACCTAACAGACATGAAGGAAATAGACACTGCACAGAACGGCATCCTGGGAAATGACCTCACAGATATGATGGAAATAGACACTGCACAGAACGGCATCCTGGGAAATGTAGTTTTTAATAGAGACACTACAGAGAAAGGCAACCTGGGAAATGTAGTTTTTAAAAGAGAGACACTACAGAGAAAGGCATCCTGGGAAATGACCTCACAGGCATGATGGAAATAGACTGACACTACACAGACCGGCATCCTGGGATATGACCTCACAGGCATGATGGACATAGACACTGCAAAGAACGGCATCCTGGGAAATGACCTCACAGACATGATGGAAATAGACACTGCACAGAGAAGCATCCTGGGAACTGACCTCACAGGCATGATGGAAATAGACACTACACAGAACTGCATCCTGGGAAATGACCTCACAGGCATGATGGAAATAGACACTGCACAGAACGGCATCCTGGGAAATATCCTCACAGGCATGATGGAAAGAGACACTACACAGAACGGTATCCTGGGAAATGACCTCACAGACATGATGGAAATAGACACTGCACAAAGAAGCATCCTGGGAAATGACCTCACAGGCATGATGGAAATAGACACTACATAGAACGGCATCCTGGGAAATGACCTCAAAGGCATGATGGAAATAGACACTGCAAGAACGGCATCCTGGGAAATGACGTCACAGGCATGGTGGTAATGGACACTACACAGAACGGCATCCTGGAAAATGACCTCACAGGCAAGATGGATTAAACATTGCACAAAACGGCATCCTGGGAAATGACCTCACATGCATGATGGAAATAGGCACTGCACAGAATGTAAGTCTGAGAAATGTAGTTTTTGATAGAGACACTACAGAGAAGGGCATCCTGGGAAATGTAGTTTTTAATAGAGAGACACTAAAGAGAAAGGCATCCTGGTAAATGTAGTCTATAATACATAGACACAACACAGAGACGCATCCAGGGAAATATCCTCACAGGCATTATGGAAATAGACAGACACTACGCAGAACCGCATCCTGGGAAATGACCTCACAGGCATGATGGAAATAGACACTGCACAGAACAGCATCCTGGGAAATGACCTCACAGGCATGATGGAAATAGACACTGCACAGAACGGCATCCTGGGAAATATCCTCACAGGCATGATGGAAAGAGACACTACACAGAACGGTATCCTGGGAAATGACCTCACAGACATGATGGAAATAGACACTGCACAAAGAAGCATCCTGGGAAATGACCTCACAGGCATGATGGAAATAGACACTACATAGAACGGCATCCTGGGATATGACCTCAAAGGCATGATGGAAATAGACACTGCAAGAACGGCATCCTGGGAAATGACGTCACAGGCATGGTGGTAATGGACACTACACAGAACGGCATCCTGGAAAATGACCTCACAGGCAAGATGGATTAAACATTGCACAGAACGGCATCCTGGGAAATGACCTCACATGCATGATGGAAATAGGCACTGCACAGAATGTAAGTCTGAGAAATGTAGTTTTTGATAGAGACACTACAGAGAAGGGCATCCTGGGAAATGTAGTTTTTAATAGAGAGACACTAAAGAGAAAGGCATCCTGGTAAATGTAGTCTTTAATACATAGACACAACACAGAGACGCATCCAGGGAAATATCCTCACAGGCATTATGGAAATAGACAGACACTACGCAGAACTGCATCCTGGGAAATGACCTCACAGGCATGATGGAAATAGACACTGCACAGAACGTTATCCTGGGAAATGACATCACAGACATGATGGAAATAGACACTGCACAAAGAAGCATCCTGGGAAATGACCTCACAGGCATGATGGAAATAGACACTACACAGAACGGCATCCTGGGAAATGACCTCACAGGTATGATGGAAATAGACACTGCACAGAACGGCATCCTGGGAAATGACCTCACAGGCATGATGGAAATGGACACTACACAGAACGGCATCATTGAATATGTCCTCACAGGCATGATGGAAGTAAACACTGCACAGAACGGCATCCTGTGAAATGACCTCACAGACATGATGGAAATAGACACTCTACAGAAGGTCATCCTGGGAAATGTAGATTTTAATAGAGACACTACAGAGAAAGGCATCCTGGGAAGTGTAGTTTTTAATAGAGAGACACTACAGAGAAAGGCATCCTGGTAAATGTAGTCTTTAATAGAGAGACACTACACAGAGAGGCATCATGGGAAATGACCTCACAGGCATGATGGAAATAGACTGACACTACACAGAACGGCATCCTGGGAAATGACCTCACAGTTATAATGGAAATCGACACTGCACAGAACGGCATCCTGGGAAATGACCTAAAAGGCATGATGGAAATAGACACTGATCAGAACGGCATCCTGGGAAATGACCTCACAGGCATGATGGAAATAGACACTGCACAGAACGGCATCCTGGGAAATGACCTCACAGGCATGATGGAAAAAGACACTGCACAGAGAGGCATCCTGGGAAATGACCTCACAGGCATGATGGAAATAGACACTGCACAGAAGGGCATCCTGGGAAATGACCTCACAGGCATGATGGAAATAGACACTGCACAGAACGGCATCCTGGGAAATGACCTCACAGGCATGATGGAAATAGACTCTGCACAGAGAGGCATCCTGGGGTATGACCTCACAGGCATGATGGAAATAGACACTGCACAGAGAGGCATCCTGTGAAATGACTTCACAGGCATGATGGAAATAGACACTGCACAGAGAGGCATCCTGGGAAATGACCTCACAGTCATGATGGAAATAGACACTGCACAGAACGGCATCCTGGGAAATGACCTCACAGATATGATGGAAATAGACACTGCACAGAACGGCATCCTGGGAAATGTAGTTTTTAATAGAGACACTACAGAGAAAGGCAACCTGGGAAATGTAGTTTTTAAAAGAGAGACACTACAGAGAAAGGCATCCTGGGAAATGACCTCACAGGCATGATGGAAATAGACTGACACTACACAGACCGGCATCCTGGGATATGACCTCACAGGCATGATGGACATAGACACTGCAAAGAACGGCATCCTGGGAAATGACCTCACAGACATGATGGAAATAGACACTGTACAGAGAAGCATCCTGGGAACTGACCTCACAGGCATGATGGAAATAGACACTACACAGAACTGCATCCTGGGAAATGACCTCACAGGCATGATGGAAATAGACACTGCACAGAACGGCATCCTGGGAAATATCCTCACAGGCATGATGGAAAGAGACACTACACAGAACGGTATCCTGGGAAATGACCTCACAGACATGATGGAAATAGACACTGCACACAGAAGCATCCTGGGAAATGACCTCACAAGCATGATGGAAATAGACACAACATAGAACGGCATCCTGGGAAATGACCTCAAAGGCATGATGGAAATAGACACTGCAAGAACGGCATCCTGGGAAATGACGTCACAGGCATGGTGGTAATGGACACTACACAGAACGGCATCCTGGAAAATGACCTCACAGGCAAGATGGATTAAACATTGCACAATACGGCATCCTGGGAAATGACCTCACATGCATGATGGAAATAGGCACTGCACAGAATGTAAGTCTGAGAAATGTAGTTTTTGATAGAGACACTACAGAGAAGGGCATCCTGGGAAATGTAGTTTTTAATAGAGAGAAACTAAAGAGAAAGGCATCCTGGTAAATGTAGTCTTTAATACATAGACACAACACAGAGACTCATCCAGGGAAATATCCTCACAGGCATTATGGAAATAGACAGACACTACGCAGAACTGCATCCTGGGAAATGACCTCACAGGCATGATGGAAATAGACACTGCACAGAACGGCATCCTGGGAAATGACATCACAGGCATGATGGAAAGAGACACTACACAGAACGTTATCCTGGGAAATGACATCACAGACATGATGGAAATAGACACTGCACAAAGAAGCATCCTGGGAAATGACCTCACAGGCATGATGGAAATAGACACTACACAGAACGGCATCCTGGGAAATGACCTCACAGGTATGATGGAAATAGACACTGCACAGAACGGCATCCTGGGAAATGACCTCACAGGCATGATGGAAATGGACACTACACAGAACGGCATCATTGAATATGTCCTCACAGGCATGATGGAAGTAAACACTGCACAGAACGGCATCCTGTGAAATGACCTCACAGACATGATGGAAATAGACACTCTACAGAAGGTCATCCTGGGAAATGTAGATTTTAATAGAGACACTACAGAGAAAGGCATCCTGGGAAGTGTAGTTTTTAATAGAGAGACACTACAGAGAAAGGCATCCTGGTAAATGTAGTCTTTAATAGAGAGACACTACACAGAGAGGCATCATGGGAAATGACCTCACAGGCATGATGGAAATAGACTGACACTACACAGAACGGCATCCTGGGAAATGACCTCACAGTTATAATGGAAATCGACACTGCACAGAACGGCATCCTGGGAAATGACCTAAAAGGCATGATGGAAATAGACACTGAACAGAACGGCATCCTGGGAAATGACCTCACAGGCATGATGGAAATAGACACTGCACAGAACGGCATCCTGGGAAATGACCTCACAGGCATGATGGAAAAAGACAATGCACAGAGAGGCATCCTGGGAAATGACCTCACAGGCATGATGGAAATAGACACTGCACAGAAGGGCATCCTGGGAAATGACCTCACAGGCATGATGGAAATAGACACTGCACAGAACGGCATCCTGGGAAATGACCTCACAGGCATGATGGAAATAGACTCTGCACAGAGAGGCATCCTGGGGTATGACCTCACAGGCATGATGGAAAAAGACACTGCACAGAGAGGCATCCTGTGAAATGACTTCACAGGCATGATGGAAATAGACACTGCACAGAGAGACATCCTGGGAAATGACCTCACAGACATGATGGAAATAGACACTGCACAGAACGGCATCCTGGGAAATGACCTCACAGGTATGATGGAAATAGACACTGCACAGAACGGCATCCTGGGAAATGACCTCACAGGCATGATGGAAATGGACACTACACAGAACGGCATCATTGAATATGTCCTCACAGGCATGATGGAAGTAAACACTGCACAGAACGGCATCCTGTGAAATGACCTCACAGACATGATGGAAATAGACACTCTACAGAAGGTCATCCTGGGAAATGTAGATTTTAATAGAGACACTACAGAGAAAGGCATCCTGGGAAGTGTAGTTTTTAATAGAGAGACACTACAGAGAAAGGCATCCTGGTAAATGTAGTCTTTAATAGAGAGACACTACACAGAGAGGCATCATGGGAAATGACCTCACAGGCATGATGGAAATAGACTGACACTACACAGAACGGCATCCTGGGAAATGACCTCACAGTTATAATGGAAATCGACACTGCACAGAACGGCATCCTGGGAAATGACCTAAAAGGCATGATGGAAATAGACACTGATCAGAACGGCATCCTGGGAAATGACCTCACAGGCATGATGGAAATAGACACTGCACAGAACGGCATCCTGGGAAATGACCTCACAGGCATGATGGAAAAAGACACTGCACAGAGAGGCATCCTGGGAAATGACCTCACAGGCATGATGGAAATAGACACTGCACAGAAGGGCATCCTGGGATATGACCTCACAGGCATGATGGAAATAGACACTGCACAGAACGGCATCCTGGGAAATGACCTCACAGGCATGATGGAAATAGACTCTGCACAGAGAGGCATCCTGGGGTATGACCTCACAGGCATGATGGAAATAGACACTGCACAGAGAGGCATCCTGTGAAATGACTTCACAGGCATGATGGAAATAGACACTGCACAGAGAGGCATCCTGGGAAATGACCTCACAGACATGATGGAAATAGACACTGCACAGAACGGCATCCTGGGAAATGACCTCACAGATATGATGGAAATAGACACTGCACAGAACGGCATCCTGGGAAATGTAGTTTTTAATAGAGACACTACAGAGAAAGGCAACCTGGGAAATGTAGTTTTTTAAAAGAGAGACACTACAGAGAAAGGCATCCTGGGAAATGACCTCACAGGCATGATGGAAATAGACTGACACTACACAGACCGGCATCCTGGGATATGACCACACAGGCATGATGGACATAGACACTGCAAAGAACGGCATCCTGGGAAATGACCTCACAGACATGATGGAAATAGACACTGTACAGAGAAGCATCCTGGGAACTGACCTCACAGGCATGATGGAAATAGACACTACACATAACGGCATCCTGGGAAATGACCTCACAGGCATGATGGAAATAGACACTGCACAGAACGGCATCCTGGGAAATATCCTCACAGGCATGATGGAAAGAGACACTACACAGAACGGTATCCTGGGAAATGACCTCACAGACATGATGGAAATAGACACTGCACAAAGAAGCATCCTGGGAAATGACCTCACAGGCATGATGGAAATAGACACTACATAGAACGGCATCCTGGGAAATGACCTCAAAGGCATGATGGAAATAGACACTGCAAGAACGGCATCCTGGGAAATGACGTCACAGGCATGGTGGTAATGGACACTACACAGAACGGCATCCTGGAAAATGACCTCACAGGCAAGATGGATTAAACATTGCACAAAACGGCATCCTGGGAAATGACCTCACATGCATGATGGAAATAGGCACTGCACAGAATGTAAGTCTGAGAAATGTAGTTTTTGATAGAGACACTACAGAGAAGGGCATCCTGGGAAATGTAGTTTTTAATAGAGAGAAACTAAAGAGAAAGGCATCCTGGTAAATGTAGTCTTTAATTCATAGACACAACACAGAGACGCATCCAGGGAAATATCCTCACAGGCATTATGGAAATAGACAGACACTACGCAGAACTGCATCCTGGGAAATGACCTCACAGGCTTGATGGAAATAGACACTGCACAGAACGGCATCCTGGGAAATGACCTCAAAGGCATGATGGAAATGGATACTACACAGAACGGCATCCTGGAAAATGACCTCACAGGCATGATGGAAGTAAACACTGCACAGAACGGCATCCTGGGAAATGACATCACAGGCATGATGGAAAGAGACACTACACAGAACTTTATCCTGGGAAATGACATCACAGACATGATGGAAATAGACACTGCACAAAGAAGCATCCTGGGAAATGACCTCACAGGCATGATGGAAATAGACACTACACAGAACGGCATCCTGGGAAATGACCTCACAGGTATGATGGAAATAGACACTGCACAGAACGGCATCCTGGGAAATGACCTCACAGGCATGATGGAAATGGACACTACACAGAACGGCATCATTGAATATGTCCTCACAGGCATGATGGAAGTAAACACTGCACAGAACGGCATCCTGTGAAATGACCTCACAGACATGATGGAAATAGACACTCTACAGAAGGTCATCCTGGGAAATGTAGATTTTAATAGAGACACTACAGAGAAAGGCATCCTGGGAAGTGTAGTTTTTAATAGAGAGACACTACAGAGAAAGGCATCCTGGTAAATGTAGTCTTTAATAGAGAGACACTACACAGAGAGGCATCATGGGAAATGACCTCACAGGCATGATGGAAATAGACTGACACTACACAGAACGGCATCCTGGGAAGTGACCTCACAGTTATAATGGAAATCGACACTGCACATAACGGCATCCTGGGAAATGACCTAAAAGGCATGATGGAAATAGACTGACACTACACAGAACGGCATCCTGGGAAGTGACCTCACAGTTATAATGGAAATCGACACTGCACAGAACGGCATCCTGGGAAATGACCTAAAAGGCATGATGGAAATAGACACTGAACAGAACGGCATCCTGGGAAATGACCTCACAGGCATGATGGAAATAGACACTGCACAGAACGGCATCCTGGGACATGACCTCACAGGCATGATGGAAAAAGACAATGCACAGAGAGGCATCCTGGGAAATGACCTCACAGGCATGATGGAAATAGACACTGCACAGAAGGGCATCCTGGGAAATGACCTCACAGGCATGATGGAAATAGACACTGCACAGAACGGCATCCTGGGAAATGACCTCACAGGCATGATGGAAATAGACTCTGCACAGAGAGGCATCCTGGGGTATGACCTCACAGGCATGATGGAAAAAGACACTGCACAGAGAGGCATCCTGTGAAATGACTTCACAGGCATGATGGAAATAGACACTGCACAGAGAGACATCCTGGGAAATGACCTCACAGACATGATGGAAATAGACAATGCACAGAACGGCATCCAGGGAAATGACCTCACAGATATGATGGAAATAGACACTGTACAGAACGGCATCCTGGGAAATATAGTTTTTAATAGAGACACTACAGAGAAAGGCAACCTGGGAAATGTAGTTTTTAAAAGAGAGACACTACAGAGAAAGGCATCCTGGGAAATGACCTCACAGGCATGATGGAAATAGACTGACACTACACAGACCGGCATCCTGGGATATGACCTCACAGGCATGATGGACATAGACACTGCAAAGAACGGCATCCTGGGAAATGACCTCACAGACATGATGGAAATAGACACTGCACAGAGAAGCATCCTGGGAACTGACCTCACAGGCATGATGGAAACAGACACTACACAGAACTGCATCCTGGGAAATGACCTCACAGGCATGATGGAAATAGACACTGCACAGAACGGCATCCTGGGAAATATCCTCACAGGCATGATGGAAAGAGACACTACACAGAACGGTATCCTGGGAAATGACCTCACAGACATGATGGAAATAGACACTGCACAAAGAAGCATCCTGGGAAATGACCTCACAGGCTTGATGGAAATAGACACTACATAGAACGGCATCCTGGGAAATGACCTCAAAGGCGTGATGGAAATAGACACTGCAAGAACGGCATCCTGGGAAATGACGTCACAGGCATGGTGGTAATGGACACTACACAGAACGGCATCCTGGAAAATGACCTCACAGGCAAGATGGATTAAACATTGCACAGAACGGCATCCTGGGAAATGACCACACATGCATGATGGAAATAGGCACTGCACAGAATGTAAGTCTGAGAAATGTAGTTTTTGATAGAGACACTACAGAGAAGGGCATCCTGGGAAATGTAGTTTTTAATAGAGAGACACTAAAGAGAAAGGCATCCTGGTAAATGTAGTCTTTAATACATAGACACAACACAGAGACGCATCCAGGGAAATATCCTCACAGGCATTATGGAAATAGACAGACACTACGCAGAACTGCATCCTGGGAAATGACCTCACAGGCATGATGGAAATAGACACTGCACAGAACGGCATCCTGGGAAATGACCTCACAGGCATGATGGAAATGGATACTACACAGAACGGCATCCTGGAAAATGACCTCACAGGCATGATGGAAGTAAACACTGCACAGAACGGCATCCTGGGAAATGACATCACAGGCATGATGGAAAGAGACACTACACAGAACGTTATCCTGGGAAATGACATCACAGACATGATGGAAATAGACACTGCACAAAGAAGCATCCTGGGAAATGACCTCACAGGCATGATGGAAATAGACACTACACAGAACGGCATCCTGGGAAATGACCTCACAGGTATGATGGAAATAGACCCTGCACAGAACGGCATCCTGGGAAATGACCTCACAGGCATGATGGAAATGGACACTACACAGAACGGCATCATTGAATATGTCATCACAGGCATGATGGAAGTAAACACTGCACAGAACTGCATCCTGGGAAATGACCTCACAGACATGATGGAAATAGACACTGCACAGAGAAGCATCCTGGGAACTGACCTCACAGGCATGATGGAAACAGACACTACACAGAACTGCATCCTGGGAAATGACCTCACAGGCATGATGGAAATAGACACTGCACAGAACGGCATCCTGGGAAATATCCTCACAGGCATGATGGAAAGAGACACTACACAGAACGGTATCCTGGGAAATGACCTCACAGACATGATGGAAATAGACACTGCACAAAGAAGCATCCTGGGAAATGACCTCACAGGCTTGATGGAAATAGACACTACATAGAACGGCATCCTGGGATATGACCTCAAAGGCGTGATGGAAATAGACACTGCAAGAACGGCATCCTGGGAAATGACGTCACAGGCATGGTGGTTATGGACACTACACAGAACGGCATCCTGGAAAATGACCTCACAGGCAAGATGGATTAAACATTGCACAGAACGGCATCCTGGGAAATGACCACACATGCATGATGGAAATAGGCACTGCACAGAATGTAAGTCTGAGAAATGTAGTTTTTGATAGAGACACTACAGAGAAGGGCATCCTGGGAAATGTAGTTTTTAATAGAGAGACACTAAAGAGAAAGGCATCCTGGTAAATGTAGTCTTTAATACATAGACACAACACAGAGACGCATCCAGGGAAATATCCTCACAGGCATTATGGAAATAGACAGACACTACGCAGAACTGCATCCTGGGAAATGACCTCACAGGCATGATGGAAATAGACACTGCACAGAACGGCATCCTGGGAAATGACCTCACAGGCATGATGGAAATGGATACTACACAGAACGGCATCCTGGAAAATGACCTCACAGGCATGATGGAAGTAAACACTGCACAGAACGGCATCCTGGGAAATGACATCACAGGCATGATGGAAAGAGACACTACACAGAACGCTATCCTGGGAAAAGACATCACAGACATGATGGAAATAGACACTGCACAAAGAAGCATCCTGGGAAATGACCTCACACGCATGATGGAAATAGACACTGCAAGAACGGCATCCTGGGAAATATCCTCACAGGCATGATGGCAAGAGACACTACACAGAACGGTATCCTGGGAAATGACCTCACAGACATGATGGAAATAGACACTGCACAAAGAAGCATCCTGGGAAATGACCTCACAGGCATGATGGAAATAGACACTACATAGAACGGCATCCTGGGAAATGACCTCAAAGGCATGATGGAAATAGACACTGCAAGTACGGCATCCTGGGAAATGACGTCACAGGCATGGTGGTAATGGACACTACACAGAACGGCATCCTGGAAAATGACCTCACAGGCAAGATGGATTAAACATTGCACAGAACGGCATCCTGGGAAATGACCTCACATGCATGATGGAAATAGGCACTGCACAGAACGGCATGCTGGGAAATGACCTCACAGGCATGATGGAAATGGACACTACACAGAACGGCATCATTGAATATGTCCTCACAGGCATGATGGAAATAAACACTGCACAGAACGGCATCCTGTGAAATGACCTCACAGACATGATGGAAATAGACACTCTACAGAAGGTCATCCTGGGAAATGTAGATTTTAATAGAGACACTACAGAGAAAGGCATCCTGGGAAGTGTAGTTTTTAATAGAGAGACACTACAGAGAAAGGCATCCTGGTAAATGTAGTCTTTAATAGAGAGACACTACACAGAGAGGCATCATGGGAAATGACCTCACAGGCATGATGGAAATAGACTGACACTACACAGAACGGCATCCTGGGAAATGACCTCACAGTTATAATGGAAATCGACACTGCACAGAACGGCATCCTGGGAAATGACCTAAAAGGCATGATGGAAATAGACACTGAACAGAACGGCATCCTGGGCAATGACCTCACAGGCATGATGGAAATAGACACTGCACAGAACTGCATCCTGGGAAATGACCTCACAGGCATGATGGAAAAAGACACTGCACAGAGAGGCATCCTGGGAAATGACCTCACAGGCATGATGGAAATAGACACTGCACAGAAGGTCATCCTGGGAAATGACCTCACAGGCATGATGGAAATAGACACTGCACAGAACGGCATCCTGGGAAATGACCTCACAGGCATGATGGAAATAGACTCTGCACAGAGAGGCATCCTGGGGTATGACCTCACAGGCATGATGGAAATAGACACTGCACAGAGAGGCATCCTGTGAAATGACTTCACAGGCATGATGGAAATAGACACTGCACAGAGAGGCATCCTGGGAAATGACCTCACAGACATGATGGAAATAGACACTGCACAGAACGGCATCCTGGGAAATGACCTCACAGATATGACGGAAATAGACACTGCACAGAACGGCATCCTGGGAAATGTAGTTTTTAATAGAGACACTACAGAGAAAGGCAACCTGGGAAATGTAGTTTTTAAAAGAGAGACACTACAGAGAAAGGTATCCTGGGAAATGACCTCACTGGCATGATGGAAATAGACTGACACTACACAGACCGGCATCCTGGGATATGACCTCACAGGCATGATGGACATAGACACTGCAAAGAATGGCATCCTGGGAAATGACCTCACAGACATGATGGAAATAGACACTGCACAGAGAAGCATCCTGGGAACTGACCTCACAGGCATGATGGAAATAGACACTACACAGAACTGCATCCTGGGAAATGACCTCACAGGCATGATGGAAATAAACACTGCACAGAACGGCATCCTGGGAAATATCCTCACAGGCATGATGGCAAGAGACACTACACAGAACGGTATCCTGGGAAATGACCTCACATACATGATGGAAATAGACACTGCAAAAAGAAGCATCCTGGGAAATGACCTCACAGGCATGATGGAAATAGACACTACATAGAACGGCATCCTGGGAAATGACCTCAAAGGCATGATGGAAATAGACACTGCAAGAACGGCATCCTGGGAAATGACGTCACAGGCATGGTGGTAATGGACACTACACAGAACGGCATCCTGGAAAATGACCTCACAGGCAAGATGGATTATAGATTGCACAGAACGGCATCCTGGGAAAGGACCTCACATGCATGATGGAAATAGGCACTGCACAGAATGTAAGTCTGAGAAATGTAGTTTTTGATAGAGACACTACAGAGAAGGGCATCCTGGGAAATGTAGTTTTTAATAGAGAGACACTAAAGAGAAAGGCATCCTGGTAAATGTAGTCTTTAATACATAGACACAACACAGAGACGCATCCAGGGAAATATCCTCACAGGCATTATGGAAATAGACAGACACTACGCAGAACTGCATCCTGGGAAATGACCTCACAGGCTTGATGGAAATAGACACTGCACAGAACGGCATCCTGGGAAATGACCTCAAAGGCATGATGGAAATGGATACTACACAGAACGGCATCCTGGAAAATGACCTCACAGGCATGATGGAAATGGATACTACACAGAACGGCATCCTGGAAAATGACCTCACAGGCATGATGGAAGTAAACACTGCACAGAACGGCATCCTGGGAAATGACATCACAGGCATGATGGAAAGAGACACTACACAGAACGTTATCCTGGGATATGACATCACAGACATGATGGAAATAGACACTGCACAAAGAAGCATCCTGGGAAATGACCTCACAGGCATGATGGATATAGACACTACACAGCACGTCATCATGGGAAATGACCTCAATGACATGATGGAAATAGACACTGCAAGAACGGCATCCTGGGAAATGACCTCACAGGCATGATGGTAATGGACACTACAGAGAACGGCATCCTGGAAAATGACCTCACAGGCATGATGGATTAAACATTGCACAGAACGGCATCCTGGGAAATGACCTCACATGCATGATGGAAATAGGCACTGCACAGAATGTAAGTCTGAGAAATGTAGTTTTTATTAGAGACACTACAGAGAAGGGCATCCTGGGAAATGTAGTTTTTAATAGAGAGACACTAAAGAGAAAGGCATCCTGGTAAATGTAGTCTTTAATACATAGACACTACACAGAGACGCATCCAGGGAAATGACCTCACAGGCATTATGGAAATAGACTGACACTACGCAGAACTGCATCCTGGAAATTACCTCACAGGCATGATGGAAATAGACACTGCACAGAACGGCATCCTGGGAAATGACCTCACAGGCATGAGGGAAATGGATACTACACAGAACGGCATCCTGGAAAATGACATCACAGGCATGATGGAAGTAAACACTGCACAGAACGGCATCCTGTGAAATCACCTCACAGGCATGATCGAAATAGACACTGCACAGAAGGTCATCCTGGGATATGTAGTTTTTAATAGAGACACTACAGAGAAAGGCATCCTGGGAAATGTAGTTTTTAATAGAGAGACACTACAGAGAAAGGCATCCTGGTAAATGACCTCACAGGCATGATGGAAATAGGCACCGCACAGAATGTAAGTGTGAGAAATGTAGTTTTTAATAGAGACACTACAGAGAAAGGCATCCTGGGAAATGTAGTTTTTAATATATAGACACTACACAGAGACGCATCCAGGGAAATGACCTCACAGGCATGATGGAAATAGACTGACACTACACAAAACGGCATCCTGGGAAATGACCTCACAGGCATGATGGAAATAGACACTGCACAGAACGGCATCCTGTGAAATGACCTCACAGGTATGATGGAAATAGACACTTCACAGAAGTTCATCCTGGGAAATGTAGTTTTTAATAGAGACACTATAGAGAAAGGCATCCTGGGAAATGTAGTTTTTAATAGAGAGACACTATAGAGAAAGTCATCCTGGTAAATGTAGTCTTTAATAGAGAGACACTACACAGAGAGGCATCCTGGGAAATGAACTCACATGCATGTAGGAAATAGACGGACATTACACAGAACGGCATCCTGGGATATGACCTCACAGGCATGATGGAAATAGATACTACACAGAACGGTATCCTGGGAAATGACCTCACAGACATGATGGAAATAGACACTGCACAAAGAAGCATCCTGGAAAATGACCTCACAGGCATGATGGAAATAGACACTACATAGAACGGCATCCTGGGAAATGACCTCAAAGGCATGATGGAAATAGACACTGCAAGAACGGCATCCTGGGAAATGACGTCACAGGCATGGTGGTAATGGACACTACACAGAACGGCATCCTGGAAAATGACCTCACAGGCAAGATGGATTAAACATTGCACAGAACGGCATCCTGGGAAATGACCTCACATGCATGATGGAAATAGGCACTACACAGAATGTAAGTCTGAGAAATGTAGTTTTTGATAGAGACACTACAGAGAAGGGCATCCTGGGAAATGTAGTTTTTAATAGAGAGACACTAAAGAGAAAGGCATCCTGGTAAATGTAGTCTTTAATACATAGACACAACACAGAGATGCATCCAGGGAAATATCCTCACAGGCATTATGGAAATAGACAGACACTACGCAGAACTGCATCCTGGGAAATGACCTCACAGGCATGATGGAAATAGACACTGCACAGAACGGCATCCTGGGAAATGATCTCACAGGCATGATGGAAATGGATACTACACAGAACGGCATCCTGGAAAATGACCTCACAGGCATGATGGAAGTAAACACTGCACAGAACGGCATCCTGGGAAATGACATCACAGGCATGATGGAAAGAGACACTACACAGAACGTTATCCTGGGAAATGACATCACAGACATGATGGAAATAGACACTGCACAAAGAAGCATCCTGGGAAATGAACTCACAGGCATGATGGAAATAGACACTACACAGAACGGCATCATGGGAAATGACCTCAAAGACATGATGGAAATAGACACTGCAAGAACGGCATCCAGGGAAATGACCTCACAGGCATGATGGTAATGGACACTACAGAGAACGGCATCCTGGAAAATGACCTCACAGGCATGATGGATTAAACATTGCACAGAAAGGCATCCTGGGAAATGACCTCACAAGCATGATGGAAATAGGCACTGCACAGAATGTAAGTCTGAGAAATATAGTTTTTATTAGAGACACTACAGAGAAGGGCATCCCGGGAAATGTAGTTTTTAATAGAGAGACAATAAAGAGAAAGGCCTCCTGGTAAATGTAGTCTTTAATACATAGACACTACACAGAGACGCATCCAGGGAAATGTCCTCACAGGCATTATGGAAATAGACTGACACTACGCAGAACTGCATCCTGGAAATGACCTCACAGGCATGATGGAAATGGATACTACACAGAACGGCATCCTGGAAAATGACATCACAGGCATGATGGAAGTAAACACTGCACAGAACGGCATCCTGTGAAATGACCTCACAGGCTTGATCGAAATAGACACTGCACAGAAGGTCATCCTGGGATATGTAGTTTTTAATAGAGACACTACAGAGAAAGGCATCCTGGGAAATGTAGTTTTTAATAGAGAGACACTACAGAGAAAGGCATCCTGGTAAATGTTGTCTTTAATAGAGAGACACTACACAGCGAGGCATCCTTGGAAATGAACTCACATGCATGTAGGAAATAGACTGAAATTACACAGAACGGCATCCTGGGATATGACCTCACAGGCATGATGGAAATAGACACTGCACAGAACGGCATCCTGGGAAATGACCTCACAGGCATGATGGAAAGAGACACTACACAGAACGGTATCCTGGGAAATGACCTCACAGACATGATGGAAATAGACACTGCACAAAGAAGCATCCTGGGAAATGACCTCACAGACATGATGGAAATAGACACTACACAGACCGGCATCCTGGGAAATGACCTCAAAGTCATGATGGAAATAGACACTGCAAGAACGGCATCCAGGGAAATGACCTCACAGGCATGATGGTAATGGACACTACACAGAACGGCATCCTGGAAAATGACCTCACAGGCATGATGTAATTAAACATTGCACAGTACGGCATCCTGGGAAATGTCCTCACAGGCATGATGGAAATAGGCACCGCACAGAATGTAAGTGTGAGAAATGTAGTTTTTAATAGAGACACTACAGAGAAAGGCATCCTGGGAAATGTAGTTTTTAATATATAGACACTACACAGAGACGCATCCAGGGAAATGACCTCACAGGCATGATGGAAATAGACTGACACTACACAAAACGGCATCCTGGGAAATGACCTCACAGGCATGATGGAAATAGACACTGCACAGAACGGCATTCTGTGAAATGACCTCACAGGTATGATGGAAATAGACACTTCACAGAAGTTCATCCTGGGAAATGTAGTTTTTAATAGAGACACTACAGAGAAAGGCATCCTGGGAAATGTAGTTTTTAATAGAGAGACACTATAGAGAAAGTCATCCTGGTAAATGTAGTCTTTAATAGAGAGACACTACACAGAGAGGCATCCTGGGAAATGAACTCACATGCATGTAGGAAATAGACTGACATTACACAGAACGGCATCCTGGGATATGACCTCACAGGCATGATGGAAATAGATACTACACAGAACGGGATCCTGGGAAATGACCTCACAGACATGATGGAAATAGACACTGCACAAAGAAGCATCCTGGAAAATGACCTCACAGGCATGATGGAAATAGACACTACACAGAACGGCATCCTGGGAAATGACCTCAAAGGCAAGATGGAAATAGACACTGCAAGAACGGCATCCTGGGAATTGACCTCACAGGCATGATGGTAAAGGACACTACACAGAACGGCATCCTGGAAAATGACCTCACAAGCATGATGGAAATAGACACTACACAGAACTGCATCCTGGGAAATGACCTCACAGGCATTATGGAAATAGACACTGCACAGAACGGCATCCTGGGAAATGACCTCACAGGCATGATGGAAAGAGACACTACACAGAACGGTTTCCTGGGAAATGACCTCACATACATGATGGAAATAGACACTGCACAAAGAAGCATCCTGGGAAATGACCTCACAGGCATGATGGAAATAGACACTACACAGAACGGCATCCTGGAAAATGACCTCACAGGCATGATGGATTAAACATTGCACAGAACGGCATCCTGGGAAATGACCTCACATGCATGATGGAAATAGGCACTGCACAGAATGTAAGTCTGAGAAATGTAGTTTTTAATAGAGACACTACAGAGAAGGGCATCCTGGGAAATGTAGTTTTTAATAGAGAGACACTAAAGAGAAAGGCCTCCTGGTAAATGTAGTCTTTAATACATAGACACTACACAGAGACGCATCCAGGGAAATGTCCTCACAGGCATTATGGAAATAGACTGACACTACACAGAACTGCATCCTGGAAAATGACCCCAGGGCATGATGGAAATAGACACTGCACAGAACGGCATCCTGGGAAATGACCTCACAGGCATGATGGAAATGCATACTACACAGAACGGCATACTGGTCAGAGACCTCAGAGGTATGATGGAAGTAAACACTGCACAGAACGGCATCCTGTGAAATGACCTCACAGGCATGATGTAAATAGACACTGCACAGAAGGTCATCCTGGGATATGTAGTTTTTAATAGAGACACTACAGAGAAAGGCATCCTGGGTAATGTAGTTTTTAATAGAAAGACACTACAGAGAACGGCATCATGGTAAATGTAGTCTTTAATAGAGAGACACTACACAGAGAGGCATCCTGGGAAATGACCTCACAGGCATGATGGAAATAGACACTGCACAGAACGGCATCCTGGGTAATGACCTCACAGGCATGATGGAAAGAGACACTACACTGAACGGTATCCTGGGAAATGACCTCACAGTCATGATGGAAATAGACACTGCACAAAGAAGCATCCTGGGAAATGACCTCACAGACATGATGGAAATAGACACTACACAGAACGGCATCCTGGGAAATGACCTCAAAGGCATGATGGAAATAGACACTGCAAGAACGGCATCCAGGGAAATGACCTCACAGCCATGATGGTAATGGACACTACACAGAAAGGCATCCTGGAAAATGACCTCACAGGCATGATGGAATTAAACATTGCACAGAACTGCATCCTGGGAAATGACCTCCCAGGCATGATGGAAATAGGCACTGCACAGAATGAAAGTGTGAGAAATGTAGTTTTTAATAGAGACACTACAGAGAAAGGCATCCTGGGAAATGTAGTTTTTAATACATAGACACTATACAGAGACGCCTCCAGGGAAATTACCTCACAGGCATGATGGAAATAGGCTGACACTACACAGAACGGCATCCTGGGAACTGAGCTCAAAGGCACGATGGAAATAGACACTGCACAGAACGGCATCCTGTGAAATGACCACACAGGTATGATGGAAATGGACACTGCACAGAAGGTCATCCTGGGAAATGTAGTTTTTAATAGAGACACTACAGAGAAAGGCATCCTGGGAAATGTAGTTTTTAATAGAGACACACTACAGAGAAAGTCATCCTGGTAAATGTAGTCTTTAATAGAGAGACACTACTCAGAGAGGCATCCTGGGAAATGAACTCACATGCATGTAGGAAATAGACTGACATTACACAGAACGGCATCCTGGGGTATGACCTCACAGGCATGATGGAAATAGACACTGCACAGAACGACATCCTGGGAAATGACCTCACAGGCATGATGGAAATAGACACAGCACAGAACGGCATCCTGGGAAATGACCTCACAGGCATGATGGAAAGAGACACTACACAGAACGGTATCCTGGGAAATGACCTCACAGACATGATGGAAATAGACACTGCACAAAGAAGCATCCTGGGAAATGACCTCACAGGCATGATGGAAATGGACACTAGACAGAACGGCATCCTGGGAAATGACCTCACAGGCATGATGGAAATAGACACTGCACAGAACGGCATCCAGGGAAATGACCTCACAGGCATGATGGAAATGGACACTACACAGAACGGCATCCTGGAAAATGACCTCACAGGCATGATGGAAGTAAACACTGCACAGAAGGGCATCCTGGGAAATGACCTCACAGGCATGATGGAAATAGACACTGCACAGAAGGTCATCCTGGGAAATGTAGTTTTTAATTGAGACACTACAGAGAAAGGCATCCTGGGAAATGTAGTTTTTAATAGAGAGACACTACAGAGAAAGGCATCCTGGTAAATGTAGTCTTTAATAGAGAGACACTACACAGAGAGGCATCCTGGGAAATGACCTGACATGCATGTAGGAATTAGACTGACATTACACAGAACAGCATCCTGGGAAATGACCTCACAGGCATGATGGAAATAGATACTACACAGAACGGCATCCTGGGAAATGACCTCACAGACATGATTGAAATAGCCACTGCACAGAGAAGCATCCTGGGAAATGACCTCGCAGGCATGATGGAAATGGACACTACACAAAACGGCATCCTGGAATATGACCTCACAGGTATGATGGAAGTAAACACTGCACAGAACGGCATCCTGTGAAATGACCTCACAGGCATGATGGAAATAGACACTGCACAGAAGGTCATCCTGGGAAATGTAGTTTTTAATAGAGACACTACAGAGAAAGGCATCCTGGGAAATGTAATTTTTAATAGAGAGACACTACAGAGAAAGGCATCCTGGTAAATGTTCTCTTTAAGAGAGAGACACTACACAGAGAGGCATCCTGGGAAATGAACTCACATGCATGTAGGAAATAGACTGACATTATACAGAACGGCATCCTGGGATATGACCTCACAGGCAGGATGGAAATAGACATTGCACAGAACAACATCCTGGGAAATGACTTCACAGGCATGATGGAAAGAGACACTACACAGAACGGTGTCCTGTGAAATGACCTCACAGACATGATGGAAATAGACACTGCACAAAGAAGCATCCTGGGAAATGAACATACATGCATGATGGAAATAGACACTACACAGAACAGCATCCTGGGAAATGACCTCACAGGCATGATGGTAATGGACACTACACAGAACGGCCTCCTGGAAAATGACATCACAGGCATGATGGAAGTAAACATTGCACAGAACGGCATCCTGGGAAATGACCTCACAGGCATGATGGAAATATACTCTGCACAGAGAGGCATCCTGGGGTATGACCTCACATGCATGATGGAAATAGACACTGCACAGAGAGGCATCCTGTGAAATGACTTCACAGGCATGATGGAAATAGACACTGCACAGAGAGGCATCCTAGGAAATGACCTCACAGACATGATGGAAATAGACACTGCACAGAACGGCATCCTGGGAAATGAACTCACACATATGATGGAAATAGACACTGCACAGAACGGCATCCTGGGAAATGTAGTTTTTAATAGAGACACTAGAGAGAAAGGCAACCTGGGAAATGTAGTTTTTAAAAGAGAGACACTACAGAGAAAGGCATCCTGGGAAATGACCTCACAGGCATGATGGAAATAGACTGACACTACACAGACCGGCATCCTGGGAAATGACCTCACAGGCAGGATGGACATAGACACTGCAAAGAACGGCATCCTGGGAAATGACCTCACAGACATGATGAAAATAGACACTGCACAGAGAAGCATCCTGGGAAATGACCTCACAGGCATGATGGAAATAGACACTACACAGAACTGCATCGTGGGAAATGACCTCACAGGCATGATGGAAATAGACACTGCACAGAACGGCATCCTGGGAAATGACCTCACAGGCATGATGGAAAGAGACACTACACAGAACGGTATCCTGGGAAATGACCTCACATGCATGATGGAAATAGGCACTGCACAGAATGTAAGTCTGAGAAATGTAGTTTTTAATAGAGACACTACAGAGAAGGGCATCCTGGGAAATGTAGTTTTTAATAGAGAGACACTAAAGAGAAAGGCATCCTGGTAAATGTAGTCTTTAATACATAGACACAACACAGAGACGCATCGAGGGAAATGTCCTCACAGGCATTATGGAAATAGACAGACACTACGCAGAACTGCATCCTGGGAAATGACCTCACAGGCATGATGGAAATAGACACTGCACAGAACGGCATCCTGGGAAATGACCTCACAGGCATGTTGGAAATGGATACTACATAGAACGGCATCCTGGAAAATGACCTCACAGGCATGATGGAAGTAAACACTGCACAGAATGGCATCCTGTGAAATGACCTCACAGATATGATGGAAATAGACACTGCACAAAGAAGCATCCTGGGAAATGACCTCACAGACATGATGGAAATAGACACTACACAGAACGGCATCCTGGGAAATGACCTCACAGGCATGATGGAAATAGACACTGCAAGAACCGCATCCAGGGAAATGACCTCACAGGCATGATGGTAATGGACACTACACAGAACGGCATCCTGGAAAATGACCTCACAGGCATGATGGAAGTAAACACTGCACAGAAGGGCATCCTGGGAAATGACCTCACAGGCATGATGGAAATAGACACTGCATAGAAGGTCATCCTGGGAAATGTAGTTTTTAATAGAGACACTACAGAGAAAGGCATCCTGGGAATTGTAGTTTTTAATAGAGAGACACTACAGAGAAAGGCATCCTGGTAAATGTAGTCTTTAATAGAGAGACACTACACAGAGAGGCATCCTGGGAAATGACCTGACATGCATGTAGGAATTAGACTGACATTACACAGAACGGCATCCTGGGAAATGACCTCACAGGCATGATGGAAGTAGATACTACACAGAACGGTATCCTGGGAAATGACCTCACAGACATGATGGAAATAGACACTGCAGAAAGAAGCATCCTGGGAAATGACCTCACAGGCATGATGGAAATAGACACTACACAGAACGGCATCCTGGGAAATGACCTCAAAGGCATGATGGAAATAGACACTGCAAGAACTGCATCCTGGGAATTGACCTCACAGGCATGATGGTAAAGGACACTACACAGAACGGCATCCTGGAAAATGACCTCACAAGTATGATGGAAATAGACACTACACAGAACTGCATCCTGGGAAATGACCTCACAGGCATGATGGAAATAGACACTGCACAGAACGGCATCCTGGGAAATGACCTCACAGGCATGATGGAAAGAGACACTACACAGAACGGTATCCTGGGAAATGACCTCACAGACATGATGGAAATAGACACTGCACAAAGAAGCATCCTGGGAAATGACCTCACAGGCATGATGGAAATAGACACTACACAGAACGGCATCCTGGGAAATGACCTCAAAGACATAATGGAAATAGACACTGCAAGAACGGCATCCTGGGAAATGACCTGACAGTCATGATGGTAATGGACACTACACAGAACGGCCTCCTGGAAAATGACCTCACAGGCATGATGGATTAAACATTGCACAGAACGGCATCCTGGGAAATGACCTCACATGCATGATGGAAATAGGCACTGCACAGAATGTAAGTCTGACAAATATAGTTTTAATAGAGACACTACACAGAAGGGCATCCTGGGAAATGTAGTTTTTAATAGAGAGACACTAAAGAGAAAGGCATCCTGGTAAATGTAGTCTTTAATACATAGACACTACACAGAGACGCATCCAGGGAAATGTCCTCACAGGCATTATGGAAATAGACTGACACTACACAGAACTGCATCCTGGAAAATGACCTCACAGGCATGATGGAAATAGACACTGCACAGAACGGCATCATGGGAAATGACCTCACAGGCATGATGGAAATGCATACTACACAGAACGGCATCCTGGACAATGACCTGACAGGCATGATGGAAGTAAACACTGCACAGAACGGCATCCTGTGAAATGACCTCACAGGCATGATGGAAATAGACACTGCACAGAAGGTCATCCTGGGATATGTAGTTTTTAATAGAGACACTACAGAGAAAGGCATCCTGGGAAATGTAGTTTTTAATAGAGAGACACTACAGAGAACGGCATCCTGGTAAATGTATTCTTTAATAGAGAGACACTACACAGAGAGGCATCCTGGGAAATGAACTCACATGCATGTAGGAAATAGACTGAAATTACACAGAATGGCATCCTGGGATATGACCTCACAGGCATGATGGAAAGAGACTCTACAAAGAACGGTATCCTGGGAAATGACCTCTCAGACATGATGGAAATAGACACTGCACAAAGAAGCATCCTGGGAAATGACCTCACAGACATGCTGGAAATAGACACTACACAGAACGGCATCCTGGGAAATGACCTCAAAGGCATGATGGAAATAGACACTGCAAGAACGGCATCCAGGGAAATGACCTCACAGCCATGATGGTAATGGACACTACACAGAAAGGCATCCTGGAAAATGACCTCACAGGCATGATGGAAGTAAACATTGCACAGAACGGCATCCTGGGAAATGACCTCACAGGCATGATGGAAATAGGCACTGCACAGAATGTAAGTGTGAGAACTGTAGTTTTTAATAGAGACACTACAGAGAAAGGCAACCTGGGAAATGTAGTTTTTAATACATAGACACTATACAGAGACGCATCCAGGGAAAAGACCTCACAGGCATGATGGAAATAGACTGACACTACACAGAACGGCATCCTGGGAACTGACTTCACAGGCATGATGGAAATAGACCCTGCACAGAACGGCATCCTGTGAAATGACCTCACAGGTATGATGGAAATAGACACTGCACAGAAGGTCATCCTGGGAAATATAGTTTTTAATAGAGACACTACAGAGAAACGCATCCTGAGAAATGTAGTTTTTAATAGAGAGACACTACAGAGAAAGTCATCCTGGTAAATGTAGTCTTTAATAGAGAGACACTACACAGAGAGGCATCCTGGGAAATGAACTCACATGCATGTAGGAAATAGACTGACATTACACAGAACGGCATCCTGGGGTATGACCTCACAGGCATGATTGAAATAGACACTGCACAGAAGGTCATCCTGGGAAATATAGTTTTTAATAGAGACACTACAGAGAAACGCATCCTGAGAAATGTAGTTTTTAATAGAGAGACACTACAGAGAAAGTCATCCTGGTAAATGTAGTCTTTAATAGAGAGACACTACACAGAGAGGCATCCTGGGAAATGAACTCACATGCATGTAGGAAATAGACTGACATTACACAGAACGGCATCCTGGGGTATGACCTCACAGGCATGATGGAAATAGACACTGCACAGAACGACATCCTGGGAAATGACCTCACAGGCATGATGGAAATAGACACTGCACAGAACGGCATCCTGGGAAATGACCTCACAGGCATGATGGAAAGAGACACTACACAGAACGGTATCCTGGGAAATGACCTCACAGACATGATGGAAATAGACACTGCACAAAGAAGCATCCTGGGAAATGACCTCACAGGCATGATGGAAATAGACACTGCACAGAAGGTCATCCTGCGATATGTAGTTTTTAATAGAGACACTACAGAGAAAGGCATCCTGGGAAATGTAGTTTTTAATAGAGAGACACTAAAGAGAAAGGCATCCTGGTAAATGTAGTCTTTAATACATAGACACTACACAGAGACGCATGCAGGGATATGTCGTCACAGGCATCATGGAAATAGACTGACACTACACAGAAGAGCATCCTGGGAAATGACCTCACAGGCATGATGGAAATAGACACTGCACAGAACAGCATCCTGGGACATGACCTCACAGGCATGATGGAAATGGATACTACACAGAACGGCATCCTGGAAAATGACGTCACAGGCATTATGGTAAAGGACACTACACAGAACGGCATCCTGGAAATTGACCTCACAGGCATGATGGAAATAGACACTACACAGAACTGAATCCTGGAAAATGACCTCACAGGCATGATGGAAATAGACACTACACAGAACGGCATCCTGGGAAATGACATCACAGTCATGATGGAAAGAGACACTACACAGAACGGTATCCTGGGAAATGAAATCACAGACATGATGGAAATAGACACTGCACAAAGAAGCATCCTGGGAAATGACCTCACAGGCATGATGGAAATAGACACTACACAGAACGGCATCCTGGGAAATGACCTCAAAGACATGATGGAAATAGACACTGCAAGAACGGCATCCTGGGAAATGACCTCACAGGCATGATGGTAATGGACACTACAGAGAATGGCATCCTGGAAAATGACCTCACAGGCATGATGGATTAAACATTGCACAGAACAGCATCCTGGGAAATGACCTCACATGCATGATGGAAATAGGCACTGCACAGAATGTAAGTCTGAGAAATATAGTTTTTAATAGAGACACTACAGAGAAGGGCATCCTGGGAAATGTAGTTTTTAATAGAGAGACACTAAAGAGAAAGGCATCCTGGTAAATGTAGTCTTTAATACATAGACACTACACAGAGACGCATCCAGGGAAATGTCCTCACAGGCATTATGGAAATAGACTGACACTACACAGAACTGCATCCTGGAAAATGACCTCACAGGCATGATGGAAATAGACACTGCACAGAACGGCATCCTGGGAAATGACCTCACAGGCATGATGGAAATGCATACTACACAGAACGGCATCCTGTACAATGACCTGACAGGCATGATGGAAGTAAACACTGCACAGAACGGCATCCTGTGAAATGACCTCACAGGCATGATGGAAATAGACACTGCACAGAAGGTCATCCTGGGATATGTAGTTTTTAATAGAGACACTACAGAGAAAGGCATACTGGGAAATGTAGTTTTTAATAGAGAGACACTACAGAGAACGGCATCCTGGTAAATGTATTCTTTAATAGAGAGACACTACACAGAGAGGCATCCTGGGAAATGAACTCACATGCATGTAGGAAATAGACTGAAATTACACAGAATGGCATCCTGGGATATGACCTCACAGGCATGATGGAAAGAGACTCTACACAGAACGGTATCCTGGAAAATGACCTCTCAGACATGATGGAAATAGACACTGAACAAAGAAGCATCCTGGGAAATGACCTCACAGACATGATGGAAATAGACACTACACAGAACGGCATCCTGGGAAATGACCTCAAAGGCATGATGGAAATAGACACTGCAAGAACGGCATCCAGGGAAATGACCTCACAGCCATGATGGTAATGGACACTACACAGAAAGGCATCCTGGAAAATGACCTCACAGGCATGATGGAAAGAGACACTACACAGAACGGTATCCTGGGAAATGACCTCAAAGACATGATGGAAATAGACACTGCACAAAGAAGCATCCTGGGAAATGACCTCACAGGCATGATGGAAATAGACACTGCACAGAAAGTCATCCTGGGAAATGTAGTTTTTAATAGAGACACTACAGAGAAAGGCATCCTGGGAAATGTAGTTTTTAATAGAGAGACACTAAAGAGAAAGGCATCCTGGTAAATGTAGTCTTTAATACATAGACACTACACAGAGACGCATCCAGGGATATGTCGTCACAGGCATCATGGAAATAGACTGACACTACACAGAAGTGCATCCTGGGAAATGACCTCACAGGCATGATGGAAATAGACACTGCACAGAACAGCATCCTGGGACATGACCTCACAGGCATGGTGTAAATGGATACTACACAGAACGGCATCCTGGAAATTGATCTCACAGGCATGATGGAAATAGACACTACACAGAACTGAATCCTGGGAAATGACCTCACAGGCATGATGGAAATAGACACTACACAGAACGGCATCCTGGGAAATGACATCACAGGCATGATGGAAAGAGACACTACACAGAACGGTATCCTGGGAAATGACATCACAGACATGATGGAAATAGACACTGCACAAAGAAGCATCCTGGGAAATGACCTCACAGGCATGATGGAAATAAACACTACACAGAACGGCAATCAGGGAAATGACCTCAAAGACATGATGGAAATAGACACTGCAAGAACGGCATCCTGGGAAATGACCTCACAGGCATGATGGTAATGGACACTACAGAGAATGGCATCCTGGAAAATGACCTCACAGGCATGATGGATTAAACATTGCACAGAACGGCATCCTGGGAAATGACCTCACATGCATGATGGAAATAGGCACTGCACAGAATGTAAGTCTGAGAAATGTAGTTTTTAATAGAGACACTACAGTGAAGGGCATCCTGGGAAATGTAGTTTTTAATAGAGAGACACTAAAGAGAAAGGCATCCTGGTAAATGTAGTCTTTAATACATAGACACTACACAGAGACGCATCCAGGGAAATGTACTCACAGGCATTATGGAAATAGACTGACACTACACAGAACTGCATCCTGGGAAATGACCTCACAGGCATGATGGAAATAGACACTGCCCAGAACGGCATCCTGGGAAATGACCTCACAGGCATGATGGAAATGGATACTACACAGAGCGGCATCCTGGAAAATGACCTCACAGGCATGATGGAAGTAAACACTGCACAGAAGGGCATCCTGTGAAATGACGTCACAGGCATGATGGAAATAGACACTGCACAGAAGGTCATCCTGGGATATGTAGTTTTTAATAGAGACACTACAGAGAAAGGCATCCTGGGAAATGTACTTTTTAATAGAGAGACAGAACAGAGAAAGGCATCCTGGTAAATGTAGTCTTTAATAGAGAGACACTACACAGAGAGGCATCCTTGGAAAAGAAATCACATGCATGTAGGAAATAGACTGAAATTACACAGAATGGCATCCTGGGATATGACCTCACAGGCATGATGGAAATAGACACTGCACAGAACGGCATCCTGGGTAATGACCTCACCGGCATGATGGAAAGAGACACTACACAGAACGGTATCCTGGGAAATTGCCTCACAGACATGATGGAAATAGACACTGCACAAAGAAGCATCCTGGGAAATGACCTCACAGACATGATGGAAATAGGCACTGCACAGAATGTAAGTGTGAGAAATGTAGATTTTAATAGAGACACTACAGTGAAAGGCATCCTGGGAAATGTAGTTTTTAATACATAGACACTACACAGAGACGCATCCAGGGAAATGACTTCACAGGCATGATGGAAATAGACTGACACTACACAAATCGGCATCCTGGGAAATGACCTCACAGGCATGATGGAAATAGACACTGCACAGAATGGCATCCTGTGAAATGACCTCACAGGTATGATGGAAATAGACACTGCACAGAAGGTCATCCTGGGAAATGTAGTTTTTAATAGAGACACTACAGAGAAAGGCATCCTGGGAAATGTAGTTTTTAATAGAGAGACACTATAGAGAAAGTCATCCTGGTAAATGTAGTCTTTAATAGAGAGACACTACACAGAGAGGCATCCTGGGAAATGAACTCACATGCATGTAGGAAATAGACTGACATTACACAGAACGGCATCCTGGGATATGACCTCACAGGCATGATGGAACTAGACACTGCACAGAACGACATGCTGGGAAATGACCTCACAGGCATGATGGAAAGAGACACTACACAGAACGGTATCCTGGGAAATGACCTTACAGACATGATGGAAATAGACACTGCACAAAGAAGCATCCTGGGAAATGACCTCACAGGCATGATGGAAATAGACACTAGACAGAACGGCATCCTGGGAAATGACCTCAAAGGCTTGATGGAAATAGACACTGCACAGAACGGCATCCAGGGAAATGACCTCACAGGCATGATGGAAATGGACACTACACAGAACGGCATCATGGAAAATGACCTCACAGGCATGATGGAAGCAAACACTGCACAGAAGGGCATCCTGGGAAATGACCTCACAGGCATGATGGGAATAGACACTGCACAGAAGGTCATCCTGGGAAATGTAGTTTTTAATAGAGACACTACAGAGAAAGGCATCCTGGGAAATGTAGTTTTTAATAGAGAGACACTACAGAGAAAGGCATCCTGGTAAATGTAGTCTTTAATAGAGAGACACTACACAGAGAGGCATCCTGGGAAATGACATGACATTCATGTAGGAATTAGACTGACATTACACAGAACGGCATCCTGGGAAATGACCTCACAGGCATTATGGAAATAGACTGACACTACATAGAACGTCATCCTGGGATATGACCTCACAGGCATGATGGAAGTAAACACTGCACAGAAGGGCATCCTGTGAAATGACGTCACAGGCATGATGGAAATAGACACTGCACAGAAGGTCATCCTGGGATATGTAGTTTTTAATAGAGACAATACAGAGAAAGGCATCCTGGGAAATGTACTTTTTAATAGAGAGACAGAACAGAGAAAGGCATCCTGGTAAATGTAGTCTTTAATAGAGAGACACTACACAGAGAGGCATCCTTGGAAAAGAAATCACATGCATGTAGGAAATAGACTGAAATTACACAGAATGGCATCCTGGGATATGACCTCACAGGCATGATGGAAATAGACACTGCACAGAACGGCATCCTGGGAAATGACCTCACAGGCATGATGGAAAGAGACACTACACAGAACGGTATCCTGGGAAATTGCCTCACAGACATGATGGAAATAGACACTGCACAAAGAAGCATCCTGGGAAATGACCTCACAGACATGATGGAAATAGACACTACACAGAACAGCATCATGGGAAATGACCTCAAAGTCATGATGGAAATAGACACTGCAAGAACGGCATCCAGGGAAATGACCTCACAAGCATGATGCTAATGGACACTACACAGAACGACATCCTGGAAAATGACCTGACAGGCATGATGGAATTAAACATTGCACAGTACGGCATCCTGGGAAATGACCTCACAGGCATGATGGAAATAGGCACTGCACAGAATGTAAGTGTGAGAAATGTAGATTTTAATAGAGACACTACAGTGAAAGGCATCCTGGGAAATGTAGTTTTTAATACATAGACACTACACAGAGACGCATCCAGGGAAATGACCTCACAGGCATGATGGAAATAGACTGACACTACACAAAACGGCATCCTGGGAAATGACCTCACAGGCATGATGGAAATAGACACTGCACAGAATGGCATCCTGTGAAATGACCTCACAGGTATGATGGAAATAGATACTGCACAGAAGGTCATCCTGGGAAATGTAGTTTTTAGTAGAGACACTACAGAGAAAGGCATCCTGGGAAATGTAGTTTTTAATAGAGAGACACTATAGAGAAAGTCATCCTGGTAAATGTAGTCTTTAATAGAGAGACACTACACAGAGAGGCATCCTGGGAAATGAACTCACATGCATGTAGGAAATAGACTGACATTACACAGAACGGCATCCTGGGATATGACCTCACAGGCATGATGGAACTAGACACTGCACAGAACGACATGCTGGGAAATGACCTCACAGGCATGATGGAAAGAGACACTACACAGAATGGTATCCTGGGAAATGACCTTACAGACATGATGGAAATAGACACTGCACAAAGAAGCATCCTGGGAAATGACCTCACAGGCATGATGGAAATAGACACTAGACAGAACGGCATCCTGGGAAATGACCTCAAAGGCTTGATGGAAATAGACACTGCACAGAACGGCATCCAGGGAAATGACCTCACAGGCATGATGGAAATGGACACTACACAGAACGGCATCATGGAAAATGACCTCACAGGCATGATGGAAGTAAACACTGCACAGAAGGGCATCCTGGGAAATGACCTCACAGGCATGATGGGAATAGACACTGCACAGAAGGTCATCCTGGGAAATGTAGTTTTTAATAGAGACACTACAGAGAAAGGCATCCTGGGAAATGTAGTTTTTAATAGAGAGACACTACAGAGAAAGGCTTCCTGGTAAATGTAGTCTTTAATAGAGAGACACTACACAGAGAGGCATCCTGGGAAATGACCTGACATGCATGTAGGAATTTGACTGACATTACACAGAACAGCATCCTGGGAAATGACCTCACAGGCATGATGGAAATAGATACTACACAGAACGGCATCCTGGGAAGTGACCTCACTGACACGATTCAAATAGACACTGCACAGAGAAGCATCCTGGGAAATGACCTCGCAGGCATGATGGAAATGGACACTACACAGAACGGCATGCTGGAATATGACCTCACAGGCATGATGGAAGTAAACACTGCACAGAACGGCATCCTGTGAAATGACCTCACAGGCATGATGGACATAGACACTGCACAGAAGGTCATCCTGGGAAATGTAGTTTTTAATAGAGACACTACAGAGAAAGGCATCCTGGGAAATGTAGTTTTTAACAGAGAGACACTACAGAGAAAGGCATCCTGGTAAACGTTGTCTTTAAGAGAGAGACACTACACAGAGAGGCATCCTGGGAAATGAACTCACATGCATGTAGGAAATAGACTTACATTATACAGAACGGCATCCTGGGATATGACCTCACAGGGAGGATGGAAATAGACATTGCACAGAACAACATCCTGGAAAATGACCTCACAGGCATGATAGAAATAGACACTGCACAGAATGGCATCCTGGGAAATGACCTCACAGGCATGATGGAAAGAGACACTACACAGAACGGTATCCTGGGAAATGAACTCACAGACATGATGGAAATAGACACTGCAAGAACGGAATCCAGGAAATGACCTCACAGGCATGATGGTAATGGACACTACACAGAACGGCATCCTGGAAAATGACCTCACAGGCATGATGGAAGTAAACATTGCACAGAATGGCATCCGGGGAAATGACCTCACATGCATGATGGAAATAGGCACTGCACAGAATGTAAGTCTGAGAAATGTAGTTTTTAATAGAGACACTACAGAGAAAGGCATCCTGGGAAATGTAGTTTTTAATAGAGAGACACTACAGAGAAAGGCATCCTGGTAAATGTAGTCTTTAATACATAGACACTAAACAGAGACGCATCCAGGGCAATGACCTCACAGGCATGATGGAAAGAGACACTACACAGAACGGTGTCCTGTGAAATGACCTCACAGACATGATGGAAATAGACACTGCACAAAGAAGCATCCTGGGAAATGACATCACATGCATGATGGAAATAGACACTACACAGAACGGCATCCTGGGAAATGACCTCACAGGCATGATGGCAATGGACACTACACAGAACAGCATCCTGGAAAATGACATAACAGGCATGATGGAAGTAAACTTTGCACAGAACGGCATCTTGGGAAATGACCTCACATGCATGATGGAAATAGGCACTGCACAGAATGTAACTCTGAGAAATGTAGTTTTTAATAGAGACAATACAGAGAAAGGCCTCCTGGGAAATGTAGTTTTTAATAGAGAGACACTACAGAGAAAGGCATCCTGATAAATGTAGTCTTTAATACATAGACACTACACAGAGACGCATCCAGGGAAATGACCTCACAGGCATGATGGAAATAGATTGACACTACACAGAACTGCATCCTGGGAAATGACCTCACAGGCATGATGGAAATAGAAACTGCACAGAACGGCATCCTGGGAAATGACCTCACAGGCATGATGGAAATGGACACTACACAGAACGGCATCCTTGAGTATGTCCTCACAGGCATGATTGAAGTAATCACTGAACAGAACGGCATCCTGTGAAATGACCTCACAGACATGATGGAAATGGACACTCTACAGAAGGTCATCGTGGGAAATGTAGATTTTAATAGAGACACTACAGAGAAAGGCATCCTGGGAAATGTAGATTTTAATAGAGAGACAATACAGAGAGAGGCATCCTGGTAAATGTAGTCTTTAATAGAGAGACACTACACAGAGAGGCATCATGGTAAATGACCTCACAGGCATGATGGAAATAGACTGACACTACACAGAACGGCATCGTGGGAAATGACCTCACAGTTATAATGGAAATCAACACTGCACAGAACGGCATCCTGGGAAATGACCAAAAGGCATGATGGAAATAGACACTGAACAGAACGGCATCGTGGAAAATGACCTCACAGGCATGATGGAAATAGACACTACACAGAACGGCATCCTGGGAAATGACCTCACAGGCATGATGGAAAAAGAAACTGCACAGAGAGGCATCCTGGGATATGACCTTACAGGCATGATGGAAATAGACACTACACAGAAGGGCATCCTGGGAAATGACCACAAAGACATGATGGAAATAGACACTGCACAGAGAGGCATCCTGGGAAATGACCTAAGAGGCATGATGGAAATAGACTGACACTACACAGAACGGCATCCTGGGAAATGACCTCACAGTCATAATGGTAATAGACACTGCACAGAATGGCATCAAAGTGAATGACCTCAGAGGCATGATGGAAATAGACACTGCAAAGAACGTCATCCTGGGAAATGACATTACAGGCATGATGGAAATAGAATGACACTACACAGAACAGCATCCTGGGAAATGACCTCACAGGCGTAATGGTAATAGACACTGCACAGAACGGCATCAAAGTGAATGACCTCAGAGGCATGATGGAAATAGACACTGCAAAGAACGTCATCCTGGGAAATGTCCTCAAAGGCATGATGGAAATAGACAGTGCACAGAGAGGCATCCTGTGAAATGACTTCACAGGCATGATGGAATTAGACACTGCACAGAACGGAATCCTGGGAAATGACCTCACGGACATGATGGAAATAGACACTACACAGATCGGCATCCTAGGAAATGACCTCATAGGCATTATCGAAATAGACACTGCACAGAGAGGCATCCTGGTAAATGACTACACAGGCTTGATTGAAACGGACACTGCACAGAGAGGCATCCTGGGAAATGACATCACAGGCATGATGGAAATAGACACTGCACAGAACGGCATCCAGGGAAATGACCTCTCAGTCATGATGGAATTAGACACTGCACAGAACGGCATCCTGGGAAATGACCTCATAGCCATGATGGAAATAGACACTGCACAGAGAGGCATCCTGGGTAATGACTACACAGGCATGATGGAAATAGACACTGCACAGAGAGGCATCCTGGGAAATGACCTCAAATTCATGATGGAAATAGACACTACACAGAACGGCATTCTGGGAAATGATCTCAAAGGCCAATGGAAATAGCCACTGCACAGAACGGCATCCTGGGAAATGACCTCACAGGCAGGATGGAAATAGACACTGCACAGAGAGGCATCCTTTGAAATGACCTCACAGGCATGATGGAAATAGACACTGCAGAGAACGGCATTGTGGGAAGTGACCTCACAGGCATGATGGAAATAGACACTGCGTAGAATGGCATCCTGGGAAATGACCTCACAGGCATGATGGCAATAGACACTACATAGAACGGCATCCTGGGAAATGACCTCACAGGCATGATGGAAATAGACACTACACAGAACAGCATCATGGGAAATGACCTGATAGACATGATGGAAATAGACACTGCACAGAGAGGCATCCTGGGAAATAACCTCACAGGCATGATGGAAATAGACACTGCACAGAATGGCATCCTGGGAAGTGACCTCACAGGCATGATGGAAATAGACACTGCATAGAATGGCATCCTGGGAAATGACCTCACAGTCATGATGGAAACAGACTGCACAGAACGGCATCCAGGGAAATGACCTCACAGGCATGATGGCAATAGACACTACACAGAACGGCATCCTGGGAAATGACCTCACAGGCATGATGGAAATAGACACTACACAGAACAGCATCATGGGAAATGACCTGATAGACATGATGGAAATAGACACTGCACAGAGAGGCATCCTGGGAAATAACCTCACAGGCATGATGGAAATAGACACTGCACAGAATGGCATCCTGGGAAGTGACCTCACAGACATGATGGAAATAGACACTGCACAGAAGGCACTCTGGGAAATGATCTAAAAGGCATGATGGAAATAGACACTGCACAAAGAGACATCCTGGGAAATGACCTCACAGGCATGTTGGAAATAGACACTACACGGAATGGCATCCTGGGAAATGACCTCACAGGCATGATGGAAATAGACACTGCACAGAACGGCATCCAGGGAAGTGACCTCACAGGCATGATGGAAATAGACATTACACAGAATGTCATCCTGTGGAATGACCTCACAGGCATGATGGAAATAGACACTACACAGAACAGCATCCGTGGAAATGACCTCACAGGCATGATGGAAATAGACACTGCACAGAACGGCATCCTGGGAACTGACCTCACAGGCATGATGGAAATAGACACTGTACAGAGAGGCCTCCTGGGAAATGACCTCACAGGTATGATGGAAATATACACTGCATAGAGAGGCATCCTGTGAAATGACTTCACAGGCATGATGGAATTAGACACTGCCCAGAACGGCATCCTGGGAAATGACCTCACAGACATGATGGAAATAGACACTACACAGAACGGCATCGTGGGAAATGACCTCATAGCCATGATTGAAATAGACACTGCACAGAGAGGCATCCTGGGAAATGACTACACAGGCATGATGGAAATAGACACTACACAGAGAGGTAATCTTTGAAATGACCTCAGAGGCATGATGGAAATAGACTGACACTACACAGAACGGCATCCTGGGAAATGACCTCACAGTCATAATGGTAATAGACACTGCACAGAACGGCATCAAAGTGAATGACCTCAGAGGCATGATGCAAATAGACACTGCAAAGAACGTCATCCTGGGAAATGACCTCAAAGGCATGATGGAAATAGACAATGCACAGAGAGGCATCCTGTGAAATGACTTCACAGGCATGATGGAAATAGACACTGCACAGAACGGCATCCAGGGAAATGACCTCTCAGGCATGATGGAATTAGACACTGCACAGAACGGCATCCTGGGAAATGACCTCACAGACATGATGGAAATAGACACTACACAGAACAGCATCCTGGGAAATGACCTCATAGCCATGATGGAAATAGACACTGCACAGAGAGGCATCCTGGGAAATGACTACACAGGCATGATGGAAATAGACACTGCACAGAGAGGCATCCTGGGAAATGACCTCAAATTCATGATGGAAATAGACACTACACAGAACGGCATTCTGGGAAATGACCTCAAAGTCCAATGGAAATAGCCACTGCACAGAACGGCATCCTGGGAAATGACCTCACAGGCAGGATGGAAATAGACACTGCACAGAGAGGCATCCTTTGAAATGACCTCACAGGCATGATGGAAATAGACACTGCAGAGAACGGCATTGTGGGAAGTGACCTCACAGGCATGATGGAAATAGACACTGCATAGAATGGCATCCTGGGAAATGACCTCACAGTCATGATGGAAACAGACTGCACAGAACGGCATCCAGGGAAATGACCTCACAGGCATGATGGCAATAGACACTACACAGAACGGCATCCTGGGAAATGACCTCACAGGCATGATGGAAATAGACACTACATAGAACAGCATCATGGGAAATGACCTGATAGACATGATGGAAATAGACACTGCACAGAGAGGCATCCTGGGAAATAACCTCACAGGCATGATGGAAATAGACACTGCACAGAATGGCATCCTGGGAAGTGACCTCACAGACATGATGGAAATAGACACTGCACAGAAAGGCACTCTGGGAAATGATCTAAAAGGCATGATGGAAATAGACACTGCACAAAGAGACATCCTGGGAAATGACCTCACAGGCATGATGGAAATAGACAATACACGGAACGGCATCCTGGGAAATGACCTCACAGGCATGATGGAAAAAGACACTGCACAGAACGGCATCCAGGGAAGTGACCTCACAGGCATGATGGAAATAGACATTACACAGAATGTCATCCTGTGAAATGACCTCACAGTTATGATGGAAATAGACACTACACAGAACAGCATCCGTGGAAATGACCTCACAGGCATGATGGAAATAGACACTGCACAGAACGGCATCCTGGGAACTGACCTCACAGGCATGATGGAAATAGACACTGTACAGAGAGGCCTCCTGGGAAATGACCTCACAGGTATGATGGAAATAGACACTGCACAGAGAGGCATCCTGTGAAATGACTTCACAGGCATGATGGAATTAGACACTGCCCAGAACGGCATCCTGGGAAATGACCTCACAGACATGATGGAAATAGACACTACACAGAACGGCATCGTGGGAAATGACCTCATAGCCATGATTGAAATAGACACTGCACAGAGAGGCATCCTGGGAAATGACTACACAGGCATGAGGGAAATAGACACTGCACAGAGAGGCAATCTTTGAAATGACCTCAGAGGCATGATGGAAATAGACTGAAACTACACAGAACGGCATCCTGGGAAATGACCTCACAGTCATAATGGTAATAGACACTGCACAGAACGGCATCAAAGTGAATGACCTCAGAGGCATGATGGAAATAGACACTGCAAAGAACGTCATCCTGGGAAATGACCTCACAGGCATGATGGAAATAGACTGACACTACACAGAACAGCATCCTGTGAAATGACCTCACAGGCATAATGGTAATAGACACTGCACAGAACGGCATCAAAGTGAATGACCTCAGAGGCATGATGGAAATAGACACTGCAAAGAACGTCATCCTGGGAAATGACCTCAAAGGCATGATGGAAATAGACAATGCACAGAGAGGCATCCTGTGAAATGACTTCACAGGCATGATGGAATTAGACACTGCAAAGAACGGAATCCTGGGAAATGACCTCACGGACATGATTGAAATAGACACTACACAGATCGGCATCCTAGGAAATGACCTCATAGGCATTATCGAAATAGACACTGCATATAAAGGCATCCTGGGAAATGACTACACAGGCTTGATTGAAACGGACACTGCACAGAGAGGCATCCTGGGAAATGACCTCACAGACATGATGGAAATAGACACTACACAGAACAGCATCCTGGGAAATGACATCACAGGCATGATGGAAATAGACACTGCACAGAACGGCATCCAGGGAAATGACCTCTCAGGCATGATGGAATTAGACACTGCACAGAACGGCATCCTGGGAAATGACCTCACAGACATGATGGAAATAGACACTACACAGAACAGCATCCTGGGAAATGACCTCATAGCCATGATGGAAATAGACACTGCACAGAGAGGCATCCTGGGAAATGACTACACAGGCATGATGGAAATAGACACTGCACAGAGAGGCATCCTGGGAAATGACCTCAAATTCATGATGGAAATAGACACTACACAGAACGGCATTCTGGGAAATGACCTCAAAGGCCAATGGAAATAGCCACTGCACAGAACGGCATCCTGGGAAATGACCTCACAGGCAGGATGGAAATAGACACTGCACAGAGAGGCATCCTTTGAAATGACCTCACATGCATGATGGAAATAGACACTGCAGAGAACGGCATTGTGGGAAGTGACCTCACAGGCATGATGGAAATAGACACTGCATAGAATGGCATCCTGGGAAATGACCTCACAGTCATGATGGAAACAGACTGCACAGAACGGCATCCAGGGAAATGACCTCACAGGCATGATGGCAATAGACACTACACAGAACGGCATCCTGGGAAATGACCTCACAGGCATGATGGAAATAGACACTACACAGAACAGCATCATGGGAAATGACCTGATAGACATGATGGAAATAGACACTGCACAGAGAGGCATCCTGGGAAATAACCTCACAGGCATGATGGAAATAGACACTGCACAGAATGGCATCCTGGGAAGTGACCTCACAGACATGATGGAAATAGACACTGCACAGAAAGGCACTCTGGGAAATGATCTAAAAGGCATGATGGAAATAGACACTGCACAAAGAGACATCCTGGGAAATGACCTCACAGGCATGATGGAAAGAGACACTACACGGAATGGCATCCTGGGAAATGACCTCACAGGCATGATGGAAATAGACACTGCACAGAACGGCATCCAGGGAAGTGACCTCACAGGCATGATGGAAATAGACATTACACAGAATGTAATCCTGTGAAATGACCTCACAGGCATGATGGAAATAGACACTACACAGAACAGCATCCGTGGAAATGACCTCACAGGCATGATGGAAATAGACACTGCACAGAACGGCATCCTGGGAACTGACCTCACAGGTATGATGGAAATAGACACTGTACAGAGAGGCCTCCTGGGAAATGACCTCACAGGTATGATGGAAATAGACACTGCACAGAGAGGCATCCTGTGAAATGACTTCACAGGCATGATGGAATTAGACACTGCCCAGAACGGCATCCTGGGAAATGACCTCACAGACATGATGGAAATAGACACTACACAGAACAGCATCGTGGGAAATGACCTCATAGCCATGATTGAAATAGACACTGCACAGAGAGGCATCCTGGGAAATGACTACAGAGGCATGATGGAAATAGACACTGCACAGAGAGGCAATCTTTGAAATGACCTCACAGGCAGGATGGAAATAGACACTCCACACAACGGCATCCAGGGAAATGACCTCTCAGGCATGATGGAAGTAGACACTGTCCAGAACGGAAGCCTGGGAAATGTAGTTTTTAATAGAGACACTACAGAGAAAGGCATCCTGGGAAATGACTTTTTAATAGAGAGACACTACAGAGAAAGGCATACTGGGAAATGTAGTCTTTAATAGAGAGACACTACACAGAGAGGCATCCTGGGAAATGACATCACAGGCATGTTGGAAATAGACACTGCACAGAGAAGCATCCTGGGAAATGACCTCACAGGCAAGATGCACATAGACAGAACTACACAGAACGTCATCCTGGAAAATGACCTCACAGGCATGATGGAAATAGACACTGCACAGAGAGGCATCCTGGGCAAAGACCTCAAAGGTATGATGGAAATAAACACAGCATAGAACGGCATCCTGGGAAATGACCTAACAGGCATAATGGTAATAGACACTGCACAGAACAGCATCAAAGTGAATGACCTCAGAGGCATGATGAAAATAGACACTGCACAGAACGTCATCCCGGGAAATGACCTCACAGGCATGATGGAAATAGACACTGCATAGAATGGCATCCTGGGAAATGACCTCACAGTCATGATGGAAACAGACTGCACAGAACGGCATCCAGGGAAATGACCTCACAGGCATGATGGCAATAGACACTACACAGAACGGCATCCTGGGAAATGACCTCACAGGCATGATGGAAATAGACACTACACAGAACAGCATCATGGGAAATGACCTGATAGACATGATGGAAATAGACACTGCACAGAGAGGCATCCTGGGAAATAACCTCACAGGCATGATGGAAATAGACACTGCACAGAATGGCATCCTGGGAAGTGACCTCACAGACATGATGGAAATAGACACTGCACAGAAAGGCACTCTGGGAAATGATCTAAAAGGCATGATGGAAATAGACACTGCACAAAGAGACATCCTGGGAAATGACCTCACAGGCATGATGGAAAGAGACACTACACGGAATGGCATCCTGGGAAATGACCTCACAGGCATGATGGAAATAGACACTGCACAGAACGGCATCCAGGGAAGTGACCTCACAGGCATGATGGAAATAGACATTACACAGAATGTCATCCTGTGAAATGACCTCACAGGCATGATGGAAATAGACACTACACAGAACAGCATCCGTGGAAATGACCTCACAGGCATGATGGAAATAGACACTGCACAGAACGGCATCCTGGGACCTGACCTCACAGGTATGATGGAAATAGACACTGTACAGAGAGGCCTCCTGGGAAATGACCTCACAGGTATGATGGAAATAGACACTGCACAGAGAGGCATCCTGTGAAATGACTTCACAGGCATGATGGAATTAGACACTGCCCAGAACGGCATCCTGGGAAATGACCTCACAGACATGATGGAAATAGACACTACACAGAACAGCATCCTGGGAAATGACCTCATAGCCATGATTGAAATAGACACTGCACAGAGAGGCATCCTGGGAAATGACTACAGAGGCATGATGGAAATAGACACTGCACAGAGAGGCAATCTTTGAAATGACCTCACAGGCAGGATGGAAATAGACACTCCACACAACGGCATCCAGGGAAATGACCTCTCAGGCATGATGGAAGTAGACACTGTCCAGAACGGAAGCCTGGGAAATGTAGTTTTTAATAGAGACACTACAGAGAAAGGCATCCTGGGAAATGACTATTTAATAGAGAGACACTACAGAGAAAGGCATACTGGGAAATGTAGTCTTTAATAGAGAGACACTACACAGAGAGGCATCCTGGGAAATGACATCACAGGCATGTTGGAAATAGACACTGCACAGAGAAGCATCCTGGGAAATGACCTCACAGGCAAGATGCACATAGACAGAACTACACAGAACGTCATCCTGGAAAATGACCTCACAGGCATGATGGAAATAGACACTGCACAGAGAGGCATCCTGGGCAAAGACCTCAAAGGTATGATGGAAATATACACAGCATAGAACGGCATCCTGGGAAATGACCTCATAGGCATGATGGAAAAAGACACTACACAGAACGGCATCCTGGGAAATGACCTAACAGGCATAATGGTAATAGACACTGCACAGAACGGCATCAAAGTGAATGACCTCAGAGGCATGATGAAAATAGACACTGCACAGAACGTCATCCCGGGAAATGACCTCACAGGCATGATGGAAATAGACACTGCACAGAATGGCATCCTGGGAAATGACCTCACAGGCATGATGGAAATAGACACTGCACAGAGAGGCATCCTGGGAAATGACCTCAAAGGCATGATGGAAATAGACAATGCACAGAGAGGCATCCTGTGAAATGACTTCACAGGCATGATGGAATTAGACACTGCACAGAACGGCATCCTGGGAAATGATCTCACAGACATGATGGAAATAGACACTACACAGATCGGCATCCTGGGACATGACCTCATAGGCATTATGGAAATAGACACTGCACAGAGAGGCATCCTGGGAAATGACCTCACAGTCATAATGGTAATAGACACTGCACAGAACGGCATCAAAGTGAATGACCTCAGAGGCATGATGGAAATAGACACTGCAAAGAACGTCATCCTGGGAAATGACCTCACAGGCATGATGGAAATAGACTGACACTACACAGAACAGCATCCTGTGAAATGACCTCACAGGCATAATGGTAATAGACACTGCACAGAATGGCATCAAAGTGAATGACCTCAGAGGCATGATGGAAATAGACACTGCAAAGAACGTCATCCTGGGAAATGACCTCAAAGGCATGATGGAAATAGACAATGCACAGAGAGGCATCCTGTGAAATGACTTCACAGGCATGATGGAATTAGACACTGCACAGAATGGAATCCTGGGAAATGACCTCACGGACATGATGGAAATAGACACTACACAGATCGGCATCCTAGGAAATGACCTCATAGGCATTATGGAAATAGACACTGCACAGAGAGGCATCCTGGGAAATGACTACACAGGCTTGATTGAAACGGACACTGCACAGAGAGGCATCCTGGGAAATGACATCACAGGCATGATGGAAATAGACACTGCACAGAACGGCATCCAGGGAAATGACCTCTCAGGCATGATGGAATTAGACACTGCACAGAACGGCATCCTGGGAAATGACCTCACAGACATGATGGAAATAGACACTACACAGAACAGCATCCTGGGAAATGACCTCATAGCCATGATGGAAATAGACACTGCACAGAGAGGCATCCTGGGAAATGACTACACAGGCATGATGGAAATAGACACTGCACAGAGAGGCATCCTGGGAAATGACCTCAAATTCATGATGGAAATAGACACTACACAGAACGGCATTCTGGGAAATGACCTCAAAGGCCAATGGAAATAGCCACTGCACAGAACGGCATCCTGGGAAATGACCTCACAGGCAGGATGGAAATAGACACTGCACAGAGAGGCATCCTTTGAAATGACCTCACAGGCATGATGGAAATAGACACTGCAGAGAACGGCATTGTGGGAAGTGACCTCACAGGCATGATGGAAATAGACACTGCAAGAATGGCATCCTGGGAAATGACCTCACAGTCATGATGGAAACAGACTGCACAGAACGGCATCCAGGGAAATGACCTCACAGGCATGATGGCAATAGACACTACACAGAACGGCATCCTGGGAAATGACCTCACAGGCATGATGGAAATAGACACTACACAGAACAGCATCATGGGAAATGACCTGATAGACATGATGGAAATAGACACTGCACAGAGAGGCATCCTGGGAAATAACCTCACAGGCATGATGGAAATAGACACTGCACAGAATGGCATCCTGGGAAGTGACCTCACAGACATGATGGAAATAGACACTGCACAGAAAGGCACTCTGGGAAATGATCTAAAAGGCATGATGGAAATAGACACTGCACAAAGAGACATCCTGGGAAATGACCTCACAGGCATGATGGAAAGAGACACTACACGGAATGGCATCCTGGGAAATGACCTCACAGGCATGATGGAAATAGACACTGCACAGAACGGCATCCAGGGAAGTGACCTCACAGGCATGATGGAAATAGACATTACACAGAATGTCATCCTGTGAAATGACCTCACAGGCATGATGGAAATAGACACTACACAGAACAGCATCCGTGGAAATGACCTCACAGGCATGATGGAAATAGACACTGCACAGAACGGCATCCTGGGAACTGACCTCACAGGCATGATGGAAATAGACACTGTACAGAGAGGCCTCCTGGGAAATGACCTCACAGGTATGATGGAAATAGACACTGCACAGAGAGGCATCCTGTGAAATGACTTCACAGGCATGATGGAATTAGACACTGCCCAGAACGGCATCCTGGGAAATGACCTCACATACATGATGGAAATAGACACTACACAGAACAGCATCGTGGGAAATGACCTCATAGCCATGATTGAAATAGACACTGCACAGAGAGGCATCCTGGGAAATGACTACAGAGGCATGATGGAAATAGACACTGCACAGAGAGGCAATCTTTGAAATGACCTCACAGGCAGGATGGAAATAGACACTCCACACAACGGCATCCAGGGAAATGACCTCTCAGGCATGATGGAAGTAGACACTGTCCAGAACGGAACCCTGGGAAATGTAGTTGTTAATAGAGACACTACAGAGAAAGGCATCCTGTGAAATGACTTTTTAATAGAGAGACACTAGAGAAAGGCATACTGGGAAATGTAGTCTTTAATAGAGAGACACTACACAGAGAGGCATCCTGGGAAATGACATCACAGGCATGTTGGAAATAGACACTGCACAGAGAAGCATCCTGGGAAATGACCTCACAGGCAAGATGCACATAGACAGAACTACACAGAACGTCATCCTGGAAAATGACCTCACAGGCATGATGGAAATAGACACTGCACAGAGAGGCATCCTGGGCAAAGACCTCAAAGGTATGATGGAAATATACACAGCATAGAACGGCATCCTGGGAAATGACCTCATAGGCATGATGGAAAAAGACACTACACAGAACGGCATCCTGGGAAATGACCTAACAGGCATAATGGTAATAGACACTGCACAGAACGGCATCAAAGTGAATGACCTCAGAGGCATGATGAAAATAGACACTGCACAGAACGTCATCCCGGGAAATGACCTCACAGGCATGATGGAAATAGACACTGCACAGAACGGCATCCTGGGAAATGACCTCACAGGCATGATGGAAATAGACACTGCACAGAGAGGCATCCTGGGAAATGACCTCAAAGGCATGATGGAAATAGACAATGCACAGAGAGGCATCCTGTGAAATGACTTCACAGGCATGATGGAATTAGACACTGCACAGAACGGCATCCTGGGAAATGATCTCACAGACATGATGGAAATAGACACTACACAGATTGGCATCCTGGGACATGACCTCATAGGCATTATGGAAATAGACACTGCACAGAGAGCCATCCTGGGAAATGACCTCACAGTCATAATGGTAATAGACACTGCACAGAACGGCATCAAAGTGAATGACCTCAGAGGCATGATGGAAATAGACACTGCAAAGAACGTCATCCTGGGAAATGACCTCACAGGCATGATGGAAATAGACTGACACTACACAGAACAGCATCCTGTGAAATGACCTCACAGGCATAATGGTAATAGACACTTCACAGAACGGCATCAAAGTGAATGACCTCAGAGGCATGATGGAAATAGACACTGCAAAGAACGTCATCCTGGGAAATGACCTCAAAGTCATGATGGAAATAGACAATGCACAGAGAGGCATCCTGTGAAATGACTTCACAGGCATGATGGAATTAGACACTGCACAGAATGGAATCCTGGGAAATGACCTCACGGACATGATGGAAATAGACACTACACAGATCGGCATCCTAGGAAATGACCTCATAGGCATTATCGAAATAGACACTGCACAGAGAGGCATCCTGGGAAATGACTACACAGGCTTGATTGAAACGGACACTGCACAGAGAGGCATCCTGGGAAATGACATCACAGGCATGATGGAAATAGACACTGCACAGAACGGCATCCAGGGAAATGACCTCTCAGGCATGATGGAATTAGACACTGCACAGAACGGCATCCTGGGAAATGACCTCACAGACATGATGGAAATAGACACTACACAGAACAGCATCCTGGGAAATGACCTCATAGCCATGATGGAAATAGACACTGCACAGAGAGGCATCCTGGGAAATGACTACACAGGCATGATGGAAATAGACACTGCACAGAGAGGCATCCTGGGAAATGACCTCAAATTCATGATGGAAATAGACACTACACAGAACGGCATTCTGGGAAATGACCTCAAAGGCCAATGGAAATAGCCACTGCACAGAACGGCATCCTGGGAAATGACCTCACAGGCAGGATGGAAATAGACACTGCACAGAGAGGCATCCTTTGAAATGACCTCACAGGCATGATGGAAATAGACACTGCAGAGAACGGCATTGTGGGAAGTGACCTCACAGGCATGATGGAAATAGACACTGCATAGAATGGCATCCTGGGAAATGACCTCACAGTCATGATGGAAACAGACTGCACAGAACGGCATCCAGGGAAATGACCTCACAGGCATGATGGCAATAGACACTACACAGAACGGCATCCTGGGAAATGACCTCACAGGCATGATGGAAATAGACACTACACAGAAGAGCATCATGGGAAATGACCTGATAGACATGATGGAAATAGACACTGCACAGAGAGGCATCCTGGGAAATAACCTCACAGGCATGATGGAAATAGACACTGCACAGAATGGCATCCTGGGAAGTGACCTCACAGGCATGATGGAAATAGACACTGCACAGAACGGCATCCAGGGAAGTGACCTCACAGGCATGATGGAAATAGACATTACACAGAATGTCATCCTGTGAAATGACCTCACAGGCATGATGGAAATAGACACTACACAGAACAGCATCCGTGGAAATGACCTCACAGGCATGATGGAAATAGACACTGCACAGAACGGCATCCTGGGAACTGACCTCACAGGCATGATGGAAATAGACACTGTACAGAGAGGCCTCCTGGGAAATGACCTCACAGGTATGATGGAAATAGACACTGCACAGAGAGGCATCCTGTGAAATGACTTCACAGGCATGATGGAATTAGACACTGCCCAGAACGGCATCCTGGGAAATGATCTCACAGACATGATGGAAATAGACACTACACAGATCGGCATCCTGGGACATGACCTCATAGGCATTATGGAAATAGACACTGCACAGAGAGGCATCCTGGGGAATGACCTCACAGTCATAATGGTAATAGACACTGCACAGAACGGCATCAAAGTGAATGACCTCAGAGGCATGATGGAAATAGACACTGCAAAGAACGTCATCCTGGGAAATGACCTCACAGGCATGATGGAAATAGACTGACACTACACAGAACAGCATCCTGTGAAATGACCTCACAGGCATAATGGTAATAGACACTGCACAGAACGGCATCAAAGTGAATGACCTCAGAGGCATGATGGAAATAGACACTGCAAAGAACGTCATCCTGGGAAATGACCTCAAAGGCATGATGGAAATAGACAATGCACAGAGAGGCATCCTGTGAAATGACTTCACAGGCATGATGGAATTAGACACTGCACAAACAGAATCCTGGGAAATGACCTCACGGACATGATGGAAATAGACACTACACAGATCGGCATCCTAGGAAATGACCTCATAGGCATTATCGAAATAGACACTGCACAGAGAGGCATCCTGGGAAATGACTACACAGGCTTGATTGAAACGGACACTGCACAGAGAGGCATCCTGGGAAATGACATCACAGGCATGATGGAAATAGACACTGCACAGAACGGCATCCAGGGAAATGACCTCTCAGGCATGATGGAATTAGACACTGCACAGAACGGCATCCTGGGAAATGACCTCACAGACATGATGGAAATAGACACTACACAGAACAGCATCCTGGGAAATGACCTCATAGCCATGATGGAAATAGACACTGCACAGAGAGGCATCCTGGGAAATGACTACACAGGCATGATGGAAATAGACACTGCACAGAGAGGCATCCTGGGAAATGACCTCAAATTCATGATGGAAATAGACACTACACAGAACGGCATTCTGGGAAATGACCTCAAAGGCCAATGGAAATAGCCACTGCACAGAACGGCATCCTGGGAAATGACCTCACAGGCAGGATGGAAATAGACACTGCACAGAGAGGCATCCTTTGAAATGACCTCACAGGCATGATGGAAATAGACACTGCAGAGAACGGCATTGTGGGAAGTGACCTCACAGGCATGATGGAAATAGACACTGCATAGAATGGCATCCTGGGAAATGACCTCACAGTCATGATGGAAACAGACTGCACAGAACGGCATCCAGGGAAATGACCTCACAGGCATGATGGCAATAGACACTACACAGAACGGCATCCTGGGAAATGACCTCACAGGCATGATGGAAATAGACACTACACAGAACAGCATCATGGGAAATGACCTGATAGACATGATGGAAATAGACACTGCACAGAGAGGCATCCTGGGAAATAACCTCACAGGCATGATGGAAATAGACACTGCACAGAATGGCATCCTGGGAAGTGACCTCACAGACATGATGGAAATAGACACTGCACAGAAAGGCACTCTGGGAAATGATCTAAAAGGCATGATGGAAATAGACACTGCACAAAGAGACATCCTGGGAAATGACCTCACAGGCATGATGGAAATAGACACTACACGGAATGGCATCCTGGGAAATGACCTCACAGGCATGATGGAAATAGACACTGCACAGAACGGCATCCAGGGAAGTGACCTCACAGGCATGATGGAAATAGACATTACACAGAATGTCATCCTGTGAAATGACCTCACAGGCATGATGGAAATAGACACTACACAGAACAGCATCCGTGGAAATGACCTCACAGGCATGATGGAAATAGACACTGCACAGAACGGCATCCTGGGAACTGACCTCACAGGCATGATGGAAATAGACACTGTACAGAGAGGCCTCCTGGGAAATGACCTCACAGGTATGATGGAAATAGACACTGCACAGAGAGGCATCCTGTGAAATGACTTCACAGGCATGATGGAATTAGACACTGCCCAGAACGGCATCCTGGGAAATGACCTCACAGACATGATGGAAATAGACACTACACAGAACAGCATCGTGGGAAATGACCTCATAGCCATGATTGAAATAGACACTGCACAGAGAGGCATCCTGGGAAATGACTACAGAGGCATGATGGAAATAGACACTGCACAGAGAGGCAATCTTTGAAATGACCTCACAGGCAGGATGGAAATAGACACTCCACACAACGGCATCCAGGGAAATGACCTCTCAGGCATGATGGAAGTAGACACTGTCCAGAATGGAACCCTGGGAAATGTAGTTGTTAATAGAGACACTACAGAGAAAGGCATCCTGGGAAATGACTTTTTAATAGAGAGACACTAGAGAAAGGCATACTGGGAAATGTAGTCTTTAATAGAGAGACACTACACAGAGAGGCATCCTGGGAAATGACATCACAGGCATGTTGGAAATAGACACTGCACAGAGAAGCATCCTGGGAAATGACCTCACAGGCAAGATGCACATAGACAGAACTACACAGAACGTCATCCTGGAAAATGACCTCACAGGCATGATGGAAATAGACACTGCACAGAGAGGCATCCTGGGCAAAGACCTCAAAGGTATGATGGAAATATACACAGCATAGAACGGCATCCTGGGAAATGACCTCATAGGCATGATGGAAAAAGACACTACACAGAACGGCATCCTGGGAAATGACCTAACAGGCATAATGGTAATAGACACTGCACAGAACGGCATCAAAGTGAATGACCTCAGAGGCATGATGAAAATAGACACTGCACAGAACGTCATCCCGGGAAATGACCTCACAGGCATGATGGAAATAGACACTGCACAGAACGGCATCCTGGGAAATGACCTCACAGGCATGATGGAAATAGACACTGCACAGAGAGGCATCCTGGGAAATGACCTCAAAGGCATGATGGAAATAGACAATGCACAGAGAGGCATCCTGTGAAATGACTTCACAGGCATGATGGAATTAGACACTGCACAGAACGGCATCCTGGGAAATGATCTCACAGACATGATGGAAATAGACACTACACAGATTGGCATCCTGGGACATGACCTCATAGGCATTATGGAAATAGACACTGCACAGAGAGGCATCCTGGGAAATGACTACACAGGCTTGATTGAAACGGACACTGCACAGAGAGGCATCCTGGGAAATGACATCACAGGCATGATGGAAATAGACACTGCACAGAACGGCATCCAGGGAAATGACCTCTCAGGCATGATGGAATTAGACACTGCACAGAACGGCATCCTGGGAAATGACCTCACAGACATGATGGAAATAGACACTACACAGAACAGCATCCTGGGAAATGACCTCATAGCCATGAAGGAAATAGACACTGCACAGAGAGGCATCCTGGGAAATGACTACACAGGCATGATGGAAATAGACACTGCACAGAGAGGCATCCTGGGAAATGACCTCAAATTCATGATGGAAATAGACACTACACAGAACGGCATTCTGGGAAATGACCTCAAAGGCCAATGGAAATAGCCACTGCACAGAACGGCATCCTGGGAAATGACCTCACAGGCAGGATGGAAATAGACACTGCACAGAGAGGCATCCTTTGAAATGACCTCACAGGCATGATGGAAATAGACACTGCAGAGAACGGCATTGTGGGAAGTGACCTCACAGGCATGATGGAAATAGACACTGCATAGAATGGCATCCTGGGAAATGACCTCACAGTCATGATGGAAACAGACTGCACAGAACGGCATCCAGGGAAATGACCTCACAGGCATGATGGCAATAGACACTACACAGAACGGCATCCTGGGAAATGACCTCACAGGCATGATGGAAATAGACACTACACAGAACAGCATCATGGGAAATGACCTGATAGACATGATGGAAATAGACACTGCACAGAGAGGCATCCTGGGAAATAACCTCACAGGCATGATGGAAATAGACACTGCACAGAATGGCATCCTGGGAAGTGACCTCACAGACATGATGGAAATAGACACTGCACAGAAAGGCACTCTGGGAAATGATCTAAAAGGCATGATGGAAATAGACACTGCACAAAGAGACATCCTGGGAAATGACCTCACAGGCATGATGGAAATAGACACTACACGGAATGGCATCCTGGGAAATGACCTCACAGGCATGATGGAAATAGACACTGCACAGAACGGCATCCAGGGAAGTGACCTCACAGGCATGATGGAAATAGACATTACACAGAATGTCATCCTGTGAAATGACCTCACAGGCATGATGGAAATAGACACTACACAGAACAGCATCCGTGGAAATGACCTCACAGGCATGATGGAAATAGACACTGCACAGAACGGCATCCTGGGAACTGACCTCACAGGCATGATGGAAATAGACACTGTACAGAGAGGCCTCCTGGGAAATGACCTCACAGGTATGAGGGAAATAGACACTGCACAGAGAGGCATCCTGTGAAATGACTTCACAGGCATGATGGAATTAGACACTGCCCAGAACGGCATCCTGGGAAATGATCTCACAGACATGATGGAAATAGACACTACACAGATCGGCATCCTGGGACATGACCTCATAGGCATTATGAAAATAGACACTGCACAGAGAGGCATCCTGGGGAATGACCTCACAGTCATAATGGTAATAGACACTGCACAGAACGGCATCAAAGTGAATGACCTCAGAGGCATGATGGAAATAGACACTGCAAAGAACGTCATCCTGGGAAATGACCTCACAGGCATGATGGAAATAGACTGACACTACACAGAACAGCATCCTGTGAAATGACCTCACAGGCATAATGGTAATAGACACTGCACAGAACGGCATCAAAGTGAATGACCTCAGAGGCATGATGGAAATAGACACTGCAAAGAACGTCATCCTGGGAAATGACCTCAAAGGCATGATGGAAATAGACAATGCACAGAGAGGCATCCTGTGAAATGACTTCACAGGCATGATGGAATTAGACACTGCACAGAACAGAATCCTGGGAAATGACCTTACGGACATGATGGAAATAGACACTACACAGATCGGCATCCTAGGAAATGACCTCATAGGCATTATCGAAATAGACACTGCACAGAGAGGCATCCTGGGAAATGACTACACAGGCTTGATTGAAACGGACACTGCACAGAGAGGCATCCTGGGAAATGACATCACAGGCATGATGGAAATAGACACTGCACAGAACGGCATCCAGGGAAATGACCTCTCAGGCATGATGGAATTAGACACTGCACAGAACGGCATCCTGGGAAATGACCTCACAGACATGATGGAAATAGACACTACACAGAACAGCATCCTGGGAAATGACCTCATAGCCATGATGGAAATAGACACTGCACAGAGAGGCATCCTGGGAAATGACTACACAGGCATGATGGAAATAGACACTGCACAGAGAGGCATCCTGGGAAATGACCTCAAATTCATGATGGAAATAGACACTACACAGAACGGCATTCTGGGAAATGACCTCAAAGGCCAATGGAAATAGCCACTGCACAGAACGGCATCCTGGGAAATGACCTCACAGGCAGGATGGAAATAGACACTGCACAGAGAGGCATCCTTTGAAATGACCTCACAGGCATGATGGAAATAGACACTGCAGAGAACGGCATTGTGGGAAGTGACCTCACAGGCATGATGGAAATAGACACTGCATAGAATGGCATCCTGGGAAATGACCTCACAGTCATGATGGAAACAGACTGCACAGAACGGCATCCAGGGAAATGACCTCACAGGCATGATGGCAATAGACACTACACAGAACGGCATCCTGGGAAATGACCTCACAGGCATGATGGAAATAGACACTACACAGAACAGCATCATGGGAAATGACCTGATAGACATGATGGAAATAGACACTGCACAGAGAGGCATCCTGGGAAATAACCTCACAGGCATGATGGAAATAGACACTGCACAGAATGGCATCCTGGGAAGTGACCTCACAGACATGATGGAAATAGACACTGCACAGAAAGGCACTCTGGGAAATGATCTAAAAGGCATGATGGAAATAGACACTGCACAAAGAGACATCCTGGGAAATGACCTCACAGGCATGATGGAAATAGACACTACACGGAATGGCATCCTGGGAAATGACCTCACAGGCATGATGGAAATAGACACTGCACAGAACGGCATCCAGGGAAGTGACCTCACAGGCATGATGGAAATAGACATTACACAGAATGTCATCCTGTGAAATGACCTCACAGGCATGATGGAAATAGACACTACACAGAACAGCATCCGTGGAAATGACCTCACAGGCATGATGGAAATAGACACTGCACAGAACGGCATCCTGGGAACTGACCTCACAGGCATGATGGAAATAGACACTGTACAGAGAGGCCTCCTGGGAAATGACCTCACAGGTATGATGGAAATAGACACTGCACAGAGAGGCATCCTGTGAAATGACTTCACAGGCATGATGGAATTAGACACTGCCCAGAACGGCATCCTGGGAAATGACCTCACAGACATGATGGAAATAGACACTACACAGAACAGCATCGTGGGAAATGACCTCATAGCCATGATTGAAATAGACACTGCACAGAGAGGCATCCTGGGAAATGACTACAGAGGCATGATGGAAATAGACACTGCACAGAGAGGCAATCTTTGAAATGACCTCACAGGCAGGATGGAAATAGACACTCCACACAACGGCATCCAGGGAAATGACCCCTCAGGCATGATGGAAGTAGACACTGTCCAGAACGGAACCCTGGGAAATGTAGTTTTTAATAGAGACACTACAGAGAAAGGCATCCTGGGAAATGACTTTTTAATAGAGAGACACTACAGAGAAAGGCATACTGGGAAATGTAGTCTTTAATAGAGAGACACTACACAGAGAGGCATCCTGGGAAATGACATCACAGGCATGTTGGAAATAGACACTGCACAGAGAAGCATCCTGGGAAATGACCTCACAGGCAAGATGCACATAGACAGAACTACACAGAACGTCATCCTGGAAAATGACCTCACAGGCATGATGGAAATAGACACTGCACAGAGAGCCATCCTGGGCAAAGACCTCAAAGGTATGATGGAAATATACACAGCATAGAACGGCATCCTGGGAAATGACCTCATAGGCATGATGGAAAAAGACACTACACAGAACGGCATCCTGGGAAATGACCTAACAGGCATAATGGTAATAGACACTGCACAGAACGGCATCAAAGTGAATGACCTCAGAGGCATGATGAAAATAGACACTGCACAGAATGTCATCCCGGGAAATGACCTCACAGGCATGATGGAAATAGACACTGCACAGAACGGCATCCTGGGAAATGACCTCACAGGCATGATGGAAATAGACACTGCAAAGAGAGGCACCCTGGGAAATGACCTCAAAGGCATGATGGAAATAGACAATGCACAGAGAGGCATCCTGTGAAATGACTTCACAGGCATGATGGAATTAGACACTGCACAGAACGGCATCCTGGGAAATGATCTCACAGACATGATGGAAATAGACACTACACAGATCGGCATCCTGGGACATGACCTCATAGGCATTATGGAAATAGACACTGCACAGAGAGGCATCCTGGGAAATGACCTCACAGTCATAATGGTAATAGACACTGCACAGAACGGCATCAAAGTGAATGACCTCAGAGGCATGATGGAAATAGACACTGCAAAGAACGTCATCCTGGGAAATGACCTCACAGGCATGATGGAAATAGACTGACACTACACAGAACAGCATCCTGTGAAATGACCTCACAGGCATAATGGTAATAGACACTGCACAGAACGGCATCAAAGTGAATGGCCTCAGAGGCATGATGGAAATAGACACTGCAAAGAACGTCATCCTGGGAAATGACCTCAAAGGCATGATGGAAATAGACAATGCACAGAGAGGCATCCTGTGAAATGACTTCACAGGCATGATGGAATTAGACACTGCACAGAATGGAATCCTGGGAAATGACCTCACGGACATGATGGAAATAGACACTACACAGATCGGCATCCTAGGAAATGACCTCATAGGCATTATCGAAATAGACACTGCACAGAGAGGCATCCTGGGAAATGACTACACAGGCTTGATTGAAACGGACACTGCACAGAGAGGCATCCTGGGAAATGACATCACAGGCATGATGGAAATAGACACTGCACAGAACGGCATCCAGGGAAATGACCTCTCAGGCATGATGGAATTAGACACTGCACAGAACGGCATCCTGGGAAATGACCTCACAGACATGATGGAAATAGACACTACACAGAACAGCATCCTGGGAAATGACCTCATAGCCATGATGGAAATAGACACTGCACAGAGAGGCATCCTGGGAAATGACTACACAGGCATGATGGAAATAGACACTGCACAGAGAGGCATCCTGGGAAATGACCTCAAATTCATGATGGAAATAGACACTACACAGAACGGCATTCTGGGAAATGACCTCAAAGGCCAATGGAAATAGCCACTGCACAGAACGGCATCCTGGGAAATGACCTCACAGGCAGGATGGAAATAGACACTGCACAGAGAGGCATCCTTTGAAATGACCTCACAGGCATGATGGAAATAGACACTGCAGAGAACGGCATTGTGGGAAGTGACCTCACAGGCATGATGGAAATAGACACTGCATAGAATGGCATCCTGGGAAATGACCTCACAGTCATGATGGAAACAGACTGCACAGAACGGCATCCAGGGAAATGACCTCACAGGCATGATGGCAATAGACACTACACAGAACGGCATCCTGGGAAATGACCTCACAGGCATGATGGAAATAGACACTACACAGAACAGCATCATGGGAAATGACCTGATAGACATGATGGAAATAGACACTGCACAGAGAGGCATCCTGGGAAATAACCTCACAGGCATGATGGAAATAGACACTGCACAGAATGGCATCCTGGGAAGTGACCTCACAGACATGATGGAAATAGACACTGCACAGAAAGGCACTCTGGGAAATGATCTAAAAGGCATGATGGAAATAGACACTGCACAAAGAGACATCCTGGGAAATGACCTCACAGGCATGATGGAAATAGACACTACACGGAATGGCATCCTGGGAAATGACCTCACAGGCATGATGGAAATAGACACTGCACAGAACGGCATCCAGGGAAGTGACCTCACAGGCATGATGGAAATAGACATTACACAGAATGTCATCCTGTGAAATGACCTCACAGGCATGATGGAAATAGACACTACACAGAACAGCATCCGTGGAAATGACCTCACAGGCATGATGGAAATAGACACTGCACAGAACGGCATCCTGGGAACTGACCTCACAGGCATGATGGAAATAGACACTGTACAGAGAGGCCTCCTGGGAAATGACCTCACAGGTATGATGGAAATAGACACTGCACAGAGAGGCATCCTGTGAAATGACTTCACAGGCATGATGGAATTAGACACTGCCCAGAACGGCATCCTGGGAAATGACCTCACAGACATGATGGAAATAGACACTACACAGAACGGCATCGTGGGAAATGACCTCATAGCCATGATTGAAATAGACACTGCACAGAGAGGCATCCTGGGAAATGACTACAGGCATGATGGAAATAGACACTGCACAGAGAGGCAATCTTTGAAATGACCTCACAGGCAGGATGGAAATAGACACTCCACACAACGGCATCCAGGGAAATGACCTCTCAGGCATGATGGAAGTAGACACTGTCCAGAACGGAACCCTGGGAAATGTAGTTGTTAATAGAGACACTACAGAGAAAGGCATCCTGGGAAATGACTTTTTAATAGAGAGACACTAGAGAAAGGCATACTGGGAAATGTAGTCTTTAATAGAGAGACACTAACAGAGAGGCATCCTGGGAAATGACATCACAGGCATGTTGGAAATAGACACTGCACAGAGAAGCATCCTGGGAAATGACCTCACAGGCAAGATGCACATAGACAGAACTACACAGAACGTCATCCTGGAAAATGACCTCACAGGCATGATGGAAATAGACACTGCACAGAGAGGCATCCTGGGCAAAGACCTCAAAGGTATGATGGAAATATACACAGCATAGAACGGCATCCTGGGAAATGACCTCATAGGCATGATGGAAAAAGACACTACACAGAACGGCATCCTGGGAAATGACCTAACAGGCATAATGGTAATAGACACTGCACAGAACGGCATCAAAGTGAATGACCTCAGAGGCATGATGAAAATAGACACTGCACAGAACGTCATCCCGGGAAATGACCTCACAGGCATGATGGAAATAGACACTGCACAGAACGCCATCCTGGGAAATGACCTCACAGGCATGATGGAAATAGACACTGCACAGAGAGGCTTCCTGGGAAATGACCTCAAAGGCATGATGGAAATAGACAATGCACAGAGAGGCATCCTGTGAAATGACTTCACAGGCATGATGGAATTAGACACTGCACAGAACGGCATCCTGGGAAATGATCTCACAGACATGATGGAAATAGACACTACACAGATCGGCATCCTGGGACATGACCTCATAGGCATTATGGAAATAGACACTGCACAGAGAGGCATCCTGGGAAATGACCTCACAGTCATAATGGTAATAGACACTGCACAGAACGGCATCAAAGTGAATGACCTCAGAGGCATGATGGAAATAGACACTGCAAAGAACGTCATCCTGGGAAATGACCTCACAGGCATGATGGAAATAGACTGACACTACACAGAACAGCATCCTGTGAAATGACCTCACAGGCATAATGGTAATAGACACTGCACAGAACGGCATCAAAGTGAATGACCTCAGAGGCATGATGGAAATAGACACTGCAAAGAACTTCATCCTGGGAAATGACCTCAAAGGCATGATGGAAATAGACAATGCACAGAGAGGCATCCTGTGAAATGACCTCAAATTCATGATGGAAATAGACACTACACAGAACGGCATTCTGGGAAATGACCTCAAAGGCCAATGGAAATAGCCACTGCACAGAACGGCATCCTGGGAAATGACCTCACAGGTATGATAGAAATAGACACTGCACAGAGAGGCATCCTGTGAAATGACTTCACAGGCATGATGGAATTAGACACTGCCCAGAACGGCTTCCTGGGAAATGACCTCACAGACATGATGGAAATAGACACTACACAGAACGGCATCGTGGGAAATGACCTCATAGCCATGATTGAAATAGACACTGCACAGAGAGGCATCCTGGGAAATGACTACAGGCATGATGGAAATAGACACTGCACAGAGAGGCAATCTTTGAAATGACCTCACAGGCAGGATGGAAATAGACACTCCACACAACGGCATCCAGGGAAATGACCTCTCAGGCATGATGGAAGTAGACACTGTCCAGAACGGAACCCTGGGAAATGTAGTTGTTAATAGAGACACTACAGAGAAAGGCATCCTGGGAAATGACTTTTTAATAGAGAGACACTAGAGAAAGGCATACTGGGAAATGTAGTCTTTAATAGAGAGACACTACACAGAGAGGCATCCTGGGAAATGACATCACAGGCATGTTGGAAATAGACACTGCACAGAGAAGCATCCTGGGAAATGACCTCACAGGCAAGATGCACATAGACAGAACTACACAGAACGTCATCCTGGATAATGACCTCACAGGCATGATGGAAATAGACACTGCACAGAGAGGCATCCTGGGCAAAGACCTCAAAGGTATGATGGAAATATACACAGCATAGAACGGCATCCTGGGAAATGACCTCATAGGCATGATGGAAAAAGACACTACACAGAACGGCATCCTGGGAAATGACCTAACAGGCATAATGGTAATAGACACTGCACAGAACGGCATCAAAGTGAATGACCTCAGAGGCATGATGAAAATAGACACTGCACAGAACGTCATCCCGGGAAATGACCTCACAGGCATGATGGAAATAGACACTGCACAGAACGGCATCCTGGGAAATGACCTCACAGGCATGATGGAAATAGACACTGCACAGAGAGGCATCCTGGGAAATGACCTCAAAGGCATGATGGAAATAGACAATGCACAGAGAGGCATCCTGTGAAATGACTTCACAGGCATGATGGAATTAGACACTGCACAGAACGGCATCCTGGGAAATGATCTCACAGACATGATGGAAATAGACACTACACAGATCGGCATCCTGGGACATGACCTCATAGGCATTATGGAAATAGACACTGCACAGAGAGGCATCCTGGGAAATGACCTCACAGTCATAATGGTAATAGACACTGCACAGAACGGCATCAAAGTGAATGACCTCAGAGGCATGATGGAAATAGACACTGCAAAGAACGTCATCCTGGGAAATGACCTCACAGGCATGATGGAAATAGACTGACACTACACAGAACAGCATCCTGGGAAATGACCTCATAGCCATGATGGAAATAGACACTGCACAGAGAGGCATCCTGGGAAATGACTACACAGGCATGATGGAAATAGACACTGCACAGAGAGGCATCCTGGGAAATGACCTCAAATTCATGATGGAAATAGACACTACACAGAACGGCATTCTGGGAAATGACCTCAAAGGCCAATGGAAATAGCCACTGCACAGAACGGCATCCTGGGAAATGACCTCACAGGCAGGATGGAAATAGACACTGCACAGAGAGGCATCCTTTGAAATGACCTCACAGGCATGATGGAAATAGACACTGCAGAGAACGGCATTGTGGGAAGTGACCTCACAGGCATGATGGAAATAGACACTGCATAGAATGGCATCCTGGGAAATGACCTCACAGTCATGATGGAAACAGACTGCACAGAACGGCATCCAGGGAAATGACCTCACAGGCATGATGGCAATAGACACTACACAGAACGGCATCCTGGGAAATGACCTCACAGGCATGATGGAAATAGACACTACACAGAACAGCATCATGGGAAATGACCTGATAGACATGATGGAAATAGACACTGCACAGAGAGGCATCCTGGGAAATAACCTCACAGGCATGATGGAAATAGACACTGCACAGAATGGCATCCTGGGAAGTGACCTCACAGACATGATGGAAATAGACACTGCACAGAAAGGCACTCTGGGAAATGATCTAAAAGGCATGATGGAAATAGACACTGCACAAAGAGACATCCTGGGAAATGACCTCACAGGCATGATGGAAAGAGACACTACACGGAATGGCATCCTGGGAAATGACCTCACAGGCATGATGGAAATAGACACTGCACAGAACGGCATCCAGGGAAGTGACCTCACAGGCATGATGGAAATAGACATTACACAGAATGTCATCCTGTGAAATGACCTCACAGGCATGATGGAAATAGACACTACACAGAACAGCATCCGTGGAAATGACCTCACAGGCATGATGGAAATAGACACTGCACAGAACGGCATCCTGGGAACTGACCTCACAGGCATGATGGAAATAGACACTGTACAGAGAGGCCTCCTGGGAAATGACCTCACAGGTATGATGGAAATAGACACTGCACAGAGAGGCATCCTGTGAAATGACTTCACAGGCATGATGGAATTAGACACTGCCCAGAACGGCATCCTGGGAAATGACCTCACAGACATGATGGAAATAGACACTACACAGAACAGCATCGTGGGAAATGACCTCATAGCCATGATTGAAATAGACACTGCACAGAGAGGCATCCTGGGAAATGACTACAGAGGCATGATGGAAATAGACACTGCACAGAGAGGCAATCTTTGAAATGACCTCACAGGCAGGATGGAAATAGACACTCCACACAACGGCATCCAGGGAAATGACCTCTCAGGCATGATGGAAGTAGACACTGTCCAGAACGGAACCCTGGGAAATGTAGTTTTTAATAGAGACACTACAGAGAAAGGCATCCTGGGAAATGACTTTTTAATAGAGAGACACTACAGAGAAAGGCATACTGGGAAATGACATCACAGGCATATTGGAAATAGACACTGCACAGAGAAGCATCCTGGGAAATGACCTCACAGGCAAGATGCACATAGACAGAACTACACAGAACGTCATCCTGGAAAATGACCTCACAGGCATGATGGAAATAGACACTGCACAGAGTGGCATCCTGGGCAAAGACCTCAAAGGTATGATGGAAATATACACAGCATAGAACGGCATCCTGGGAAATGACCTCATAGGCATGATGGAAAAAGACACTACACAGAACGGCATCCTGGGAAATGACCTAACAGGCATAATGGTAATAGACACTGCACAGAACGGCATCAAAGTGAATGACCTCAGAGGCATGATGAAAATAGACACTGCACAGAACGTCATCCTGGGAAATGACCTCACAGGCATGATGGAAATAGACACTGCACAGAACGGCATCCTGGGAAATGACCTCACAGGCATGATGGAAATAGACACTGCACAGAGAGGCATCCTGGGAAATGACCTCAAAGGCATGATGGAAATAGAAAATGCACAGAGAGGAATCCTGTGAAATGACTTCACAGGCATGATGGAATTAGACACTGCACAGAACGGCATCCTGGGAAATGATCTCACAGACATGATGGAAATAGACACTACACAGATCGGCATCTTGGGACATGACCTCATAGGCATTATGGAAATAGACACTGCACAGAGAGGCATCCTGGGAAATGACCTCACAGGCATGATGGAAAGAGACACTACACAGAACGGTATCCTGGGAAATGACCTCACAGACATGATGGAAATAGACACTGCACAAAGAAGCATCCTGGGAAATGACCTCACAGGTATGATGGAAATAGACAATACACAGAACGGTATCCTGGGAAATGACCTCAAAGACATGATGGAAATAGACACTGCAAGAACGGCATCCAGGAAATGACCTCACAGGCATGATGGTAATGGACACTACACAGAACGGCATCCTGGAAAATGACCTCACAGGCATGATGGAAGTAAACATTGCACAGAACGGCATCCGGGGAAATGACCTCACATGCATGATGGAAATAGGCACTGCACAGAATGTAAGTCTGAGAAATGTAGTTTTTAATAGAGACACTACAGAGAAAGGCATCCTGGGAAATGTAGTTTTTAATAGAGAGACACTACAGAGAAAGGCATCCTGGTAAATGTAGTCTTTAATACATAGACACTACACAGAGACGCATCCAGGGCAATGACCTCACAGGCATGATGGAAAGAGACACTACACAGAACGGTGTCCTGTGAAATGACCTCACAGACATGATGGAAATAGACACTGCACAAAGAAGCATCCTGGGAAATGACCTCACATGCATGATGGAAATAGACACTACCCAGAACGGCATCCTGGGAAATGACCTCACAGGCATGATGGAAATAGATTGACACTACACAGAACTGCATCCTGGGAAATGACCTCACAGGCATGATGGAAATAGAAACTGCACAGAACGGCATCCTGGGAAATGACCTCACAGGCATCATGGAAATGGACACTACACAGAACGGCATCCTTGAATATGTCCTCACAGGCATGATTGAAGTAAACACTGCACAGAACGGCATCCTGTGAAATGACCTCACAGACATGATGGAAATACACACTCTACAGAAGGTCATCCTGGGAAATGTAGATTTTAATAGAGACACTACAGAGAAAGGCATCCTGGGAAATGTAGTTTTTAATAGAGAGACAATACAGAGAAAGGCATCCTGGTAAATGTAGTCTTTAATAGAGAGACACTACACAGAGAGGCATCATGGGAAATGACCACACAGGCATGATGGAAATAGACTGACACTACACAGAACGGCATCGTGGGAAATGACCTCACAGTTATAATGGAAATCGACACTGCACAGAACGGCATCCTGGGAAATGACCAAAAGGCATGATGGAAATAGACACTGAACAGAACGGCATCGTGGAAAATGACCTCACAGGCATGATGGAAATAGACACTACACAGAGAGGCAATCTTTGAAATGACCTCAGAGGCATGATGGAAATAGACTGACACTACACAGAACGGCATCCTGAGAAATGACCTCACAGTCATAATGGTAATAGACACTGCACAGAACGGCATCAAAGTGAATGACCTCAGAGGCATGATGCAAATAGACACTGCAAAGAACGTCATCCTGGGAAATGACCTCACAGGCATGATGGAAATAGACTGACACTACACAGAACAGCATCCTGTGAAATGACCTCACAGGCATAATGGTAATAGACACTGCACAGAACGGCATCAAAGTGAATGACCTCAGAGGCATGATGGAAATAGACACTGCAAAGAACGTCATCCAGGGAAATGACCTCTCAGGCATGATGGAATTAGACACTGCACAGAACGGCATCCTGGGAAATGACCTCACAGACATGATGGAAATAGACACTACACAGAACAGCATCCTGGGAAATGACATCACAGGCATGATGGAAATAGACACTGCACAGAACGGCATCCAGGGAAATGACCTCTCAGGCATGATGGAATTAGACACTGCACAGAACGGCATCCTGGGAAATGACCTCACAGACATGATGGAAATAGACACTACACAGAACAGCATCCTGGGAAATGACCTCATAGCCATGATGGAAATAGACACTGCACAGAGAGGCATCCTGGGAAATGACTACACAGGCATGATGGAAATAGACACTGCACAGAGAGGCATCCTGGGAAAAGACCTCAAATTCATGATGGAAATAGACACTACACAGAACGGCATTCTGGGAAATGACCTCAAAGGCCAATGGAAATAGCCACTGCACAGAACGGCATCCTGGGAAATGACCTCACAGGCAGGATGGAAATAGACACTGCACAGAGAGGCATCCTTTAAAATGACCTCACAGGCATGATGGAAATAGACACTGCATAGAATGGCATCCTGGGAAATGACCTCACAGTCATGATGGAAACAGACTGCACAGAACGGCATCCAGGGAAATGACCTCACAGGCATGATGGCAATAGACACTACACAGAACGGCATCCTGGGAAATGACCTCACAGGCATGATGGAAATAGACACTACACAGAACAGCATCATGGGAAATGACCTGATATACATGATGGAAATAGACACTGCACAGAATGGCATCCTGGGAAGTGACCTCACAGACATGATGGAAATAGACACTGCACAGAAAGGCACTCTGGGAAATGATCTAAAAGGCATGATGGAAATAGACACTGCACAAAGAGACATCCTGGGAAATGACCTCACAGGCATGATGGAAATAGACACTACACGGAATGGCATCCTGGGAAATGACCTCACCGGCATGATGGAAATAGACACTGCACAGAACGGCATCCAGGGAAGTGACCTCACAGGCATGATGGAAATAGACATTACACAGAATGTCATCCTGTGAAATGACCTCACAGGCATGATGGAAATAGACACTACACAGAACAGCATCCGTGGAAATGACCTCACAGGCATGATGGAAATAGACACTGCACAGAACGGCATCCTGGGAACTGACCTCACAGGCATGATGGAAATAGACACTGTACAGAGAGGCCTCCTGGGAAATGACCTCACAGGTATGATGGAAATAGACACTGCACAGAGAGGCATCCTGTGAAATGACTTCACAGGCATGATGGAATTACACACTGCCCAGAACGGCATCCTGGGAAATGACCTCACAGACATGATGGAAATAGACACTACACAGAACGGCATCGTGGGAAATGAACTCATAGCCATGATTGAAATAGACACTGCACAGAGAGGCATCCTGGGAAATGACTACACAGGCATGATGGAAATAGACACTGCACAGAGAGGCAATCTTGAAATGACCTCAGAGGCATGATGGAAATAGACTGACACTACACAGAACAGCATCCTGGGAAATGACCTCACAGTCATAATGGTAATAGACACTGCACAGAACGGCATCAAAGTGAATGACCTCAGAGGCATGATGGAAATAGACACTGCAAAGAACGTCATCCTGGGAAATGACCTCACAGGCATGATGGAAATAGACTGACACTACACAGAACAGCATCCTGTGAAATGACCTCACAGGCATAATGGTAATAGACACTGCACAGAACGGCATCAAAGTGAATGACCTCAGAGGCATGATGGAAATAGACACTGCAAAGAACGTCATCCTGGGAAATGACCTCAAAGGCATGATGGAAATAGACAATGCACAGAGAGGCATCCTGTGAAATGACTTCACAGGCATGATGGAATTAGACACTGCACAGAATGGAATCCTGGGAAATGACCTCACGGACATGATGGAAATAGACACTACACAGATCGGCATCCTAGGAAATGACCTCATAGGCATTATCGAAATAGACACTGCACAGAGAGGCATCCTGGGAAATGACTACACAGGCTTGATTGAAACGGACACTGCACAGAGAGGCATCCTGGGAAATGACATCACAGGCATGATGGAAATAGACACTGCACAGAACGGCATCCAGGGAAATGACCTCTCAGGCATGATGGAATTAGACACTGCACAGAACGGCATCCTGGGAAATGACCTCACAGACATGATGGAAATAGACACTACACAGAACAGCATCCTGGGAAATGACCTCATAGCCATGATGGAAATAGACACTGCACAGAGAGGCATCCTGGGAAATGACTACACAGGCATGATGGAAATAGACACTGCACAGAGAGGCATCCTGGGAAATGACCTCAAATTCATGATGGAAATAGACACTACACAGAACGGCATTCTGGGAAATGACCTCAAAGGCCAATGGAAATAGCCACTGCACAGAACGGCATCCTGGGAAATGACCTCACAGGCAGGATGGAAATAGACACTGCACAGAGAGGCATCCTTTGAAATGACCTCACAGGCATGATGGAAATAGACACTGCAGAGAACGGCATTGTGGGAAGTGACCTCACAGGCATGATGGAAATAGACACTGCATAGAATGGCATCCTGGGAAATGACCTCACAGTCATGATGGAAACAGACTGCACAGAACGGCATCCAGGGAAATGACCTCACAGGCATGATGGCAATAGACACTACACAGAACGGCATCCTGGGAAATGACCTCACAGGCATGATGGAAATAGACACTACACAGAACAGCATCATGGGAAATTACCTGATAGACATGATGGAAATAGACACTGCACAGAGAGGCATCCTGGGAAATAACCTCACAGGCATGATGGAAATAGACACTGCACAGAATGGCATCCTGGGAAGTGACCTCACAGACATGATGGAAATAGACACTGCACAGAAAGGCACTCTGGGAAATGATCTAAAAGGCATGATGGAAATAGACACTGCACAAAGAGACATCCTGGGAAATGACCTCACAGGCATGATGGAAATAGACACTACACGGAATGGCATCCTGGGAAATGACCTCACAGGCATGATGGAAATAGACACTGCACAGAACGGCATCCAGGGAAGTGACCTCACAGGCATGATGGAAATAGACATTACACAGAATGTCATCCTGTGAAATGACCTCACAGGCATGATGGAAATAGACACTACACAGAACAGCATCCGTGGAAATGACCTCACAGGCATGATGGAAATAGACACTGCACAGAACGGCATCCTGGGAACTGACCTCACAGGCATGATGGAAATAGACACTGTACAGAGAGGCCTCCTGGGAAATGACCTCACAGGTATGATGGAAATAGACACTGCACAGAGAGGCATCCTGTGAAATGACTTCACAGGCATGATGGAATTAGACACTGCCCAGAACGGCATCCTGGGAAATGACCTCACAGACATGATGGAAATAGACACTACACAGAACGGCATCGTGGGAAATGACCTCATAGCCATGATTGAAATAGACACTGCACAGAGAGGCATCCTGGGAAATGACTACAGGCATGATGGAAATAGACACTGCACAGAGAGGCAATCTTTGAAATGACCTCACAGGCAGGATGGAAATAGACACTCCACACAACGGCATCCAGGGAAATGACCTCTCAGGCATGATGGAAGTAGACACTGTCCAGAACGGAACCCTGGGAAATGTAGTTGTTAATAGAGACACTACAGAGAAAGGCATCCTGGGAAATGACTTTTTAATAGAGAGACACTAGAGAAAGGCATACTGGGAAATGTAGTCTTTAATAGAGAGACACTACACAGAGAGGCATCCTGGGAAATGACATCACAGGCATGTTGGAAATAGACACTGCACAGAGAAGCATCCTGGGAAATGACCTCACAGGCAAGATGCACATAGACAGAACTACACAGAACGTCATCCTGGAAAATGACCTCACAGGCATGATGGAAATAGACACTGCACAGAGAGGCATCCTGGGCAAAGACCTCAAAGGTATGATGGAAATATACACAGCATAGAACGGCATCCTGGGAAATGACCTCATAGGCATGATGGAAAAAGACACTACACAGAACGGCATCCTGGGAAATGACCTAACAGGCATAATGGTAATAGACACTGCACAGAACGGCATCAAAGTGAATGACCTCAGAGGCATGATGAAAATAGACACTGCACAGAACGTCATCCCGGGAAATGACCTCACAGGCATGATGGAAATAGACACTGCACAGAACGGCATCCTGGGAAATGACCTCACAGGCATGATGGAAATAGACACTGCACAGAGAGGCATCCTGGGAAATGACCTCAAAGGCATGATGGAAATAGACAATGCACAGAGAGGCATCCTGTGAAATGACTTCACAGGCATGATGGAATTAGACACTGCACAGAACGGCATCCTGGGAAATGATCTCACAGACATGATGGAAATAGACACTACACAGATCGGCATCCTGGGACATGACCTCATAGGCATTATGGAAATAGACACTGCACAGAGAGGCATCCTGGGAAATGACCTCACAGTCATAATGGTAATAGACACTGCACAGAACGGCATCAAAGTGAATGACCTCAGAGGCATGATGGAAATAGACACTGCAAAGAACGTCATCCTGGGAAATGACCTCACAGGCATGATGGAAATAGACTGACACTACACAGAACAGCATCCTGTGAAATGACCTCACAGGCATAATGGTAATAGACACTGCACAGAACGGCATCAAAGTGAATGACCTCAGAGGCATGATGGAAATAGACACTGCAAAGAACGTCATCCTGGGAAATGACCTCAAAGGCATGATGGAAATAGACAATGCACAGAGAGGCATCCTGTGAAATGACTTCACAGGCATGATGGAATTAGACACTGCACAGAACGGAATCCTGGGAAATGACCTCACGGACATGATGGAAATAGACACTACACAGATCGGCATCCTAGGAAATGACCTCATAGGCATTATCGAAATAGACACTGCACAGAGAGGCATCCTGGGAAATGACTACACAGGCTTGATTGAAACGGACACTGCACAGAGAGGCATCCTGGGAAATGACATCACAGGCATGATGGAAATAGACACTGCACAGAACGGCATCCAGGGAAATGACCTCTCAGGCATGATGGAATTAGACACTGCACAGAACGGCATCCTGGGAAATGACCTCACAGACATGATGGAAATAGACACTACACAGAACAGCATCCTGGGAAATGACCTCATAGCCATGATGGAAATAGACACTGCACAGAGAGGCATCCTGGGAAATGACTACACAGGCATGATGGAAATAGACACTGCACAGAGAGGCATCCTGGGAAATGACCTCAAATTCATGATGGAAATAGACACTACACAGAACGGCATTCTGGGAAATGACCTCAAAGGCCAATGGAAATAGCCACTGCACAGAACGGCATCCTGGGAAATGACCTCACAGGCAGGATGGAAATAGACACTGCACAGAGAGGCATCCTTTGAAATGACCTCACAGGCATGATGGAAATAGACACTGCAGAGAACGGCATTGTGGGAAGTGACCTCACAGGCATGATGGAAATAGACACTGCATAGAATGGCATCCTGGGAAATGACCTCACAGTCATGATGGAAACAGACTGCACAGAACGGCATCCAGGGAAATGACCTCACAGGCATGATGGCAATAGACACTACACAGAACGGCATCCTGGGAAATGACCTCACAGGCATGATGGAAATAGACACTACACAGAACAGCATCATGGGAAATGACCTGATAGACATGATGGAAATAGACACTGCACAGAGAGGCATCCTGGGAAATAACCTCACAGGCATGATGGAAATAGACACTGCACAGAATGGCATCCTGGGAAGTGACCTCACAGACATGATGGAAATAGACACTGCACAGAAAGGCACTCTGGGAAATGATCTAAAAGGCATGATGGAAATAGACACTGCACAAAGAGACATCCTGGGAAATGACCTCACAGGCATGATGGAAAGAGACACTACACGGAATGGCATCCTGGGAAATGACCTCACAGGCATGATGGAAATAGACACTGCACAGAACGGCATCCAGGGAAGTGACCTCACAGGCATGATGGAAATAGACATTACACAGAATGTCATCCTGTGAAATGACCTCACAGGCATGATGGAAATAGACACTACACAGAACAGCATCCGTGGAAATGACCTCACAGGCATGATGGAAATAGACACTGCACAGAACGGCATCCTGGGAACTGACCTCACAGGCATGATGGAAATAGACACTGTACAGAGAGGCCTCCTGGGAAATGACCTCACAGGTATGATGGAAATAGACACTGCACAGAGAGGCATCCTGTGAAATGACTTCACAGGCATGATGGAATTAGACACTGCCCAGAACGGCATCCTGGGAAATGACCTCACAGACATGATGGAAATAGACACTACACAGAACAGCATCGTGGGAAATGACCTCATAGCCATGATTGAAATAGACACTGCACAGAGAGGCATCCTGGGAAATGACTACAGAGGCATGATGGAAATAGACACTGCACAGAGAGGCAATCTTTGAAATGACCTCACAGGCAGGATGGAAATAGACACTCCACACAACGGCATCCAGGGAAATGACCTCTCAGGCATGATGGAAGTAGACACTGTCCAGAACGGAACCCTGGGAAATGTAGTTTTTAATAGAGACACTACAGAGAAAGGCATCCTGGGAAATGACTTTTTAATAGAGAGACACTACAGAGAAAGGCATACTGGGAAATGACATCACAGGCATGTTGGAAATAGACACTGCACAGAGAAGCATCCTGGGAAATGACCTCACAGGCAAGATGCACATAGACAGAACTACACAGAACGTCATCCTGGAAAATGACCTCACAGGCATGATGGAAATAGACACTGCACAGAGAGGCAACCTGGGCAAAGACCTCAAAGGTATGATGGAAATATACACAGCATAGAACGGCATCCTGGGAAATGACCTCATAGGCATGATGGAAAAAGACACTACACAGAACGGCATCCTGGGAAATGACCTAACAGGCATAATGGTAATAGACACTGCACAGAACGGCATCAAAGTGAATGACCTCAGAGGCATGATGAAAATAGACACTGCACAGAACGTCATCCTGGGAAATGACCTCACAGGCATGATGGAAATAGACACTGCACAGAACGGCATCCTGGGAAATGACCTCACAGGCATGATGGAAATAGACACTGCACAGAGAGGCATCCTGGGAAATGACCTCAAAGGCATGATGGAAATAGAAAATGCACAGAGAGGAATCCTGTGAAATGACTTCACAGGCATGATGGAATTAGACACTGCACAGAACGGCATCCTGGGAAATGATCTCACAGACATGATGGAAATAGACACTACACAGATCGGCATCTTGGGACATGACCTCATAGGCATTATGGAAATAGACACTGCACAGAGAGGCATCCTGGGAAATGACCTCACAGGCATGATGGAAAGAGACACTACACAGAACGGTATCCTGGGAAATGACCTCACAGACATGATGGAAATAGACACTGCACAAAGAAGCATCCTGGGAAATGACCTCACAGGTATGATGGAAATAGACAATACACAGAACGGTATCCTGGGAAATGACCTCAAAGACATGATGGAAATAGACACTGCAAGAACGGCATCCAGGAAATGACCTCACAGGCATGATGGTAATGGACACTACACAGAACGGCATCCTGGAAAATGACCTCACAGGCATGATGGAAGTAAACATTGCACAGAACGGCATCCGGGGAAATGACCTCACATGCATGATGGAAATAGGCACTGCACAGAATGTAAGTCTGAGAAATGTAGTTTTTAATAGAGACACTACAGAGAAAGGCATCCTGGGAAATGTAGTTTTTAATAGAGAGACACTACAGAGAAAGGCATCCTGGTAAATGTAGTCTTTAATACATAGACACTACACAGAGACGCATCCAGGGCAATGACCTCACAGGCATGATGGAAAGAGACACTACACAGAACGGTGTCCTGTGAAATGACCTCACAGACATGATGGAAATAGACACTGCACAAAGAAGCATCCTGGGAAATGACCTCACATGCATGATGGAAATAGACACTACCCAGAACGGCATCCTGGGAAATGACCTCACAGGCATGATGGTAATGGACACTACACAGAACAGCATCCTGGAAAATGACATCACAGGCATGATGGAAGTAAACATTGCACAGAACGGCATCCTGGGAAATGACCTCACATGCATGATGGAAATAGGCACTGCACAGAATGTAACTCTGAGAAATGTAGTTTTTAATAGAGACAATACAGAGAAAGGCCTCCTGGGAAATGTAGTTTTTAATAGAGAGACACTACAGAGAAAGGCATCCTGATAAATGTAGTCTTTAATACATAGACACTACACAGAGACGCATCCAGGGAAATGACCTCACAGGCATGATGGAAATAGATTGACACTACACAGAACTGCATCCTGGGAAATGACCTCACAGGCATGATGGAAATAGAAACTGCACAGAACGGCATCCTGGGAAATGACCTCACAGGCATCATGGAAATGGACACTACACAGAACGGCATCCTTGAATATGTCCTCACAGGCATGATTGAAGTAAACACTGCACAGAACGGCATCCTGTGAAATGACCTCACAGACATGATGGAAATACACACTCTACAGAAGGTCATCCTGGGAAATGTAGATTTTAATAGAGACACTACAGAGAAAGGCATCCTGGGAAATGTAGTTTTTAATAGAGAGACAATACAGAGAAAGGCATCCTGGTAAATGTAGTCTTTAATAGAGAGACACTACACAGAGAGGCATCATGGGAAATGACCACACAGGCATGATGGAAATAGACTGACACTACACAGAACGGCATAGTGGGAAATGACCTCACAGTTATAATGGAAATCGACACTGCACAGAACGGCATCCTGGGAAATGACCAAAAGGCATGATGGAAATAGACACTGAACAGAACGGCATCGTGGAAAATGACCTCACAGGCATGATGGAAATAGACACTACACAGAGAGGCAATCTTTGAAATTACCTCAGAGGCATGATGGAAATAGACTGACACTACACAGAACGGCATCCTGAGAAATGACCTCACAGTCATAATGGTAATAGACACTGCACAGAACGGCATCAAAGTGAATGACCTCAGAGGCATGATGCAAATAGACACTGCAAAGAACGTCATCCTGGGAAATGACCTCACAGGCATGATGTAAATAGACTGACACTACACAGAACAGCATCCTGTGAAATGACCTCACAGGCATAATGGTAATAGACACTGCACAGAACGGCATCAAAGTGAATGACCTCAGAGGCATGATGGAAATAGACACTGCAAAGAACGTCATCCAGGGAAATGACCTTTCAGGCATGATGGAATTAGACACTGCACAGAACGGCATCCTGGGAAATGACCTCACAGACATGATGGAAATAGACACTACACAGAACAGCATCCTGGGAAATGACATCACAGGCATGATGGAAATAGACACTACACAGAACGGCATCCAGGGAAATGACCTCTCAGGCATGATGGAATTAGACACTGCACAGAACGGCATCCTGGGAAATGACCTCACAGACATGATGGAAATAGACACTACACAGAACAGCATCCTGGGAAATGACCTCATAGCCATGATGGAAATAGACACTGCACAGAGAGGCATCCTGGGAAATGACTACACAGGCATGATGGAAATAGACACTGCACAGAGAGGCATCCTGGGAAAAGACCTCAAATTCATGATGGAAATAGACACTACACAGAACGGCATTCTGGGAAATGACCTCAAAGGCCAATGGAAATAGCCACTGCACAGAACGGCATCCTGGGAAATGACCTCACAGGCAGGATGGAAATAGACACTGCACAGAGAGGCATCCTTTGAAATGACCTCACAGGCATGATGGAAATAGACACTGCAGAGAACGGCATTGTGGGAAGTGACCTCACAGGCATGATGGAAATAGACACTGCATAGAATGGCATCCTGGGAAATGACCTCACAGTCATGATGGAAACAGACTGCACAGAACGGCATCCAGGGAAATGACCTCACAGGCATGATGGCAATAGACACTACACAGAACGGCATCCTGGGAAATGACCTCACAGGCATGATGGAAATAGACACTACACAGAACAGCATCATGGGAAATGACCTGATAGACATGATGGAAATAGACACTGCACAGAATGGCATCCTGGGAAGTGACCTCACAGACATGATGGAAATAGACACTGCACAGAAAGGCACTCTGGGAAATGATCTAAAAGGCATGATGGAAATAGACACTGCACAAAGAGACATCCTGGGAAATGACCTCACAGGCATGATGGAAATAGACACTACACGGAATGGCATCCTGGGAAATGACCTCACAGGCATGATGGAAATAGACACTGCACAGAACGGCATCCAGGGAAGTGACCTCACAGGCATGATGGAAATAGACATTACACAGAATGTCATCCTGTGAAATGACCTCACAGGCATGATGGAAATAGACACTACACAGAACAGCATCCGTGGAAATGACCTCACAGGCATGATGGAAATAGACACTGCACAGAACGGCATCCTGGGAACTGACCTCACAGGCATGATGGAAATAGACACTGTACAGAGAGGCCTCCTGGGAAATGACCTCACAGGTATGATGGAAATAGACACTGCACAGAGAGGCATCCTGTGAAATGACTTCACAGGCATGATGGAATTACACACTGCCCAGAACGGCATCCTGGGAAATGACCTCACAGACATGATGGAAATAGACACTACACAGAACGGCATCGTGGGAAATGACCTCATAGCCATGATTGAAATAGACACTGCACAGAGAGGCATCCTGGGAAATGACTACACAGGCATGATGGAAATAGACACTGCACAGAACAGCATCCTGGGAAATGACATCACAGGCATGATGGAAATAGACACTGCACAGAACGGCATCCAGGGAAATGACCTCTCAGGCATGATGGAATTAGACACTGCACAGAACGGCATCCTGGGAAATGACCTCACAGACATGATGGAAATAGACACTACACAGAACAGCATCCTGGGAAATGACCTCATAGCCATGATGGAAATAGACACTGCACAGAGAGGCATCCTGGGAAATGACTACACAGGCATGATGGAAATAGACACTGCACAGAGAGGCATCCTGGGAAAAGACCTCAAATTCATGATGGAAATAGACACTACACAGAACGGCATTCTGGGAAATGACCTCAAAGGCCAATGGAAATAGCCACTGCACAGAACGGCATCCTGGGAAATGACCTCACAGGCAGGATGGAAATAGACACTGCACAGAGAGGCATCCTTTGAAAAGACCTCACAGGCATGATGGAAATAGACACTGCAGAGAACGGCATTGTGGGAAGTGACCTCACAGGCATGATGGAAATAGACACTGCATAGAATGGCATCCTGGGAAATGACCTCACAGTCATGATGGAAACAGACTGCACAGAACGGCATCCAGGGAAATGACCTCACAGGCATGATGGCAATAGACACTACACAGAACGGCATCCTGGGAAATGACCTCACAGGCATGATGGAAATAGACACTACACAGAACAGCATCATGGGAAATGACCTGATAGACATGATGGAAATAGACACTGCACAGAATGGCATCCTGGGAAGTGACCTCACAGACATGATGGAAATAGACACTGCACAGAAAGGCACTCTGGGAAATGATCTAAAAGGCATGATGGAAATAGACACTGCACAAAGAGACATCCTGGGAAATGACCTCACAGGCATGATGGAAATAGACACTACACGGAATGGCATCCTGGGAAATGACCTCACAGGCATGATGGAAATAGACACTGCACAGAACGGCATCCAGGGAAGTGACCTCACAGGCATGATGGAAATAGACATTACACAGAATGTCATCCTGTGAAATGACCTCACAGGCATGATGGAAATAGACACTACACAGAACAGCATCCGTGGAAATGACCTCACAGGCATGATGGAAATAGACACTGCACAGAACGGCATCCTGGGAACTGACCTCACAGGCATGATGGAAATAGACACTGTACAGAGAGGCCTCCTGGGAAATGACCTCACAGGTATGATGGAAATAGACACTGCACAGAGAGGCATCCTGTGAAATGACTTCACAGGCATGATGGAATTACACACTGCCCAGAACGGCATCCTGGGAAATGACCTCACAGACATGATGGAAATAGACACTACACAGAACGGCATCGTGGGAAATGACCTCATAGCCATGATTGAAATAGACACTGCACAGAGAGGCATCCTGGGAAATGACTACACAGGCATGATGGAAATAGACACTGCACAGAGAGGCAATCTTTGAAATGACCTCAGAGGCATGATGGAAATAGACTGACACTACACAGAACAGCATCCTGGGAAATGACCTCACAGTCATAATGGTAATAGACACTGCACAGAACGGCATCAAAGTGAATGACCTCAGAGGCATGATGGAAATGGACACTGCAAAGAACGTCATCCTGGGAAATGACCTCACAGGCATGATGGAAATAGACTGACACTACACAGAACAGCATCCTGTGAAATGACCTCACAGGCATAATGGTAATAGACACTGCACAGAACGGCATCAAAGTGAATGACCTCAGAGGCATGATGGAAATAGACACTGCAAAGAACGTCATCCTGGGAAATGACCTCAAATGCATGATGGAAATAGACAATGCACAGAGAGGCATCCTGTGAAATGACTTCACAGGCATGATGGAATTAGACACTGCACAGAATGGAATCCTGGGAAATGACCTCACGGACATGATGGAAATAGACACTACACAGATCGGCATCCTAGGAAATGACCTCATAGGCATTATCGAAATAGACACTGCACAGAGAGGCATCCTGGGAAATGACTACACAGGCTTGATTGAAACGGACACTGCACAGAGAGGCATCCTGGGAAATGACATCACAGGCATGATGGAAATAGACACTGCACAGAACGGCATCCAGGGAAATGACCTCTCAGGCATGATGGAATTAGACACTGCACAGAACGGCATCCTGGGAAATGACCTCACAGACATGATGGAAATAGACACTACACAGAACAGCATCCTGGGAAATGACCTCATAGCCATGATGGAAATAGACACTGCACAGAGAGGCATCCTGGGAAATGACTACACAGGCATGATGGAAATAGACACTGCACAGAGAGGCATCCTTGAAAATGACCTCAAATTCATGATGGAAATAGACACTACACAGAACGGCATTCTGGGAAATGACCTCAAAGGCCAATGGAAATAGCCACTGCACAGAACGGCATCCTGGGAAATGACCTCACAGGCAGGATGGAAATAGACACTGCACAGAGAGGCATCCTTTGAAATGACCTCACATGCATGATGGAAATAGACACTGCAGAGAACGGCATTGTGGGAAGTGACCTCACAGGCATGATGGAAATAGACACTGGATAGAATGGCATCCTGGGAAATGACCTCACAGTCATGATGGAAACAGACTGCACAGAACGGCATCCAGGGAAATGACCTCACAGGCATGATGGCAATAGACACTACACAGAACGGCATCCTGGGAAATGACCTCACAGGCATGATGGAAATAGACACTACACAGAACAGCATCATGGGAAATGACCTGATAGACATGATGGAAATAGACACTGCACAGAGAGGCATCCTGGGAAATAACCTCACAGGCATGATGGAAATAGACACTGCACAGAAAGGCATCCTGGGAAGTGACCTCACAGACATGATGGAAATAGACACTGCACAGAAAGGCACTCTGGGAAATGATCTAAAAGGCATGATGGAAATAGACACTGCACAAAGAGACATCCTGGGAAATGACCTCACAGGCATGATGGAAATAGACACTACACGGAATGGCATCCTGGGAAATGACCTCACAGGCATGATGGAAATAGACACTGCACAGAACGGCATCCAGGGAAGTGACCTCACAGGCATGATGGAAATAGACATTACACAGAATGTCATCCTGTGAAATGACCTCACAGGCATGATGGAAATAGACACTACACAGAACAGCATCCGTGGAAATGACCTCACAGGCATGATGGAAATAGACACTGCACAGAACGGCATCCTGGGAACTGACCTCACAGGCATGATGGAAATAGACACTGTACAGAGAGGCCTCCTGGGAAATGACCTCACAGGTATGATGGAAATAGACACTGCACAGAGAGGCATCCTGTGAAATGACTTCACAGGCATGATGGAATTAGACACTGCCCAGAACGGCATCCTGGGAAATGACCTCACAGACATGATGGAAATAGACACTACACAGAACAGCATCGTGGGAAATGACCTCATAGCCATGATTGAAATAGACACTGCACAGAGAGGCATCCTGGGATATGACTACAGAGGCATGATGGAAATAGACACTGCACAGAGAGGCAATCTTTGAAATGACCTCACAGGCAGGATGGAAATAGACACTCCACACAACGGCATCCAGGGAAATGACCTCTCAGGCATGATGGAAGTAGACACTGTCCAGAACGGAACCCTGGGAAATGTACTTTTTAATAGAGACACTACAGAGAAAGGCATCCTGGGAAATGACTTTTTAATAGAGAGACACTACAGAGAAAGGCATACTGGGAAATGTAGTCTATAATAGAGAGACACTACACAGAGAGGCATCCTGGGAAATGACATCACAGGCATGTTGGAAATAGACACTGCACAGAGAAGCATCCTGGGAAATGACCTCACAGGCAAGATGCACATAGACAGAACTACACAGAACGTCATCCTGGAAAATGACCTCACAGGCATGATGGAAATAGACACTGCACAGAGAGGCATCCTGGGCAAAGACCTCAAAGGTATGATGGAAATATACACAGCATAGAATGGCATCCTGGGAAATGACCTCATAGGCATGATGGAAAAAGACACTACACAGAACGGCATCCTGGGAAATGACCTAACAGGCATAATGGTAATAGACACTGCACAGAACGGCATCAAAGTGAATGACCTCAGAGGCATGATGAAAATAGACACTGCACAGAACGTCATCCCGGGAAATGACCTCACAGGCATGATGGAAATAGACACTGCACAGAACGGCATCCTGGGAAATGACCTCACAGGCATGATGGAAATAGACACTGCACAGAGAGGCATCCTGGGAAATGACCTCAAAGCCATGATGGAAATAGACAATGCACAGAGAGGCATCCTGTGAAATGACTTCACAGGCATGATGGAATTAGACACTGCACAGAACAGCATCCTGGGAAATGATCTCACAGACATGATGGAAATAGACACTACACAGATCGGCATCCTGGGACATGACCTCATAGGCATTATGGAAATAGACACTGCACAGAGAGGCATCCTGGGAAATGACCTCACAGTCATAATGGTAATAGACACTGCACAGAACAGCATCAAAGTGAATGACCTCAGAGGCATGATGGAAATAGACACTGCAAAGAACGTCATCCTGGGAAATGACCTCACAGGCATGATGGAAATAGACTGACACTACACAGAACAGCATCCTGTGAAATGACCTCACAGGCATAATGGTAATAGACACTGCACAGAACGGCATCAAAGTGAATGACCTCAGAGGCATGATGGAAATAGACACTGCAAAGAACGTCATCCTGGGAAATGACCTCAAAGGCATGATGGAAATAGACAATGCACAGAGAGGCATCCTGTGAAATGACTTCACAGGCATGATGGAATTAGACACTGCACAGAACAGAATCCTGGGAAATGACCTCACGGACATGATGGAAATAGACACTACACAGATCGGCATCCTAGGAAATGACCTCATAGGCATTATCGAAATAGACACTGCACAGAGAGGCATCCTGGGAAATGACTACACAGGCTTGATTGAAACGGACACTGCACAGAGAGGCATCCTGGGAAATGACATCACAGGCATGATGGAAATAGACACTGCACAGAACGGCATCCAGGGAAATGACCTCTCAGGCATGATGGAATTAGACACTGCACAGAACGGCATCCTGGGAAATGACCTCACAGACATGATGGAAATAGACACTACACAGAACAGCATCCTGGGAAATGACCTCATAGCCATGATGGAAATAGACACTGCACAGAGAGGCATCCTGGGAAATGACCTCAAATTCATGATGGAAATAGACACTACACAGAACGGCATTCTGGGAAATGACCTCAAAGGCCAATGGAAATAGCCACTGCACAGAACGGCATCCTGGGAAATGACCTCACAGGCAGGATGGAAATAGACACTGCACAGAGAGGCATCCTTTGAAATGACCTCACAGGCATGATGGAAATAGACACTGCAGAGAACGGCATTGTGGGAAGTGACCTCACAGGCATGATGGAAATAGACACTGCATAGAATGGCATCCTGGGAAATGACCTCACAGTCATGATGGAAACAGACTGCACAGAACGGCATCCAGGGAAATGACCTCACAGGCATGATGGCAATAGACACTACACAGAACGGCATCCTGGGAAATGACCTCACAGGCATGATGGAAATAGACACTACACAGAACAGCATCATGGGAAATGACCTGATAGACATGATGGAAATAGACACTGCACAGAGAGGCATCCTGGGAAATAACCTCACAGGCATGATGGAAATAGACACTGCACAGAATGGCATCCTGGGAAGTGACCTCACAGACATGATGGTAATAGACACTGCACAGAAAGGCACTCTGGGAAATGATCTAAAAGGCATGATGGAAATAGACACTGCACAAAGAGACATCCTGGGAAATGACCTCACAGGCATGATGGAAATAGACACTACACGGAATGGCATCCTGGGAAATGACCTCACAGGCATGATGGAAATAGACACTGCACAGAACGGCATCCAGGGAAGTGACCTCACAGGCATGATGGAAATAGACATTACACAGAATGTCATCCTGTGAAATGACCTCACAGGCATGATGGAAATAGACACTACACAGAACAGCATCCGTGGAAATGACCTCACAGGCATGATGGAAATAGACACTGCACAGAACGGCATCCTGGGAACTGACCTCACAGGCATGATGGAAATAGACACTGTACAGAGAGGCCTCCTGGGAAATGACCTCACAGGTATGATGGAAATAGACACTGCACAGAGAGGCATCCTGTGAAATGACTTCACAGGCATGATGGAATTAGACACTGCCCAGAACGGCATCCTGGGAAATGACCTCACAGACATGATGGAAATAGACACTACACAGAACGGCATCGTGGGAAATGACCTCATAGCCATGATTGAAATAGACACTGCACAGAGAGGCATCCTGGGAAATGACTACACAGGCATGATGGAAATAGACACTGCACAGAGAGGCATCCTTTGAAATGACCTCACAGGCAGGATGGAAATAGACACTCCACACAACGGCATCCAGGGAAATGACCTCTCAGGCATGATGGAAGTAGACACTGTCCAGAACGGAACCCTGGGAAATGTAGTTTTTAATAGAGACACTACAGAGAAAGGCATCCTGGGAAATGACATTTTAATAGAGAGACACTACAGAGAAAGGCATACTGGGAAATGTAGTCTTTAATAGAGAGACACTACACAGAGAGGAATCCTGGGAAATGACATCACAGGCATGTTGGAAATAGACACTGCACAGAGAAGCATCCTGGGAAATGACCTCACAGGCAAGATGCACATAGACAGAACTACACAGAACGTCATCCTGGAAAATGACCTCACAGGCATGATGGAAATAGACACTGCACAGAGAGGCATCCTGGGCAAAGACCTCAAAGGTATGATGGAAATATACACAGCATAGAACAGCATCCTGGGAAATGACCTCATAGGCATGATGGAAAAAGACACTACACAGAACGGCATCCTGGGAAATGACCTAACAGGCATAATGGTAATAGACACTGCACAGAACGGCATCAAAGTGAATGACCTCAGAGGCATGATGAAAATAGACACTGCACAGAATGTCATCCTGGGAAATGACCTCACAGTCATGATGGAAATAGACACTGCACAGAACGGAATCCTGGGAAATGACCTCACAGGCATGATGGAAATAGACACTGCACAGAGAGGCATCCTGGGAAATGACCTCAAAGGCATGATGGAAATAGACAATGCACAGAGAGGCATCCTGTGAAATGACTTCACAGGCATGATGGAATTAGACACTGCACAGAACGGCATCCTGGGAAATGATCTCACAGACATGATGGAAATAGACACTACACAGATCGGCATCCTGGGACATGAACTCATAGGCATTATGGAAATAGACACTGCACAGAGAGGCATCCTGGGAAATGACTACACAGGCATGATGGAAACGAACACTGCACAGAGAGGCATCCTGGGAAATGACATCACAGGCATGATGGAAATAGACACTGCACAGAACGGCATCCTTGGAAATGTAGTTTTTAATAGAGAAACTACAGAAAGAGGCATCCTGGGAAATGACATTTTAATAGAGAGAAACTACAGAGAAAGGCATACTGGGAAATGTAGTCTTTAATAGAGAGACACTAAACACAGAGACATCCTGGGAAATGACCTCACAGGCATGATGGAAATAGACACTGCACAGAACGGCATCCTGGGAAATGACGTCACAGTCATTATGTAAATAGACACTGCACAGAGAAGCATCCTGGGAAATGATCTCACAGGCATGATGGAAATAGTCAGAACTACACAGAACGGCATCCTGGAAAATGACCTCACAGGCATGATGGAAATAGATACTGCACAGAGAGGCATCCTGGGAAATGACCTCACAGGCATTATGGAAATAGACACTGCATAAAATGGCATCCTGGGAAATGACCTCACAGGCATGATGGTAACAGACACTGCACAGAACGCAATCCAGGGAAATGATCTCACAGGCATGCTGGAAATAGACTCTACACAGAACGGCATCCTAGGAAATGACCTCACAGGGATGATGGAAATAGACACTGCACAGAACGTCATCCTGGGAAATGTAGTTTTTAATAGAGACACTACAGAGAAAGGCATCCTGGGAAATATAATTTTTAATAGAGAGACACTACAGAGAAAGGCATCCTGGTAAATGTAGTCTTTAATAGAGAGACACTACACAGAGAGCCATCCTGGGAAATGACCTCACAGTCATGATGGAAATGGACTGACACTACACAGAACAGCATCCGTGGAAATGACCTCACAGGCATGATGGAAATAGACACTGCACAGAATGGCATCCAGGGAAATGACTTCACAGGCATGATGGAAATAGACACTGTACAGAGAGGCCTCCTGGGAAATGACCTCACAGGTATGATGGAAATAGACACTGCACAGAGAGGCGTCCTGTGAAATGACTTCACAGGCATGATGGAATAAGACACTGCCCAGAATGGCATCCTGGGAAATGACCTCACAGACATGATGGAAATATACACTACACAGAACGGCATCCTGTGAAATGACCTCATAGCCATGATAAAAATAGATACTGCAAAGAGAGGCATCCTGGGAAATGACTACACAGGCATGATGGAAATAGACACTGCGGAGAGAGGCATCCTTTGAAATGACCTCACAGGCAGGATGGAAATAGACACTCCACAGAACGGCATCCAGTGTAATGACCTCTCAGTCATGATGGAAGTAGACACTGTCCAGAATGGAACCCTGGGAAATGTAGTTTTTAATAGAGACACTACAGAGAAAGGCATCCTGGGAAATGACTTTTTAATAGAGAGACACTACAGAGAAAGGCATACTGGGAAATGTAGTCTTTAATAGAGAGACACTACACAGAGAGGAATCCTGGGAAATGACCTCACAGGCATGTTGGAAACAGACACTGCACAGAGAAGCATCGTGGGAAATGACCTCACAGGCATGATGGAAATAGACAGAACTACGTTATCCTGGAAAATGACCTCACCGGCATGATGGAAATAGACACTGCACAGAGAGGCATCCTGGGAAAAGTCCTCACAGGTATGACGGAAATATACACAGCATAGAACGGCATCCTGGGAAATGACCTCACAGGCATGATGGAAATTGACACTACACAGAATGGCATCCTGGAAAATGACCTCACAGGGATGATGGAAGTAGACAGTGCACAGAACGGCATCCTGGGAAATGACCTCAGAGGTATGATGGAAATAGACACTTCATAGAATGGCTTCCTGGGAAATGTCGTTTTTAATAGAGAGACACTACAGAGAAAGGCATCCTGGTAAATGTAGTCTTTAATTGAGAGACACTACACAGAGAGGCATCCTGGGAAATGACCTCACAGGCATGATGGAAATAGACTGACACTACACAGAACGGCATCCTGGGAAATGACCTCACAGTTATAATGGAAATAGACACTGCACAGAACGGCATCCTGGGAAATGACCTAAAAGGCATGATGGAAATAGACACTGCACAGAACGCCATCCTGGGAAATGACCTCACAGGCATGATGGAAATAGAAACTGCAGAGAATGGCATCCTGGGAAATGACCTCACAGGCATGATGGAAAAACACACTGCACAGAGAGGCATCCTGGGAAATGACCTCACAGGCATGATGGAAATAGACACTACACAGAACGGCATCCTGGGAAATGACCTCACAGACATGATTTAAATAGACACTGCACAGAGAGGCATCCTAGCAAATGACCTCACAGGCATGATGGAAATTGACACTACACAGAATGGCATCCTGGAAAATGACCTCACAGGCATGATGGAAATAGACTGACACTCCACAGAACGGCATCCAGGGAAATAACCTCAGAGGCATGATGGAAATAGACACTGCACAGAACAGAATCCTGGGAAATGTCGTTTTTAATAGGGACACTACAGAGAAAGGCATCCTGGGAAATGTAGTTTATAATAGAGAGACACTACAGTGAAAGGCATCCTGGTAAATGTAGTCTTTAATAGAGAGACACTACACAGAGAGGCATCCTGGGAAATGACCTCACAGGCATGATGGAAATAGACTGACACTACACAGAACAGCATCCTGGGAAATGACCTCACAGGCATAATGGTAATAGACACTGCACAGAACGGCATCAAAGTGAATGACCTCAGAGGCATGATGGAAATAGACACTGCACTAACGTCATCCTGGGAAATGACCTCACAGGCATGATGGAAATAGACACTGCACAGAACGGCATCCTTGGAAATGTAGTTTTTAATAGAGAAACTACAGAAAAAGGCATCCTGGGAAATGACATTTTAATAGAGAGAAACTACAGAGAAAGGCATACTGGGAAATGTAGTCTTTAATAGAGAGACACTAAACACAACGCCATCCTGGGAAATGACCTCACAGGCATGATGGAAATAGAAACTGCAGAGAATGGCATCCTGGGAAATGACCTCACAGGCATGATGGAAATAGACACTGCACAGAACGTAATCCTGGGAAATGACCTTACAGACATCATGGAAATAGACACTACACAGAACGGCATCCTGGAAAATGACCTCACAGACATGATGGAAATAGACACTGCATAGAACGGCATCCAGGGAAATGACCTCACAGGCATGATGGAAATAGACAGACACTGCACAGAACGTCATCCACGGAAATGACCTCACAGGCATGATGGAAATAGACACTTCACAGAACGGGATAATGGGAAATGACCTCACAGGCATGAAGGAAATAGACACTGCACAGAACGGCATCATGGCAACTGTAGTTTTTAATAGGGACACTACATAGAAATGAATCCTGGGAAATGTAGTTTTTAATAGAGACACACTACAGATAAAGCCATCCTGGGAAATGTAGTCTTTAATAGAGAGACACTACAAAGGGAGGCATCCTGGGAAATGACCTCATAGGCATGATGGAAATAGACTCACACTGCACAGAATGGCATCCTGGGAAATGACCTCACAGGCATGATGGAAATAGACACTGCAAAGAACGACATCCTGTGAAATGACCTCACAGGCATGATGGAAATAGACACTGCACAGAACGTCATCCTGGGAAATGACCTCACAGGCCTGATGGAAATAGACACTGCACAGAACGGCATCGTGGGAAATGACATCACAGGCATGATGGAAATAGACAGACACTGCACACAACGTCATCCAGGGAAATTACCTCAGAGGCTTGATGGAAATAGACACTACACAGAACGGCATCATGGGAAATGACCTCATAGACATGATGGAAATAGTCACGGCACAGAGAGGCATCCTGGGAAATGACCTCACATGCATGATGGAAATAGACAATGCACAGAGAGGCATCCTGGTAAATGACCTCACAGGCATGATGGAAATAGACACTACACAGAACAGCATATTGGGATATGACCTCACAGGCATGAGGGAAATAGACACTGCACAGAACGGCATCCTGGGAAATGACCTCACAGGCATGATGGAAATAGACACTACACAGAGAGGCATCCTGGGAAATGGCCTCACAGGCCTGATGGAATTAGACACTGCATTGAATGGCATCCTGGGAAATGAGCTCACAGTCATGATGGAAATAGACACTACACATAGAGGCATCCTGGGAAATGACCTCACAGGATGATGGAAATAGACTGAAACTACACAGAACGGAATCCTCGGAAATGACCTCACAGGCATGATGGAAATAGACACTGCACAGAACGGCATCCTGTGAAATGACCTCACAGGCATGATGGAAATAGACACTGCACAGAGAGGCATCCTGGGAAATGACCTCACTGGCGTGATGGAAATAGACACTGCACAGAGAGGCATCCTGTGAAATGAACTCAGAGGCATGATGGAAATAGACACTACACAGAACGGCATCCTGGAAAATGACCTCACAGACATGATGGAAATAGACACTGCATAGAACGGCATCCAGGGAAATGACCTCACAGGCATGATGGAAATAGACAGACACTGCACAGAACGTCATCCACGGAAATGACCTCACAGGCATGATGGAAATAGACACTTCACAGAACGGGATAATGGGAAATGACCTCACAGGCATGATGGAAATAGACACTGCACAGAACGGCATCCTGGCAACTGTAGTTTTTAATAGGGCCGCTACATAGAAATGAATCCTGGGAAATGTAGTTTTTAATAGAGAGACACTACAGATAAAGCCATCCTTGGAAATGTAGTCTTTAATAGAGAGACACTACAAAGGGAGGCATCCTGGGAAATGACCTCATAGGCATGATGGAAATAGACACACACTACACCGAATGGCATCCTGGGAAATGACCTCACAGGCATGATGGAAATAGACACTGCAAAGAACGACATCCTGTGAAATGACCTCACAGGCATGATGGAAATAGACACTGCACAGAACGTCATCCTGGGAAATGACCTCACAGGCCTGATGGAAATAGACACTGCACAGAACAGCAACGTGGGAAATGACATTACAGGCATGATGGAAATAGACAGACACTATACACAACGTCATCCAGGGAAATTACCTCAGAGGCTTGATGGAAATAGACACTACACAGAACGGCATCATGGGAAATGACCTCATAGACATGATGAAATAGTCACGGCACAGAGAGGCATCCTGGGAAATGACCTCACATGCATGATGGAAATAGACAATGCACAGAAAGGAATCCTGTGAATTGACCTCATAAGCATGATAGAAATAGACGCTGCACAGAACGGCATCCTGGGAAATGGCCTCACAACCTGATGGAAATAGACACTGCATTGAACGGGATCCTGGGAAATGACGTCACAGGCATGATGGATATAGACACTACACAGAGAGGCATCCTGGGAAATGACCTCACATTCATGAGGGAAAAATACTGACACTACCCAGACCGGAATCCACGGAAATGATCTCATAGGAATGATGGAAATAGACACTGCAGTGAACAGCATCCTGGGAAATGACCTCACAGGCATGATGGAAATAGACTCTGCACAGTGAGGCATCCTGGGAAATGACCTCACAGGCATGATGGAAATAGACAGTGCACAGAGAGGCATTCTGGTACATGACCTCACAGGCATGATGGAAATAGACAGTGCACAGAGAGGCATCTTGGGACATGACCTCACAGGCATGATGGAAATAGACACTGCACAGAAAGTCATCCTGGGAAATGACCTCACAGGCCTGATGGAAATAGACACTGCACAGAACGGCATCGTGGGAAATGACATTACAGGCATGATGGAAATAGACAGACACTATACACAACGTCATCCAGGGAAATTACCTCAGAGGCTTGATGGAAATAGACACTACACAGAACGGCATCATGGGAAATGACCTCATAGACATGATGGAAATAGTCACGGCACAGAGAGGCATCCTGGGAAATGACCTCACATGCATGATGGAAATAGACAATGCACAGAGAGGCATCCTGGTAAATGACCTCATAAGCATGATAGAAATAGACGCTGCACAGAACGACATCCTGGGAAATGTCCTCACAGGCATGATGGAAATAGACACTGCACAGAAAGGAATCCTGTGAATTGACCTCATAAGCATGATAGAAATAGACGCTGCACAGAACGGCATCCTGGGAAATGGCCTCACAACCTGATGGAAATAGACACTGCATTGAACGGGATCCTGGGAAATGACGTCACAGGCATGATGGAAATAGACACTACACAGAGAGGCATCCTGGGAAATGACCTCACAGGCATGAGGGAAAAATACTGACACTACCCAGACCGGAATCCACGGAAATGATCTCATAGGAATGATGGAAATAGACACTGCAGTGAACAGCATCCTGGGAAATGACCTCACAGGCATGATGGAAATAGACTCTGCACAGTGAGGCATCCTGGGAAATGACCTCACAGGCATGATGGAAATAGACAGTGCACAGAGAGGCATTCTGGTACATGACCTCACAGGCATGATGGAAATAGACAGTGCACAGAGAGGCATCTTGGGACATGACCTCACAGGCATGATGGAAATAGACACTGCACAGAACGTCATCCTGGGAAATGACCTCACAGGCCTGATGGAAATAGACACTGCACAGAACGGCATCGTGGGAAATGACATTACAGGCATGATGGAAATAGACAGACACTATACACAACGTCATCCAGGGAAATTACCTCAGAGGCTTGATGGAAATAGACACTACACAGAACGGCATCATGGGAAATGACCTCATAGACATGATGGAAATAGTCACGGCACAGAGAGGCATCCTGGGAAATGACCTCACATGCATGATGGAAATAGACAATGCACAGAGAGGCATCCTGGTAAATGACCTCATAAGCATGATAGAAATAGACGCTGCACAGAACGGCATCCTGGGAAATGACCTCAGAGGTATGATGGAAATAGACACTTCATAGAATGGCTTCCTGGGAAATGTCGTTTTTAATAGAGAGACACTACAGAGAAAGGCATCCTGGTAAATGTAGTCTTTAATTGAGAGACACTACACAGAGAGGCATCCTGGGAAATGACCTCACAGGCATGATGGAAATAGACTGACACTACACAGAACGGCATCCTGGGAAATGACCTCACAGTTATAATGGAAATAGACACTGCACAGAACGGCATCCTGGGAAATGACCTAAAAGGCATGATGGAAATAGACACTGCACAGAACGCCATCCTGGGAAATGACCTCACAGGCATGATGGAAATAGAAACTGCAGAGAATGGCATCCTGGGAAATGACCTCACAGGCATGATGGAAAAACACACTGCACAGAGAGGCATCCTGGGAAATGACCTCACAGGCATGATGGAAATAGACACTACACAGAACGGCATCCTGGGAAATGACCTCACAGACATGATTTAAATAGACACTGCACAGAGAGGCATCCTAGCAAATGACCTCACAGGCATGATGGAAATTGACACTACACAGAATGGCATCCTGGAAAATGACCTCACAGGCATGATGGAAATAGACTGACACTCCACAGAACGGCATCCAGGGAAATAACCTCAGAGGCATGATGGAAATAGACACTGCACAGAACAGAATCCTGGGAAATGTCGTTTTTAATAGGGACACTACAGAGAAAGGCATCCTGGGAAATGTAGTTTATAATAGAGAGACACTACAGTGAAAGGCATCCTGGTAAATGTAGTCTTTAATAGAGAGACACTACACAGAGAGGCATCCTGGGAAATGACCTCACAGGCATGATGGAAATAGACTGACACTACACAGAACAGCATCCTGGGAAATGACCTCACAGGCATAATGGTAATAGACACTGCACAGAACGGCATCAAAGTGAATGACCTCAGAGGCATGATGGAAATAGACACTGCACTAACGTCATCCTGGGAAATGACCTCACAGGCATGATGGAAATAGACACTGCACAGAACGGCATCCTTGGAAATGTAGTTTTTAATAGAGAAACTACAGAAAAAGGCATCCTGGGAAATGACATTTTAATAGAGAGAAACTACAGAGAAAGGCATACTGGGAAATGTAGTCTTTAATAGAGAGACACTAAACACAACGCCATCCTGGGAAATGACCTCACAGGCATGATGGAAATAGAAACTGCAGAGAATGGCATCCTGGGAAATGACCTCACAGGCATGATGGAAATAGACACTGCACAGAACGTAATCCTGGGAAATGACCTTACAGACATCATGGAAATAGACACTACACAGAACGGCATCCTGGAAAATGACCTCACAGACATGATGGAAATAGACACTGCATAGAACGGCATCCAGGGAAATGACCTCACAGGCATGATGGAAATAGACAGACACTGCACAGAACGTCATCCACGGAAATGACCTCACAGGCATGATGGAAATAGACACTTCACAGAACGGGATAATGGGAAATGACCTCACAGGCATGAAGGAAATAGACACTGCACAGAACGGCATCATGGCAACTGTAGTTTTTAATAGGGACACTACATAGAAATGAATCCTGGGAAATGTAGTTTTTAATAGAGACACACTACAGATAAAGCCATCCTGGGAAATGTAGTCTTTAATAGAGAGACACTACAAAGGGAGGCATCCTGGGAAATGACCTCATAGGCATGATGGAAATAGACTCACACTGCACAGAATGGCATCCTGGGAAATGACCTCACAGGCATGATGGAAATAGACACTGCAAAGAACGACATCCTGTGAAATGACCTCACAGGCATGATGGAAATAGACACTGCACAGAACATCATCCTGGGAAATGACCTCACAGGCCTGATGGAAATAGACACTGCACAGAACGGCATCGTGGGAAATGACATCACAGGCATGATGGAAATAGACAGACACTGCACACAACGTCATCCAGGGAAATTACCTCAGAGGCTTGATGGAAATAGACACTACACAGAACGGCATCATGGGAAATGACCTCATAGACATGATGGAAATAGTCACGGCACAGAGAGGCATCCTGGGAAATGACCTCACATGCATGATGGAAATAGACAATGCACAGAGAGGCATCCTGGTAAATGACCTCACAGGCATGATGGAAATAGACACTACACAGAACAGCATATTGGGATATGACCTCACAGGCATGAGGGAAATAGACACTGCACAGAACGGCATCCTGGGAAATGACCTCACAGGCATGATGGAAATAGACACTACACAGAGAGGCATCCTGGGAAATGGCCTCACAGGCCTGATGGAATTAGACACTGCATTGAATGGCATCCTGGGAAATGAGCTCACAGTCATGATGGAAATAGACACTACACATAGAGGCATCCTGGGAAATGACCTCACAGGATGATGGAAATAGACTGAAACTACACAGAACGGAATCCTCGGAAATGACCTCACAGGCATGATGGAAATAGACACTGCACAGAACGGCATCCTGTGAAATGACCTCACAGGCATGATGGAAATAGACACTGCACAGAGAGGCATCCTGGGAAATGACCTCACTGGCGTGATGGAAATAGACACTGCACAGAGAGGCATCCTGTGAAATGAACTCAGAGGCATGATGGAAATAGACACTACACAGAACGGCATCCTGGAAAATGACCTCACAGACATGATGGAAATAGACACTGCATAGAACGGCATCCAGGGAAATGACCTCACAGGCATGATGGAAATAGACAGACACTGCACAGAACGTCATCCACGGAAATGACCTCACAGGCATGATGGAAATAGACACTTCACAGAACGGGATGATGGGAAATGACCTCACAGGCATGATGGAAATAGACACTGCACAGAACGGCATCCTGGCAACTGTAGTTTTTAATAGGGCCGCTACATAGAAATGAATCCTGGGAAATGTAGTTTTTAATAGAGAGACACTACAGATAAAGCCATCCTGGGAAATGTAGTCTTTAATAGAGAGACACTACAAAGGGAGGCATCCTGGGAAATGACCTCATAGGCATGATGGAAATAGACACACACTACACCGAATGGCATCCTGGGAAATGACCTCACAGGCATGATGGAAATAGACACTGCAAAGAACGACATCCTGTGAAATGACCTCACAGGCATGATGGAAATAGACACTGCACAGAACGTCATCCTGGGAAATGACCTCACAGGCCTGATGGAAATAGACACTGCACAGAACAGCAACGTGGGAAATGACATTACAGGCATGATGGAAATAGACAGACACTATACACAACGTCATCCAGGGAAATTACCTCAGAGGCTTGATGGAAATAGACACTACACAGAACGGCATCATGGGAAATGACCTCATAGACATGATGAAATAGTCACGGCACAGAGAGGCATCCTGGGAAATGACCTCACATGCATGATGGAAATAGACAATGCACAGAGAGGCATCCTGGTAAATGACCTCATAAGCATGATAGAAATAGACGCTGCACAGAACGGCATCCTGGGAAATGTCCTCACAGGCATGATGGAAATAGACACTGCACAGAAAGGAATCCTGTGAATTGACCTCATAAGCATGATAGAAATAGACGCTGCACAGAACGGCATCCTGGGAAATGGCCTCACAACCTGATGGAAATAGACACTGCATTGAACGGGATCCTGGGAAATGACGTCACAGGCATGATGGATATAGACACTACACAGAGAGGCATCCTGGGAAATGACCTCACATTCATGAGGGAAAAATACTGACACTACCCAGACCGGAATCCACGGAAATGATCTCATAGGAATGATGGAAATAGACACTGCAGTGAACAGCATCCTGGGAAATGACCTCACAGGCATGATGGAAATAGACTCTGCACAGTGAGGCATCCTGGGAAATGACCTCACAGGCATGATGGAAATAGACAGTGCACAGAGAGGCATTCTGGTACATGACCTCACAGGCATGATGGAAATAGACAGTGCACAGAGAGGCATCTTGGGACATGACCTCACAGGCATGATGGAAATAGACACTGCACAGAAAGTCATCCTGGGAAATGACCTCACAGGCCTGATGGAAATAGACACTGCACAGAACGGCATCGTGGGAAATGACATTACAGGCATGATGGAAATAGACAGACACTATACACAACGTCATCCAGGGAAATTACCTCAGAGGCTTGATGGAAATAGACACTACACAGAACGGCATCATGGGAAATGACCTCATAGACATGATGGAAATAGTCACGGCACAGAGAGGCATCCTGGGAAATGACCTCACATGCATGATGGAAATAGACAATGCACAGAGAGGCATCCTGGTAAATGACCTCATAAGCATGATAGAAATAGACGCTGCACAGAACGACATCCTGGGAAATGTCCTCACAGGCATGATGGAAATAGACACTGCACAGAAAGGAATCCTGTGAATTGACCTCATAAGCATGATAGAAATAGACGCTGCACAGAACGGCATCCTGGGAAATGGCCTCACAACCTGATGGAAATAGACACTGCATTGAACGGGATCCTGGGAAATGACGTCACAGGCATGATGGAAATAGACACTACACAGAGAGGCATCCTGGGAAATGACCTCACAGGCATGAGGGAAAAATACTGACACTACCCAGACCGGAATCCACGGAAATGATCTCATAGGAATGAGGGAAATAGACACTGCAGTGAACAGCATCCTGGGAAATGACCTCACAGGCATGATGGAAATAGACTCTGCACAGTGAGGCATCCTGGGAAATGACCTCACAGGCATGATGGAAATAGACAGTGCACAGAGAGGCATTCTGGTACATGACCTCACAGGCATGATGGAAATAGACAGTGCACAGAGAGGCATCTTGGGACATGACCTCACAGGCATGATGGAAATAGACACTGCACAGAACGTCATCCTGGGAAATGACCTCACAGGCCTGATGGAAATAGACACTGCACAGAACGGCATCGTGGGAAATGACATTACAGGCATGATGGAAATAGACAGACACTATACACAACGTCATCCAGGGAAATTACCTCAGAGGCTTGATGGAAATAGACACTACACAGAACGGCATCATGGGAAATGACCTCATAGACATGATGGAAATAGTCACGGCACAGAGAGGCATCCTGGGAAATGACCTCACATGCATGATGGAAATAGACAATGCACAGAGAGGCATCCTGGTAAATGACCTCATAAGCATGATAGAAATAGACGCTGCACAGAACGGCATCCTGGGAAATGTCCTCACAGGCATGATGGAAATAGACACTGCACAGAAAGGAATCCTGTGAATTGACCTCATAAGCATGATAGAAATAGACGCTGCACAGAACGGCATCCTGGGAAATGGCCTCACAACCTGATGGAAATAGACACTGCATTGAACGGGATCCTGGGAAATGACGTCACAGGCATGATGGAAATAGACACTACACAGAGAGGCATCCTGGGAAATGACCTCACAGGCATGAGGGAAAAATACTGACACTACCCAGACCGGAATCCACGGAAATGATCTCATAGGAATGATGGAAATAGACACTGCAGTGAACAGCATCCTGGGAAATGACCTCACAGGCATGATGGAAATAGACTCTGCACAGTGAGGCATCCTGGGAAATGACCTCACAGGCATGATGGAAATAGACACTACACAGAGAGGCATCCTGGGAAATGACCTCACAGGCATGAGGGAAAAATACTGACACTACCCAGACCGGAATCCACGGAAATGATCTCATAGGAATGATGGAAATAGACACTGCAGTGAACAGCATCCTGGGAAATGACCTCACAGGCATGATGGAAATAGACTCTGCACAGTGAGGCATCCTGGGAAATGACCTCACAGGCATGATGGAAATAGACAGTGCACAGAGAGGCATTCTGGTACATGACCTCACAGGCATGATGGAAATAGACAGTGCACAGAGAGGCATCTTGGGACATGACCTCACAGGCATGATGGAAATAGACACTGCACAGAAGGTCATCCTGGGAAATGACCTCACAGGCCTGATGGAAATAGACACTGCACAGAACGGCATCGTGAGAAATGACATTACAGGCATGATGGAAATAGACAGACACTATACACAACGTCATCCAGGGAAATTACCTCAGAGGCTTGATGGAAATAGACACTACACAGAACGGCATCATGGGAAATGACCTCATAGACATGATGGAAATAGTCACGGCACAGAGAGGCATCCTGGGAAATGACCTCACATGCATGATGGAAATAGACAATGCACAGAGAGGCATCCTGGTAAATGACCTCATAAGCATGATAGAAATAGACGCTGCACAGAACGGCATCCTGGGAAATGTCCTCACAGGCATGATGGAAATAGACACTGCACAGAAAGGAATCCTGTGAATTGACCTCATAAGCATGATAGAAATAGACGCTGCACAGAACGGCATCCTGGGAAATGGCCTCACAACCTGATGGAAATAGACACTGCATTGAACGGGATCCTGGGAAATGACGTCACAGGCATGATGGAAATAGACACTACACAGAGAGGCATCCTGGGAAATGACCTCACAGGCATGAGGGAAAAATACTGACACTACCCAGACCGGAATCCACGGAAATGATCTCATAGGAATGATGGAAATAGACACTGCAGTGAACAGCATCCTGGGAAATGACCTCACAGGCATGATGGAAATAGACTCTGCACAGTGAGGCATCCTGGGAAATGACCTCACAGGCATGATGGAAATAGACAGTGCACAGAGAGGCATTCTGGTACATGACCTCACAGGCATGATGGAAATAGACAGTGCACAGAGAGGCATCTTGGGACATGACCTCACAGGCATGATGGAAATAGACACTGCACAGAACGTCATCCTGGGAAATGACCTCACAGGCCTGATGGAAATAGACACTGCACAGAACGGCATCGTGGGAAATGACATTACAGGCATGATGGAAATAGACAGACACTATACACAACGTCATCCAGGGAAATTACCTCAGAGGCTTGATGGAAATAGACACTACACAGAACGGCATCATGGGAAATGACCTCATAGACATGATGGAAATAGTCACGGCACAGAGAGGCATCCTGGGAAATGACCTCACATGCATGATGGAAATAGACAATGCACAGAGAGGCATCCTGGTAAATGACCTCATAAGCATGATAGAAATAGACGCTGCACAGAACGGCATCCTGGGAAATGTCCTCACAGGCATGATGGAAATAGACACTGCACAGAAAGGAATCCTGTGAATTGACCTCATAAGCATGATAGAAATAGACGCTGCACAGAACGGCATCCTGGGAAATGTCCTCACAGGCATGATGGAAATAGACACTGCACAGAAAGGAATCCTGTGAATTGACCTCATAAGCATGATAGAAATAGACACTGCACAGAACGTAATCCTGGGAAATGACCTTACAGACATCCTGGAAATAGACACTACACAGAACGGCATCCTGGAAAATGACCTCACAGACATGATGGAAATAGACACTGCACAGAGAGGCATCCTGGGAAATGACCTCACTGGCGTGATGGAAATAGACTCTGCACAGTGAGGCATCCTGGTAAATGACCTCACAGGCATGATTGAAATAGATAGTGCACAGAGAGGCATCCTGGTACATGACCTCACAGGCATGATGGAAATAGACACTGCACAGAGAGGCATCCTGGGAAATAACCTCACCTGTATGATGGAAATAGACACTGCACAGAGAGTGATCCTGTTAAATGACCTCACAGGCATGATGGAAATAGACACTACAAAGAACGGCATCGTGGGAAATGACCTCACAGGCCTGATGGAAATAGACACTGCATTGAACGTCATCCTGGGAAATGACCTCACAGGCATGATGGAAATAGCCACTGCACAGAACGGCATCTTGGGAAATCACCTCACAGGCATGATGGAAATAGTCACTACACAGAACTGCATCCTGGGAAATGTCCTCACAGGCATGATGGAAATAGACACTAAACAGAGAGGCATCCTGGGAAATGACCTCACAGGCATGTGGGAAATATACTGACACTACGCAGAACGGAATCCAGGGAAATGACCTCATAGGCATGATGGAAATAGACACTGCATTGAACGGATCCTGGGAAATGACCTCACAGGCATGATGGAAATAGACACTGCACAGAGAGGCATCCTGGGAAATGACCTCACAGGCATGATGGAAATAGACAGTGCACAGAGAGGCATCCTGGTACATGACCTCAAAGACATTATGGAAATAGACTCTGCACAGAGAGGCATCCTGGTACATGACCTCACAGGCCTGATAGAAATAGACACTACACAGAACAGCATACTGGGAAATGACCTCACAGGCATGATGGAAATAGACACTGCACAGAACGGCATCCTGGGAAATGACCTCACAGGCATGATGGAAATAGACACTACACAGAGAGGCATCCTGGGAAATGGCCTCACAGGCCTGATGGAAATAGACACTGCATTGAATGGCATCCTGGGAAATGAGCTCACAGGCATGATGGAAATAGACACTACACATAGAGGCATCCTGGGAAAGGACCTCACAGGATGATGGAAATAGACTGAAACTACACAGAACGGAATCCTCGGAAATGATCTCACAGGCATGATGGAAATAGACACTGCACAGAACGGCATCCTGTGAAATGACCTCACAGGCATGATGGAAATAGACACTGCACAGAGAGGCATCCTGGGAAATGACCTCAGTGGCGTGATGGAAATAGACACTGCACAGAGAGGCATCCTGTGAAATGACCTCAGGGGCATGATGGAAATAGACACTGCACAGAGAGTTCTCCTGCGAAATGACCTCACAGGCATGATGGAAATAGACAGTGCACAGAGAGGCATCCTGGGACATGACCTCACAGGCATGATGGAAATAGACACTGCACAGAACGTAATCCTGGGAAATGACCTTACAGACATCATGGAAATAGACACTACACAGAACGGCATCCTGGAAAATGACCTCACAGACATGAAGGAAATAGACACTGCATAGAACGACATCCAGGGAAATGACCTCACAGGCATGATGGAAATAGACAGACACTGCACAGAACGACATCCACGGAAATGACCTCACAGGCATGATGGAAATAGACACTACACAGACCGGCATCATGGGAAATGACAGCACAGGCATGATGGAAATAGACACTGCACAGAACGGCATCCTGGGGAATGACCTCACAGGCATGATGGAAATAGACACTACACAGAGAGGCATCCTGGTAAATGGCCTCACAGGCCTGATGGAAATAGACACTGCATTGAATGGCATCCTGGGAAATGAGCTCACAAACATGATGGAAATAGACACTACACATAGAGGCAACCTGGGAAATGACCTCACAGGATGATGGAAATAGACTGAAACTACACAGAACGGAATCCTCGGAAATGACCTCACAGGCATGATGGAAATAGACACTGCACAGAACGGCATCCTGTGAAATAACCTCACAGGCATGATGGAAATAGACACTGCACAGAGAGGCATCCTGGGAAATGACCTCACTGGCGTGATGGAAATAGACACTGCACAGAGAGGCATCCTGTGAAATGACCTCAGGGGCATGATGGAAATAGACACTGCACAGAGAGTTATCCTGCGAAATGACCTCACAGGCATGATGGAAATAGACAGTGCACAGAGAGGCATCCTGGGACCTGACCTCACAGGAATGATGGAAATAGACACTGCACAGAACGTAATCCTGGGAAATGACCTTCCAGACATCCTGGAAATAGACATTACACAGAACGGCATCCTGGAAAATGACCTCACAGACATGAAGGAAATAGACACTGCATAGAACGACATCCAGGGAAATGACCTCACAGGCATGATGGAAATAGACAGACACTGCACAGAACGACATCCACGGAAATGACCTCACAGGCATGATGGAAATAGACACTACACAGACCGGCATCATGGGAAATGACCTCACAGGCATGATGGAAATAGACACTGCACAGAACGGCATCCTGGGAAATGACCTCACAGGCATGATGGAAATAGACACTACACAGAGAGGCATCCTGGGAAATGGCCTCACAGGCCTGATGGAAATAGACACTGCATTGAATGGCATCCTGGGAAATGAGCTCACAGGCATGATGGAAATAGACACTACACATAGAGGCATCCTGGGAAATGACCTCACAGGATGATGGAAATAGACTGAAACTACACAGAACGGAATCCTCGGAAATGACCTCACAGGCATGATGGAAATATACACTGCACAGAACGGCATCCTGTGAAATGACCTCACAGGCATGATGGAAATAGACACTGCACAGAGAGGCATCCTGGGAAATGACCTCACTGGCGTGATGGAAATAGACACTGCACAGAGAGGCATCCTGTGAAATGACCTCAGGGGCATGATGGAAATAGACACTGCACAGAGAGTTATCCTGCGAAATGACCTCACAGGCATGATGGAAATAGACAGTGCACAGAGAGGCATCCTGGGACATGACCTCACAGGCATGATGGAAATAGACACTGCACAGAACGTAATCCTGGGAAATGACCTTACAGACATCCTGGAAATAGACACTACACAGAACGGCATCCTGGAAAATGACCTCACAGACATGACGGAAATAGACACTGGATAGAACGACATCCAGGGAAATGACCTCACAGGCATGATGGAAATAGACAGACACTGCACAGAACGACATCCACGGAAATGACCTCACAGGCTTGATGGAAATAGACACTACACAGACCGGCATCATGGGAAATGACCTCATAGACATGGTGGAAATAGACACTGCACAGAACGGCATCCTGGGAAATGTAGTTTTTAATAGAGACACTACAGAAAGGAATCCTGGGAAATGTGGTTTTTAATAGAGAGACACTACAGAGAAAGGCATCCTGGGAAATGTAGTCTTTAATAGAGAGACACTACACAGAGAGGCATTCTGGGAAATGACCTGACAGGCATGATGGAAATAGACACTGCACAGAACGGCATCTTGGGAAATCACCTCACAGGCATGATGGAAATAGACACTGCACAGAACGGCATCTTGGGAAATCACCTCACAGGCATGATGGAAATAGTCACTACACAGAACTGCATCCTGGGAAATGTCCTCACAGGCATGATGGAAATAGACACTAAACAGAGAGGCATCCTGGGAAATGACCTCACAGGCATGTGGGAAATATACTGACACTACGCAGAATGGAATCCAGGGAAATGACCTCATAGGCATGATGGAAATAGACACTGCACAGAGAGGCATCCTGGGAAATGACCTCACAGGCATGATGGAAATAGACAGTGCACAGAGAGGCATCCTGGTACATGACCTCAAAGACATTATGGAAATAGACTCTGCACAGAGAGGCATCCTGGTACATGACCTCACAGGCCTGATAGAAATAGACACTACACAGAACAGCATACTGGGAAATGACCTCACAGGCATGATGGAAATAGACACTGCACAGAACGGCATCCTGGGAAATGACCTCACAGGCATGATGGAAATAGACACTACACAGAGAGGCATCCTGGGAAATGGCCTCACAGGCCTGATGGAAATAGACACTGCATTGAATGGCATCCTGGGAAATGAGCTCACAGGCATGATGGAAATAGACACTACACATAGAGGCATCCTGGGAAATGACCTCACAGGATGATGGAAATAGACTGAAACTACACAGAACGGAATCCTCGGAAATGATCTCACAGGCATGATGGAAATAGACACTGCACAGAACGGCATCCTGTGAAATGACCTCACAGGCATGATGGAAATAGACACTGCACAGAGAGGCATCCTGGGAAATGACCTCAGTGGCGTGATGGAAATAGACACTGCACAGAGAGGCATCCTGTGAAATGACCTCAGGGGCATGATGGAAATAGACACTGCACAGAGAGTTATCCTGCGAAATGACCTCACAGGCATGATGGAAATAGACAGTGCACAGAGAGGCATCCTGGGACATGACCTCACAGGCATGATGGAAATAGACACTGCACAGAACGTAATCCTGGGAAATGACCTTACAGACATCCTGGAAATAGACACTACACAGAACGGCATCCTGGAAAATGACCTCACAGACATGAAGGAAATAGACACTGCATAGAACGACATCCAGGGAAATGACCTCACAGGCATGATGGAAATAGACAGACACTGCACAGAACGACATCCACGGAAATGACCTCACAGGCATGATGGAAATAGACACTACACAGACCGGCATCATGGGAAATGACAGCACAGGCATGATGGAAATAGACACTACAGAACGGCATCCTGGGAAATGACCTCACAGGCATGATGGAAATAGACACTACACAGAGAGGCATCCTGGTAAATGGCCTCACAGGCCTGATGGAAATAGACACTGCATTGAATGGCATCCTGGGAAATGAGCTCACAGGCATGATGGAAATAGACACTACACATAGAGGCAACCTGGGAAATGACCTCACAGGATGATGGAAATAGACTGAAACTACACAGAACGGAATCCTCGGAAATGACCTCACAGGCATGATGGAAATAGACACTGCACAGAACGGCATCCTGTGAAATGACCTCACAGGCATGATGGAAATAGACACTGCACAGAGAGGCATCCTGGGAAATGACCTCACTGGCGTGATGGAAATAGACACTGCACAGAGAAGCATCCTGTGAAATGACCTCAGGGGCATGATGGAAATAGACACTGCACAGAGAGTTATCCTGCGAAATGACCTCACAGGCATGATGGAAATAGACAGTGCACAGAGAGGCATCCTGGGACATGACCTCACAGGCATGATGGAAATAGACACTGCACAGAACGGCATCCTGGAAAATGACCTCACAGACATGACGGAAATAGACACTGGATAGAACGACATCCAGGGAAATGACCTCACAGGCATGATGGAAATAGACAGACACTGCACAGAACGACATCCACGGAAATGACCTCACAGGCATGATGGAAATAGACACTACACAGACCGGCATCATGGGAAATGACCTCATAGACATGGTGGAAATAGACACTGCACAGAACGGCATCCTGGGAAATGTAGTTTTTAATAGAGACACTACAGAAAGGAATCCTGGGAAATGTGGTTTTTAATAGAGAGACACTACAGAGAAAGGCATCCTGGGAAATGTAGTCTTTAATAGAGAGACACTACACAGAGAGGCATCCTGGGAAATGACCTGACAGGCATGATGGAAATAGACACTGCACAGAACGGCATCTTGGGAAATCACCTCACAGGCATGATGGAAATAGACACTGCACAGAACGGCATCTTGGGAAATCACCTCACAGGCATGATGGAAATAGTCACTACACAGAACTGCATCCTGGGAAATGTCCTCACAGGCATGATGGAAATAGACACTAAACAGAGAAGCATCCTGGGAAATGACCTCACAGGCATGTGGGAAATATACTGACACTACACAGAACAGAATCCAGGGAAATGACCTCATAGGCATGATGGAAATAGACACTGAATTGAACGGGATCCTGGGAAATGACCTCACAGGCATGATGGAAATAGACAGTGCACAGAGAGGCATCCTGGGAAATGGCCTCACAGGCCTGATGGAAATAGACACTGCATTGAATGGCATCCTGGGAAATGAGCTCACAGGCATGATGGAAATAGACACTACACATAGAGGCATCCTGGGAAATGACCTCACAGGATGATGGAAATAGACTGAAACTACACAGAACGGAATCCTCGGAAATGACCTCACAGGCATGATGGAAATAGACACTGCACAGAACGGCATCCTGTGAAATGACCTCACAGGCATGATGGAACTAGACACTGCACAGAGAGGCATCCTGGGAAATGACCTCACTGGCGTGATGGAAATAGACACTGCACAGAGAGGCATCCTGTGAAATGACCTCAGGGGCATGATGGAAATAGACACTGCAGTGAACAGCATCCTGGGAAATGACCTCACAGGCATGATGGAAATAGACTCTGCACAGTGAGGCATCCTGGGAAATGACCTCACAGGCATGATGGAAATAGACAGTGCACAGAGAGGCATTCTGGTACATGACCTCACAGGCATGATGGAAATAGACAGTGCACAGAGAGGCATCTTGGGACATGACCTCACAGGCATGATGGAAATAGACACTGCACAGAAAGTCATCCTGGGAAATGACCTCACAGGCCTGATGGAAATAGACACTGCACAGAACGGCATCGTGGGAAATGACATTACAGGCATGATGGAAATAGACAGACACTATACACAACGTCATCCAGGGAAATTACCTCAGAGGCTTGATGGAAATAGACACTACACAGAACGGCATCATGGGAAATGACCTCATAGACATGATGGAAATAGTCACGGCACAGAGAGGCATCCTGGGAAATGACCTCACATGCATGATGGAAATAGACAATGCACAGAGAGGCATCCTGGTAAATGACCTCATAAGCATGATAGAAATAGACGCTGCACAGAACGACATCCTGGGAAATGTCCTCACAGGCATGATGGAAATAGACACTGCACAGAAAGGAATCCTGTGAATTGACCTCATAAGCATGATAGAAATAGACGCTGCACAGAACGGCATCCTGGGAAATGGCCTCACAACCTGATGGAAATAGACACTGCATTGAACGGGATCCTGGGAAATGACGTCACAGGCATGATGGAAATAGACACTACACAGAGAGGCATCCTGGGAAATGACCTCACAGGCATGAGGGAAAAATACTGACACTACCCAGACCGGAATCCACGGAAATGATCTCATAGGAATGATGGAAATAGACACTGCAGTGAACAGCATCCTGGGAAATGACCTCACAGGCATGATGGAAATAGACTCTGCACAGTGAGGCATCCTGGGAAATGACCTCACAGGCATGATGGAAATAGACAGTGCACAGAGAGGCATTCTGGTACATGACCTCACAGGCATGATGGAAATAGACAGTGCACAGAGAGGCATCTTGGGACATGACCTCACAGGCATGATGGAAATAGACACTGCACAGAACGTCATCCTGGGAAATGACCTCACAGGCCTGATGGAAATAGACACTGCACAGAACGGCATCGTGGGAAATGACATTACAGGCATGATGGAAATAGACAGACACTATACACAACGTCATCCAGGGAAATTACCTCAGAGGCTTGATGGAAATAGACACTACACAGAACGGCATCATGGGAAATGACCTCATAGACATGATGGAAATAGTCACGGCACAGAGAGGCATCCTGGGAAATGACCTCACATGCATGATGGAAATAGACAATGCACAGAGAGGCATCCTGGTAAATGACCTCATAAGCATGATAGAAATAGACGCTGCACAGAACGGCATCCTGGGAAATGTCCTCACAGGCATGATGGAAATAGACACTGCACAGAAAGGAATCCTGTGAATTGACCTCATAAGCATGATAGAAATAGACGCTGCACAGAACGGCATCCTGGGAAATGGCCTCACAACCTGATGGAAATAGACACTGCATTGAACGGGATCCTGGGAAATGACGTCACAGGCATGATGGAAATAGACACTACACAGAGAGGCATCCTGGGAAATGACCTCACAGGCATGAGGGAAAAATACTGACACTACCCAGACCGGAATCCACGGAAATGATCTCATAGGAATGATGGAAATAGACACTGCAGTGAACAGCATCCTGGGAAATGACCTCACAGGCATGATGGAAATAGACTCTGCACAGTGAGGCATCCTGGGAAATGACCTCACAGGCATGATGGAAATAGACACTACACAGAGAGGCATCCTGGGAAATGACCTCACAGGCATGAGGGAAAAATACTGACACTACCCAGACCGGAATCCACGGAAATGATCTCATAGGAATGATGGAAATAGACACTGCAGTGAACAGCATCCTGGGAAATGACCTCACAGGCATGATGGAAATAGACTCTGCACAGTGAGGCATCCTGGGAAATGACCTCACAGGCATGATGGAAATAGACAGTGCACAGAGAGGCATTCTGGTACATGACCTCACAGGCATGATGGAAATAGACAGTGCACAGAGAGGCATCTTGGGACATGACCTCACAGGCATGATGGAAATAGACACTGCACAGAAGGTCATCCTGGGAAATGACCTCACAGGCCTGATGGAAATAGACACTGCACAGAACGGCATCGTGAGAAATGACATTACAGGCATGATGGAAATAGACAGACACTATACACAACGTCATCCAGGGAAATTACCTCAGAGGCTTGATGGAAATAGACACTACACAGAACGGCATCATGGGAAATGACCTCATAGACATGATGGAAATAGTCACGGCACAGAGAGGCATCCTGGGAAATGACCTCACATGCATGATGGAAATAGACAATGCACAGAGAGGCATCCTGGTAAATGACCTCATAAGCATGATAGAAATAGACGCTGCACAGAACGGCATCCTGGGAAATGTCCTCACAGGCATGATGGAAATAGACACTGCACAGAAAGGAATCCTGTGAATTGACCTCATAAGCATGATAGAAATAGACGCTGCACAGAACGGCATCCTGGGAAATGGCCTCACAACCTGATGGAAATAGACACTGCATTGAACGGGATCCTGGGAAATGACGTCACAGGCATGATGGAAATAGACACTACACAGAGAGGCATCCTGGGAAATGACCTCACAGGCATGAGGGAAAAATACTGACACTACCCAGACCGGAATCCACGGAAATGATCTCATAGGAATGATGGAAATAGACACTGCAGTGAACAGCATCCTGGGAAATGACCTCACAGGCATGATGGAAATAGACTCTGCACAGTGAGGCATCCTGGGAAATGACCTCACAGGCATGATGGAAATAGACAGTGCACAGAGAGGCATTCTGGTACATGACCTCACAGGCATGATGGAAATAGACAGTGCACAGAGAGGCATCTTGGGACATGACCTCACAGGCATGATGGAAATAGACACTGCACAGAACGTCATCCTGGGAAATGACCTCACAGGCCTGATGGAAATAGACACTGCACAGAACGGCATCGTGGGAAATGACATTACAGGCATGATGGAAATAGACAGACACTATACACAACGTCATCCAGGGAAATTACCTCAGAGGCTTGATGGAAATAGACACTACACAGAACGGCATCATGGGAAATGACCTCATAGACATGATGGAAATAGTCACGGCACAGAGAGGCATCCTGGGAAATGACCTCACATGCATGATGGAAATAGACAATGCACAGAGAGGCATCCTGGTAAATGACCTCATAAGCATGATAGAAATAGACGCTGCACAGAACGGCATCCTGGGAAATGTCCTCACAGGCATGATGGAAATAGACACTGCACAGAAAGGAATCCTGTGAATTGACCTCATAAGCATGATAGAAATAGACGCTGCACAGAACGGCATCCTGGGAAATGTCCTCACAGGCATGATGGAAATAGACACTGCACAGAAAGGAATCCTGTGAATTGACCTCATAAGCATGATAGAAATAGACACTGCACAGAACGTAATCCTGGGAAATGACCTTACAGACATCCTGGAAATAGACACTACACAGAACGGCATCCTGGAAAATGACCTCACAGACATGATGGAAATAGACACTGCACAGAGAGGCATCCTGGGAAATGACCTCACTGGCGTGATGGAAATAGACTCTGCACAGTGAGGCATCCTGGTAAATGACCTCACAGGCATGATTGAAATAGATAGTGCACAGAGAGGCATCCTGGTACATGACCTCACAGGCATGATGGAAATAGACACTGCACAGAGAGGCATCCTGGGAAATAACCTCACCTGTATGATGGAAATAGACACTGCACAGAGAGTGATCCTGTTAAATGACCTCACAGGCATGATGGAAATAGACACTACAAAGAACGGCATCGTGGGAAATGACCTCACAGGCCTGATGGAAATAGACACTGCATTGAACGTCATCCTGGGAAATGACCTCACAGGCATGATGGAAATAGCCACTGCACAGAACGGCATCTTGGGAAATCACCTCACAGGCATGATGGAAATAGTCACTACACAGAACTGCATCCTGGGAAATGTCCTCACAGGCATGATGGAAATAGACACTAAACAGAGAGGCATCCTGGGAAATGACCTCACAGGCATGTGGGAAATATACTGACACTACGCAGAACGGAATCCAGGGAAATGACCTCATAGGCATGATGGAAATAGACACTGCATTGAACGGATCCTGGGAAATGACCTCACAGGCATGATGGAAATAGACACTGCACAGAGAGGCATCCTGGGAAATGACCTCACAGGCATGATGGAAATAGACAGTGCACAGAGAGGCATCCTGGTACATGACCTCAAAGACATTATGGAAATAGACTCTGCACAGAGAGGCATCCTGGTACATGACCTCACAGGCCTGATAGAAATAGACACTACACAGAACAGCATACTGGGAAATGACCTCACAGGCATGATGGAAATAGACACTGCACAGAACGGCATCCTGGGAAATGACCTCACAGGCATGATGGAAATAGACACTACACAGAGAGGCATCCTGGGAAATGGCCTCACAGGCCTGATGGAAATAGACACTGCATTGAATGGCATCCTGGGAAATGAGCTCACAGGCATGATGGAAATAGACACTACACATAGAGGCATCCTGGGAAAGGACCTCACAGGATGATGGAAATAGACTGAAACTACACAGAACGGAATCCTCGGAAATGATCTCACAGGCATGATGGAAATAGACACTGCACAGAACGGCATCCTGTGAAATGACCTCACAGGCATGATGGAAATAGACACTGCACAGAGAGGCATCCTGGGAAATGACCTCAGTGGCGTGATGGAAATAGACACTGCACAGAGAGGCATCCTGTGAAATGACCTCAGGGGCATGATGGAAATAGACACTGCACAGAGAGTTCTCCTGCGAAATGACCTCACAGGCATGATGGAAATAGACAGTGCACAGAGAGGCATCCTGGGACATGACCTCACAGGCATGATGGAAATAGACACTGCACAGAACGTAATCCTGGGAAATGACCTTACAGACATCATGGAAATAGACACTACACAGAACGGCATCCTGGAAAATGACCTCACAGACATGAAGGAAATAGACACTGCATAGAACGACATCCAGGGAAATGACCTCACAGGCATGATGGAAATAGACAGACACTGCACAGAACGACATCCACGGAAATGACCTCACAGGCATGATGGAAATAGACACTACACAGACCGGCATCATGGGAAATGACAGCACAGGCATGATGGAAATAGACACTGCACAGAACGGCATCCTGGGGAATGACCTCACAGGCATGATGGAAATAGACACTACACAGAGAGGCATCCTGGTAAATGGCCTCACAGGCCTGATGGAAATAGACACTGCATTGAATGGCATCCTGGGAAATGAGCTCACAAACATGATGGAAATAGACACTACACATAGAGGCAACCTGGGAAATGACCTCACAGGATGATGGAAATAGACTGAAACTACACAGAACGGAATCCTCGGAAATGACCTCACAGGCATGATGGAAATAGACACTGCACAGAACGGCATCCTGTGAAATAACCTCACAGGCATGATGGAAATAGACACTGCACAGAGAGGCATCCTGGGAAATGACCTCACTGGCGTGATGGAAATAGACACTGCACAGAGAGGCATCCTGTGAAATGACCTCAGGGGCATGATGGAAATAGACACTGCACAGAGAGTTATCCTGCGAAATGACCTCACAGGCATGATGGAAATAGACAGTGCACAGAGAGGCATCCTGGGACCTGACCTCACAGGAATGATGGAAATAGACACTGCACAGAACGTAATCCTGGGAAATGACCTTCCAGACATCCTGGAAATAGACATTACACAGAACGGCATCCTGGAAAATGACCTCACAGACATGAAGGAAATAGACACTGCATAGAACGACATCCAGGGAAATGACCTCACAGGCATGATGGAAATAGACAGACACTGCACAGAACGACATCCACGGAAATGACCTCACAGGCATGATGGAAATAGACACTACACAGACCGGCATCATGGGAAATGACCTCACAGGCATGATGGAAATAGACACTGCACAGAACGGCATCCTGGGAAATGACCTCACAGGCATGATGGAAATAGACACTACACAGAGAGGCATCCTGGGAAATGGCCTCACAGGCCTGATGGAAATAGACACTGCATTGAATGGCATCCTGGGAAATGAGCTCACAGGCATGATGGAAATAGACACTACACATAGAGGCATCCTGGGAAATGACCTCACAGGATGATGGAAATAGACTGAAACTACACAGAACGGAATCCTCGGAAATGACCTCACAGGCATGATGGAAATATACACTGCACAGAACGGCATCCTGTGAAATGACCTCACAGGCATGATGGAAATAGACACTGCACAGAGAGGCATCCTGGGAAATGACCTCACTGGCGTGATGGAAATAGACACTGCACAGAGAGGCATCCTGTGAAATGACCTCAGGGGCATGATGGAAATAGACACTGCACAGAGAGTTATCCTGCGAAATGACCTCACAGGCATGATGGAAATAGACAGTGCACAGAGAGGCATCCTGGGACATGACCTCACAGGCATGATGGAAATAGACACTGCACAGAACGTAATCCTGGGAAATGACCTTACAGACATCCTGGAAATAGACACTACACAGAACGGCATCCTGGAAAATGACCTCACAGACATGACGGAAATAGACACTGGATAGAACGACATCCAGGGAAATGACCTCACAGGCATGATGGAAATAGACAGACACTGCACAGAACGACATCCACGGAAATGACCTCACAGGCTTGATGGAAATAGACACTACACAGACCGGCATCATGGGAAATGACCTCATAGACATGGTGGAAATAGACACTGCACAGAACGGCATCCTGGGAAATGTAGTTTTTAATAGAGACACTACAGAAAGGAATCCTGGGAAATGTGGTTTTTAATAGAGAGACACTACAGAGAAAGGCATCCTGGGAAATGTAGTCTTTAATAGAGAGACACTACACAGAGAGGCATTCTAGGAAATGACCTGACAGGCATGATGGAAATAGACACTGCACAGAACGGCATCTTGGGAAATCACCTCACAGGCATGATGGAAATAGACACTGCACAGAACGGCATCTTGGGAAATCACCTCACAGGCATGATGGAAATAGTCACTACACAGAACTGCATCCTGGGAAATGTCCTCACAGGCATGATGGAAATAGACACTAAACAGAGAGGCATCCTGGGAAATGACCTCACAGGCATGTGGGAAATATACTGACACTACGCAGAATGGAATCCAGGGAAATGACCTCATAGGCATGATGGAAATAGACACTGCACAGAGAGGCATCCTGGGAAATGACCTCACAGGCATGATGGAAATAGACAGTGCACAGAGAGGCATCCTGGTACATGACCTCAAAGACATTATGGAAATAGACTCTGCACAGAGAGGCATCCTGGTACATGACCTCACAGGCCTGATAGAAATAGACACTACACAGAACAGCATACTGGGAAATGACCTCACAGGCATGATGGAAATAGACACTGCACAGAACGGCATCCTGGGAAATGACCTCACAGGCATGATGGAAATAGACACTACACAGAGAGGCATCCTGGGAAATGGCCTCACAGGCCTGATGGAAATAGACACTGCATTGAATGGCATCCTGGGAAATGAGCTCACAGGCATGATGGAAATAGACACTACACATAGAGGCATCCTGGGAAATGACCTCACAGGATGATGGAAATAGACTGAAACTACACAGAACGGAATCCTCGGAAATGATCTCACAGGCATGATGGAAATAGACACTGCACAGAACGGCATCCTGTGAAATGACCTCACAGGCATGATGGAAATAGACACTGCACAGAGAGGCATCCTGGGAAATGACCTCAGTGGCGTGATGGAAATAGACACTGCACAGAGAGGCATCCTGTGAAATGACCTCAGGGGCATGATGGAAATAGACACTGCACAGAGAGTTATCCTGCGAAATGACCTCACAGGCATGATGGAAATAGACAGTGCACAGAGAGGCATCCTGGGACATGACCTCACAGGCATGATGGAAATAGACACTGCACAGAACGTAATCCTGGGAAATGACCTTACAGACATCCTGGAAATAGACACTACACAGAACGGCATCCTGGAAAATGACCTCACAGACATGAAGGAAATAGACACTGCATAGAACGACATCCAGGGAAATGACCTCACAGGCATGATGGAAATAGACAGACACTGCACAGAACGACATCCACGGAAATGACCTCACAGGCATGATGGAAATAGACACTACACAGACCGGCATCATGGGAAATGACAGCACAGGCATGATGGAAATAGACACTACAGAACGGCATCCTGGGAAATGACCTCACAGGCATGATGGAAATAGACACTACACAGAGAGGCATCCTGGTAAATGGCCTCACAGGCCTGATGGAAATAGACACTGCATTGAATGGCATCCTGGGAAATGAGCTCACAGGCATGATGGAAATAGACACTACACATAGAGGCAACCTGGGAAATGACCTCACAGGATGATGGAAATAGACTGAAACTACACAGAACGGAATCCTCGGAAATGACCTCACAGGCATGATGGAAATAGACACTGCACAGAACGGCATCCTGTGAAATGACCTCACAGGCATGATGGAAATAGACACTGCACAGAGAGGCATCCTGGGAAATGACCTCAGTGGCGTGATGGAAATAGACACTGCACAGAGAGGCATCCTGTGAAATGACCTCAGGGGCATGATGGAAATAGACACTGCACAGAGAGTTATCCTGCGAAATGACCTCACAGGCATGATGGAAATAGACAGTGCACAGAGAGGCATCCTGGGACATGACCTCACAGGCATGATGGAAATAGACACTGCACAGAACGGCATCCTGGAAAATGACCTCACAGACATGACGGAAATAGACACTGGATAGAACGACATCCAGGGAAATGACCTCACAGGCATGATGGAAATAGACAGACACTGCACAGAACGACATCCACGGAAATGACCTCACAGGCATGATGGAAATAGACACTACACAGACCGGCATCATGGGAAATGACCTCATAGACATGGTGGAAATAGACACTGCACAGAACGGCATCCTGGGAAATGTAGTTTTTAATAGAGACACTACAGAAAGGAATCCTGGGAAATGTGGTTTTTAATAGAGAGACACTACAGAGAAAGGCATCCTGGGAAATGTAGTCTTTAATAGAGAGACACTACACAGAGAGGCATCCTGGGAAATGACCTGACAGGCATGATGGAAATAGACACTGCACAGAACGGCATCTTGGGAAATCACCTCACAGGCATGATGGAAATAGACACTGCACAGAACGGCATCTTGGGAAATCACCTCACAGGCATGATGGAAATAGTCACTACACAGAACTGCATCCTGGGAAATGTCCTCACAGGCATGATGGAAATAGACACTAAACAGAGAAGCATCCTGGGAAATGACCTCACAGGCATGTGGGAAATATACTGACACTACACAGAACAGAATCCAGGGAAATGACCTCATAGGCATGATGGAAATAGACACTGAATTGAACGGGATCCTGGGAAATGACCTCACAGGCATGATGGAAATAGACAGTGCACAGAGAGGCATCCTGGGAAATGGCCTCACAGGCCTGATGGAAATAGACACTGCATTGAATGGCATCCTGGGAAATGAGCTCACAGGCATGATGGAAATAGACACTACACATAGAGGCATCCTGGGAAATGACCTCACAGGATGATGGAAATAGACTGAAACTACACAGAACGGAATCCTCGGAAATGACCTCACAGGCATGATGGAAATAGACACTGCACAGAACGGCATCCTGTGAAATGACCTCACAGGCATGATGGAACTAGACACTGCACAGAGAGGCATCCTGGGAAATGACCTCACTGGCGTGATGGAAATAGACACTGCACAGAGAGGCATCCTGTGAAATGACCTCAGGGGCATGATGGAAATAGACACTGCACAGAGAGTTCTCCTGCGAAATGACCTCACAGGCATGATGGAAATAGACAGTGCACAGAGAGGCATCCTGGGACATGACCTCACAGGCATGATGGAAATAGACACTGCACAGAACGTAATCCTGGGAAATGACCTTACAGACATCCTGGAAATAGACACTACACAGAACGGCATCCTGGAAAATGACCTCACAGACATGAAGGAAATAGACACTGCATAGAACGACATCCTGGGAAATGTAGTTTTTAATAGAGACACTACAGAAAGGAATCCTGGGAAATGTGGTTTTTAATAGAGAGACACTACAGAGAAAGGCATCCTGGGAAATGTAGTCTTTAATAGAGAGACACTACACAGAGAGGCATCCTGGGAAATGACCTCACAGGCATGATGGAAATAGACAGTCACTGCACAGAATGGCATCCTGGGAAATGACCTCACAGGCATGATGGAAATAGACACTGCAAAGAACGACATCCTGGGAAATGATCTCATAGGCCTGATGGAAATAGACACTGCACAGAACGGAATCCTGGGAAATGACGTCACAGGCATGATGGAAATAGACAGACACTGCACACAACGTCATCCAGGGAAATTACCTCAGAGGCATGATGGAAATAGACACTACACAGAACTGCATCATTGGAAATGACCTAATAGACATGATGGAAATAGACACGGCACAGAGAGGCATCCTGGGAAATGACGACACATGCGTGATGGAAATAGACAATGCACAGAGAGGCATCCTGGGAAATGACCTCACAGGCATGATGGAAATAGACACTACACAGAACGGCATCCTGGGAAATATCCTCACAGGCATGATGGAAATAGACACTGCACAGAACGGAATACTGTGAAATGACCTCATAGGCATGATGGAAATAGACACTGCACAGAATGTCATCCTGGGAAATGGCCCCACAGGCCTGATGGAAGTAGACACTGCATTGAACGGGATCCTGGGAAATGACCTCACAGGCATGAGGGAAATAGACACTGCACGGAATGGCATTCTGGGAAATGGCACCACAGGCATGATGGAAAGAGACACTGCACAGACCGGCATCCTTGGAAATGACCTCACAGGCATAATGGAAATAGACACTACACAGAGAGGCATCCTGGGAAATGGCCTCACAGGCCTGATGGAAATAGACACTGCATTGAATGGCATCTTGGGAAATGACCTCACAGTCATGATGGAAATAGACACTACACAGAGAGGCATCCTGGGAAATGACCTCACAGGATGATGGAAATAGACTGACACTACACAGAACGGAATCCTCAGAAATGACCTCAAAGGCATGATGGAAATAGACACTGCACAGAACGGTATTCTGGGAAATGACCTCACAGGCATGATGGAAGTAGACACTGCACAGAGAGGCATCCTGGGAAATGAACTCACTGGCGTGATGGAAATACACACTTCACAGAGAGGCATCCTGTGAAATGACCTCACACGCATGATGGAAATAGACACTGCACAGAGAGTTATCATGCGAAATGACCTCACAGGCATAATGGAAATAGACAGTGCACAGAGCGGCATCCTGGCACATGACCTCACAGGCATGATGAAAATAGACACTGCACAGAACGGCATCCTTGGAAACAACCTTAAAGACATGCTGGAAATAGCCACTACACAAAACGGCATCCTGGAAAATCACCTCACAGACATGATGGAAATAGACACTGCATAGAACAGCATCCAGGGAAATGACCTCACAGGCATGATGGAAATAGACAGACACTGCACAGAACGTCATCCACGGAAATGATTTCACAGGCATGATGGAAATAGACACTTCACAGAACGGGATAATGGGAAATGACCTCATAGACATGGTGGAAATTGTCATTGCACAGAACGGCATCCTGGGAAATGTAGTTTTTAATAGAGACACTACAGAGAAAGGCAACCTGGGTAATGTAGTTTTTAATAGAGAGACACTACATAGAAGGCATCCTGGTAAATGTAGTCTTTAATAGAGAGACACTACACAGAGAGGCATCCTGGGAAATGAACTCACAGGCATGATGGAAATAGACTGACACTACACAGAACGGCATCCTGGGAAATGACCTCACAAGCATGATGGAAATAGACACTGCACAGAACGGCATCATGGGAAATGACCTCAAAGGCATGATGGAAATAGACACTTCACAGAACAGCTTCCTGGCAACTGTAGTTTTTAATAGAGACACTACAGAAAGGAATCTTGGGAAATGCGGTTTTTAATAGAGAGACACTACAGAGAAATGAATCCTGGGAAATGTAGTTTTTAATAGAGAGACACTACAGATAAAGCCATCCTGGGAAATGTAGTCTTTAATAGAGAGACACTACAAAGAGAGGCATCCTGGTAAATGACCTCATAGGCATGATGGAAATAGACACACACTACACAAAATGGCATCCTGGGAAATGACCTCACAGGCATGATGGAAATAGACACTGCAAAGAACGACATCCTGTGAAATGACCTCACAGGCATGATGTCAATAGAAACTACACAGAACGCCATCCAGGGAAATGACCTCACAGGCCTGATGGAAATAGACACTGCACAGAGAGGCATCCTGGGAAATAACCTCACCTGTATGATGGAAATAGACACTGCACAGAGAGGGATCCTGTTAAATGACCTCACAGGCATGATGGAAATAGACACTACACAGAACGGCATCCTGGAAAATGACCTCACAGGCCTGATGGAAATAGACACTGCATTGAACGTCATCCTGGGAAATGACCTCACAGGCATGATGGAAATAGACACTGCACAGAACGGCATCTTGGGAAATCACCTCACAGGCATGATGGAAATAAACACTGCACAGAGACGCATCCTGGGAAATGACCTCACAGGCATGATGGACTTAGACACTGCACAGAGAGTTATCCTGGGAAATGACCTCACAGGCATGATGGAAATAGACACTACACAGAGAGGCATCCTGGGAAATGGCCTCACAGGATGATGGAAATAGACTGAAACTACACAGAACGGAATCCTCGGAAATGACCTCACAGGCATGATGGAAATAGATACTGCACAGAACGGCATCCTGTGAAATGACCTCACAGGCATGATGGAAAGAGACTCTGCACAGAGAGGCATCTGGGACATGACCTCACAGGCATGATGGAAATAGACACTACACAAAACAGCATTCTGGGAAATGACCTCACAGGCATGATGGAAATAGACACTGCACAGAACGGCATCCTGGGAAATGACCTCACAGGCATGATGGAAATAGACACTACACAGAGAGGCATCCTGGGAAATGGCCTCACAGGCCTGATGGAAATAGACACTGCATTGAATGGCATCCTGGGAAATGAGCTCACAGGCATGATGGAAATAGACACTACTCATAGAGGCATCCTGGGAAATGACCTCACAGGATGATGGAAATAGACTGAAACTACACAGAAAGGAATCCTCGGAAATGACCTCACAGGCATGATGGAAATAGACACTGCACAGAACGGCATCCTGTGAAATGACCTCAGAGGCATGATGGAAATAGACACTGCACAGAGAGGCATCCTGGGAAATGACCTCACTGGCGTGATGGAAATAGACACTGCACAGAGAGGCATCCTGTGAAATGACCTCAGGGGCATGATTGAATTAGACACTGCACAGAGAGTTATCCTGTGAAATGACCTCACAGGCATGATGGAAATAGACATTGCACAGAACGTAATCCTGGGAAATGACCTTACAGACATCCTGGAAATAGACACTACACAGAACGGCATCCTGGAAAATGACCTCATAGACATGGTGGAAATAGACACTGCACAGAACGGCATCCTGGGAAATGTAGTTTTTAATAGAGACACTACAGAAAGGAATCCTGGGAAATGTGGTTTTTAATAGAGAGACACTACAGAGAAAGGCATCCTGGGAAATGTAGTCTTTAATAGAGAGACACTACACAGAGAGGCATCCTGGGAAATGACCTGACAGGCATGATGGAAATAGACAGACACTGCACAGAATGGCATCCTGGGAAATGACCTCACAGGCATGATGGAAATAGACACTGCAAAGAACGACATCCTGTGAAATGACCTCACAGGCATGATGGTAATAGACACTGCACAGAACGACATCCTGGGAAATGACCTCATAGGCCTGATGGAAATCGACACTGCACAGAACGGAATCCTGGGAAATGACGTCACAGGCATGATGGAAATAGACAGACACTGCACACAACGTCATCCAGGGAAATTACCTCAGAGGCATGATGGAAATAGACACTATACAGAAGTGCATCATTGGAAATGACCTCATAGACATGATGGAAATAGACACGGCACAGAGAGGCATCCTGGGAAATGACGACACATGCATGATGGAAATAGACAATGCACAGAGAGGCATCCTGGGAAATGACCTCACAGGCATGATGGAAATAGACACTACACAGAATGGCATCCTGGGAAATGTCCTCACAGGCATGATGGAAATAGAAGCTGCACAGAACGGAATACTGTGAAATGACCTCATAGGCATGATGGAAATATACACTGCACAGAATGGCATCCTGGGAAATGGCCTCACAGGCCTGTTGGAAATAGACACTGCATTGAACGGGATCCTGGGAAATGACCTCACAGGCATGAGGGAAATAGACACTGCACGGAATGGCATTCTGGGAAATGACCTCACAGGCATGATGGAAAGAGACACTGCACAGACCGGCATCCTGGGAAATGACCTCACAGGCATAATGGAAATAGACACTACACTGAGAGGCATCCTGGGAAATGGCCTCACAGGCCTGATGGAAATAGACACTGCATTGAATGGCATATTGCGAAATGACCTCACAGTCATGATGGAAATAGACACTACACAGAGAGGCATCCTGGGAAATGACCTCACAGGATGATGGAAATAGACTAACACTACACAGAACGGAATCCTCCGAAATGACCTCAAAGGCATGATGGAAATAGACACTGCACAGAACGGTATTCTGGGAAATGACCTCACAGGCATGATGGCAGTAGACACTGCACAAAGAGGCATCCTGGGAAATGAACTCACTGGCGTGATGGAAATAGACACTTCACAGAGAGGCATCCTGGCAACTGTAGTTTTTAATAGAGACACTACAGAAAGGAATCTTGGGAAATGTGGTTTTTAATAGAGAGACACTACAGAGAAATGAATCCTGGGAAATGTAGTTTTTAATAGAGAGACACTACAGATAAAGCCATCCTGGGCAATGTAGTCTTTAATAGAGAGACACTACAAAGAGAGGCATCCTGGGAAATGACCTCATAGGCATGATGGAAATAGACACACACTACACAAAATGGCATCCTGGGAAATGACCTCATAGGCATGATGGAAATAGACACTGCAAAGAACGGCATCCTGGGAAATGACCTCACAGGCCTGATGGAAATAGACACTGCACAGAACGGCATCGTGGGAAATGACCTCATAGACATGATGGAAATAGACAGACACTGCACACAACGTCATCCAGGGAAATTACCTCAGAGGCTTGATGGAAATAGACACTACACAGAACGGCATCATGGGAAATGACCTCATAGACATGATGGAAATAGTCACGGCACAGAGAGGCATCCTGGGAAATGACCTCACTGGCGTGATGGAAATAGACTCTGTAAAAGTGAGGCATCCTGGGAAATGACCTCACAGGCATGATGGAAATAGACAGTCCACAGAGAGGCATCCTGGTACATGACCTCACAGGCATGATGGAAATAGACACTGCACAGAACCGCATCCTGGGAAATGACCTCACAGACATGCTGGAAATAGAAACTACACAGAACGGAATCCCGGAAAATGACCTCACAGACATGATGGAAATAGACACTGCACAGAACGGCATCCAGGGAAATGACCTCACAGGCATGATGGAAATTGACAGACACTGCACAGAACGACATCCATGGAAATGACCTCACAGGCATTATGGAAATAGACACTACACAGAACGCCATCATGGGAAATAACCTCATAGACATGATGGAAATAGACACTGCACAGAGAGGCATCCTGGGAAATAACCTCACCTGTATGATGGAAATAGACACTGCACAGAGAGGGATCCTGTTAAATGACCTCACAGGCATGATGGAAATAGACACTACACAGAACGGCATCCTGGGAAATGACCTCACAGGCCTGATGGAAATAGACACTGCATTGAACGTCATCCTGGGAAATGACCTCACAGGCATGATGGACATAGACACTGCACAGAACGGCATCCAGGGAAATGACCTCACAGGCATGATGGAAATAGACAGACACTGCACAGAACTTCATCCACGGAAACGACCTCACAGGCATGATGGAAATAGACACTTCACAGAACGGGATAATGGGAAATGACCTCATAGACATGGTGGAAATTGTCATTGCACAGAACGGCATCCTGGGAAATGTAGTTTTTAATAGAGACACTACAGAGAAAGGCAACCTGGGTAATGTAGTTTTTAATAGAGAGACACTACATAGAAGGCATCCTGGTAAATATAGTCTTTAATAGAGAGACACTACACAGAGAGGCATCCTGGGAAATGAACTCACAGGCATGATGGAAATAGACTGACACTACACAGAACGGCATCCTGGGAAATGACCTCACAAGCATGATGGAAATAGACACTGCACAGAACGGCATCATGGGAAATGACCTCACAGGCATGATGGAAATAGACACTTCACAGAACAGCTTCCTGGCAACTGTAGTTTTTAATAGAGACACTACAGAAAGGAATCTTGGGAAATGCGGTTTTTAATAGAGAGACACTACAGAGAAATGAATCCTGGGAAATGTAGTTTTTAATAGAGAGACACTACAGATAAAGCCATCCTGGGAAATGTAGTCTTTAATAGAGAGACACTACAAAGAGAGGCATTCTGGGAAATGACCTCATAGGCATGATGGAAATAGACACACACTACACAAAATGGCATCCTGGGAAATGACCTCACAGCCATGATGGAAATAGACACTGCAAAGAACGACATCCTGTGAAATGACCTCACAGGCATGATGTCAATAGACACTGCACAGAACGGCATCCTGGGAAATGACCTCACAGGCCTGATGGAAATAGACACTGCACAGAACGGCATCGTGGGAAATGACCTCATAGACATGATGGAAATAGACAGACACTGCACACAACGTCATCCAGGGAAATTACCTCAGAGGCTTGATGGAAATAGACAGTACACAGAACGGCATCATGGGAAATGACCTCATAGACATGATGGAAATAGTCACGGCACAGAGAGGCATCCTGGGAAATGACCTCACTGGCGTGATGGAAATAGACTCTGTAAAAGTGAGGCATCCTGGGAAATGACCTCACAGGCATGATGGAAATAGACAGTCCACAGAGAGGCATCCTGGTACATGACCTCACAGGCATGATGGAAATAGACACTGCACAGAACCGCATCCTGGGAAATGACCTCACAGACATGCTGGAAATAGAAACTACACAGAACGGAATCCCGGAAAATGACCTCACAGACATGATGGAAATAGACACTGCACAGAATGGCATCTTGGGAAATCACCTCACAGGCATGATGGAAATAAACACTGCACAGAGACGCATCCTGGGAAATGACCTCACAGGCATGATGGACATAGACACTGCACAGAGAGTTATCCTGGAAAATGACCTCACAGGCATGATGGAAATAGACACGACACAGAGAGGCATCCTGGGAAATGGCCTCACAGGATGATGGAAATAGACTGAAACTACACAGAACGGAATCCTCGGAAATGACCTCACAGGCATGATGGAAATAGACACTGCACAGAACGGCATCCTGTGAAATGACCTCACAGGCATGATGGAAAGAGACTCTGCACAGAGAGGCATCCTGGGACATGACCTCACAGGCATGATGGAAATAGACACTACACAGAACAGCATACTGGGAAATGACCTCACAGGCATGATGGAAATAGACACTGCACAGAACGGCATCCTGGGAAATGACCTCACAGGCATGATGGAAATAGACACTACACAGAGAGGCATCCTGGGAAATGGCCTCACAGGCCTGATGGAAATAGACACTGCATTGAATGGCATCCTGGGAAATGAGCTCACAGGCATGATGGAAATAGACACTACACATAGAGGCATCCTGGGAAATGACCTCACAGGATGATGGAAATAGACTGAAACTACACAGAACGGAATCCTCGGAAATGACCTCACAGGCATGATGGAAATAGACACTGCACAGAACGGCATCCTGTGAAATGACCTCACAGGCATGATGGAAATAGACACTGCACAGAGAGGCATCCTGGGAAATGACCTCACTGGCGTGATGGAAATAGACACTGCACAGAGAGGCATCCTGTTAAATGACCTCACAGGCATGATGGAAATAGACACTACACAGAACGGCATCCTGGGAAATGACCTCACAGGCATGAGGGAAATAGACACTGCACGGAATGGCATTCTGGGAAATGACCTCACAGGCATGATGGAAAGAGACACTGCACAGACCGGCATCCTGGGAAATGACCTCACAGGCATAATGGAAATAGACACTACACAGAGAGCAATCCTGGAAAATGGCCTCACAGGCCTGATGGAAATAGACACTGCATTGAATGGCATATTGCGAAATGACCTCACATTCATGATGGAAATTGACACTACACAGAGAGGCATCCTGGGAAATGACCTCACAGGATGATGGAAATAGACTAACACTACACAGAACGGAATCCTCCGAAATGACCTCAAAGGCATGATGGAAATAGACACTGCACAGAACGGTATTCTGGGAAATGACCTCACAGGCATGATGGCAGTAGACACTGCACAAAGAGGCATCCTGGGAAATGAACTCACTGGCGTGATGGAAATAGACACTTCACAGAGAGGCATCCTGGCAACTGTAGTTTTTAATAGACACACTACAGAAAGGAATCTTGGGAAATGTGGTTTTTAATAGAGAGACACTACAGAGAAATGAATCCTGGGAAATGTAGTTTTTAATAGAGAGACACTACAGATAAAGCCATCCTGGGAAATGTAGTCTTTAATAGAGAGACACTACAAAGAGAGGCATCCTGGGAAATGACCTCATAGGCATGATGGAAATAGACACACACTACACAAAATGGCATCCTGGGAAATGACCTCACAGGCATGATGGAAATAGACACTGCAAAGAACGACATCCTGTGAAATGACCTCAGAGGCATGATGTCAATAGACACTGCACAGAACGGCATCCTGGGAAATGACCTCACAGGCCTGATGGAAATAGACACTGCACAGAACGGCATCGTGGGAAATGACCTCATAGACATGATGGAAATAGACAGACACTGCACACAACGTCATCCAGGGAAATTACCTCAGAGGCTTGATGGAAATAGACACTACACAGAACGGCATCCTGGGAAATGACCTCACTGGCGTGATGGAAATAGACTCTGTAAAAGTGAGGCATCCTGGGAAATGACCTCACAGGCATGATGGAAATAGACAGTCCACAGAGAGGCATCCTGGTACATGACCTCACAGGCATGATGGAAATAGACACTGCACAGAACCGCATCCTGGGAAATGCCCTCACAGACATGCTGGAAATAGAAACTACACAGAACGGAATCCCGGAAAATGACCTCACAGACATGATGGAAATAGACACTGCACAGAACGGCATCCAGGGAAATGACCTCACAGGCATGATGGAAATTGACAGACACTGCACAGAACGACATCCATGGAAATGACCTCACAGGCATTATGGAAATAGACACTACACAGAACGCCATCATGGGAAATAACCTCATAGACATGATGGAAATAGACACTGCACAGAGAGGCATCCTGGGAAATAACCTCACCTGTATGATGGAAATAGACACTGCACAGAGAGGGATCCTGTTAAATGACCTCACAGGCATGATGGAAACAGACACTACACAGAACGTCATCCTGGGAAATGACCTCACAGGCATGATGGACATAGACACTGCACAGAACGGCATCTTGGGAAATCACCTCACAGGCATGATGGAAATAAACACTGCACAGAGACGCATCCTGGGAAATGACCTCACAGGCATGATGGACATAGACACTGCACAGAGAGTTATCCTGGGAAATGACCACAGGCATGATGGAAATAGACACTACACAGAGAGGCATCCTGGGAAATGGCCTCACAGGATGATGGAAATAGACTGAAACTACACAGAACAGAATCCTCGGAAATGACCTCACAGGCATGATGGAAATAGACACTGCACAGAACGGCATCCTGTGAAATGACCTCACAGGCATGATGGAAAGAGACTCTGCACAGAGAGGCATCCTGGGACATGACCTCACAGGCATGATGGAAATAGACACTACACAGAACAGCATACTGGGAAATGACCTCACAGGCATGATGGAAATAGACACTACACAGAGAGGCATCCTGGGAAATGGCCTCACAGGCCTGATGGAAATAGACACTGCATTGAATGGCATCCTGGGAAATGAGCTCACAGGCATGATGGAAATAGACACTACACATAGAGGCATCCTGGGAAATGACCTCACAGGATGATGGAAATAGACTGAAACTACACAGAACGGAATCCTCGGAAATGACCTCACAGGCATGATGGAAATAGACAGTGCACAGAGAGGCATCCTGGGACATGACCTCACAGGCATGATGGAAATAGACACTGCACAGAACGTAATCCTGGGAAATGACATTACAGACATCCTGGAAATAGACACTACACAGAGCAGCATCCTGGAAAATGACCTCATAGACATGGTGGAAATAGACACTGCACAGAACGGCATCCTAAGAAATGTAGTTTTTAATAGAGACACTACAGAAAGGAATCCTGGGAAATGTGGTTTTTAATAGAGAGACACTACAGAGAAAGGCATCCTGGGAAATGTAGTCTTCAATAGAGAGACACTACACAGAGAAGCATCCTGGGAAATGACCTCACAGGCATGATGGAAATAGACTGACACTACACAGAACGGAATCCTCCGAAATGACCTCAAAGGCATGATGGAAATAGACACTGCACAGAACGGTATTCTGGGAAATGACCTCACAGGCATGATGGCAGTAGACACTGCACAAAGAGGCATCCTGGGAAATGAACTCACTGGCGTGATGGAAATAGACACTTCACAGAGAGGCATCCTGGCAACTGTAGTTTTTAATAGAGACACTACAGAAAGAAATCTTGGGAAATGTGGTTTTTAATAGAGAGACATTACAGAGAAATGAATCCTGGGAAATGTAGTTTTTAATAGAGAGACACTACAGATAAAGCCATCCTGGGAAATGTAGTCTTTAATAGAGAGACACTACAAAGAGAGGCATCCTGGGAAATGACCTCATAGGCATGATGGAAATAGACACACACTACACAAAATGGCATCCTGGGAAATGACCTCACAGGCATGATGGAAATAGACACTGCACAGAACGGCATCCAGGGAAATGACCTCACAGGCATGATGGAAATTGACAGACACTGCACAGAACGACATCCATGGAAATGACCTCACAGGCATTATGGAAATAGACACTGCACAGAACGTCATCCTGGGAAATGACCTCACAGGCCTGATGGAAATAGACACTGCACAGAACGGCATCGTGGGAAATGACATCACAGGCATGATGGAAATAGACAGACACTATACACAACGTCATCCAGGGAAATTACCTCAGAGGCTTGATGGAAATAGACACTACACAGAACGGCATCATGGGAAATGACCTCAAAGACATGATGGAAATAGTCACGGCACAGAGAGGCATCCTGGGAAATGACCTCACATGCATGATGGAAATAGACAATGCACAGAGAGGCATCCTGGTAAATGACCTCATAAGCATGATAGAAAGAGACGCTGCACAGAACGCCATCCTGGGAAATGTCCTCACAGGCATGATGGAAATAGACACTGCACAGAAAGGAATCCTGTGAATTGACCTCATAAGCATGATAGAAATAGACGCTGCACAGAACGGCATCCTGGGAAATGGCCTCACAACCTGATGGAAATAGACACTGCATTGAACAGGATCCTGGGAAATGACGTCACAGGCATGATGGAAATAGACACTACACAGAGAGGCATCCTGGGAAATGACCTCACATGCATGAGGGAAAAATACTGACACTACCCAGACCGGAATCCACGGAAATGATCTCATAGGAATGATGGAAATAGACACTGCAGTGAACAGCATCCTGTGAAATGACCTCACAGGCATGATGGAAATAGACTCTGCACAGTGAGGCATCCTGGGAAATGACCTCACAGGCATGATGGAAATAGAGAGTGCACAGAGAGGCATTCTGGTACATGACCTCACAGGCATGATGGAAATAGACAGTGCACAGAGAGGCATCTTGGGACATGACCTCACAGGCATGATGGAAATAGACACTGCACAGAACGTAATCCTGGGAAATGACCTTACAGACATCCTGGAAATAGACACTACACAGAACGGCATCCTGGAAAATGACCTCACAGACATGATGGAAATAGACACTGCACAGAGAGGCATCCTGGGAAATGACCTCACTGGCGTGATGGAAATAGACTCTGCACAGTGTGGCATCCTGGGAAATGACCTCACAGGCATGATGGAAATAGATAGTGCACAGAGAGGCATCCTGGTACATGACCTCACAGGCATGATGGAAATAGACACTGCACAGAACGGCATCCAGGGAAATGACCTCACAGGCATGATGGAAATTGACAGACACTGCACAGAACGACATCCATGGAAATGACCTCACAGGCATTATGGAAATAGACACTACACAGAACGCCATCATGGGAAATGACCTCATAGACATGATGGAAATAGACACTGCACAGAGAGGCATCCTGGGAAATAACCTCACCTGTATGATGGAAATAGACACTGCACAGAGAGGGATCCTGTTAAATGACCTCACAGGCATGATGGAAATAGACACTACAAAGAACGGCATCGTGGGAAATGACCTCACAGGCCTGATGGAAATAGACACTGCATTGAACGTCATCCTGGGATATGACCTCACAGGCATGATGGAAATAGACACTGCACAGAACGGCATCTTGGGAAATCACCTCACAGGCATGATGGAAATAGTCACTACACAGAACTGCATCCTGGGAAATGTCCTCACAGGCATGATGGAAATAGACACTAAACAGAGAGGCATCCTGGGAAATGACCTCACAGGCATGTGGGAAATATACTGACACTACGCAGAACGGAATCCAGGGAAATGACCTCATAGGCATGATGGAAATAGACACTGCATTGAACGGGATCCTGGGAAATGACCTCACAGGCATGATGGAAATAGACACTGCACAGAGAGGCATCCTGGGAAATGACCTCACAGGCATGATGGAAATAGACAGTGCACAGAGAGGCATCCTGGTACATGACCTCAAAGACATTATGGAAATAGACTCTGCACAGAGAGGCATCCTGGGACATGACCTCACAGGCCTGATGGAAATAGACACTACACAGAACAGCATACTGGGAAATGACCTCACAGGCATGATGGAAATAGACACAGCACAGAACGGCATCCTGGGAAATGACCTCACAGGCATGATGGAAATAGACACTACACAGAGAGGCATCCTGGGAAATGGCCTCACAGGCCTGATGGAAATAGACACTGCATTGAATGGCATCCTGGGAAATGAGCTCACAGGCATAATGGAAATAGACACTACACATAGAGGCATCCGGGGAAATGACCTCACAGGATGATGGAAATAGACTGAAACTACACAGAACGGAATCCTCGGAAATGACCTCACAGGCATGATGGAAATAGACACTGCACAGAACGGCATCCTGTGAAATGACCTCACAGGCATGATGGAAATAGACACTGCACAGAGAGGCATCCTGGGAAATGACCTCACTGGCGTGATGGAAATAGACACTGCACAGAGAGGCATCCTGTGAAATGACCTCAGGGGCATGATGGAAATAGACACTGCACAGAGAGTTATCCTGCGAAATGACCTCACAGGCATGATGGAAATAGACAGTGCACAGAGAGGCATCCTGGGACATGACCTCACAGGCATGATGGAAATAGACACTGCACAGAACGTAATCCTGGGAAATGACCTTAAAGACATCCTGGAAATAGACACTACACAGAACGGCATCCTGGAAAATGACCTCACAGACATTAAGGAAATAGACACTGCATAGAACGACATCCAGGGAAATGACCTCACAGGCATGATGGAAATAGACAGACACTGCACAGAACGACATCCACGGAAATGACCTCACAGGCATGTTGGAAATAGACACTACACAGACCGGCATCATGGGAAATGACCTCACAGGCATGATGGAAATAGACACTGCACAGAACGGCATCCTGGGAAATGACCTCACAGGCATGATGGAAATAGACACTACACAGAGAGGCATCCTGGGAAATGGCCTCACAGGCCTGATGGAAATAGACACTGCATTGAATGCCATCCTGGGAAATGAGCTCACAGGCATGATGGAAATAGACACTACACATAGAGGCATTCTGGGAAATGACCTCACAGGATGATGGAAATAGACACTGCACAGAGAGGCATCCTGTTAAATGACCTCAGGGGCATGATGGAAATAGACACTGCACAGAGAGTTATCCTGCGAAATGACCTCACAGGCATGATGGAAATAGACAGTGCACAGAGAGGCATCCTGGGACATGACCTCACAGGCATGATGGAAATAGACACTACACAGACCGGCATCATGGGACATGACCTCATAGACATGGTGGAAATAGACACTGCACAGAACGGCATCCTGGGAAATGTAGTTTTTAATAGAGACACTACAGAAAGGAATCCTGGGAAATGTGGTTTTTAATAGAGAGACACTACAGAGAAAGGCATCCTGGGAAATGTAGTCTTTAATAGAGAGACACTACACAGAGAGGCATCCTGGGAAATGACCACACAGGCATGATGGAAATAGACAGACACTGCACAGAAAGGCATCCTGGGAAATGACCTCACAGGCATGATGGAAATAGACACTGCAAAGTACGACATCCTGTGAAATGACCTCACAGGCATGATGGTAATAGACACTGCACAGAACGACATCCTGGGAAATGACCTCATAGGCCTGATGGAAATAGACACTGCACAGAACGGAATCCTGGGAAATGACGTCACAGGCATGATGGAAATAGACAGACACTGCACACAACGTCATCCAGGGAAATTACCTCAGAGGCATGATGGAAATAGACACTACACAGAACTGCATCATTGTAAATGACCTCATAGACATGATGGAAATAGACACGGCACAGAGAGGCATCCTGGGAAATGACGACACATGCATGATGGAAATAGACAATGCACAAGGAGGCATCCTGGGAAATGACCTCACAGGCATGATGGAAATAGACACTACACAGAACGGCATCCTGGGAAATATCCTCACAGGCATGATGGAAATAGACACTGCACAGAACGGAATACTGTGAAATGACCTCATAGGCATGAAGGAAATAGACACTGCACAGAATGGCATCCTGGGAAATGGCCTCACAGGCCTGATGGAAATAGACACTGCATTGAACGGGATCCTGGGAAATGACCTCACAGGCATGAGGGAAATAGACACTGCACGGAATGGCATTCTGGGAAATGACCCCACAGGCATGATGGAAAGAGACACTGCACAGACCGGCATCCTTGGAAATGACCTCACAGGCATAATGGAAATAGACACTACACAGAGAGGCATCCTGGGAAATGGCCTCACAGGCCTGATGGAAATAGACACTGCATTGAATGGCATCTTGGGAAATGACCTCATAGTCATGATGGAAATAGACACTACACAGAGAGGCATCCTGGGAAATAACCTCACAGGATGATGGAAATAGACTGACACTACACAGAACGGAATCCTCAGAAATGACCTCAAAGGCATGATGGAAATAGACACTGCACAGAACGGTATTCTGGGAAATGACCTCACAGGCATGATGGAAGTAGACACTGCACAGAGAGGCATCCTGGGAAATGACCTCACTGGCGTGATGGAAATAGACTCTGTAAAAGTGAGGCATCCTGGGAAATGACCTAACAGGCATGATGGAAATAGACAGTCCACAGAGAGGCATCCTGGTACATGACCTCACAGGCATGATGGAAATAGACACTGCACAGAACCGCATCCTGGGAAATGACCTCACAGACATGCTGGAAATAGAAACTACACAGAACGGAATCCCGGAAAATGACCTCACAGACATGATGGAAAAAGACACTGCACAGAACGGCATCCAGGGAAATGACCTCACAGGCATGATGGAAATTGACAGACACTGCACAGAACGACATCCATGGAAATGACCTCACAGGCATTATGGAAATAGACACTACACAGAACGCCATCATGGGAAATAACCTCATAGACATGATGGAAATAGACACTGCACAGAGAGGCATCCTGGGAAATAACCTCACCTGTATGATGGAAATAGACAATGCACAGAGAGGGATCCTGTTAAATGACCTCACAGGCATGATGGAAATAGACACTACACAGAACGGCATCCTGGGAAATGACCTCACAGGCCTGATGGAAATAGACACTGCATTGAACGTCATCCTGGGAAATGACCTCACAGGCATGATGGAAATAGACACTGCACAGAACGGCATCTTGGGAAATCACCTCACAGGCATGATGGAAATAAACACTGCACAGAGACGCATCCTGGGAAATGACCTCACAGGCATGATGGACATAGACACTGCACAGAGAGTTATCCTGGGAAATGACCTCACAGGCATGATGGAAATAGACACTACACAGAGAGGCATCCTGGGAAATGGCCTCACAGGATGATGGAAATAGACTGAAACTACACAGAACGGAATCCTCGGAAATGACATCACAGGCATGATGGAAATAGACACTGCACAGAACGGCATCCTGTGAAATGACCTCACAGGCATGATGGAAAGAGACTCTGCACAGAGTGGCATCCTGGGAAATGACCTCACTGTAGTGATGGAAATAGACACTGCACAGAGAGGCATCCTGTGAAATGACCTCACAGGCATGATGGAAATAGACACTACACAGAACAGCATCCTGGGACATGACCTCACAGGCATGATGGAAATAGACACTACACAGAACAGCATACTGGGAAATGACCTCACAGGCATGATGGAAATAGACACTGCACAGAACGGCATCCTGGGAAATGACCTCACAGTCATGATGGAAATAGACACCACACAGAGAGGCATCCTGGGAAATGGCCTCACAGGCCTGATGGAAATAGACACTGCATTGAATGGCATCCTGGGAAATGAGCTCACAGGCATGATGGAAATAGACACTACACATAGAGGCATCCTGGGAAATGACCTCACAGGATGATGGAAATAGACTGAAACTACACAGAACGGAATCCTCGGAAATGACTCACAGGCATGATGGAAATAGACACTGCACAGAACGGCATCCTGTGAAATGACCTCACAGGCATGATGGAAATAGACACTGCACAGAGAGGCATCCTGGGAAATGACCTCACTGGCGTGATGGAAATAGACACTGCACAGAGAGGCATCCTGTGAAATGACCTCAGGGGCATGATGGAAATAGACACTGCACAGAGAGGCATCCTGGGACATGACCTCACAGGCATGATGGAAATAGACACTGCACAGAACGTAATCCTGGGAAATGACCTTAAAGACATCCTGGAAATAGACACTACACAGAACGGCATCCTGGAAAATGACCTCACAGACATTAAGGAAATAGACACTGCATAGAACGACATCCAGGGAAATGACCTCACAGGCATGATGGAAATAGACAGACACTGCACAGAACGACATCCACGGAAATGACCTCACAGGCATGTTGGAAATAGACACTACACAGACCGGCATCATGGGAAATGACCTCACAGGCATGATGGAAATAGACACTGCACAGAACGGCATCCTGGGAAATGACCTCACAGGCATGATGGAAATAGACACTACACAGAGAGGCATCCTGGGAAATGGCCTCACAGGCCTGATGGAAATAGACACTGCATTGAATGCCATCCTGGGAAATGAGCTCACAGGCATGATGGAAATAGACACTACACATAGAGGCATTCTGGGAAATGACCTCACAGGATGATGGAAATAGACACTGCACAGAGAGGCATCCTGTTAAATGACCTCAGGGGCATGATGGAAATAGACACTGCACAGAGAGTTATCCTGCGAAATGACCTCACAGGCATGATGGAAATAGACAGTGCACAGAGAGGCATCCTGGGACATGACCTCACAGGCATGATGGAAATAGACACTACACAGACCGGCATCATGGGACATGACCTCATAGACATGGTGGAAATAGACACTGCACAGAACGGCATCCTGGGAAATGTAGTTTTTAATAGAGACACTACAGAAAGGAATCCTGGGAAATGTGGTTTTTAATAGAGAGACACTACAGAGAAAGGCATCCTGGGAAATGTAGTCTTTAATAGAGAGACACTACACAGAGAGGCATCCTGGGAAATGACCACACAGGCATGATGGAAATAGACAGACACTGCACAGAAAGGCATCCTGGGAAATGACCTCACAGGCATGATGGAAATAGACACTGCAAAGTACGACATCCTGTGAAATGACCTCACAGGCATGATGGTAATAGACACTGCACAGAACGACATCCTGGGAAATGACCTCATAGGCCTGATGGAAATAGACACTGCACAGAACGGAATCCTGGGAAATGACGTCACAGGCATGATGGAAATAGACAGACACTGCACACAACGTCATCCAGGGAAATTACCTCAGAGGCATGATGGAAATAGACACTACACAGAACTGCATCATTGTAAATGACCTCATAGACATGATGGAAATAGACACGGCACAGAGAGGCATCCTGGGAAATGACGACACATGCATGATGGAAATAGACAATGCACAAGGAGGCATCCTGGGAAATGACCTCACAGGCATGATGGAAATAGACACTACACAGAACGGCATCCTGGGAAATATCCTCACAGGCATGATGGAAATAGACACTGCACAGAACGGAATACTGTGAAATGACCTCATAGGCATGAAGGAAATAGACACTGCACAGAATGGCATCCTGGGAAATGGCCTCACAGGCCTGATGGAAATAGACACTGCATTGAACGGGATCCTGGGAAATGACCTCACAGGCATGAGGGAAATAGACACTGCACGGAATGGCATTCTGGGAAATGACCCCACAGGCATGATGGAAAGAGACACTGCACAGACCGGCATCCTTGGAAATGACCTCACAGGCATAATGGAAATAGACACTACACAGAGAGGCATCCTGGGAAATGGCCTCACAGGCCTGATGGAAATAGACACTGCATTGAATGGCATCTTGGGAAATGACCTCATAGTCATGATGGAAATAGACACTACACAGAGAGGCATCCTGGGAAATAACCTCACAGGATGATGGAAATAGACTGACACTACACAGAACGGAATCCTCAGAAATGACCTCAAAGGCATGATGGAAATAGACACTGCACAGAACGGTATTCTGGGAAATGACCTCACAGGCATGATGGAAGTAGACACTGCACAGAGAGGCATCCTGGGAAATGACCTCACTGGCGTGATGGAAATAGACTCTGTAAAAGTGAGGCATCCTGGGAAATGACCTAACAGGCATGATGGAAATAGACAGTCCACAGAGAGGCATCCTGGTACATGACCTCACAGGCATGATGGAAATAGACACTGCACAGAACCGCATCCTGGGAAATGACCTCACAGACATGCTGGAAATAGAAACTACACAGAACGGAATCCCGGAAAATGACCTCACAGACATGATGGAAAAAGACACTGCACAGAACGGCATCCAGGGAAATGACCTCACAGGCATGATGGAAATTGACAGACACTGCACAGAACGACATCCATGGAAATGACCTCACAGGCATTATGGAAATAGACACTACACAGAACGCCATCATGGGAAATAACCTCATAGACATGATGGAAATAGACACTGCACAGAGAGGCATCCTGGGAAATAACCTCACCTGTATGATGGAAATAGACAATGCACAGAGAGGGATCCTGTTAAATGACCTCACAGGCATGATGGAAATAGACACTACACAGAACGGCATCCTGGGAAATGACCTCACAGGCCTGATGGAAATAGACACTGCATTGAACGTCATCCTGGGAAATGACCTCACAGGCATGATGGAAATAGACACTGCACAGAACGGCATCTTGGGAAATCACCTCACAGGCATGATGGAAATAAACACTGCACAGAGACGCATCCTGGGAAATGACCTCACAGGCATGATGGACATAGACACTGCACAGAGAGTTATCCTGGGAAATGACCTCACAGGCATGATGGAAATAGACACTACACAGAGAGGCATCCTGGGAAATGGCCTCACAGGATGATGGAAATAGACTGAAACTACACAGAACGGAATCCTCGGAAATGACATCACAGGCATGATGGAAATAGACACTGCACAGAACGGCATCCTGTGAAATGACCTCACAGGCATGATGGAAAGAGACTCTGCACAGAGTGGCATCCTGGGAAATGACCTCACTGTAGTGATGGAAATAGACACTGCACAGAGAGGCATCCTGTGAAATGACCTCACAGGCATGATGGAAATAGACACTACACAGAACAGCATCCTGGGACATGACCTCACAGGCATGATGGAAATAGACACTACACAGAACAGCATACTGGGAAATGACCTCACAGGCATGATGGAAATAGACACTGCACAGAACGGCATCCTGGGAAATGACCTCACAGTCATGATGGAAATAGACACCACACAGAGAGGCATCCTGGGAAATGGCCTCACAGGCCTGATGGAAATAGACACTGCATTGAATGGCATCCTGGGAAATGAGCTCACAGGCATGATGGAAATAGACACTACACATAGAGGCATCCTGGGAAATGACCTCACAGGATGATGGAAATAGACTGAAACTACACAGAACGGAATCCTCGGAAATGACTCACAGGCATGATGGAAATAGACACTGCACAGAACGGCATCCTGTGAAATGACCTCACAGGCATGATGGAAATAGACACTGCACAGAGAGGCATCCTGGGAAATGACCTCACTGGCGTGATGGAAATAGACACTGCACAGAGAGGCATCCTGTGAAATGACCTCAGGGGCATGATGGAAATAGGCACTGCACAGAGAGTTATCCTGCGAAATGACCTCACAGGCATGATGGAAATAGACATTGCTCAGAGAGGCATCCTGGGACATGACCTCACAGGCATGATGGAAATAGACACTGCACAGAACGTAATCCTGGGAAATGACCTTACAGACATCCTGGAAATAGACACTACACAGAACGGCATCCTGGAAAATGACCTCATAGATATCAAGGAAATAGACACTGCACAGAACGGCATCCTGGGAAATGTAGTTTTTAATAGAGACACCACAGAAAGGAATCCTGGGAAATGTGGATTTTAATAGAGAGACACTACAGAGAAAGGCATCCTGGGAAATGTAGTCTTTAATAGTGAGACACTACACAGAGAGGCATCCTGGGAAATGACCTCACAGGCATGATGGAAATAGACAGAAACTGCACAGAATGGCATCATGGGAAATGACCTCACAGGCATGATGGAAATAGACACTGCAAAGAACGACATCCTGTGAAATGACCTCACAGGCATGATGGTAATAGACACTGCACAGAACGACATCCTGGGAAATGACCTCATAGGCCTGATGGAAATAGACACTGCACAGAACAGAATCCTGGGAAATGACGTCACAGGCATGATGGAAATAGACAGACACTGCACACAACGTCATCCAGGGAAATTACCTCAGAGGCATGATGGAAATAGACACTACACAGAACTGCATCATTGGAAATGACCTCATAGACATGATGGAAATAGACAGGGCACAGAGAGGCATCCTGGGAAATGCCGACACATGCATGATGGAAATAGACAATGCACAGAGAGGCATCCTGGGAAATGACCTCACAGGCATGATGGAAATAGACACTACACAGAATGGCATCCTTGGAAATGTCCTCACAGGCATGATGGAAATAGACACTGCACAGAACGGAATACTGTGAAATGACCTCATAGGCATGATGGAAATAGACACTGCACAGAATGGCATCCTGGGAAATGGCCTCACAGTCCTGATGGAAATAGACACTGCATTGAACGGGATCCTGGGAAATGACCTCACAGGCATGAGGGAAATAGACACTGCACGGAATGGCATTCTGGGAAATGACCTCACAGGCATGATGGAAAGAGACACTGCACAGACCGGCATCCTGTGAAATGACCTCACAGGCATAATGGAAATAGACACTACACAGAGAGGCATCCTGGGAAATGGCCTCACAGGCCTGATGGAAATAGACACTGCATTGAATGGCATCTTGTGAAATGACCTCACAGTCATGATGGAAATAGACACTACACAGAGAGGCATCCTGGGAAATGACCTCACAGGATGATGGAAATAGACTGACACTACACAGAACGGAATCCTCCGAAATGACCTCAAAGGAATGATGGAAATAGACACTGCACAGAACGGTATTCTGGGAAATGACCTCACAGGCATGATGGCAGTAGACACTGCACAAAGAGGCATCCTGGGAAATGAACTCACTGGCGTGATGGAAATAGACACTTCACAGAGAGGCATCCTGTGAAATGACCTCACAGGCATGATGGAAATAGACACTGCACAGAGAGTTATCCTGCAAAATGACCTCACAGGCATAATGGAAATAGACAGTGCACAGAGCGGCATCCTGGGACATGACCTCACAGGCATGATGGAAATAGACACTGCACAGAACGGCATCCTTGGAAACGACCTTAAAGACATGCTGGAAATAGACACTAAACAGAATGGCATCCTGGAAAATGACCTCACAGACATGATGGAAATAGTCACTGCATAGAACGGCATCCAGGGAACTGACCTCACAGGCATGATGGAAATAGACAGACACTGCACAGAACGTCATCCACGGAAATGAACTCACAGGCATGATGGAAATAGACACTTCACAGAACGGGATAATGGGAAATGACCTCATAGACATGGTGGAAATTGTCACTGCACCGAACGTCATCCTGGGAAATGTAGTTTTTAATAGAGACACTACAGAAAGGAATCTTGCGAAATGTGGTTTTTAATAGAGAGACACTACAGATAAAGCAATCCTGGGAAATGTAGTCTTTAATAGAGAGACACTACACAGAGAGGCATCCTGGGAAATGACCTCACAGACATTATGGAAATAGACTCTGCACAGAGAGGCATCCTGGGAAATGACCTCACTGGCATGAAGGAAATAGACTGACACTACACAGAATGGAATCCTCGGAAATGACCTCACAGGCATGATGGAAACAGACACTGCACAGAACGGCATCCTGGGGAATGATCTCACAGGCATGAGGGAAATAGTCACTGCACAGAGAGGCATCCTGGGAAATTACCTCACAGGCATGATGGAAATAGACACTGCACAGAGAGTTATCCTGGGAAATGACCTCACAGGCATGATGGAAATAGACAGTGCACAGAGAGGCCTCCTGGGACATGACCTCACAGGCATGATGGAAATAGACACTGCACAGAGAGTTATCCTGGGAAATGGCCTCACAGGCCTGATGGAAATAGACTCTGCATAGAACTGCATGCTGGGAAATGACCTCGCAGGCATGATGGAAATAGACACTACACAGAACGGCATACTGGGAAATGACCTCACAGGCATGATGGAAATAGACACTGCACAGAACGGCATACTGGGAAATGACCTCACAGGCCTGATGGAAATAGACACTACACATAAAGGCATCCTGGGAAATGACCTCACAGGATGATGGAAATAGACTGAAACTACACAGAACAGAATCCTCGGAAATGACCTCACAGGCATGATGGAAATAGACACTGCACAGAGAGGCATCCTGGGAAATGACCTCACTGGCGTGATGGAAATAGACACTGCACAGACAGGCATCATGTGAAATGACCTCAGAGGCATGATGGAAATAGACACTGCACAGACAGTTATCCTGCGAAATGACCTCACAGGCATGATGGAAATAGACAGTGCACAGAGAGGCATCCTGGGACATGACCTCACAGGCATGATGGAAATAGACAATGCACAGAACGGAATCCTGGGAAATGAGCTTACAGACATCCTGGAAATAGACACTACACAGAACGGCATCCTGGAAAATGACCTCACAGACATGATGGAAATAGACACTGCATAGAACGGCATCCAGGGAAATGACCTCACAGGCATGATGGAAATAGACAGACACTGCACAGATCGTCATCCACGGAAATGACCTCACAGGCATGACGGAAATAGACACTACACAGAACGGCATCATGGGAAATGACCTCATAGACATGGTGGAAATAGACACTGCACAGAACGGCATCCTGGGAAATGACCTCACAGGCATGATGGAAATAGACACTGCACAGAACGGCATCCTGGGAAATGACCTCACAGGCATGATGGAAATAGACACTACACAGAGAGGCATCCTGGGAAATGGCCTCACAGGCCTGATGGAAATAGACACTGCATTGAATGGCATCCTGGGAAATGACCTCACAGGCATGATGGAAATAGACACTACACATAAAGGCATCCTGGGAAATGACCTCACAGGATGATGGAAATAGACTGAAACTACACAGAACAGAATCCTCGGAAATGACCTCACAGGCATGATGGAAATAGACACTGCACAGAGAGGCATCCTGGGAAATGACCTCACTGGCGTGATGGAAATAGACACTGCACAGAGAGGCATCATGTGAAATGACCTCAGAGGCATGATGGAAATAGACACTGCACAGACAGTTATCCTGCGAAATGACCTCACAGGCATGATGGAAATAGACAGTGCACAGAGTGGCATCCTGGGACATGACCTCACAGGCATGATGGAAATAGACAATGCACAGAACGGAATCCTGGGAAATGACCTTACAGACATCCTGGAAATAGACACTACACAGAACGGCATCCTGGAAAATGACCTCACAGACATGATGGAAATAGACACTGCATAGAACGGCATCCAGGGAAATGACCTCACAGGCATGATGGAAATAGACAGACACTGCACAGATCGTGATCCACGGAAATGACCTCACAGGCATGACGGAAATAGACACTACACAGAACGGCATCATGGGAAATGACCTCATAGACATGGTTTAAATAGACACTGCACAGAACGGCATCCTGGGAAATGTAGTTTTTAATAGAGACACTACAGAAAGGAATCCTGGGAAATGTGGTTTTTAATAGAGAGACACTACAGAGAAAGACATCCTGGTAAATGTAGTCTTTAATAGAGAGACACTACACAGAGAGGCTCCTGGGAAATGACCTCACAGGCATGATGGAAATAGACAGACACTGCACAGCATTGCATCCTGGGAAATGACCTCACAGGCATGATGGTAATAGACACTGCACAGAACGACATCCTGGGAAATGACCTTATTGGCCTGATGGAAAAAGACACTGCACAGAACGGAATCCTGGGAAATGACGTCACAGGCATGATGGAAATAGACACGGCACAGAGAGGCATCCTGGGAAATGACCACACATGCATGATGGAAATAGACAATGCACAGAGAGGCATCCTGGGAAATGAGCTCAGAGGCGTGATGGAAATAGACACTACACAGAACGGCATCCTGGGAAATGGCCTCACAGGCCTGATGGAAATAGACACTGCATTGAACGGGATCCTGGGAAATGACCTCACAGGCATGATGGAAATATACACTACACAGAGAGGCATCCTGGGAAATGACCTCACAGGATGATGGAAATAGACGGACACTACACAGAACGGAATCCTCCGAAATGACCTCAAAGGAATGATGGAAATAGACACTGCACAGAACGGTATTCTGGGAAATGACCTCACAGGCATGATGGCAGTAGACACTGCACAAAGAGGCATCCTGGGAAATGAACTCACTGGCGTGATGGAAATAGGCACTTCACAGAGAGGCATCCTGTGAAATGACCTCACAGGCATGATGGAAATAGACACTGCACAGAGAGTTATCCTGCAAAATGACCTCACAGGCATAATGGAAATAGACAGTGCACAGAGCGGCATCCTGGGACATGACCTCACAGGCATGATGGAAATAGACACTGCACAGAATGGCATCCTTGGAAACGACCTTAAAGACATGCTGGAAATAGACAATACACAGAATGGCATCCTGGAAAATGACCTCACAGACATGATGGAAATAGTCACTGCATAGAACGGCATCCAGGGAACTGACCTCACAGGCATGATGGAAATAGACAGACACTGCACAGAACGTCATCCACGAAAATGAACTCACAGGCATGATGGAAATAGAAACTTCACAGAACGGGATAATGGGAAATGACCTCATAGACATGGTGGAAATTGTCACTGCACCGAACGTCATCCTGGGAAATGTAGTTTTTAATAAAGACACTACAGAAAGGAATATTGGGAAATGTGGTTTTTAATAGAGAGACACTACAGATAAAGCCATCCTGGGAAATGTAGTCTTTAATAGAGAGACACTACACAGAGAGGAATCCTGGGAAATGACCTCACAGGCATGATGGAAATAGAATGACACTACACAGAACGGCATCCTGGGAAATGACCTCACAAGCATGATGGAAATAGACACTGCACAGAACGGCATCATGGGAAATGACCTCACAGGCATGATGGAAATAGACACTGCACAGAACGGCATCCTGGCTACTGTAGTTTTTAATAGAGGCACTACAGAAAGGAATCTTGGGAAATGTGGTTTTTAATAGAGAGACACTACAGAGAAATGAATCCTGGGAAATGTAGTTTTTAATAGAGAGACACTACAGATAAAGCCATCCTGGGAAATGTAGTCTTTAATAGAGAGACACTACAAAGAGAGGCATCCTGGGAAATGACCTCACAGGCATGAGGGAAATATACTGACACTACCCAGAACGGAATTCTCGGAAATGACCTCATAGGCATGATGGAAATAGACACTGCACAGAACGGCATCCTGGGAAATGACCTCACAGGCATGATGGAAATAGACACTGCAAAGAGAGGCATCCTGGGAAATGACCTCACAGGCATGATGGAAATAGACAGTGCACAGAGAGGCATCCTGGTACATGACCTCACAGACACTATGGAAATAGACTCTGCACAGAGAGGCATCCTGAGACATGACCTCACAGGCATGATGGAAATAGACACTGCACAGAACGGCATCCTGGGAAATGACCTCACAGACATGCTGGAAATAGACACTACACAGAATGGCATCCTGGAAAATGACCTCACAGACATGATGGAAATAGACACTGCATTGAATGGCATCCTGGGAAATGACCTCACTGGCATGATGGAAATAGACTGACACTACACAGAACGGAATCCTCGGAAATGACCTAACAGGCATGATGGAAACAGACACTGCACAGAACGGCATCCTGGGGAATGACCTCACAGGCATGAGGGAAATAGACACTGCACAGAGAGGCATCCTGGGAAATTACCTCACAGGCATGATGGAAATAGACACTGCACAGAGAGTTATCCTGGGAAATGACCTCACAGGCATGATGGAAATAGACAGTGCACAGAGAGGCCTCCTGGGACATGACCTCACAGGCATGATGGAAATAGACACTGCACAGAGAGTTATCCTGGGAAATGGCCTCACAGGCCTGATGGAAATAGACTCTGCATAGAACTGCATGCTGGGAAATGACCTCACATGCATGATGGAATTAGACACTACACAGAACGGCATATTGGGAAATGACCTCACAGGCATGATGGAAATAGACACTGCACAGAACGGCATACTGGGAAATGACTTCACAGGCCTGATGGAAATAGACACTACACATAAAGGCATCCTGGGAAATGACCTCACAGGATGATGGAAATAGACTGAAACTACACAGAAAAGAATCCTCGGAAATGACCTCACAGGCATGATGGAAATAGACACTGCAAAGAGAGGCATCCTGGGAAATGACCTCACTGGCGTGATGGAAATAGACACTGCATTGAATGGCATCCTGGGAAATGACCTCAGAGACATGATGGAAATAGACACTACACATAAAGGCATCCTGGGAAATGACCTCACAGGATGATGGAAATAGATTGAAACTACACAGAACAGAATCCTCGGAAATGACCTCACAGGCATGATGGAAATAGACACTGCACAGAGAGGCATCCTGGGAAATGACCTCACTGGCGTGATGGAAATAGACACTGCACAGACAGGCATCATGTGAAATGACCTCAGAGGCATGATGGAAATAGACACTGCACAGACAGTTATCCTGCGAAATGACCTCACAGGCATGATGGAAATAGACAGTGCACAGAGAGGCATCCTGGGACATGACCTCACAGGCATGATGGAAATAGACAATGCACAGAACGGAATCCTGGGAAATGACCTTACAGACATCCTGGAAATAGACACTACACAGAACGGCATCCTGGAAAATGACCTGACAGACATGATGGAAATAGACACTGCATAGAACGGCATCCAGGGAAATGACCTCACAGGCATGATGGAAATAGACAGACACTGCACAGATCGTGATCCACGGAAATGACCTCACAGGCATGACGGAAATAGACACTACACAGAACGGCATCATGGGAAATGACCTCATAGACATGGTGGAAATAGACACTGCACAGAACGGCATCCTGGGAAATGACCTCACAGGCATGATGGAAATAGACACTGCACAGAACGGCATCCTGGGAAATGACCTCACAGGCATGATGGAAATAGACACTACACAGAGAGGCATCCTGGGAAATGGCCTCAAAGGCCTGATGGAAATAGACACTGCATTGAATGGCATCCTGGGAAATGCCCTCACAGGCATGATGTAAATAGACAGACACTGCACAGATCGTCATCCACGGAAATGACCTCACAGGCATGACGGAAATAGACACTACACAGAACGGCATCATGGGAAATGACCTCATAGACATGGTTTAAATAGACACTGCCAGAACGGCATCCTGGGAAATGTAGTTTTTAATAGAGACACTACAGAAAGGAATCCTGGGAAATGTGGTTTTTAATAGAGAGACACTACAGAGAAAGACATCCTGGTAAATGTAGTCTTTAATAGAGAGACACTACACAGAGAGGCTCCTGGGAAATGACCTCACAGGCATGATGGAAATAGACAGACACTGCACAGAATTGCATCCTGGGAAATGACCTCACAGGCATGATGGTAATAGACACTGCACAGAATGGAATCCTGGGAAATGACGTCACAGGCATGATGGAAATAGACACGGCACAGAGAGGCATCCTGGGAAATGACCACACATGCATGATGGAAATAGACAATGCACAGAGAGGCATCCTGGGAAATGACCTCACAGGCGTGATGGAAATAGACACTACACAGAACGGCATCCTGGGAAATGACCTCACAGGCATGAGGGAAATAGACACTGCACAGAGAGGCATCCTGGGAAATTACCTCACAGGCATGATGGAAATAGACACTGCACAGAGAGTTATCCTGGGAAATGACCTCACAGGCATGATGGAAATAGACAGTGCACAGAGAGGCCTCCTGGGACATGACCTCACAGGCATGATGGAAATAGACATTGCACAGAGAGGCATCCTGGGACATGACCTCACAGGCATGATGGAAATAGACACTGCACAGAACGTAATCCTGGGAAATGACCTTACAGACATCCTGGAAATAGACACTACACAGAACGGCATCCTGAGAATGACCTCATAGACATGGTGGAAATAGACACTGCACAGAACGGCATCCTAAGAAATGTAGTTTTTAATAGAGACACAACAGAAAGGAATCCTGGGAAATGTGGTTTTTAATAGAGAGACACTACAGAGAAAGGCATCCTGGGAAATGTAGTCTTCAATAGAGAGACACTACACAGAGAGGCATCCTGGGAAATGACCTGACAGGCATGATGGAAATAGACTGACACTACACAGAACGGAATCCTCCGAAATGTCCTCAAAGGCATGATGGAAATAGACACTGCACAGAACGGTATTCTGGGAAATGACCTCACAGGCATGATGGCAGTAGACACTGCACAAAGAGGCATCCTGGGAAATGAACTCACTGGCGTGATGGAAATAGACACTTCACAGAGAGGCATCCTGGCAACTGTAGTTTTTAATAGAGACACTACAGAAAGGAATCTTGGGAAATGTGGTTTTTAATAGAGAGACATTACAGAGAAATGAATCCTGGGAAATGTAGTTTTTAATAGAGAGACACTACAGATAAAGCCATCCTGGGAAATGTAGTCTTTAATAGAGAGACACTACAAAGAGAGGCATCCTGGGAAATGACCTCATAGGCATGATGGAAATAGACACACACTACACAAAATGGCATCCTGGGAAATGACCTCACAGGCATGATGGAAATAGACACTGCAAAGAACGACATCCTGTGAAATGACCTCACAGGCATGATGTCAATAGACACTGCACAGAACGGCATCCTGGGAAATGACCTCACAGGCCTGATGGAAATAGACAGACACTGCACACAACGTCATCCAGGGAAATTACCTCAGAGGATTGATGGAAATAGACACTACACAGAACGGCATCATGGGAAATGACCTCATAGACATGATGGAAATAGTCACGGCACAGAGAGGCATCCTGGGAAATGACCTCACTGGCGTGATGGAAATAGACTCTGTAAAAGTGAGGCATCCTGGGAAATGACCTAACAGGCATGATGGAAATAGACAGTCCACAGAGAGGCATCCTGGTACATGACCTCACAGGCATGATGGAAATAGACACTGCACAGAACCGTATCCTGGGAAATGACCTCACAGACATGCTGGAAATAGAAACTACACAGAACGGAATCCCGGAAAATGACCTCACAGACATGATGGAAAAAGACACTGCACAGAACGGCATCCAGGGAAATGACCTCACAGGCATGATGGAAATTGACAGACACTGCACAGAACGACATCCATGGAAATGACCTCACAGGCATTATGGAAATAGACACTACACAGAACGCCATCATGGGAAATAACCTCATAGACATGATGGAAAAAGACACTGCACAGAGAGGCATCCTGGGAAATAACCTCACCTGTATGATGGAAATAGACAATGCACAGAGAGGGATCCTGTTAAATGACCTCACAGGCATGATGGAAATAGACACTACACAGAACGGCATCCTGGGAAATGACCTCACAGGCCTGATGAAAATAGACACTGCATTGAACGTCATCCTGGGAAATGACCACACAGGCATGATGGAAATAGACACTGCACAGAACGGCATCTTGGGAAATCACCTCACAGGCATGATGGAAATAAACACTGCACAGAGACGCATCCTGGGAAATGACCTCACAGGCATGATGGACATAGACACTGCACAGAGAGTTATCCTGGGAAATGACCTCACAGGCATGATGGAAATAGACACTACACAGAGAGGCATCCTGGGAAATGGCCTCACAGGATGATGGAAATAGACTGAAACTACACAGAACGGAATCCTCGGAAATGACATCACAGGCATGATGGAAATAGACACTGCACAGAACGGCATCCTGTGAAATGACCTCACAGGCATGATGGAAAGAGACTCTGCACAGAGAGGCATCCTGGGAAATGACCTCACTGGAGTGATGGAAATAGACACTGCACAGAGAGGCATCCTGTGAAATGACCTCACAGGCATGATGGAAATAGACACTACACAGAACAGCATCCTGGGACATGACCTCACAGGCATGATGGAAATAGACACTACACAGAACAGCATACTGGGAAATGACCTCACAGGCATGATGGAAATAGACACTGCACAGAACCGCATCCTGGGAAATGACCTCACAGGCATGATGGAAATAGACACCACACAGAGAGGCATCGTGGGAAATGGCCTCACAGGCCTGATGGAAATAGACACTGCATTGAATGGCATCCTGGGAAATGAGCTCACAGGCATGATGGAAATAGACACTACACATAGAGGCATCCTGGGAAATGACCTCACAGGATGATGGAAATAGACTGAAACTACACAGAACGGAATCCTCGGAAATGACTCACAGGCATGATGGAAATAGACACTGCACCGAACGGCATCCTGTGAAATGACCTCACAGGCATGATGGAAATAGACACTGCACAGAGAGGCATCCTGGGAAATGACCTCACTGGCGTGATGGAAATAGACACTGCACAGAGAGGCATCCTGTGAAATGACCTCAGGGGCATGATGGAAATAGACACTGCACAGAGAGTTATCCTGCGAAATGACCTCACAGGCATGATGGAAATAGACATTGCTCAGAGAGGCATCCTGGGACATGACCTCACAGGCATGATGGAAATAGACACTGCACAGAACGTAATCCTGGGAAATGACCTTACAGACATCCTGGAAATAGACACTACACAGAACGGCATCCTGGAAAATGACCTCATAGATATCATGGAAATAGACACTGCACAGAACGGCATCCTGGGAAATGTAGTTTTTAATAGAGACACTATAGAAAGGAATCCTGGGAAATGTGGATTTTAATAGAGAGACACTACAGAGAAAGGCATCCTGGGAAATGTAGTCTTTAATAGAGAGACACTACACAGAGAGGCATCCTGGGAAATGACCTCACAGGCATGATGGAAATAGACAGAAACTGCACAGAATGGCATCCTGGGAAATGACCTCACAGGCATGATGGAAATAGACACTGCAAAGAACGACATCCTGTGAAATGACCTCACAGGCATGATGGTAATAGACACTGCACAGAACGACATCCTGGGAAATGACCTCATAGGCCTGATGGAAATAGACACTGCACAGAACGGAATCCTGGGAAATGACGTCACAGGCATGATGGAAATAGACAGACACTGCACACAACGTCATCCAGGGAAATTACCTCAGAGGCATGATGGAAATAGACACTACACAGAACTGCATCATTGGAAATGACCTCATAGACATGATGGAAATAGACACGGCACAGAGAGGCATCCTGGGAAATGCCGACACATGCATGATGGAAATAGACAATGCACAGAGAGGCATCCTGGGAAATGACCTCACAGGCATGATGGAAATAGACACTACACAGAATGGCATCCTTGGAAATGTCCTCACAGGCATGATGGAAATAGACACTGCACAGAACGGAATACTGTGAAATGACCTCATAGGCATGATGGAAATAGACACTGCACAGAATGGCATCCTGGGAAATGGCCTCACAGTCCTGATGGAAATAGACACTGCATTGAACGGGATCCTGGGAAATGACCTCACAGGCATGAGGGAAATAGACACTGCACGGAATGGCATTCTGGGAAATGACCTCACAGGCATGATGGAAAGAGACACTGCACAGACCGGCATCCTTGGAAACGACCTTAAAGACATGCTGGAAATAGACACTACACAGAATGGCATCCTGGAAAATGACCTCACAGACATGATGGAAATAGTCACTGCATAGAACGGCATCCAGGGAAATGACCTCACAGGCATATTGGAAATAGACAGACACTGCACAGAACGTCATCCACGGAAATGAACTCACAGGCATGATGGAAATAGACACTTCACAGAACGGGATAATGGGAAATGACCTCATAGACATGGTGGAAATTGTCACTGCACCGAACGTCATCCTGGGAAATGTAGTTTTTAATAGAGACACTACAGAAAGGAATCTTGCGAAATGTGGTTTTTAATAGAGAGACACTACAGATAAAGCAATCCTGGGAAATGTAGTCTTTAATAGAGAGACACTACACAGAGAGGCATCCTGGGAAATGACCTCACAGGCATGATTGAAATAGAATGACACTACACAGAACGGCATCCTCGGAAATGACCTCACAGGCATGATGGAAATAGACAGTGCACAGAGAGGCATCCTGGTTCATGACCTCACAGACATTATGGAAATAGACACTGCATTAAATGGCATCCTGGGAAATGACCTCACTGGCATGAAGGAAATAGACTGACACTACACTGAACGGAATCCTCGGAAATGACCTCACAGGCATGATGGAAACAGACACTGCACAGAACGGCATCCTCGGGAATGAACTCACAGGCATGAGGGAAATAGACACTGCACAGAGAGGCATCCTGGGAAATTACCTCACAGGCATGATGGAAATAGACACTGCACAGAGAGTTATCCTGGGAAATGACCTCACAGGCATGATGGAAATAGACAGTGCACAGAGAGGCCTCCTGGGACATGACCTCACAGGCATGATGGAAATAGACACTGCACAGAGAGTTATCCTGGGAAATGGCCTCACAGGCCTGATGGAAATAGACTCTGCATAGAACTGCATGCTGGGAAATGACCTCACAGGCATGATGGAAATAGACACTACACAGAACGGCATACTGGGAAATGACCTCACAGGCATGATGGAAATAGACACTGCACAGAACGGCATACTGGGAAATGACCTCACAGGCCTGATGGAAATAGACACTACACATAAAGGCATCCTGGGAAATGACCTCACAGGATGATGGAAATAGACTGAAACTACACAGAACAGAATCCTCGGAAATGACCTCACAGGCATGATGGAAATAGACACTGCACAAAGAGGCATCCTGGGAAATGACCTCACTGGCGTGTTGGAAATAGACACTGCATTGAATGGCATCCTGGGAAATGACCTCACAGGCATGATGGAAATAGACACTACACATAAAGGCATCCTGGGAAATGACCTCTCAGGATGATGGAAATAGACTGAAACTACACAGAACAGAATCCTCGGAAATGACCTCACAGGCATGATGGAAATAGACACTGCACAGAGAGGCATCCTGGGAAATGACCTCACTGGCGTGATGGAAATAGACACTGCACAGAGAGGCATCATGTGAAATGACCTCAGAGGCATGATGGAAATAGACACTGCACAGACAGTTATCCTGCGAAATGACCTCACAGGCATGATGGAAATAGACACTACACATAAAGGCATCCTGGGAAATGGCCTCACAGGCCTGATGGAAATAGACACTGCATTGAACGGGATCCTGGGAAATGACCTCACAGGCATGATGGAAATAGACACTACACAGAGAGGCATCCTGGGAAATGACCTCACAGGATGATGGAAATAGACGGACACTACACAGAACGGAATCCTCCGAAATGACCTCAAAGGAATGATGGAAATAGACACTGCACAGAACGGTATTCTGGGAAATGACCTCACAGGCATGATGGCAGTAGACACTGCACAAAAAGGCATCCTGGGAAATGAACTCACTGGCGTGATGGAAATAGGCACTTCACAGAGAGGCATCCTGTGCAATGACCTCACAGGCGTGATGGAAATAGACACTGCACAGAGAGTTATCCTGCAAAATGTCCTCATAGGCATAATGGAAATAGACAGTGCACAGAGCGGCATCCTGGGACATGACCTCACAGGCATGATGGAAATAGACACTGCACAGAACGGCATCCTTGGAAACGACCTTAAAGACATGCTGGAAATAGACACTACACAGAATGGCATCCTGGAAAATGACCTCACAGACATGATGGAAATAGTCAATGCATAGAACGGCATCCAGGGAACTGACCTCACAGGCATGATGGAAATAGACAGACACTGCACAGAACGTCATCCACGAAAATGAACTCACAGGCATGATGGAAATAGACACTTCACAGAACGGGATAATGGGAAATGACCTCATAGACATGGTGGAAATTGTCACTGCACCGAACGTCATCCTGGGAAATGTAGTTTTTAATAGAGACACTACAGAAAGGAATATTGGGAAATGTGGTTTTTAATAGAGAGACACTACAGATAAAGCCATCCTGGGAAATGTAGTCTTTAATAGAGAGACACTACACAGAGAGGCATCCTGGGAAATGACCTCACAGGCATGATGGAAATAGAATGACACTACACAGAACGGCATCCTGGGAAATGACCTCACAGGCATGATGGAAAAGGACACTGCACAGAACGGCATCCTGCCTACTGTAGTTTTTAATAGAGGCACTACAGAAAGGAATCTTGGGAAATGTGGTTTTTAATAGAGAGACACTACAGAGAAATGAATCCTGGGAAATGTAGTTTTTAATAGAGAGACACTACAGATAAAGCCATCCTGGGAAATGTAGTCTTTAATAGAGAGACACTACAAAGAGAGGCATCCTGGGAAATGACCTCACAGGCATGAGGGAAATATACTGACACTACCCAGAACGGAATTCTCGGAAATGACCTCATAGTCATGATGGAAATAGACACTGCACAGAACGGCATCCTGGGAAATGACCTCACAGGCATGATGGAAATAGACACTGCAAAGAGAGGCATCCTGGGAAATGACCTCACAGGCATGATGGAAATAGACAGTGCACAGAGAGGCATCCTGGTACATGACCTCACAGACATTATGGAAATAGACTCTGCACAGAGAGGCATCCTGAGACATGACCTCACAGGCATGATGGAAATAGACACTGCACAGAACGGCATCCTGGGAAATGACCTCACAGACATACTGGAAATAGACACTACACAGAATGGCATCCTGGAAAATGACCTCACAGACATGATGGAAATAGACACTGCATTGAATGGCATCCTGGGAAATGACCTCACTGGCATGATGGAAATAGACTGACACTACACAGAACGGAATCCTCGGAAATGACCTCACAGGCATGATGGAAACAGACACTGCACAGAACGGCATCCTGGGGAATGACCTCACAGGCATGATGGAAATAGACACTACACAGAGAGGCATCCTGGGAAATGACCTCACTGGCGTGATGGAAATAGACACTGCACAGAGAGGCATCATGTGAAATGACCTCACAGGCATGATTCAAATAGACACTGCACAGAACGGCATCCTGGGAAATGACCTCACAGGCATGATGGAAATAGACACTACACAGAGAGGCATCCTGGGAAATGGCCTCAAAGGCCTGATGGAAATAGACACTGCATTGAATGGCATCCTGGGAAATGACCTCACAGACATGATGGAAATAGACACTACACATAAAGGCATCCTGGGAAATGACCTCACAGGATGATGGAAATAGACTGAAACTACACAGAAAAGAATCCTCGGAAATGACCTCACAGGCATGATGGAAATAGACACTGCAAAGAGAGGCATCATGGGAAATGACCTCATAGACATGGTGGAAATAGACACTGCACAGAACGGCATCCTGGGAAATGACCTCACAGGCATGATGGAAATAGACACTGCACAGAACGGCATCCTGGGAAATGACCTCACAGGCATGATGGAAATAGACACTACACAGAGAGGCATCCTGGGAAATGGCCTCAAAGGCCTGATGGAAATAGACACTGCATTGAATGGCATCCTGGGAAATGACCTCACAGACATGATGGAAATAGACACTACACATAAAGGCATCCTGGGAAATGACCTCACAGGATGATGGAAATAGACTGAAACTACACAGAACAGAATCCTCGGAAATGACCTCACAGGCATGATGGAAATAGACACTGCACAGAGAGACATCCTGGGAAATGACCTCACTGGCGTGATGGAAATAGACACTGCACAGACAGGCATCATGTGAAATGACCTCAGAGGCATGATGGAAATAGACACTGCACAGACAGTTATCCTGCGAAATGACCTCACAGGCATGATGGAAATAGACAGTGCACAGAGAGGCATCCTGGGACATGACCTCACAGGCATGATGGAAATAGACAATGCACAGAACGGAATCCTGGGAAATGACCTTACAGACATCCTGGAAATAGACACTACACAGAACGGCATCATGGGAAATGACCTCATAGACATGGTTTAAATAGACACTGCACAGACAGTTATCCTGCGAAATGACCTCACAGGCATGATGGAAATAGACAGTGCACAGAGAGGCATCCTGGGAAATGACCTCAGAGGCGTGATGGAAATAGACACTACACAGAACGGCATCATGGGAAATGACCTCATAGACATGGTGGAAATAGACACTGCACAGAACGGCATCCTGGGAAATGACCTCACAGGCATGACGGAAATAGACACTACACAGAACGGCATCATGGGAAATGACCTCATAGACATGGTTTAAATAGACACTGCACAGAACGGCATCCTGGGAAATGTAGTTTTTAATAGAGACACTACAGAAAGGAATCCTGGGAAATGTGGTTTTTAATAGAGAGACACTACAGAGAAAGACATCCTGGTAAATGTAGTCTTTAATAGAGAGACACTACACAGAGAGGCTCCTGGGAAATGACCTGACAGGCATGATGGAAATTGACAGACACTGCACAGAATTGCATCCTGGGAAATGACCTCACAGGCATGATGGTTATAGACACTGCACAGAACGACATCCTGGGAAATGACCTTATCGGCCTGATGGAAAAAGACTCTGCACAGAACGGAATCCTGGGAAATGACGTCACAGGCATGATGGAAATAGACACGGCACAGAGAGGCATCCTGGGAAATGACCACACATGCATGATGGAAATAGACAATGCACAGAGAGGCATCCTGGGAAATGACCTCAGAGGCGTGATGAAAATAGACACTACACAGAACGGCATCCTGGGAAATGGACTCACCCGCCTGATGGAAATAGACACTGCATTGAACGGGATCCTGGGAAATGACCTCACAGGCATGATGGAAATAGACACTACACAGAGAGGCATCCTGGGAAATGACCTCACAGGATGATGGAAATAGACTGACACTACACAGAACGGAATCCTCGGAAATGACCTCACAGGCATGATGGAAATAGACAGTGCACAGAGAGGCATCCTGGTACATGACCTCACAGACATTATGGAAATAGACTCTGCACAGAGAGGCATCCTGAGACATGACCTCACAGGCATGATGGAAATAGACACTGCACAGAACGGCATCCTGGGAAATGACCTCACAGACATGCTGGAAATAGACACTACACAGAATGGCATCCTGGAAAATGACCTCACAGACATGATGGAAATAGACACTGCATTGAATGGCATCCTGGGAAATGACCTCACTGGCATGATGGAAATAGACTGACACTACACAGAACGGAATCCTCGGAAATGACCTCACAGGCATGATGGAAACAGACACTGCACAGAACGGCATCCTGGGGAATGACCTCACAGGCATGAGGGAAATAGACACTGCACAGAGAGGCATCCTGGGAAATTACCTCACAGGCATGATGGAAATAGACACTGCACAGAGAGTTATCCTGGGAAATGACCTCACAGGCATGATGGAAATAGACAGTGCACAGAGAGGCCTCCTGGGACATGACCTCACAGGCATGATGGAAATAGACACTGCACAGAGAGTTATCCTGGGAAATGGCCTCACAGGCCTGATGGAAATAGATTCTGCATAGAACTGCATGCTGGGAAATGACCTCACAGGCATGATGGAAATAGACACTACACAGAACGGCATACTGGGAAATGACCTCACAGGCATGATGGAAATAGACACTACACATAAAGGCATCCTGGGAAATGACCTCACAGGATGATGGAAATAGACTGAAACTACACAGAACAGAATCCTCGGAAATGACCTCACAGGCATGATGGAAATAGACACTGCACAGAGAGGCATCCTGGGAAATGACCTCACTGGCGTGATGGAAATAGACACTGCACAGAGAGGCATCATGTGAAATGACCTCAGAGGCATGATGGAAATAGACACTGCACAGACAGTTATCCTGCGAAATGACCTCACAGGCATGATGGAAATAGACAGTGCACAGAGAGGCATCCTGGGACATGACCTCACAGGCATGATGGAAATAGACAATGCACAGAACGGAATCCTGGGAAATGACCTTACAGACATCCTGGAAATAGACACTACACAGAACGGCATCCTGGAAAATGACCTCACAGACATGATGGAAATAGACACTGCATAGAACGGCATCCAGGGAAATGACCTCACAGGCATGATGGAAATAGACAGACACTGCACAGATCGTCATCCACGGAAATGACCTCACAGGCATGACGGAAATAGACACTACACAGAACGGCATCATGGGAAATGACCTCATAGACATGGTGGAAATAGACACTGCACAGAACGGCATCCTGGGAAATGACCTCACAGGCATGATGCAAATAGACACTGCACAGAACGGCATCCTGGGAAATGACCTCACAGGCATGATGGAAATAGACACTACACAGAGAGGCATCCTGGGAAATGGCCTCACAGGCCTGATGGAAATAGACACTGCATTGAATGGCATCCTGGGAAATGACCTCACAGGCATGATGGAAATAGACACTACACATAAAGGCATCCTGGGAAATGACCTCACAGGATGATGGAAATAGACTGAAACTACACAGAACAGAATCCTCGGAAATGACCTCACAGGCATGATGGAAATAGACACTGCACAGAGAGGCATCCTGGGAAATGACCTCACTGGCGTGATGGAAATAGACACTGCACAGAGAGGCATCATGTGAAATGACCTCAGAGGCATGATGGAAATAGACACTGCACAGACAGTTATCCTGCAAAATGACCTCACAGGCATGATGGAAATAGACAGTGCACAGAGAGGCATCCTGGGACATGACCTCACAGGCATGATGGAAATAGACAATGCACAGAACGGAATCCTGGGAAATGACCTTACAGACATCCTGGAAATAGACACTACACAGAACGGCATCCTGGAAAATGACCTCACAGACATGATGGAAATAGACACTGCATAGAACGGCATCCAGGGAAATGACCTCACAGGCATGATGGAAATAGACAGACACTGCACAGATCGTCATCCACGGAAATGACCTCACAGGCATGTCGGAAAGAGACACTACACAGAACGGCATCATGGGAAATGACCTCATAGACATGGTTTAAATAGACACTGCACAGAACGGCATCCTGGGAAATGTAGTTTTTAATAGAGACACTACAGAAAGGAATCCTGGGAAATGTGGTTTTTAATAGAGAGACACTACAGAGAAAGACATCCTGGTAAATGTAGTCTTTAATAGAGAGACACTACACAGAGAGGCTCCTGGGAAATGACCTCACAGGCATGATGGAAATAGACAGACACTGCACAGAATGGCATCCTGGGAAATGACCTCACAGGCATGATGGTAATAGACACTGCACAGAACGACATCCTGGGAAATGACCTTATCGGCCTGATGGAAAAAGACACTGCACAGAACGGAATCCTGGGAAATGACGTCACAGGCATGATGGAAATAGACACGGCACAGAGAGGCATCCTGGGAAATGACCACACATGCATGATGGAATAGACAATGCACAGAGAGGCATCCTGGGAAATGACCTCACAGGCGTGATGGAAATAGACACTACACAGAACGGCATCCTGGGAAATGGCCTCACAGGCCTGATGGAAATAGACACTGCATTGAACGGGATCCTGGGAAATGACCTCACAGGCATGATGGAAATAGACACTACACAGAGAGGCATCCTGGGAAATGACCTCACAGGATGATGGAAATAGACTGACACTACACAGAACGGAATCCTCGGAAATGACCTCACAGGCATGATGGAAATAGACACTGCACAGAACGGCATTCTGGGAAATGACCTCACAGGCATGATGGAAGTAGACACTGCACAGAGAGGCATCCTGGGAAATGACCTCACTGTTGTGATGGAAATAGACACTGCACAGAGAGGCATCCTGTGAAATGACCTCACAGGTATGATGGAAAGAGACACTGCACAGAGAGTTATCCTGCGAAATGACCTCACAGGCATAATGGAAATAGACAGTGCACAGAGCGGCATCCTGGGACATGACCTCACAGGCATGATGGAAATAGACACTGCACAGAACGGCATCCTTGGATACAACCTTAAAGACATGCTGGAAATAGACACTACACAGAACGGCATCCTGGAAAATGACCTCACAGACATGATGGAAATAGACACTGCATAGAACGGCATCCAGGGAAATGACCTCACAGGCATGATGGAAATAGACAGACACTGCACAGAACGTCATCCACGGAAATGACCTCACAGGCATGATGGAAATAGACACTTCACAGAACGGGATAATGGGAAATGACCTCATAGACATGGTGGAAATTGTCATTGCACAGAACGGCATCCTGGGAAATGTAGTTTTTAATAGAGACACTACAGAAAGGAATCCTGGGAAATGTGGTTTTTATTAGAGAGACACTACAGAGAAATGCATCCTGGTAAATTACCTCACAGGCATGAGGGAAATAGACACTGCACAGAGAGGCATCCTGGGAAATTACCTCACAGGCATGATGGAAATAGACACTGCACAGAGAGTTATCCTGGGAAATGACCTCACAGGCAAGATAGAAATAGACAGTGCACAGAGAGGCCTCCTGGGACATGACCTCACAGGCATGATGGAAATAGACACTGCACAGAGAGTTATCCTGGGAAAAGGCCTCACAGGCCTAATGGAAATAGACTCTGCATAGAACTGCATGCTGGGAAATGACCTCACAGGCATGATGGAAATAGACACTGCACAGAACGGCATACTGGGAAATGACCTCACAGGCCTGATGGAAATAGACACTACACATAAAGGCATCCTGGGAAATGACCTCACAGGATGATGGAATTAGACTGAAACTACACAGAACAGAATCCTCGGAAATGACCTCACAGGCATAATGGAAATAGACACTGCACAGAGAGGCATCCTGGGAAATGACCTCACTGGCGTGATGGAAATAGACACTGCATTGAATGGCATCCTGGGAAATGACCTCACAGGCATGATGGAAATAGACACTACACATAAAGGCATCCTGGGAAATGACCTCACAGGATGATGGAAATAGACTGAAACTACACAGAACAGAATCCTCGGAAATGACCTCACAGGCATGATGGAAATAGACACTGCACAGAGAGGCTTCCTGGGAAATGACCTCACTGGCGTGATGGAAATAGACACTGCACAGAGAGGCATCATGTGAAATGACCTCAGAGGCATGATGGAAATAGACACTGCACAGACAGTTATCCTGCGAAATGACCTCACAGGCATGATGGAAATAGACAGTGCACAGAGAGGCATCCTGGGACATGACCTCACAGGCATGATGGAAATAGACAATGCACAGAACGGAATCCTGGGAAATGACCTTACAGACATCCTGGAAATAGACACTACACAGAACGGCATCCTGGAAAATGACCTCACAGACATGATGGAAATAGACACTGCATAGAACGGCATCCAGGGAAATGACCTCACAGGCATGATGGAAATAGACAGACACTGCACAGATCGTCATCCACGGAAATGACCTCACAGGCATGACGGAAATAGACACTACACAGAACGGCATCATGGGAAATGACCTCATAGACATGGTTTAAATAGACACTGCACAGAACGGCATCCTGGGAAATGTAGTTTTTAATAGAGACACTACAGAAAGGAATCCTGGGAAATGTGGTTTTTAATAGAGAGACACTACAGAGAAAGACATCCTGGTAAATGTAGTCTTTAATAGAGAGACACTACACAGAGAGGCTCCTGGGAAATGACCTCAAAGGCATGATGGAAAGAGACAGACACTGCACAGAATGGCATCCTGGGAAATGACCTCACAGGCATGATGGTAATAGACACTGCACAGAACGACATCCTGGGAAATGACCTTATCGGCCTGATGGAAAAAGACACTGCACAGAACGGAATCCTGGGAAATGACGTCACAGGCATGATGGAAATAGACAGGGCACAGAGAGGCATTCTGGGAAATGACCACACATGCATGATGGAAATAGACAATGCACAGAGAGGCATCCTGGGAAATGACCTCACAGGCGTGATGGAAATAGACACTACACAGAACGGCATCCTGGGAAATGGCCTCACAGGCCTGATGGAAATAGACACTGCATTGAACGGGATCATGGGAAATGACCTCACAGGCATAATGGAAATAGACACTACACAGAGAGGCATCCTGGGAAATGACCTCACAGGATGATGGAAATAGACAGACACTACACAGAACGGAATCCTCGGAAATGACCTCACAGGCATGATGGAAATAGACACTGCACAGAACGGCATTCTGGGAAATGACCTCACAGGCATGATGGAAGTAGACACTGCACAGAGAGGCATCCTGGGAAATGACCTCACTGGCGTGATGGAAATAGACACTGCACAGAGAGGCATCCTGTGAAATGAACTCACAGGTATGATGGAAATAGACACTGCACAGAGAGTTATCCTGCGAAATGACCTCACAGGCATAATGGAAATAGACAGTGCACAGAGCGGCATCCTGGGACATGACCTCACAGGCATGATGGAAATAGACACTGCACAGAACGGCATCCTTGGATACAACCTTAAAGACATGCTGGAAATAGACACTACACAGAACGGCATCCTGGAAAATGACCTCACAGACATGATGGAAATAGACACTGCATAGAACGGCATCCAGGGAAATGACCTCACAGGCATGATGGAAATAGACAGACACTGCACAGAACGTCATCCACGGAAATGACCTCACAGGCATGATGGAAATAGACACTTCACAGAACGGGATAATGGGAAATGACCTCATAGACATGCTGGAAATTGTCATTGCACAGAACGGCATCCTGGAAAATGTAGTTTTTAATAGAGACACTACAGAAAGGAATCCTGGGAAATGTGGTTTTTAATAGAGAGACTCTACAGAGAAATGCATCCTGGTAAATGTAGTCTTTAATAGAGAGACACTACACAGAGAGGCATCCTGGGAAATGACATCACAGGCATGATGGAAATAGACTGACAATACACAGAACGGCATCCAGGGAAATGACCTCACAAGCATGATGGAAATAGACACTGCACAGAACGGCATCATGGGAAATGACCGCACAGGCATGATGGAAATATTAACTGCACAGAACGGCATCCTGGCAACTGTAGTTTTTAATCGGGACACTAGAGAAATGAGTCCTGGGAAATGTAGTTTTTAATAGAGAGACACTACAGATAAAGCCATCCTGGGAAATGTAGTCTTTAATAGAGAGACACTACAAAGAGAGGCATCCTGGGAAATGACCTCATAGGCATGATGGAAATAGACAAACACTACACAGAATGGCATGCTAGGAAATGACCTCACAGGCATGATGGAAATAGACACTGCAAAGAACGACATCCTGTGAAATGACCTCACAGGCATGATGGAAATAGACACTGCACAGAACGGCATCCTGGGAAATGACCTCACAGGCCTGATGGAAATAGACACTGCACAGAACGGCATCGTAGGAAATGACATCACAGGCATGATGGAAATAGACAGACACCGCACACAACGTCATCCAGGGAAATTACCTGAGAGGCTTGATGGAAATAGACACTACACAGAACGGCATCATGGGAAATGACCTCATAGACATGATGGAAATAGTCACGGCACAGAGAGGCATCCTGGAAAATGACCTCACAGGCATGATGGAAATAGACAATGCACAGAGAGGCATCCTGGTAAATGACCTCACAGGTATGATGGAAATAGACACTACACAGAACGGCATCATGGGAAATGTCCTCACAGGCATGATGGAAATAGACACTGCACAGAAAGGAATCCTGTGAAATGACCTCATAAGCATGATGGAAATAGACGCTGCACAGAACGGCATCCTGGGAAATGGCCTCAAAGACATACTGGAAATAGAAACTACACAGAACGGAATCCCGGAAAATGACCTCACAGACATGATGGAAATAGACACTGCACAGAATGGCATCCAGGGAAATGACCTCACATGCATGATGGAAATTGACAGACACTGCACAGAACGACATCCATGGAAATGACCTCACAGGCATTTTGGAAATAGACACTACACAGAACGGCATCCTGGGAAATGACCTCACAGGCCTGATGGAAATAGACACTGCATTGAACGGCATCCTGTAAAATGACCTCATAGACATGGTTTAAATAGACACTGCACAGAACGGCATCCTGGGAAATGACCTTACAGACATCCTGGAAATAGACACTACACAGAACGGCATCCTGGAAAATGACCACACAGACATGATGGAAATAGACACTGCATAGAACGGCATCCAGGGAAATGACCTCACAGGCATGATGGAAATAGACAGACACTGCACAGATCGTCATCCACGGAAATGACCTCACAGGCATGACGGAAATAGACACTACACAGAACGGCATCATGGGAAATGACCTCATAGACATGGTGGAAATAGACACTGCACAGAACGGCATCCTGGGAAATGACCTCACAGGCATGATGGAAATAGACACTGCACAGAACGGCATCCTGGGAAATGACCTCACAGGCATGATGGAAATAGACACTACACTGAGAGGCATCCTGGGAAATGGCCTCACAGGCCTGATGGAAATAGACACTGCATTGAATGGCATCCTGGGAAATGACCTCACAGGCATGATGGAAATAGACACTACACATAAAGGCATCCTGGGAAATGACCTCACAGGATGATGGAAATAGACTGAAACTACACAGAACAGAATCCTCGGAAATGACCTCACAGGCATGATGGAAATAGACACTGCACAGAGAGGCATCCTGGGAAATGACCTCACTGGCGTGATGGAAATAGACACTGCACAGAGAGGCATCATGTGAAATGACCTCAGAGGCATGATGGAAATAGACACTGCACAGACAGTTATCCTGCGAAATGACCTCACAGGCATGATGGAAATAGACAGTGCACAGAGAGGCATCCTGGGACATGACCTCACAGGCATGATGGAAATAGACAATGCACAGAACGGAATCCTGGGAAATGACCTTACAGACATCCTGGAAATAGACACTACACAGAACGGCATCCTGGAAAATGACCTCACAGACATGATGGAAATAGACACTGCATAGAATGGCATCCAGGGAAATGACCTCACAGGCATGATGGAAATAGACAGACACTGTACAGATCGTCATCCACGGAAATGACCTCACAGGCATGACGGAAATAGACACTACAAAGAACGGCATCATGGGAAATGACCTCATAGACATGGTTTAAATAGACACTGCACAGAACGGCATCCTGGGAAATGTAGTTTTTAATAGAGACACTACAGAAAGGAATCCTGGGAAATGTGGTTTTTAATAGAGAGACACTACAGAGAAAGACATCCTGGTAAATGTAGTCTTTAATAGAGAGACACTACACAGAGAGGCTCCTGGGAAATGACCTCACAGGCATGATGGAAATAGACAGACACTGCACAGAATGGCATCCTGGGAAATGACCTCACAGGCATGATGGTAATAGACACTGCACAGAACGACATCCTGGGAAATGACCTTATCGGCCTGATGGAAAAAGACACTGCACAGAACGGAATCCTGGGAAATGACGTCACAGGCATGATGGAAATAGACACGGCACAGAGAGGCATCCTGGGAAATGACCACACATGCATGATGGAAATAGACAATGCACAGAGAGGCATCCTGGGAAATGACCTCACAGGCGTGATGGAAATAGACACTACACAGAACGGCATCCTGGGAAATGGCCTCACAGGCCTGATGGAAATAGACACTGCATTGAACGGGATCCTGAGAAATGACCTAACAGGCATGATGGAAATAGACACTACACAGAGAGGCATCCTGGGAAATGACCTCACAGGATGATGGATAGACTGACACTACACAGAACGGAATCCTCGGAAATGACCTCACAGGCATGATGGAAATAGACACTGCACAGAACGGCATCCTGGGAAATGACCTCACAGGCATGATGGAAATAGACACTACACAGAGAGGCATCCTGGGAAATGGCCTCACAGGCCTGATGGAAATAGACACTGCATTGAATGGCATCCTGGGAAATGACCTCACAGGCATGATGGAAATAGACACTACACATAAAGGCATCCTGGGAAATGACCTCACAGGATGATGGAAATAGACTGAAACTACACAGAACAGAATCCTCGGAAATGACCTCACAGGCATGATGGAAATAGACACTGCACAGAGAGGCATCCTGGGAAATGACCTCACTGGCGTGATGGAAATAGACACTGCACAGAGAGGCATCATGTGAAATGACCTCAGAGGCATGATGGAAATAGACACTGCACAGACAGTTATCCTGCGAAATGACCTCACAGGCATGATGGAAATAGACAGTGCACAGAGAGGCATCCTGGGACATGACCTCACAGGCATGATGGAAATAGACAATGCACAGAACGGAATCCTGGGAAATGACCTTACAGACATCCTGGAAATAGACACTACACAGAACGGCATCCTGGAAAATGACCTCACAGACATGATGGAAATAGACTCTGCATAGAACGGCATCCAGGGAAATGACCTCAGAGGCATGATGGAAATAGACAGACACTGTACAGATCGTCATCCACGGAAATGACCTCACAGGCATGACGGAAATAGACACTACAAAGAACGGCATCATGGGAAATGACCTCATAGACATGGTTTAAATAGACACTGCACAGAACGGCATCCTGGGAAATGTAGTTTTTAATAGAGACACTACAGAAAGGAATCCTGGGAAATGTGGTTTTTAATAGAGAGACACTACAGAGAAAGACATCCTGGTAAATGTAGTCTTTAATAGAGAGACACTACACAGAGAGGCTCCTGGGAAATGACCTCACAGGCATGATGGAAATAGACAGACACTGCACAGAATGGCATCCTGGGAAATGACCTCACAGGCATGATGGTAATAGACACTGCACAGAACGACATCCTGGGAAATTACCTTATTGGCCTGATGGAAAAAGACACTGCACAGAACGGAATCCTGGGAAATGACGTCACAGGCATGATGGAAATAGACACGGCACAGAGAGGCATCCTGGGAAATGACCACACATGCATGATGGAAATAGACAATGCACAGAGAGGCATCCTGGGAAATGACCTCACAGGCGTGATGGAAATAGACACTACACAGAACGGCATCCTGGGAAATGGCCTCACAGGCCTGATGGAAATAGACACTGCATTGAACGGGATCCTGAGAAATGACCTCACAGGCATGATGGAAATAGACACTACACAGAGAGGCATCCTGGGAAATGACCTCACAGGATGATGGATAGACTGACACTACACAGAACGGAATCCTCGGAAATGACCTCACAGGCATGATGGAAATAGACACTGCACAGAACGGCATTCTGGGAAATGACCTCACAGGCATGATGGAAGTAGACACTGCACAGAGAGGCATCCTGTGAAATGACCTCACTGGCGTGATGGAAATAGACACTGCACAGAGACGCATCCTGTGAAATGACCTCACAGGTATGATGGAAATAGACACTGCACAGAGAGTTATCCTGTGAAATGACCTCACAGGCATAATGGAAATAGACAGTGCACAGAGCGGCATCCTGGGACATGACCTCACAGGCATGATGGAAATAGACACTGCACAGAACGGCATCCTTGGATACGACCTTAAAGACATGCTGGAAATAGACACTACACAGAACGGCATCCTGGAAAATGACCTCACAGACATGATGGAAATAGACACTGCATAGAACGGCATCCAGGGAAATGACCTCACAGGCATGATGGAAATAGACAGACACTGCACAGAACGTCATCCACGGAAATGACCTCACAGGCATGATGGAAATAGACACTTCACAGAACGGGATAATGGGAAATGACCTCATAGACATGGTGGAAATTGTCTTTGCACAGAACGGCATCCTGGGAAATGTAGTTTTTAATAGAGACACTACAGAAAGGAATCCTGGGAAATGTGGATTTTAATAGAGAGACACTACAGAGAAATGCATCCTGGTAAATGTAGTCTTTAATAGAGAGACACTACACAGAGAGGCATCCTGGGAAATGACCTCACAGGCATGATGGAAATAGACTGACAATACACAGAACGGGATCCAGGGAAATGACCTCACAAGCATGATGGAAATAGACACTGCACAGAATGGCATCATGGGAAATGACCGCACAGGCATGATGGAAATAGACTGACAATACACAGAACGGCATCCAGGGAAATGACCTCACAAGCATGATGGAAATAGAAACTGCACAGAACGGCATCCTGGCAACTGTAGTTTTTAATAGGGACACTAGAGAAATGAGTCCTGGGAAATGTAGTTTTTAATAGAGAGACACTACAGATAAAGCCATCCTGGGAAATGTAGTCTTTAATAGAGAGACACTACAAAGAGAGGCATCCTGGGAAATGACCTCATAGGCATGATGGAAATAGACAAACACTACACAGAATGGCATGCTGGGAAATGACCTCACAGGCATGATGGAAATAGACACTGCAAAAACGACATCCTGTGAAATGACCTCACAGGCATGATGGAAATAGACACTGCACAGAACGGCATCCTGGGAAATGACCTCACAGGCCTGATGGAAATAGACACTGCACAGAACGGCATTGTAGGAAATGACATCACAGGCATGATGGAAATAGACAGACACCGCACACAACGTCATCCAGGGAAATTACCTGAGAGGCTTGATGGAAATAGACACTACACAGAATGGCATCATGGGAAATGACCTCATAGACATGATGGAAATAGTCACGGCACAGAGAGGCATCCTGGAAAATGACCTCACAGTCATGATGGAAATAGACACTGCACAGAATGGCATCCAGGGAAATGACCTCACATGCATGATGGAAATTGACAGACACTGCACAGAACGACATCCATGGAAATGACCTCACAGGCATTTTGGAAATAGACACTACACAGAACGGCATCCTGGGAAATGACCTCACAGGCCTGATGGAAATAGACACTGCATTGAACGGCATCCTGTAAAATGATCTCACAGGCATGATGGAAATAGACACTGCACAGAACGGCATCTTGGGAAATGACCTCACAGGCATGATGGAAATAAACACTGCACAGAGACGCATCCTGGGAAATGACCTCACAGGCATGGTGGAAACAGACACTGCACAGAGAGTTATCCTGGGAAATGACCTCATAGGCATGATGGAAATAGACAGTGCACAGAGAGGCATCCTGGGACATGACCTCACAGGCAGGATGGAAATAGACACTGCACAGAACTGCATCCTGGGAAATGACCTTACAGACATCCTGGAAATAGACACTACACAGAACGGCATCCTGGAAAATGACCTCACAGACATGATGGAAATAGACACTGCATAGAACGGCATCCAGGGAAATGACCTCACAGGCATGATGGAAATAGACAGACACTGCACAGATCGTCATCCACGGAAATGACCTCACAGGCATGACGGAAATAGACACTACACAGAACGGCATCATGGGAAATGACCTCATAGACATGGTGGAAATAGACACTGCACAGAACGGCATCCTGGGAAATGTCCTCACAGGCATGATGCAAATAGACACTGCACAGAACGGCATCCTGGGAAATGACCTCACAGGCATGATGGAAATAGACACGGCACAGAGAGGCATCCAGGGAAATGACCACACATGCATGATGGAAATACACAATGCACAGAGAGGCATCCGGGGAAATGACCTCACAGGCGTGATGGAAATAGACACTACACAGAACGGCATCCTGGGAAATGGCCTCACAGGCCTGATGGAAATAGACACTGCATTGAACGGGATCCTGAGAAATGACCTAACAGGCATGATGGAAATAGACACTACACAGAGAGGCATCCTGGGAAATGACCTCACAGGATGATGGATAGACTGACACTACACAGAACGGAATCCTCGGAAATGACCTCACAGGCATGATGGAAATAGACACTGCACAGAACGGCATCCTGGGAAATGACCTCACAGGCATGATGGAAATAGACACTACACAGAGAGGCATCCTGGGAAATGGCCTCACAGGCCTGATGGAAATAGACACTGCATTGAATGGCATCCTGGGAAATGACCTCACAGGCATGATGGAAATAGACACTACACATAAAGGCATCCTGGGAAATGACCTCACAGGATGATGGAAATAGACTGAAACTACACAGAACAGAATCCTCGGAAATGACCTCACAGGCATGATGGAAATAGACACTGCACAGAGAGGCATCCTGGGAAATGACCTCACTGCCGTGATGGAAATAGACACTGCACAGAGAGGCATCATGTGAAATGACCTCAGAGGCATGATGGAAATAGACACTGCACAGACAGTTATCCTGCGAAATGACCTCACAGGCATGATGGAAATAGACAGTGCACAGAGAGGCATCCTGGGACATGACCTCACAGGCATGATGGAAATAGACAATGCACAGAACGGAATCCTGGGAAATGACCTTACAGACATCCTGGAAATAGACACTACACAGAACGGCATCCTGGAAAATGACCTCACAGACATGATGGAAATAGACACTGCATAGAACGGCATCCAGGGAAATGACCTCACAGGCATGATGGAAATAGACAGACACTGTACAGATCGTCATCCACGGAAATGACCTCACAGGCATGACGGAAATAGACACTACAAAGAACGGCATCATGGGAAATGACCTCATAGACATGGTTTAAATAGACACTGCACAGAACGGCATCCTGGGAAATGTAGTTTTTAATAGAGACACTACAGAAAGGAATCCTGGGAAATGTGGTTTTTAATAGAGAGACACTACAGAGAAAGACATCCTGGTAAATGTAGTCTTTAATAGAGAGACACTACACAGAGAGGCTCCTGGGAAATGACCTCACAGGCATGATGGAAATAGACAGACACTGCACAGAATGGCATCCTGGGAAATGACCTCACAGGCATGATGGTAATAGACACTGCACAGAACGACATCCTGGGAAATGACCTTATCGGCCTGATGGAAAAAGACACTGCACAGAACGGAATCCTGGGAAATGACGTCACAGGCATGATGGAAATAGACACAGCACAGAGAGGCATCCTGGGAAATGACCACACATGCATGATGGAAATAGACAATGCACAGAGAGGCATCCTGGGAAATGACCTCACTGGCGTGATGGAAATAGACACTGCACAGAGAGGCATCCTGTGAAATGACCTCACAGGTATGATGGAAATAGACACTGCACAGAGAGTTATCCTGTGAAATGACCTCACAGGCATAATGGAAATTGACAGTGCACAGAGCGGCATCCTGGGACATGACCTCACAGGCATGATGGAAATAGACACTGCACAGAACGGCATCCTTGGATACGACCTTAAAGACATGCTGGAAATAGACACTACACAGAACGGCATCCTGGAAAATGACCTCACAGACATGATGGAAATAGACACTGCATAGAACGGCATCCAGGGAAATGACCTCACAGGCATGATGGAAATAGACAGACACTGCACAGAACGTCATCCACGGAAATGACCTCACAGGCATGATGGAAATAGACACTTCACAGAACGGGATAATGGGAAATGACCTCATAGACATGGTGGAAATTGTCATTGCACAGAACGGCATCCTGGGAAATGTTGTTTTTAATAGAGACACTACAGAAAGGAATCCTGGGAAATGTGGATTTTAATAGAGAGACACTACAGAGAAATGGATCCTGGTAAATGTAGTCTTTAATAGAGAGACACTACACAGAGAGGCATCCTGGGAAATGACCTCACAGGCATGATGGAAATAGACACTGCATAGAACGGCATCCAGGGAAATGACCTCACAGGCATGATGGAAATAGACAGACACTGCACAGATCGTCATCCACGGAAATGACCTCACAGGCATGACGGAAATAGACACTACACAGAACGGCATCATGGGAAATGACCTCATAGACATGGTGGAAATAGACACTGCACAGAACGGCATCCTGGGAAATGTCCTCACAGGCATGATGCAAATAGACACTGCACAGAACGGCATCCTGGGAAATGACCTCACAGGCATGATGGAAATAGACACTACACAGAGAGGCATCCTGGGAAATGGCCTCACAGGCCTGATGGAAATAGACACTGCATTGAATGGCATCCTGGGAAATGACCTCACAGGCATGATGGAAATAGACACTACACATAAAGGCATCCTGGGAAATGACCTCACAGGATGATGGAAATAGACTGAAACTACACAGAACAGAATCCTCGGAAATGACCTCACAGGCATGATGGAAATAGACACTGCACAGAGAGGCATCCTGGGAAATGACCTCACTGCCGTGATGGAAATAGACACTGCACAGAGAGGCATCATGTGAAATGACCTCAGAGGCATGATGGAAATAGACACTGCACAGACAGTTATCCTGCGAAATGACCTCACAGGCATGATGGAAATAGACAGTGCACAGAGAGGCATCCTGGGACATGACCTCACAGGCATGATGGAAATAGACAATGCACAGAACGGAATCCTGGGAAATGACCTTACAGACATCCTGGAAATAGACACTACACAGAACGGCATCCTGGAAAATGACCTCACAGACATGATGGAAATAGACACTGCATAGAACGGCATCCAGGGAAATGACCTCACAGGCATGATGGAAATAGACAGACACTGTACAGATCGTCATCCACGGAAATGACCTCACAGGCATGACGGAAATAGACACTACAAAGAACCTCATCATGGGAAATGACCTCATAGACATGGTTTAAATAGACACTGCACAGAACGGAATCCTGGGAAATGTAGTTTTTAATAGAGACACTACAGAAAGGAATCCTGGGAAATGTGGTTTTTAATAGAGAGACACTACAGAGAAAGACATCCTGGTAAATGTAGTCTTTAATAGAGAGACACTACACAGAGAGGCTCCTGGGAAATGACCTCACAGGCATGATGGAAATAGACAGACACTGCACAGAATGGCATCCTGGGAAATGACCTCACAGGCATGATGGTAATAGACACTGCACAGAACGACATCCTGGGAAATGACCTTATAGGCCTGATGGAAAAAGACACTACACAGAACGGAATCCTGGGAAATGACGTCACAGGCATGATGGAAATAGACACGGCACAGAGAGGCATCCAGGGAAATGACCACACATGCATGATGGAAATACACAATGCACAGAGAGGCATCCTGGGAAATGACCTCACAGGCGTGATGGAAATAGACACTACACAGAACGGCATCCTGGGAAATGGCCTCACAGGCCTGATGGAAATAGACACTGCATTGAACGGGATCCTGAGAAATGACCTAACAGGCATGATGGAAATAGACACTACACAGAGAGGCATCCTGGGAAATGACCTCACAGGATGATGGATAGACTGACACTACACAGAACGGAATCCTCGGAAATGACCTCACAGGCATGATGGAAATAGACACTGCACAGAACGGCATCCTGGGAAATGACCTCACAGGCATGATGGAAATAGACACTACACAGAGAGGCATCCTGGGAAATGGCCTCACAGGCCTGATGGAAATAGACACTGCATTGAATGGCATCCTGGGAAATGACCTCACAGGCATGATGGAAATAGACACTACACATAAAGGCATCCTGGGAAATGACCTCACAGGATGATGGAAATAGACTGAAACTACACAGAACAGAATCCTCGGAAATGACCTCACAGGCATGATGGAAATAGACACTGCACAGAGAGGCATCCTGGGAAATGACCTCACTGCCGTGATGGAAATAGACACTGCACAGAGAGGCATCATGTGAAATGACCTCAGAGGCATGATGGAAATAGACACTGCACAGACAGTTATCCTGCGAAATGACCTCACAGGCATGATGGAAATAGACAGTGCACAGAGAGGCATCCTGGGACATGACCTCACAGGCATGATGGAAATAGACAATGCACAGAACGGAATCCTGGGAAATGACCTTACAGACATCCTGGAAATAGACACTACACAGAACGGCATCCTGGAAAATGACCTCACAGACATGATGGAAATAGACACTGCATAGAACGGCATCCAGGGAAATGACCTCACAGGCATGATGGAAATAGACAGACACTGTACAGATCGTCATCCACGGAAATGACCTCACAGGCATGACGGAAATAGACACTACAAAGAACGGCATCATGGGAAATGACCTCATAGACATGGTTTAAATAGACACTGCACAGAACGGCATCCTGGGAAATGTAGTTTTTAATAGAGACACTACAGAAAGGAATCCTGGGAAATGTGGTTTTTAATAGAGAGACACTACAGAGAAAGACATCCTGGTAAATGTAGTCTTTAATAGAGAGACACTACACAGAGAGGCTCCTGGGAAATGACCTCACAGGCATGATGGAAATAGACAGACACTGCACAGAATGGCATCCTGGGAAATGACCTCACAGGCATGATGGTAATAGACACTGCACAGAACGACATCCTGGGAAATGACCTTATCGGCCTGATGGAAAAAGACACTGCACAGAACGGAATCCTGGGAAATGACGTCACAGGCATGATGGAAATAGACACGGCACAGAGAGGCATCCTGGGAAATGACCACACATGCATGATGGAAATAGACAATGCACAGAGAGGCATCCTGGGAAATGACCTCACTGGCGTGATGGAAATAGACACTGCACAGAGAGGCATCCTGTGAAATGACCTCACAGGTATGATGGAAATAGACACTGCACAGAGAGTTATCCTGTGAAATGACCTCACAGGCATAATGGAAATTGACAGTGCACAGAGCGGCATCCTGGGACATGACCTCACAGGCATGATGGAAATAGACACTGCACAGAACGGCATCCTTGGATACGACCTTAAAGACATGCTGGAAATAGACACTACACAGAACGGCATCCTGGAAAATGACCTCACAGACATGATGGAAATAGACACTGCATAGAACGGCATCCAGGGAAATGACCTCACAGGCATGATGGAAATAGACAGACACTGCACAGAACGTCATCCACGGAAATGACCTCACAGGCATGATGGAAATAGACACTTCACAGAACGGGATAATAGGAAATGACCTCATAGACATGGTGGAAATTGTCATTGCACAGAACGGCATCCTGGGAAATGTTGTTTTTAATAGAGACACTACAGAAAGGAATCCTGGGAAATGTGGATTTTAATAGAGAGACACTACAGAGAAATGGATCCTGGTAAATGTAGTCTTTAATAGAGAGACACTACACAGAGAGGCATCCTGGGAAATGACCTCACAGGCATGATGGAAATAGACTGACAATACACAGAACGGCATCCAGGGAAATGACCTCACAAGCATGATGGAAATAGACACTGCACAGAATGGCATCATGGGAAATGACCGCACAGGCATGATGGAAATAGACTGACAATACACAGAACGGCATCCAGGGAAATGACCTCACAAGCATGATGGAAATAGAAACTGCACAGAACGGCATCCTTGCAACTGTAGTTTTTAATAGGGACACTAGAGAAATGAGTCCTGGGAAATGTAGTTTTTAATAGAGAGACACTACAGATAAAGCCATCCTGGGAAATGTAGTCTTTAATAGAGAGACACTACAAAGAGAGCCATCCTGGGAAATGACCTCATAGGCATGATGGAAATAGACAAACACTACACAGAATGGCATGCTGGGAAATGACCTCACAGGCATGATGGAAATAGACACTGCAAAAACGACATCCTGTGAAATGACCTCACAGGCATGATGGAAATAGACACTGCACAGAACGGCATCCTGGGAAATGACCTCACAGGCCTGATGGAAATAGACACTGCACAGAACGGCATTGTAGGAAATGACATCACAGGCATGATGGAAATAGACAGACACCGCACACAACGTCATCCAGGGAAATTACCTAAGAGGCTTGATGGAAATAGACACTACACAGAATGGCATCATGGGAAATGACCTCATAGACATGATGGAAATAGTCACGGCACAGAGAGGCATCCTGGAAAATGACCTCACAGTCATGATGGAAATAGACAATGCACAGAGAGGCATCCTGGTAAATGACCTCACAGGTATGATGGAAATAGACACTACACAGAACGTCATCCTGGGAAATGTCCTCACAGGCATGATGGAAATAGACACTGCACAGAAAGGAATCCTGTGAAATGACCTCATAAGCATGATGGAAATAGACGCAGCACAGAACGGCATCCTGGGAAATGGCCTCACAGACATACTGGAAATAGAAACTACACAGAACGGAATCCCCGAAAATGACCTCACAGGCATGATGGAAATAGACACTTCACAGAACGGGATAATGGGAAATGACCTCATAGACATGGTGGAAATTGACAGACACTGCACAGAACGACATCCATGGAAATGACCTCACAGGCATTTTGGAAATAGACACTACACAGAATGGCATCCTGGGAAATGACCTCACAGGCCTGATGGAAATGGACACTGCATTGAACGGCATCCTGGGACATGACCTCACAGGCATGATGGAAATAGACACTGCACAGAGACGCATCCTGGGAAATGACCTCACAGGCATGGTGGAAATAGACACTGCACAGAGAGTTATCCTGGGAAATGACCTCATAGGCATGATGGAAAAAGACAGTGCACAGAGAGGAATCCTGGGACATGACCTCACAGGCAGGATGGAAATAGACACTGCACAGAACTGCATCCTGGGAAATGTACTCACAGGCATGATGGAAATAGACACTGCACAGAACGGAATCCTGTGAATTGACCTCATTGGCATGATGGAAATAGACGCTGCACAGAACGGCATCCTGGGAAATGGCATAACAGGCCTGATGGAAATAGACACTGCATTGAAGGGGATCCTGGGAAATGACCTCACATGCATGATGGAAATAGACACTAAACAGAGAGGCATCCTGGGAAATGACCTCACAGGCATGTGGGAAATATACTGACACTACGCAGAACGGAATCCAGGGAAATGACCTCATAGGAATGATGGAAATAGACACTGCACAGAACGGCATCCTGGGAAATGACCTCACAGGCATGATGGAAATAGACACTGCACAGAGAGTCATCCTGGGAAATGACCTCACAGGCATGATGGAAATAGACAGTGCACAGAGAGGCATCCTGGTACATGACCTCACAGACATTATGGAAATAGACTCTGCACAGAGAGGCATCCTGGGACATGACCTCACAGGCATGATGGAAATAGACACTACACAGAGAGGCATCCTGGGAAATGGCCTCACAGGCCTGATGGAAATAGACACTGCATTGAATGGCTTCCTGGGAAATGACCTCACAGGCATGATGGAAATAGACACTACACATAAAGGCATCCTGGGAAATGACCTCACAGGATGATGGAAATAGACTGAAACTACACAGAACAGAATCCTCGGAAATGACCTCACAGGCATGATGGAAATAGACACTGCACAGAGAGGCATCCTGGGAAATGACCTCACTGCCGTGATGGAAATAGACACTGCACAGAGAGGCATCATGTGAAATGACCTCAGAGGCATGATGGAAATAGACACTGCACAGACAGTTATCCTGCGAAATGACCTCACAGGCATGATGGAAATAGACAGTGCACAGAGAGGCATCCTGGGACATGACCTCACAGGCATGATGGAAATAGACAATGCACAGAACGGAATCCTGGGAAATGACCTTACAGACATCCTGGAAATAGACACTACACAGAACGGCATCCTGGAAAATGACCTCACAGACATGATGGAAATAGACACTGCATAGAACGGCATCCAGGGAAATGACCTCACAGGCATGATGGAAATAGACAGACACTGTACAGATCGTCATCCACGGAAATGACCTCACAGCCATGACGGAAATAGACACTACAAAGAACGGCATCATGGGAAATGACCTCATAGACATGGTTTAAATAGACACTGCACAGAACGGCATCCTGGGAAATGTAGTTTTTAATAGAGACACTACAGAAAGGAATCCTGGGAAATGTGGTTTTTAATAGAGAGACACTACAGAGAAAGACATCCTGGTAAATGTAGTCTTTAATAGAGAGACACTACACAGAGAGGCTCCTGGGAAATGACCTCACAGGCATGATGGAAATAGACAGACACTGCACAGAATGGCATCCTGGGAAATGACCTCACAGGCATGATGGTAATAGACACTGCACAGAACGACATCCTGGGAAATGACCTTATTGGCCTGATGGAAAAAGACACTGCACAGAACGGAATCCTGGGAAATGACGTCACAGGCATGATGGAAATAGACACGGCACAGAGAGGCATCCTGGGAAATGACCACACATGCATGATGGAAATACACAATGCACAGAGAGGCATCCTGGGAAATGACCTCACAGGCGTGATGGAAATAGACACTACACAGAACGGCATCCTGGGAAATGGCCTCACAGGCCTGATGGAAATAGACACTGCATTGAACGGGATCCTGAGAAATGACCTCACATGCATGATGGAATTAGACACTACACAGAGAGGCATCCTGGGAAATGACCTCACAGGATGATGGATAGACTGACACTACACAGAACGGAATCCTCGGAAATGACCTCACAGGCATGATGGAAATAGACACTGCACAGAACGGCATTCTGGGAAATGACCTCACAGGCATGATGGAAGTAGACACTGCACAGAGAGGCATCCTCGGAAATGACCTCACTGGCGTGATGGAAATAGACACTGCACAGAGAGGCATCCTGTGAAATGACCTCACAGGTATGATGGAAATAGACACTGCACAGAGAGTTATCCTGTGAAATGAGCTCACAGGCATAATGGAAATAGACAGTGCACAGAGCGGCATCCTGGGACATGACCTCACAGGCATGATGGAAATAGACACTGCACAGAACGGCATCCTTGGATACGACCTTAAAGACATGCTGGAAATAGACACTACACAGAACGGCATCCTGGAAAATGACCTCACAGACATGATGGAAATAGACACTGCATAGAACGGCATCCAGGGAAATGACCTCACAGGCATGATGGAAATAGACAGACACTGCACAGAACGTCATCCACGGAAATGACCTCACAGCATGATGGAAATAGACACTTCACAGAACGGGATAATGGGAAATGACCTCATAGACATGGTGGAAATTGTCATTGCACAGAACGGCATCCTGGGAAATGTAGTTTTTAATAGAGACACTACAGAAAGGAATCCTGGGAAATGTGGATTTTAATAGAGAGACACTACAGAGAAATGCATCCTGGTAAATGTAGTCTTTAATAGAGAGACACTACACAGAGAGGCATCCTGGGAAATGACCTCACAGGCATGATGGAAATAGACTGACAATACACAGAACGGCATCCAGGGAAATGACCTCACAAGCATGATGGAAATAGACACTGCACAGAATGGCATCATGGGAAATGACCGCACAGGCATGATGGAAATAGACTGACAATACACAGAACGGCATCCAGGGAAATGACCTCACAAGCATGATGGAAATAGAAACTGCACAGAACGGCATCCTGGCAACTGTAGTTTTTAATAGGGACACTAGAGAAATGAGTCCTGGGAAATGTAGTTTTTAATAGAGAGACACTACAGATAAAGCCATCCTGGGAAATGAAGTCTTTAATAGAGAGACACTACAAAGAGAGGCATCCTGGGAAATGACCTCATAGGCATGATGGAAATAGACAAACACTACACAGAATGGCATGCTGGGAAATGACCTCACAGGCATGATGGAAATAGACACTGCAAAAACGACATCCTGTGAAATGACCTCACAGGCATGATGGAAATAGACACTGCACAGAACGGCATCCTGGGAAATGACCTCACAGGCCTGATGGAAATAGACACTGCACAGAACGGCATTGTAGGAAATGACATCACAGGCATGATGGAAATAGACAGACACCGCACACAACGTCATCCAGGGAAATTACCTGAGAGGCTTGATGGAAATAGACACTACACAGAACGGCATCATGGGAAATGACCTCATAGACATGATGGAAATAGTCACGGCACAGAGAGGCATCCTGGAAAATGACCTCACAGTCATGATGGAAATAGACAATGCACAGAGAGGCATCCTGGTAAATGACCTCACAGGTATGATGGAAATAGACACTACACAGAACGTCATCCTGGGAAATGTCCTCACAGGCATGATGGAAATAGACACTGCACAGAAAGGAATCCTGTGAAATGACCTCATAAGCATGATGGAAATAGACGCAGCACAGAACGGCATCCTGGGAAATGGCCTCACAGACATACTGGAAATAGAAACTACACAGAACGGAATCCCCGAAAATGACCTCACAGGCATGATGGAAATAGACACTGCACAGAACGGCATTCTGGGAAATGACCTCACAGGCATGATGGAAGTAGACACTGCACAGAGAGGCATCCTGGGAAATGACCTCACTGGCGTGATGGAAATAGACACTGCACAGAGAGGCATCCTGTGAAATGACCTCACTGGCGTGATGGAAATAGACACTGCACAGAGAGGCATCCTGTGAAATGACCTCACAGGTATGATGGAAATAGACACTGCACAGAGAGTTATCCTGCGAAATGACCTCACAGGCATAATGGAATTAGACAGTGCACAGAGCAGCATCCTGGGACATGACCTCACAGGCATGATGGAAATAGACACTGCACAGAACGGCATCCTTGGAAACGACCTTAAAGAAATGCTGGAAATAGACACTACACAGAACGGCATCCTGGAAAATGACCTCACAGACATGATGTTAATAGACACTGCATAGAACGGCATCCAGGGAAATGACCTCACAGGCATGATGGAAATAGACAGACACTGCACAGAACGCAATCCACGGAAATGAACTCACAGGCATGATGGAAATAGACACTTCACAGAACGGGATAATGGGAAATGACCTCATAGACATGGTGGAAATTGACAGACACTGCACAGAACGACATCCATGGAAATGACCTCACAGGCATTTTGGAAATAGACACTACACAGAATGGCATCCTGGGAAATGACCTCACAGGCCTGATGGAAATGGACACTGCATTGAACGGCATCCTGGGACATGACCTCACAGGCATAATGGAAATAGACACTGCACAGAACGGCATCTTGGGAAATGACCTCACAGGCATGATGGAAATAAACACTGCACAGAGACGCATCCTGGGAAATGACCTCACAGGCATGGTGGAAATAGACACTGCACAGAGAGTTATCCTGGGAAATGACCTCATAGGCATGATGGAAAAAGACAGTGCACAGAGAGGAATCCTGGGACATGACCTCACAGGCAGGATGGAAATAGACACTGCACAGAACTGCATCCTGGGAAATGTACTCACAGGCATGATGGAAATAGACACTGCACAGAACGGAATCCTGTGAATTGACCTCATTGGCATGATGGAAATAGACGCTGCACAGAACGGCATCCTGGGAAATGGCCTCACAGGCCTGATGGAAATAGACACTGCATTGAAGGGGATCCTGGGAAATGACCTCACATGCATGATGGAAATAGACACTAAACAGAGAGGCATCCTGGGAAATGACCTCACAGGCATGTGGGAAATATACTGACACTACGCAGAACGGACTCCAGGGAAATGACCTCATAGGAATGATGGAAATAGACACTGCACAGAACGACATCCTGGGAAATGACCTCACAGGCATGATGGAAATAGACACTGCACAGAGAGGCATCCTGGGAAATGACCTCACAGGCATGATGGAAATAGACAGTGCACAGAGAGGCATCCTGGTACATGACCTCACAGACATTATGGAAATAGACTCTGCACAGAGAGGCATCCTGGGACATGACCTCACAGGCATGATGGAAATAGACACTACACATAGAGGCATCCTGGGAAATGACCTCACAGACATGCTGGAAATAGACACTACACAGAATGGCATCCTGGAAAATGACCTCACAGACATGATGGAAATAGACACTGCATTGAATGGCCTCCTGGGAAATGACCTCACAGGCATGATGGAAATAGACAGTGCACAGAGATGCCTCCTGGGAAATGACCTCACAGACATGATGGAAATAGACACTGCACAGAGAGGCATCCTGGGAAATGACCTCACAGGCATGATGGAAATAGACACTGCACAGAGAGTTATCATGGGAAATGACCTCACAGGCATGATTGAAATAGACTGTGCACAGAGAGGCCTCCTGGGACATGACCTCACAGGCATGATGGAAATAGACACTACACAGAGAGGCATCCTGGGAAATGGCCTCACAGGCCTGATGGAAATAGACTCTGCATAGAACTGCATCCTGGGAAATGACCTCACAGGCATGATGGAAATAGACAGACACTGCACAGATCGTCATCCACGGAAATGACCTCACAGGCATGACGGAAATAGACCCTACACAGAACGGCATCATGGGAAATGACCTCATAGACATGGTGGAAATAGACAGTGCACAGAACGGCATCCTGGGAAATGTAGTTTTTAATAGAGACACTACAGAAAGGAATCCTGGGAAATGTGGTTTTTAATAGAGAGACACTACAGAGAAAGACATCCTGATAAATGTAGTCTTTAATAGAGAGACACTACACAGAGAGGCTCCTGGGAAATGACCTCACAGGCATGATGGAAATAGACAGACACTGCACAGAATGGCATGCTGGGAAATGACCTCACAGGCATGATGGTAAAAGACACTGCACAGAACGACATCCTGGGAAATGACCTCATCGGCCTGATGGAAAAAGACACTGCACAGAACGGAATCCTGGGATATGACCTCACAGGCATGATGGAAATAGACAGACACTACACACAACGTCATCCAGGGAAATTACCTCAGAGGCATGATGGAAATAGACACTACACAGAACGGCATCATGGGAAATGACCTCATAGACATGATGGACATAGACACGGCACAGAGAGGCATCCTGGGAAATGACCACACATGCATGATGGAAATAGACAATGCACAGAGAGGCATCCTGGGAAATGACCTCACAGGCGTGATGGAAATAGACACTACACAGAACGGCATCCTGGGAAATGGCCTCACAGGCCTGATGGAAATAGACACTGCATTGAACGGGATCCTGGGAAATGACCTCACAGGCATGATGGTAATAGACACTACACAGAGAGGCATCCTGGGAAATGACCTCACAGGATGATGGAAATAGACTGACACTACACAGAACGGAATCTCGGAAATGACCTCACAGGCATGATGGAAATAGACACTGCACAGAACGGCATTCTGGGAAATGACCTCACAGGCATGATGGAAGTAGACACTGCACAGAGAGGCATCCTGGGAAATGACCTCACTGGCGTGATGGAAATAGACACTGCACAGAGAGGCATCCTGTGAAATGACCTCACTGTCGTGATGGAAATAGACACTGCACAGAGAGGCATCCTGTGAAATGACCTCACAGGTATGATGGAAATAGACACTGCACAGAGAGTTATCCTGCGAAATGACCTCACAGGCATATTGGAATTAGACAGTGCACAGAGCAGCATCCTGGGACATGACCTCACAGGCATGATGGAAATAGACACTGCACAGAACGGCATCCTTGGAAACGACCTTAAAGAAATGCTGGAAATAGACACTACACAGAACGGCATCCTGGAAAATGACCTCACAGACATGATGTTAATAGACACTGCATAGAACGGCATCCAGGGAAATGACCTCACAGGCATGATGGAAATAGACAGACACTGCACAGAACGTCATCCACGGAAATGACCTCACAGGCATGATGGAAATAGACACTTCACAGAACGGGATAATGGGAAATGACTTCATAGACATGGTGGAAATTGTCATTGCACAGAACTGCATTCTGGGAAATGTAGTTTTTAATAGAGACACTACAGAAAGGAATCCTGGGAAATGTGGTTTTTAATAGAGAGACACTACAGAGAAATGCATCCTGGTAAATGTAGTCTTTAATAGAGAGACACTACACAGAGAGGCATCCTGGGAAATGACCTCACAGGCATGATGGAAATAGACTGACACTACACAGAACGGCATCCAGGGAAATGACCTCACAAGCATGATGGAAATAGACACTGCACAGAACGGCATTATGGGAAATGACCGCACAGGCATGATGGAAATAGAAACTGCACAGAACGGCATCCTGGCAACTGTAGTTTTTAATAGGGACACTACAGAGAAATGAGTCCTGGGAAATGTAGTTTTTAATAGAGAGACACTACAGATAAAGCCATCCTGGGAAATGTAGTCTTTAATAGAGAGACACTACAAAGAGAGGCATCCTGGGAAATGACCTCATAGGCATGAGGGAAATAGACACACACTACACAAAATGGCATCCTGGGAAATGACCTCATAGGCATGATGGAAATAGACAAACACTACACAGAATGGCATGCTGGGAAATGACCTCACAGGCATGATGGAAATAGACACTGCAAAGAACGACATCCTGTGAAATGACCTCACAGGCATGATGGAAATAGACACTGCACAGAACGGCATCCTGGGAAATGACCTCACAAGCCTGATGGAAATAGACACTGCACAGAACGGCATCGTGGGAAATGACATCACAGGCATGATGGAAATAGACAGACACCTCACACAACGTCATCCAGGGAAATTACCTCAGAGGCTTGATGGAAAGACACTACACAGAACGGCATCATGGGAAATGACCTCATAGACATGATGGAAATAGTCACGGCACAGTGAGGCATCCTGGAAAATGACCTCACAGGCATGATGGAAATAGACAATGCACAGAGAGGCATCCTGGTAAATGACCTCACAGGTATGATGGAAATAGACACTACACAGAACGGCATCCTGGGAAATGTCCTCACAGGCATGATGGAAACAGACACTGCACAGAAAGGAATCCTGTGAAATGACCTCATAAGCATGATGGAAATAGACGCTGCACAGAACGGCATCCTGGGAAATGGCCTCACAGGCCTGATGGAAATAGACACTGCATTGAACGGGATCCTGGGAAATGACCTCACAGGCATGATGGAAATAGACACTACACAGAGAGGCATCCGGGGAAATGACCTCACAGGCATGAGGGAAAAATACTGACACTACCCAGACTGGAATCCACGGAAATGATATCATAGGCATGATGGAAATAGACACTGCACTGAACAGCATCCTGGGAAATGACCTCACTGGCGTGATGGAAATAGACACTGCACAGAGAGGCATCCTGTGAAATGACCTCACTGTCGTGATGGAAATAGACACTGCACAGAGAGGCATCCTGTGAAATGACCTCACAGGTATGATGGAAATAGACACTGCACAGAGAGTTATCCTGCGAAATGACCTCACAGGCATATTGGAATTAGACAGTGCACAGAGCAGCATCCTGGGACATGACCTCACAGGCATGATGGAAATAGACACTGCACAGAACGGCATCCTTGGAAACGACCTTAAAGAAATGCTGGAAATAGACACTACACAGAACCGCATCCTGGAAAATGACCTCACAGACATGATGTTAATAGACACTGCATAGAACGGCATCCAGGGAAATGACCTCACAGGCATGATGGAAATAGACAGACACTGCACAGAACGTCATCCACGGAAATGACCTCACAGGCATGATGGAAATAGACACTTCACAGAACGGGATAATGGGAAATGACTTCATAGACATGGTGGAAATTGTCATTGCACAGAACTGCATTCTGGGAAATGTAGTTTTTAATAGAGACACTACAGAAAGGAATCCTGGGAAATGTGGTTTTTAATAGAGAGACACTACAGAGAAATGCATCCTGGTAAATGTAGTCTTTAATAGAGAGACACTACACAGAGAGGCATCCTGGGAAATGACCTCACAGGCATGATGGAAATAGACTGACACTACACAGAACGGCATCCAGGGAAATGACCTCACAAGCATGATGGAAATAGACACTGCACAGAACGGCATTATGGGAAATGACCGCACAGGCATGATGGAAATAGAAACTGCACAGAACGGCATCCTGGCAACTGTAGTTTTTAATAGGGACACTACAGAGAAATGAGTCCTGGGAAATGTAGTTTTTAATAGAGAGACACTACAGATAAAGCCATCCTGGGAAATGTAGTCTTTAATAGAGAGACACTACAAAGAGAGGCATCCTGGGAAATGACCTCATAGGCATGAGGGAAATAGACACACACTACACAAAATGGCATCCTGGGAAATGACCTCATAGGCATGATGGAAATAGACAAACACTACACAGAATGGCATGCTGGGAAATGACCTCACAGGCATGATGGAAATAGACACTGCAAAGAACGACATCCTGTGAAATGACCTCACAGGCATGATGGAAATAGACACTGCACAGAACGGCATCCTGGGAAATGACCTCACAAGCCTGATGGAAATAGACACTGCACAGAACGGCATCGTGGGAAATGACATCACAGGCATGATGGAAATAGACAGACACCTCACACAACGTCATCCAGGGAAATTACCTCAGAGGCTTGATGGAAAGACACTACACAGAACGGCATCATGGGAAATGACCTCATAGACATGATGGAAATAGTCACGGCACAGTGAGGCATCCTGGAAAATGACCTCACAGGCATGATGGAAATAGACAATGCACAGAGAGGCATCCTGGTAAATGACCTCACAGGTATGATGGAAATAGACACTACACAGAACGGCATCCTGGGAAATGTCCTCACAGGCATGATGGAAACAGACACTGCACAGAAAGGAATCCTGTGAAATGACCTCATAAGCATGATGGAAATAGACGCTGCACAGAACGGCATCCTGGGAAATGGCCTCACAGGCCTGATGGAAATAGACACTGCATTGAACGGGATCCTGGGAAATGACCTCACAGGCATGATGGAAATAGACACTACACAGAGAGGCATCCGGGGAAATGACCTCACAGGCATGAGGGAAAAATACTGACACTACCCAGACTGGAATCCACGGAAATGATATCATAGGCATGATGGAAATAGACACTGCACTGAACAGCATCCTGGGAAATGACCTCACAGGCATGATGGAAATAGACTCTGCACAGTGAGGCATCCTGGGAAATGACCTCACAGGCATGATGGAAATAGACAGTGCACAGAGAGGCATCCTGGTACATGACCTCACAGGCATGATGGAAATAGACACTGCACAGAACCGCATCCTGGGAAATGACCTCACAGACATGCTGGAAATAGAAACTACACAGAACGGAATCCCGGAAAATGACCTCACAGACTTGATGGAAATAGACACTGCACAGAGAGTTATCCTGGGAAATGACCTCACAGGCATGATGGAAATAGACAGTGCACAGAGAGGCATCCTGGGAAATAACCTCACCTGTATGATGGAAATAGACACTGCACAGAGAGGCATCCTGTTAAATGACCTCACAGGCATGATGGAAATAGACAGTGCACAGAGAGGCATCCTGGGACATGACCTCACAAGCAGGATGGAAATAAACACTGCACAGAACGACATCTTGGGAAATGACCTCACAGGCAAGATGGAAATAGGCAGTGCACAGAGAGGCATCCTGGGACATGACCTCACAGCCAGGATGGAAATAAACACTGCACAGAGACGCATTCTGGCAAATGACCTCACAGGCGTGATGGAAACAGACACTGCACAGAGAGTTATCCTGTGAAATGACCTCACAGGCATGAAGGAAATAGACAGTGCACAGAGAGGCATCCTGGGAAATAGCCTCACCTGTATGATGGAAATAGACACTGCACACAACAACATCCATGGAAATGACTTCACAGGCATTATGCAAATAGACACTACACAGAACGCCATCATGGGAAATGACCTCATAGACATGATGGAAATAGACACTGCACAGAGAGGCATCCTGGGATATACCCTCACCTGTATGATGGAAATAGACACTGCACAGAGAGGCATCCTGTTAAATGACCTCACAGGCATGATGGAAATAGACACTACACAGAACGGCATCCTGGGAAATGACCTCACAGGCATGATGGAAATAGACACTGCACATAGTGTTATCCTGGGAAATGACCTCACAGGCATGATGGAAATAGACAGTGCACAGAGAGGCATCCTGGGACATGACCTCACAGGCAGGATGGAAATAGACACTGCACAGAACGACATCTTGGGAAATGACCTCACAGGCAAGATGGAAATAGGCAGTGCACAGAGAGGCATCCTGGGACATGACCTCACAGGCATGATGGAAATAGACACTGCACAGAATGGCATCCTGGGAAATGACCTCATAGACATGGTGGAAATAGACACTGCACAGAACGGCATCCTGGGATATGTAGTTTTTAATAGAGACACTACAGAAAGGAATCCTGGGAAATGTGGTTTTTAATAGAGAGACACTACAGAGAAAGACATCCTGATAAATGTAGTCTTTAATAGAGAGACACTACACAGAGAGGCTCCTGGGAAATGACCTCACAGGCATGATGGAAATAGACAGACACTGCACAGATCATCATCCACGGAAATGACCTCACAGGCATGACGGAAATAGACCCTACACAGAACGGCATCATGGGAAATGACCTCATAGACATGGTGGAAATAGACACTGCACAGAACGGCATCCTGGGAAATGTAGTTTTTAATAGAGACACTACAGAAAGGAATCCTGGGAAATGTGGTTTTTAATAGAGAGACACTACAGAGAAAGACATCCTGATAAATGTAGTCTTTAATAGAGAGACACTACACAGAGTGGCTCCTGGGAAATGACCTCACAGGCATGATGGAAATAGACAGACACTGCACAGAATGGCATGCTGGGAAATGACCTCACAGGCATGATGGTAAAAGACACTGCACAGAACGACATCCTGGGAAATGACCTCATCGGCCTGATGGAAAAAGACACTGCACAGAACGGAATCCTGGGATATGACCTCACAGGCATGATGGAAATAGACAGACACTACACACAACGTCATCCAGGGAAATTACCTCAGAGGCATGATGGAAATAGACACTACACAGAACGGCATCATGGGAAATGACCTCATAGACATGATGGAAATAGACACGGCACAGAGAGGCATCCTGGGAAATGACCACACATGCATGATGGAAATAGACAATGCACAGAGAGGCATCCTGGGAAATGACCTCACAGGCGTGATGGAAATAGACACTACACAGAACGGCATCCTGGGAAATGGCCTCACAGGCCTGATGGAAATAGACACTGCATTGAACGGGATCCTGGGAAATGACCTCACAGGCATGATGGAAATAGACACTACACAGAGAGGCATCCTGGGAAATGACCTCACAGGATGATGGAAATAGACTGACACTACACAGAACGGAATCCTCGGAAATGACCTCACAGGCATGATGGAAATAGACACTGCACAGAACGGCATTCTGGGAAATGACCTCACAGGCATGATGGAAGTAGACACTGCACAGAGAGGCATCCTTGGAAATGACCTCACTGGCGTGATGGAAATAGACACTGCACAGAGAGGCATCCTGTGAAATGACCTCACTGGCGTGATGGAAATAGACAATGCACAGAGAGTCATCCTGTGAAATGACCTCACAGGTATGATGGAAATAGACACTGCACAGAGAGTTATCCTGCGAAATGACCTCACAGGCATAATGGAATTAGACAGTGCACAGAGCAGCATCCTGGGACATGACCTCACAGGCATGATTGAAATAGACACTGCACAGAACGGCATCCTTGGAAACGTCCTTAAAGAAATGCTGGAAATAGACACTACACAGAACGGCATCCTGGAAAATGACCTCACAGACATGATGTTAATAGACACTGCATAGAACGGCATCCAGGGAAATGACCTCACAGGCATGATGGAAATAGACAGACACTGCACAGAACGTCATCCACGGAAATGACCTCACAGGCATGATGGAAATAGACACTTCACAGAACGGGATAATGGGAAATGACCTCATAGACATGGTGGAAATTGTCATTGCACAGAACGGCATTCTGGGAAATGTAGTTTTTAATAGAGACACTACAGAAAGGAATCCTGGGAAATGTGGTTTTTAATAGAGAGACACTACAGAGAAATGCATCCTGGTAAATGTAGTCTTTAATAGAGAGACACTACACAGAGAGGCATCCTGGGAAATGACCTCACAGGCATGATGGAAATAGACTGACACTACACAGAACGGCATCCAGGGAAATGACCTCACAAGCATGATGGAAATAGACACTGCACAGAACGGCATTATGGGAAATGACAGCACAGGCATGATGGAAATAGAAACTGCACAGAACGGCATCCTGGCAACTGTAGTTTTTAATAGGGACACTACAGAGAAATGAGTCCTGGGAAATGTAGTTTTTAATAGAGAGACACTACAGATAAAGCCATCCTGGGAAATGTAGTCTTTAATAGAGAGACACTACAAAGAGAGGCATCCTGGGAAATGACCTCATAGGCATGATGGAAATAGACAAACACTACACAGAATGGCATGCTGGGAAATGACCTCACAGGCATGATGGAAATAGACACTGCAAAGAACGACATCCTGTGAAATGACCTCACAGGCATGATGGAAATAGACACTGCACAGAACGGCATCCTGGGAAATGACCTCACAAGCCTGATGGAAATAGACACTGCACAGAACGGCATCGTGGGAAATGACATCACAGGCATGATGGAAATAGACAGACACCGCACACAACGTCATCCAGGGAAATTACCTCAGAGGCTTGATGGAAAGACACTACACAGAACGGCATCATGGGAAATGACCTCATAGACATGATGGAAATAGTCACGGCACAGAGAGGCATCCTGGAAAATGACCTCACAGGCATGATGGAAATAGACAATGCACAGAGAGGTATCCTGGTAAATGACCTCACAGGTATGATGGAAATAGACACTACACAGAACGGCATCCTGGGAAATGTCCTCACAGGCATGATGGAAACAGACACTGCACAGAAAGGAATCCTGTGAAATGACCTCATAAGCATGATGGAAATAGACGCTGCACAGAACGGCATCCTGGGAAATGGCCTCACAGGCCTGATGGAAATAGACACTGCATTGAACGGGATCCTGGGAAATGACCTCACAGGCATGATGGAAATAGACACTACACAGAGAGGCATCCGGGGAAATGACCTCACAGGCATGAGGGAAAAATACTGACACTACCCAGACTGGAATCCACGGAAATGATATCATAGGCATGATGGAAATAGACACTGCACTGAACAGCATCCTGGGAAATGACCTCACAGGCATGATGGAAATAGACTCTGCACAGTGAGGCATCCTGGGAAATGACCTCACAGGCATGATGGAAATAGACAGTGCACAGAGAGGCATCCTGGTACATGACCTCACAGGCATGATGGAAATAGACACTGCACAGAACCGCATCCTGGGAAATGACCTCACAGACATGCTCGAAATAGAAACTACACAGAACGGAATCCCGGAAAATGACCTCACAGACTTGATGGAAATAGACACTGCACAGAGAGTTATCCTGGGAAATGACCTCACAGGCATGATGGAAATAGACAGTGCACAGAGAGGCATCCTGGGACATGACCTCACAGGCAGGATGGAAATAGACACTGCACAGAACGACATCTTGGGAAATGACCTCACAGGCAAGATGGAAATAGGCAGTGCACAGAGAGGCATCCTGGGACATGACCTCACAGGCAGGATGGAAATAAACACTGCACAGAGACGCATCCTGGGAAATGACCTCACAGGCGTGATGGCAATAGACAATGCACAGAGAGTTATCATGGGAAATGACCTCACAGGCATGAAGGAAATAGACAGTGCACAGAGAGGCATCCTGGGAAATAGCCTCACCTGTATGATGGAAATAGACACTGCACACAACGACATCCATGGAAATGACTTCACAGGCATTATGCAAATAGACACTACACAGAACGCCATCATGGGAAACGACCTCATAGACATGATGGAAATAGACACTGCACAGAGAGGCATCCTGGGATATACCCTCACCTGTATGATGGAAATAGACACTGCACAGAGAGGCATCCTGTTAAATGACCTCACAGGCATGATGGAAATAGACACTACACAGAACGGCATCCTGGGAAATGACCTCACAGGCATGATGGAAATTGACACTGCACATAGTGTTATCCTGGGAAATGACCTCACAGGCATGATGGAAATAGACAGTGCACAGAGAGGCATCCTGGGACATGACCTCACAGGCAGGATGGAAATAGACACTGCACAGAACGACATCTTGGGAAATGACCTCACAGGCAAGATGGAAATAGGCAGTGCACAGAGAGGCATCCTGGGACATGACCTCACAGGCATGATGGAAATAGACACTGCACAGAATGGCATCCTGGGAAATGACCTCACAGACATGGTGGAAATAGACACTGCACAGAACGGCATCCTGGGATATGTAGTTTTTAATAGAGACACTACAGAAAGGAATCCTGGGAAATGTGGTTTTTAATAGAGAGACACTACAGGGAAAGGCATCCTGGGAAATGTAGTCTTTAATAGAGAGACACTACACAGAGAGGCTCCTGGGAAATGACCTCACAGGCATGATGGAAATAGACAGACACTGCACAGAATGGCATCCTGGGAAATGACCTCACAGGCATGATGGTAATAGACACTGCACAGAACGACATCCTGGGAAATGACCTCATAGGCCTGATGGAAAAAGACACTGCACAGAACGGAATCCTGGCAAATGACGTCACAGGCATGATGGAAATAGACAGACACTACACCCAACGTCATCCAGGGAAATTACCTCAGAGGCATGATGGAAATAGACACTACACAGAACGGCATCATGGGAAATGACCTCATAGACATGATGGAAATAGACACGGCACAGAGAGGCATGTTGAGAAATAACCTCACAGGCATGGTGGAAATAGACACTGCACCGAGAGGCATCCTGGGAAATGACCACACATGCATGATGGAAATAGACACTGCACAGGGAGTTATCCTGGGAAATGACCTCACAGGCATGATGGAAATAGACAGTGCACAGAGAGGCATCCTGGGAAATGACCTCACAGGCATAATGGAAATGGACACTACACAGAGAGGCATCCTGGGAAATGGCCTCACAGGCCTGATGGAAATAGACACTGCATTAAATGGCATCCTGGGAAATGACCTCCCAGTCATGATGGAAATAGACACTACACAGAGAGGCATCCTGGGAAATGACCTCACAGGATGATGGAAATAGACTGACACTACACAGAACGGAATCCTCGGAAATGACCTCACAGGCATGATGGAAATAGACACTGCACAGAACGGCATACTGGGAAATGACCTCACAGGCATGATGGAAGTAGACACTGCACAGAGAGGCATGCTGGGAAATGATCTCACTGGCGTGATGGAAATAGACACTGCACAGAGAGGCATCCTGTGAAATGACCTCACAGGCATGATGGAAATAGACACTGCACAGAGAGTTATCCTGCGAAATGACCTCACAGGAATAATGGAAATAGACAGTGCACAGAGCGGCATCCTGGGACATGACCTCACAGGCATGATGGAAATAGACACTGCACAGAACGGCATCCTTGGAAACGACCTTAAAGACATGCTGGAAATAGACACTACACAGAACGGCATCCTGGAAAATGACCTCACAGACATGATGGAAATAGACACTGCATAGAACGGCATCCAGGGAAATGACCTCACAGGCATGATGGAAATAGACAGACACTGCACAGAACGTCATCCACGGAAATGACCTCACAGGCATGATGGAAATAGACACTTCACAGAACGGGATAATGGGAAATGACCTCATAGACATGGTGGAAATTGTCATTGCACAGAACGGCATCCAGGGAAATGTAGTTTTTAATAGAGACACTACAGAAAGGAATCCTGGGAAATGTGGTTTTTAATAGAGAGACACTACAGAGAAATGCATCCTGGTAAATGTAGTCTTTAATAGAGAGACACTACACAGAGAGGCATCCTGGGAAATGACCTCACAGGCATGATGGAAATTGACTGACACTACACAGAACGGCATCCAGGGAAATGACCTCACAAGCATGATGGAAATAGACACAGCACAGAACGGCATCATGGGAAATGACCGCACAGGAATGATGGAAATAGAAACTGCACAGAACGGCATCCTGGCAACTGTAGTTTTTAATAGGGACACTACAGAGAAATGAGTCCTGGGAAATGTAGTTTTTAATAGAGAGACACTACAGATAAAGCCATCCTGGGAAATGTAGTCTTTAATAGAGAGACACTACAAAGAGAGGCATCCTGGGAAATGACCTCATAGGCATGATGGAAATAGACAAACACTACACAGAATGGCATGCTGGGAAATGACCTCACAGGCATGATGGAAATAGACACTGCAAAGAACGACATCCTGTGAAATGACCTCACAGGCATGATGGAAATAGACACTGCACAGAACGGCATCCTGGGAAATGACCTCACAAGCCTGATGGAAATAGACACTGCACAGAACGGCATCGTGGGAAATGACATCACAGGCATGATGGAAATAGACAGACACTGCACACAACGTCATCCAGGGAAATTACCTCAGAGGCTTGATGGAAAGACACTACACAGAACGGCATCATGGGAAATGACCTCATAGACATGATGGAAATAGTCACGGCACAGAGAGGCATCCTGGAAAATGACCTCACAGGCATGATGGAAATAGACAATGCACAGAGAGGCATCCTGGTAAATGACCTCACAGGTATGATGGAAATAGACACTACACAGAACGGCATCCTGGGAAATGTCCTCACAGGCATGATGGAAACAGACACTGCACAGAAAGGAATCCTGTGAAATGACCTCATAAGCATGATGGAAATAGACGCTGCACAGAACGGCATCCTGGGAAATGGCCTCACAGGCCTGATGGAAATAGACACTGCATTGAACGGGATCCTGGGAAATGACCTCACAGGCATGATGGAAATAGACACTACACAGAGAGGCATCCGGGGAAATGACCTCACAGGCATGAGGGAAAAATACTGACACTACCCAGACCGGAATCCACGGAAATGATATCATAGGCATGATGGAAATAGACACTGCACTGAACAGCATCCTGGGAAATGACCTCACAGGCATGATGGAAATAGACTCTGCACAGTGAGGCATCCTGGGAAATGACCTCACAGGCATGATGGAAATAGACAGTGCACAGAGAGGCATCCTGGTACATGACCTCACAGGCATGATGGAAATAGACACTGCACAGAACCGCATCCTGGGAAATGACCTCACAGACATGCTGGAAATAGAAACTACACAGAACGGAATCCCGGAAAATGACCTCACAGACTTGATGGAAATAGACACTGCACAGAGAGTTATCCTGGGAAATGACCTCACAGGCATGATGGAAATAGACAGTGCACAGAGAGGCATCCTGGGAAATAACCTCACCTGTATGATGGAAATAGACACTGCACAGAGAGGCATCCTGTTAAATGACCTCACAGGCATGATGGAAATAGACAGTGCACAGAGAGGCATCCTGGGAAATAGCCTCACATGTATGATGGAAATAGACACTGCACAGAACGTCATCCATGGAAATGACTTCACAGGCATTATGCAAATAGACACTACAGAGAACGCCATCATGGGAAAATGACCTCATAGACATGATGGAAATAGACACTGCACAGAGAGGCATCCTGGGATATACCCTCACCTGTATGATGGAAATAGACACTGCACAGAGAGACATCCTGTTAAATGACCTCACAGGCATGATGGAAATAGACACTACACAGAACGGCATCCTGGGAAATGACCTCACAGGCATGATGGAAATAGACACTGCACATAGTGTTATCCTGGGAAATGACCTCACAGGCATGATGGAAATAGACAGTGCACAGAGAGGCATCCTGGGACATGACCTCACAGGCAGGATGGAAATAGACACTGCACAGAACGACATCTTGGGAAATGACCTCACAGGCAAGATGGAAATAGGCAGTGCACAGAGAGGCATCCTGGGACATGACCTCACAGGCAGGATGGAAATAAACACTGCACAGAGACGCATCCTGGGAAATGACCTCACAGGCGTGATGGAAATAGACACTGCACAGAACGGAATCCTGTGAAATGACCTCATAGGCATGATGGAAATAGACACTGCACGGAACGGCATCCTGGGAAATGGCCTCACAGGCCTGATGGAAATAGACACTGCATTGAACGGGATCCTGGGAAATGACCTCACAGGCATGATGGAAATAGACACTACACAGAGAGGCATCCTGGGAAATGACCTCACAGGCATGAGGGAAATAGACACTGCACGGAATGGCATTCTGGGAAATGACCTCACAGGCATGATGGAAAGAGACACTGCCCAGACCGGCATCCTGGGAAATGACCTCACAGGCATAATGGAAATAGACACTACACAGAGAGGCATCCTGGGAAATGGCCTCACAGGCCTGATGGAAATAGACACTGCATTAAATGGAATCCTGGGAAATGACCTCCCAGTCATGATGGAAATAGACACTACACAGAGAGGCATCCTGGGAAATGACCTCACAGGATGATGGAAATAGACTGACACTACACAGAACGGAATCCTCGGAAATGACCTCACAGGCATGATGGAAATAGACACTGCACAGAGAGTTATCCTGGGAAATGACCTCACAGGCATGAAGGAAATAGACAGTGCACAGAGAGGCATCCTGGGAAATAGCCTCACCTGTATGAAGGAAATAGACACTGCACACAACGACATCCATGGAAATGACTTCACAGGCATTATGCAAATAGACACTACACAGAACGCCATCATGGGAAATGACCTCATAGACATGATGGAAATAGACACTGCACAGAGAGGCATCCTGGGATATACCCTCACCTGTATGATGGAAATAGACACTGCACAGAGAGGCATCCTGTTAAATGACCTCACAGGCATGATGGAAATAGACACTACACAGAACGGCATCCTGGGAAATGACCTCACAGGCATGATGGAAATAGACACTGCACATAGTGTTATCCTGGGAAATGACCTCACAGGCATGATGGAAATAGACAGTGCACAGAGAGGCATCCTGGGACATGACCTCACAGGCAGGATGGAAATAGACACTGCACAGAACGACATCTTGGGAAATGACCTCACAGGCAAGATGGAAATAGGCAGTGCACAGAGAGGCATCCTGGGACATGACCTCACAGGCATGATGGAAATAGACACTACACAGAACGGCATCCTGGGAAATGGCCTCACAGGCCTGATGGAAATAGACACTGCATTGAACGGGATCCTGGGAAATGACCTCACAGGCATGATGGAAATAGACACTACACAGAGAGGCATCCGGGGAAATGACCTCACAGGCATGAGGGAAAAATACTGACACTACCCAGACTGGAATCCACGGAAATGATATCATAGGCATGATGGAAATAGACACTGCACTGAACAGCATCCTGGGAAATGACCTCACAGGCATGATGGAAATAGACTCTGCACAGTGAGGCATCCTGGGAAATGACCTCACAGGCATGATGGAAATAGACAGTGCACAGAGAGGCATCCTGGTACATGACCTCACAGGCATGATGGAAATAGACACTGCACAGAACCGCATCCTGGGAAATGACCTCACAGACATGCTGGAAATAGAAACTACACAGAACGGAATCCCGGAAAATGACCTCACAGACTTGATGGAAATAGACACTGCACAGAGAGTTATCCTGGGAAATGACCTCACAGGCATGATGGAAATAGACAGTGCACAGAGAGGCATCCTGGGAAATAACCTCACCTGTATGATGGAAATAGACACTGCACAGAGAGGCATCCTGTTAAATGACCTCACAGGCATGATGGAAATAGACAGTGCACAGAGAGGCATCCTGGGACATGACCTCACAAGCAGGATGGAAATAAACACTGCACAGAACGACATCTTGGGAAATGACCTCACAGGCAAGATGGAAATAGGCAGTGCACAGAGAGGCATCCTGGGACATGACCTCACAGCCAGGATGGAAATAAACACTGCACAGAGACGCATTCTGGCAAATGACCTCACAGGCGTGATGGAAACAGACACTGCACAGAGAGTTATCCTGTGAAATGACCTCACAGGCATGAAGGAAATAGACAGTGCACAGAGAGGCATCCTGGGAAATAGCCTCACCTGTATGATGGAAATAGACACTGCACACAACAACATCCATGGAAATGACTTCACAGGCATTATGCAAATAGACACTACACAGAACGCCATCATGGGAAATGACCTCATAGACATGATGGAAATAGACACTGCACAGAGAGGCATCCTGGGATATACCCTCACCTGTATGATGGAAATAGACACTGCACAGAGAGGCATCCTGTTAAATGACCTCACAGGCATGATGGAAATAGACACTACACAGAACGGCATCCTGGGAAATGACCTCACAGGCATGATGGAAATAGACACTGCACATAGTGTTATCCTGGGAAATGACCTCACAGGCATGATGGAAATAGACAGTGCACAGAGAGGCATCCTGGGACATGACCTCACAGGCAGGATGGAAATAGACACTGCACAGAACGACATCTTGGGAAATGACCTCACAGGCAAGATGGAAATAGGCAGTGCACAGAGAGGCATCCTGGGACATGACCTCACAGGCATGATGGAAATAGACACTGCACAGAATGGCATCCTGGGAAATGACCTCATAGACATGGTGGAAATAGACACTGCACAGAACGGCATCCTGGGATATGTAGTTTTTAATAGAGACACTACAGAAAGGAATCCTGGGAAATGTGGTTTTTAATAGAGAGACACTACAGAGAAAGACATCCTGATAAATGTAGTCTTTAATAGAGAGACACTACACAGAGAGGCTCCTGGGAAATGACCTCACAGGCATGATGGAAATAGACAGACACTGCACAGATCATCATCCACGGAAATGACCTCACAGGCATGACGGAAATAGACCCTACACAGAACGGCATCATGGGAAATGACCTCATAGACATGGTGGAAATAGACACTGCACAGAACGGCATCCTGGGAAATGTAGTTTTTAATAGAGACACTACAGAAAGGAATCCTGGGAAATGTGGTTTTTAATAGAGAGACACTACAGAGAAAGACATCCTGATAAATGTAGTCTTTAATAGAGAGACACTACACAGAGTGGCTCCTGGGAAATGACCTCACAGGCATGATGGAAATAGACAGACACTGCACAGAATGGCATGCTGGGAAATGACCTCACAGGCATGATGGTAAAAGACACTGCACAGAACGACATCCTGGGAAATGACCTCATCGGCCTGATGGAAAAAGACACTGCACAGAACGGAATCCTGGGATATGACCTCACAGGCATGATGGAAATAGACAGACACTACACACAACGTCATCCAGGGAAATTACCTCAGAGGCATGATGGAAATAGACACTACACAGAACGGCATCATGGGAAATGACCTCATAGACATGATGGAAATAGACACGGCACAGAGAGGCATCCTGGGAAATGACCACACATGCATGATGGAAATAGACAATGCACAGAGAGGCATCCTGGGAAATGACCTCACAGGCGTGATGGAAATAGACACTACACAGAACGGCATCCTGGGAAATGGCCTCACAGGCCTGATGGAAATAGACACTGCATTGAACGGGATCCTGGGAAATGACCTCACAGGCATGATGGAAATAGACACTACACAGAGAGGCATCCTGGGAAATGACCTCACAGGATGATGGAAATAGACTGACACTACACAGAACGGAATCCTCGGAAATGACCTCACAGGCATGATGGAAATAGACACTGCACAGAACGGCATTCTGGGAAATGACCTCACAGGCATGATGGAAGTAGACACTGCACAGAGAGGCATCCTTGGAAATGACCTCACTGGCGTGATGGAAATAGACACTGCACAGAGAGGCATCCTGTGAAATGACCTCACTGGCGTGATGGAAATAGACAATGCACAGAGAGTCATCCTGTGAAATGACCTCACAGGTATGATGGAAATAGACACTGCACAGAGAGTTATCCTGCGAAATGACCTCACAGGCATAATGGAATTAGACAGTGCACAGAGCAGCATCCTGGGACATGACCTCACAGGCATGATTGAAATAGACACTGCACAGAACGGCATCCTTGGAAACGTCCTTAAAGAAATGCTGGAAATAGACACTACACAGAACGGCATCCTGGAAAATGACCTCACAGACATGATGTTAATAGACACTGCATAGAACGGCATCCAGGGAAATGACCTCACAGGCATGATGGAAATAGACAGACACTGCACAGAACGTCATCCACGGAAATGACCTCACAGGCATGATGGAAATAGACACTTCACAGAACGGGATAATGGGAAATGACCTCATAGACATGGTGGAAATTGTCATTGCACAGAACGGCATTCTGGGAAATGTAGTTTTTAATAGAGACACTACAGAAAGGAATCCTGGGAAATGTGGTTTTTAATAGAGAGACACTACAGAGAAATGCATCCTGGTAAATGTAGTCTTTAATAGAGAGACACTACACAGAGAGGCATCCTGGGAAATGACCTCACAGGCATGATGGAAATAGACTGACACTACACAGAACGGCATCCAGGGAAATGACCTCACAAGCATGATGGAAATAGACACTGCACAGAACGGCATTATGGGAAATGACAGCACAGGCATGATGGAAATAGAAACTGCACAGAACGGCATCCTGGCAACTGTAGTTTTTAATAGGGACACTACAGAGAAATGAGTCCTGGGAAATGTAGTTTTTAATAGAGAGACACTACAGATAAAGCCATCCTGGGAAATGTAGTCTTTAATAGAGAGACACTACAAAGAGAGGCATCCTGGGAAATGACCTCATAGGCATGATGGAAATAGACAAACACTACACAGAATGGCATGCTGGGAAATGACCTCACAGGCATGATGGAAATAGACACTGCAAAGAACGACATCCTGTGAAATGACCTCACAGGCATGATGGAAATAGACACTGCACAGAACGGCATCCTGGGAAATGACCTCACAAGCCTGATGGAAATAGACACTGCACAGAACGGCATCGTGGGAAATGACATCACAGGCATGATGGAAATAGACAGACACCGCACACAACGTCATCCAGGGAAATTACCTCAGAGGCTTGATGGAAAGACACTACACAGAACGGCATCATGGGAAATGACCTCATAGACATGATGGAAATAGTCACGGCACAGAGAGGCATCCTGGAAAATGACCTCACAGGCATGATGGAAATAGACAATGCACAGAGAGGTATCCTGGTAAATGACCTCACAGGTATGATGGAAATAGACACTACACAGAACGGCATCCTGGGAAATGTCCTCACAGGCATGATGGAAACAGACACTGCACAGAAAGGAATCCTGTGAAATGACCTCATAAGCATGATGGAAATAGACGCTGCACAGAACGGCATCCTGGGAAATGGCCTCACAGGCCTGATGGAAATAGACACTGCATTGAACGGGATCCTGGGAAATGACCTCACAGGCATGATGGAAATAGACACTACACAGAGAGGCATCCGGGGAAATGACCTCACAGGCATGAGGGAAAAATACTGACACTACCCAGACTGGAATCCACGGAAATGATATCATAGGCATGATGGAAATAGACACTGCACTGAACAGCATCCTGGGAAATGACCTCACAGGCATGATGGAAATAGACTCTGCACAGTGAGGCATCCTGGGAAATGACCTCACAGGCATGATGGAAATAGACAGTGCACAGAGAGGCATCCTGGTACATGACCTCACAGGCATGATGGAAATAGACACTGCACAGAACCGCATCCTGGGAAATGACCTCACAGACATGCTCGAAATAGAAACTACACAGAACGGAATCCCGGAAAATGACCTCACAGACTTGATGGAAATAGACACTGCACAGAGAGTTATCCTGGGAAATGACCTCACAGGCATGATGGAAATAGACAGTGCACAGAGAGGCATCCTGGGACATGACCTCACAGGCAGGATGGAAATAGACACTGCACAGAACGACATCTTGGGAAATGACCTCACAGGCAAGATGGAAATAGGCAGTGCACAGAGAGGCATCCTGGGACATGACCTCACAGGCAGGATGGAAATAAACACTGCACAGAGACGCATCCTGGGAAATGACCTCACAGGCGTGATGGCAATAGACAATGCACAGAGAGTTATCATGGGAAATGACCTCACAGGCATGAAGGAAATAGACAGTGCACAGAGAGGCATCCTGGGAAATAGCCTCACCTGTATGATGGAAATAGACACTGCACACAACGACATCCATGGAAATGACTTCACAGGCATTATGCAAATAGACACTACACAGAACGCCATCATGGGAAACGACCTCATAGACATGATGGAAATAGACACTGCACAGAGAGGCATCCTGGGATATACCCTCACCTGTATGATGGAAATAGACACTGCACAGAGAGGCATCCTGTTAAATGACCTCACAGGCATGATGGAAATAGACACTACACAGAACGGCATCCTGGGAAATGACCTCACAGGCATGATGGAAATTGACACTGCACATAGTGTTATCCTGGGAAATGACCTCACAGGCATGATGGAAATAGACAGTGCACAGAGAGGCATCCTGGGACATGACCTCACAGGCAGGATGGAAATAGACACTGCACAGAACGACATCTTGGGAAATGACCTCACAGGCAAGATGGAAATAGGCAGTGCACAGAGAGGCATCCTGGGACATGACCTCACAGGCATGATGGAAATAGACACTGCACAGAATGGCATCCTGGGAAATGACCTCATAGACATGGTGGAAATAGACACTGCACAGAACGGCATCCTGGGATATGTAGTTTTTAATAGAGACACTACAGAAAGGAATCCTGGGAAATGTGGTTTTTAATAGAGAGACACTACAGGGAAAGGCATCCTGGGAAATGTAGTCTTTAATAGAGAGACACTACACAGAGAGGCTCCTGGGAAATGACCTCACAGGCATGATGGAAATAGACAGACACTGCACAGAATGGCATCCTGGGAAATGACCTCACAGGCATGATGGTAATAGACACTGCACAGAACGACATCCTGGGAAATGACCTCATAGGCCTGATGGAAAAAGACACTGCACAGAACGGAATCCTGGCAAATGACGTCACAGGCATGATGGAAATAGACAGACACTACACCCAACGTCATCCAGGGAAATTACCTCAGAGGCATGATGGAAATAGACACTACACAGAACGGCATCATGGGAAATGACCTCATAGACATGATGGAAATAGACACGGCACAGAGAGGCATGTTGAGAAATAACCTCACAGGCATGGTGGAAATAGACACTGCACCGAGAGGCATCCTGGGAAATGACCACACATGCATGATGGAAATAGACACTGCACAGGGAGTTATCCTGGGAAATGACCTCACAGGCATGATGGAAATAGACAGTGCACAGAGAGGCATCCTGGGAAATGACCTCACAGGCATAATGGAAATGGACACTACACAGAGAGGCATCCTGGGAAATGGCCTCACAGGCCTGATGGAAATAGACACTGCATTAAATGGCATCCTGGGAAATGACCTCCCAGTCATGATGGAAATAGACACTACACAGAGAGGCATCCTGGGAAATGACCTCACAGGATGATGGAAATAGACTGACACTACACAGAACGGAATCCTCGGAAATGACCTCACAGGCATGATGGAAATAGACACTGCACAGAACGGCATACTGGGAAATGACCTCACAGGCATGATGGAAGTAGACACTGCACAGAGAGGCATGCTGGGAAATGATCTCACTGGCGTGATGGAAATAGACACTGCACAGAGAGGCATCCTGTGAAATGACCTCACAGGCATGATGGAAATAGACACTGCACAGAGAGTTATCCTGCGAAATGACCTCACAGGAATAATGGAAATAGACAGTGCACAGAGCGGCATCCTGGGACATGACCTCACAGGCATGATGGAAATAGACACTGCACAGAACGGCATCCTTGGAAACGACCTTAAAGACATGCTGGAAATAGACACTACACAGAACGGCATCCTGGAAAATGACCTCACAGACATGATGGAAATAGACACTGCATAGAACGGCATCCAGGGAAATGACCTCACAGGCATGATGGAAATAGACAGACACTGCACAGAACGTCATCCACGGAAATGACCTCACAGGCATGATGGAAATAGACACTTCACAGAACGGGATAATGGGAAATGACCTCATAGACATGGTGGAAATTGTCATTGCACAGAACGGCATCCAGGGAAATGTAGTTTTTAATAGAGACACTACAGAAAGGAATCCTGGGAAATGTGGTTTTTAATAGAGAGACACTACAGAGAAATGCATCCTGGTAAATGTAGTCTTTAATAGAGAGACACTACACAGAGAGGCATCCTGGGAAATGACCTCACAGGCATGATGGAAATTGACTGACACTACACAGAACGGCATCCAGGGAAATGACCTCACAAGCATGATGGAAATAGACACAGCACAGAACGGCATCATGGGAAATGACCGCACAGGAATGATGGAAATAGAAACTGCACAGAACGGCATCCTGGCAACTGTAGTTTTTAATAGGGACACTACAGAGAAATGAGTCCTGGGAAATGTAGTTTTTAATAGAGAGACACTACAGATAAAGCCATCCTGGGAAATGTAGTCTTTAATAGAGAGACACTACAAAGAGAGGCATCCTGGGAAATGACCTCATAGGCATGATGGAAATAGACAAACACTACACAGAATGGCATGCTGGGAAATGACCTCACAGGCATGATGGAAATAGACACTGCAAAGAACGACATCCTGTGAAATGACCTCACAGGCATGATGGAAATAGACACTGCACAGAACGGCATCCTGGGAAATGACCTCACAAGCCTGATGGAAATAGACACTGCACAGAACGGCATCGTGGGAAATGACATCACAGGCATGATGGAAATAGACAGACACTGCACACAACGTCATCCAGGGAAATTACCTCAGAGGCTTGATGGAAAGACACTACACAGAACGGCATCATGGGAAATGACCTCATAGACATGATGGAAATAGTCACGGCACAGAGAGGCATCCTGGAAAATGACCTCACAGGCATGATGGAAATAGACAATGCACAGAGAGGCATCCTGGTAAATGACCTCACAGGTATGATGGAAATAGACACTACACAGAACGGCATCCTGGGAAATGTCCTCACAGGCATGATGGAAACAGACACTGCACAGAAAGGAATCCTGTGAAATGACCTCATAAGCATGATGGAAATAGACGCTGCACAGAACGGCATCCTGGGAAATGGCCTCACAGGCCTGATGGAAATAGACACTGCATTGAACGGGATCCTGGGAAATGACCTCACAGGCATGATGGAAATAGACACTACACAGAGAGGCATCCGGGGAAATGACCTCACAGGCATGAGGGAAAAATACTGACACTACCCAGACCGGAATCCACGGAAATGATATCATAGGCATGATGGAAATAGACACTGCACTGAACAGCATCCTGGGAAATGACCTCACAGGCATGATGGAAATAGACTCTGCACAGTGAGGCATCCTGGGAAATGACCTCACAGGCATGATGGAAATAGACAGTGCACAGAGAGGCATCCTGGTACATGACCTCACAGGCATGATGGAAATAGACACTGCACAGAACCGCATCCTGGGAAATGACCTCACAGACATGCTGGAAATAGAAACTACACAGAACGGAATCCCGGAAAATGACCTCACAGACTTGATGGAAATAGACACTGCACAGAGAGTTATCCTGGGAAATGACCTCACAGGCATGATGGAAATAGACAGTGCACAGAGAGGCATCCTGGGAAATAACCTCACCTGTATGATGGAAATAGACACTGCACAGAGAGGCATCCTGTTAAATGACCTCACAGGCATGATGGAAATAGACAGTGCACAGAGAGGCATCCTGGGAAATAGCCTCACATGTATGATGGAAATAGACACTGCACAGAACGTCATCCATGGAAATGACTTCACAGGCATTATGCAAATAGACACTACAGAGAACGCCATCATGGGAAAATGACCTCATAGACATGATGGAAATAGACACTGCACAGAGAGGCATCCTGGGATATACCCTCACCTGTATGATGGAAATAGACACTGCACAGAGAGACATCCTGTTAAATGACCTCACAGGCATGATGGAAATAGACACTACACAGAACGGCATCCTGGGAAATGACCTCACAGGCATGATGGAAATAGACACTGCACATAGTGTTATCCTGGGAAATGACCTCACAGGCATGATGGAAATAGACAGTGCACAGAGAGGCATCCTGGGACATGACCTCACAGGCAGGATGGAAATAGACACTGCACAGAACGACATCTTGGGAAATGACCTCACAGGCAAGATGGAAATAGGCAGTGAACAGAGAGGCATCCTGGGACATGACCTCACAGGCAGGATGGAAATAAACACTGCACAGAGACGCATCCTGGGAAATGACCTCACAGGCGTGATGGAAATAGACACTGCACAGAACGGAATCCTGTGAAATGACCTCATAGGCATGATGGAAATAGACACTGCACGGAACGGCATCCTGGGAAATGGCCTCACAGGCCTGATGGAAATAGACACTGCATTGAACGGGATCCTGGGAAATGACCTCACAGGCATGATGGAAATAGACACTACACAGAGAGGCATCCTGGGAAATGACCTCACAGGCATGAGGGAAATAGACACTGCACGGAATGGCATTCTGGGAAATGACCTCACAGGCATGATGGAAAGAGACACTGCACAGACCGGCATCCTGGGAAATGACCTCACAGGCATAATGGAAATAGACACTACACAGAGAGGCATCCTGGGAAATGGCCTCACAGGCCTGATGGAAATAGACACTGCATTAAATGGAATCCTGGGAAATGACCTCCCAGTCATGATGGAAATAGACACTACACAGAGAGGCATCCTGGGAAATGACCTCACAGGATGATGGAAATAGACTGACACTACACAGAACGGAATCCTCGGAAATGACCTCACAGGCATGATGGAAATAGACACTGCACAGAGAGTTATCCTGGGAAATGACCTCACAGGCATGAAGGAAATAGACAGTGCACAGAGAGGCATCCTGGGAAATAGCCTCACCTGTATGAAGGAAATAGACACTGCACACAACGACATCCATGGAAATGACTTCACAGGCATTATGCAAATAGACACTACACAGAACGCCATCATGGGAAATGACCTCATAGACATGATGGAAATAGACACTGCACAGAGAGGCATCCTGGGATATACCCTCACCTGTATGATGGAAATAGACACTGCACAGAGAGGCATCCTGTTAAATGACCTCACAGGCATGATGGAAATAGACACTACACAGAACGGCATCCTGGGAAATGACCTCACAGGCATGATGGAAATAGACACTGCACATAGTGTTATCCTGGGAAATGACCTCACAGGCATGATGGAAATAGACAGTGCACAGAGAGGCATCCTGGGACATGACCTCACAGGCAGGATGGAAATAGACACTGCACAGAACGACATCTTGGGAAATGACCTCACAGGCAAGATGGAAATAGGCAGTGCACAGAGAGGCATCCTGGGACATGACCTCACAGGCATGATGGAAATAGACACTGCACAGAATGGCATCCTGGGAAATGACCTCATAGACATGGTGGAAATAGACACTGCACAGAACGGCATCCTGGGATATGTAGTTTTTAATAGAGACACTACAGAAAGGAATCCTGGGAAATGTGGTTTTTAATAGAGAGACACTACAGAGAAAGGCATCCTGGTAAATGTAGTCTTTAATAGAGAGACACTACACAGAGAGGCTCCTGGGAAATGACCTCACAGGCATGATGGAAATAGACAGACACTGCACAGAATGGCATCCTGGGAAATGACCTCACAGGCATGATGGTAATAGACACTGCACAGAACGACATCCTGGGAAATGACCTCATAGGCCTGATGGAAAAAGACACTGCACAGAACGGAATCCTGGCAAATGACGTCACAGGCATGATGGAAATAGACAGACACTACACACAACGTCATCCAGGGAAATTACCTCAGAGGCATGATGGAAATAGACACTACACAGAACGGCATCATGGGAAATGACCTCATAGACATGATGGAAATAGACACGGCACAGAGAGGCATGCTGAGAAATAACCTCACAGGCATGGTGGAAATAGACACTGCACCGAGAGGCATCCTGGGAAATGACCACACATGCATGATGGAAATAGACACTGCACACGGAGTTATCCTGGGAAATGACCTCACAGGCATGATGGAAATAGACAGTGCACAGAGAGGCATCCTGGGAAATGACCTCACAGGCATGATGGAAATACACACTACACAGAACGGCATCCTGGGAAATGTCCTCACAGGTATGATGGAAATAGACACTGCACAGAACGGAATCCTGTGAAATGACCTCATAGGCATGATGGAAATAGACACTGCACGGAATGGCATCCTGGGAAATGGCCTCACAGGCCTGATGGAAATAGACACTGCATTGAACGGGATCCTGGGAAATGACCTCACAGGCATGATGGAAATAGACACTACACAGAGAGGCATCCTGGGAAATGACCTCACAGGCATGAGGGAAAAAGACACTGCACGGAATGGCATTCTGGGAAATGACCTCACAGGCATGATGGAAAGAGACACTGCACAGACCGGCATCCTGGGAAATGACCTCACAGGCATAATGGAAATAGACACTACACAGAGAGGCATCCTGGGAAATGGCCTGACAGGCCTGATGGAAATAGACACTGCATTAAATGGCATCCTGGGAAATGACCTCCCAGTCATGATGGAAATAGACACTACACAGAGACGCATCCTGGGAAATAACCTCACAGAATGATGGAAATAGACTGACACTACACAGAACGGAATCCTCGGAAATGACCTCACAGGCATGATGGAAATAGACACTGCACAGAACGGCATACTGGGAAATGACCTCACAGGCATGATGGAAGTAGACACTGCACAGAGAGGCATCCTGGGAAATGACCTCACTCGCGTGATGGAAATAGACACTGCACAGAGAGGCATCCTGTGAAATGACCTCACAGGCATGATGGAAATAGACACTGCACAGAGAGTTATCCTGCGAAATGACCTCACAGGCATAATGGAAATAGACAGTGCACAGAGCGGCATCCTGGGACATGACCTCACAGGCATGATGGAAATAGACACTGCACAGAACGGCATCCTTGGAAACGACCTTAAAGACATGCTGGAAATAGACACTACACAGAACGGCATCCTGGAAAATGACCTCACAGACATGATGGAAATAGACACTGCATAGAACGGCATCCAGGGAAATGACCTCACAGGCATGATGGAAATAGACAGACACTGCACAGAACGTCATCCACGGAAATGACCTCACAGGCATGATGGAAATAGACACTTCACAGAACGGGATAATGGGAAATGACCTCATAGACATGGTGGAAATTGTCATTGCACAGAACGGCATCCAGGGAAATGTAGTTTTTAATAGAGACACTACAGAAAGGAATCCTGGGAAATGTGGTTTTTAATAGAGAGACACTACAGAGAAATGCATCCTGGTAAATGTAGTCTTTAATAGAGAGACACTACACAGAGAGGCATCCTGGGAAATGACCTCACAGGCATGATGGAAATTGACTGACACTACACAGAACGGCATCCAGGGAAATGACCTCACAAGCATGATGGAAATAGACACTGCACAGAACGGCATCATGGGAAATGACCGCACAGGAATGATGGAAATAGAAACTGCACAGAACGGCATCCTGGCAACTGTAGTTTTTAATAGGGACACTACAGAGAAATGAGTCCTGGGAAATGTAGTTTTTAATAGAGAGACACTACAGATAAAGCCATCCTGGGAAATGTAGTCTTTAATAGAGAGACACTACAAAGAGAGGCATCCTGGGAAATGACCTCATAGGCATGATGGAAATAGACAAACACTACACAGAATGGCATGCTGGGAAATGACCTCACTGGCATGATGGAAATAGACACTGCAAAGAACGACATCCTGGGAAATGACCTCATAGGCCTGATGGAAAAAGACACTGCACAGAACGGAATCCTGGCAAATGACGTCACAGGCATGATGGAAATAGACAGACACTACACACAACGTCATCCAGGGAAATTACCTCAGAGGCATGATGGAAATAGACACTACACAGAACGGCATCATGGGAAATGACCTCATAGACATGATGGAAATAGACACGGCACAGAGAGGCATGCTGAGAAATAACCTCACAGGCATGGTGGAAATAGACACTGCACCGAGAGGCATCCTGGGAAATGACCACACATGCATGATGGAAATAGACACTGCACAGGGAGTTATCCTGGGAAATGACCTCACAGGCATGATGGAAATAGACAGTGCACAGAGAGGCATCCTGGGAAATGACCTCACAGGCATGATGGAAATACACACTACACAGAACGGCATCCTGGGAAATGTCCTCACAGGTATGATGGAAATAGACACTGCACAGAACGGAATCCTGTGAAATGACCTCATAGGCATGATGGAAATAGACACTGCACGGAATGGCATCCTGGGAAATGGCCTCACAGGCCTGATGGAAATAGACACTGCATTGAACGGGATCCTGGGAAATGACCTCACAGGCATGATGGAAATAGACACTACACAGAGAGGCATCCTGGGAAATGACCTCACAGGCATGAGGGAAAAAGACACTGCACGGAATGGCATTCTGGGAAATGACCTCACAGGCATGATGGAAAGAGTCACTGCACAGACCGGCATCCTGGGAAATGACCTCACAGGCATAATGGAAATAGACACTACACAGAGAGGCATCCTGGGAAATGGCCTGACAGGCCTGATGGAAATAGACACTGCATTAAATGGCATCCTGGGAAATGACCTCCCAGTCATGATGGAAATAGACACTACACAGAGACGCATCCTGGGAAATGACCTCACAGAATGATGGAAATAGACTGACACTACACAGAACGGAATCCTCGGAAATGACCTCACAGGCATGATGGAAATAGACACTGCACAGAACGGCATACTGGGAAATGACCTCACAGGCATGATGGAAGTAGACACTGCACAGAGAGGCATCCTGGGAAATGACCTCACTCGCGTGATGGAAATAGACACTGCACAGAGAGGCATCCTGTGAAATGACCTCACAGGCATGATGGAAATAGACACTGCACAGAGAGTTATCCTGCGAAATGACCTCACAGGCATAATGGAAATAGACAGTGCACAGAGCGGCATCCTGGGACATGACCTCACAGGCATGATGGAAATAGACACTGCACAGAACGGCATCCTTGGAAACGACCTTAAAGACATGCTGGAAATAGACACTACACAGAACGGCATCCTGGAAAATGACCTCACAGACATGATGGAAATAGACACTGCATAGAACGGCATCCAGGGAAATGACCTCACAGGCATGATGGAAATAGACAGACACTGCACAGAACGTCATCCACGGAAATGACCTCACAGGCATGATGGAAATAGACACTTCACAGAACGGGATAATGGGAAATGACCTCATAGACATGGTGGAAATTGTCATTGCACAGAACGGCATCCAGGGAAATGTAGTTTTTAATAGAGACACTACAGAAAGGAATCCTGGGAAATGTGGTTTTTAATAGAGAGACACTACAGAGAAATGCATCCTGGTAAATGTAGTCTTTAATAGAGAGACACTACACAGAGAGGCATCCTGGGAAATGACCTCACAGGCATGATGGAAATTGACTGACACTACACAGAACGGCATCCAGGGAAATGACCTCACAAGCATGATGGAAATAGACACTGCACAGAACGGCATCATGGGAAATGACCGCACAGGAATGATGGAAATAGAAACTGCACAGAACGGCATCCTGGCAACTGTAGTTTTTAATAGGGACACTACAGAGAAATGAGTCCTGGGAAATGTAGTTTTTAATAGAGAGACACTACAGATAAAGCCATCCTGGGAAATGTAGTCTTTAATAGAGAGACACTACAAAGAGAGGCATCCTGGGAAATGACCTCATAGGCATGATGGAAATAGACAAACACTACACAGAATGGCATGCTGGGAAATGACCTCACAGGCATGATGGAAATAGACACTGCAAAGAACGACATCCTGTGAAATGACCTCACAGGCATGATGGAAATAGACACTGCACAGAACGGCATCCTGGGAAATGACCTCACAAGCCTGATGGAAATAGACACTGCACAGAACGGCATCGTGGGAAATACATCACAGGCATGATGGAAATAGACAGACACCGCACACAACGTCATCCAGGGAAATTACCTCAGAGGCTTGATAGAAAGACACTACACAGAACGGCATCATGAGAAATGACCTCATAGACATGATGGAAATAGTCACGGCACAGAGAGGCATCCTGGAAAATGACCTCACAGGCATGATGGAAATAGACAATGCACAGAGAGGCATCCTGGTAAATGACCTCACAGGTATGATGGAAATAGACACTACACAGAACGGCATCCTGGGAAATGTCCTCACAGGCATGATGGAAACAGACACTGCACAGAAAGGAATCCTGTGAAATGACCTCATAAGCATGATGGAAATAGACGCTGCACAGAACGGCATCCTGGGAAATGGCCTCACAGGCCTGATGGAAATAGACACTGCATTGAACGGGGTCCTGGGAAATGACCTCACAGGCATGATGGAAATAGACACTACACAGAGAGGCATCCGGGGAAATGACCTCACAGGCATGAGGGAAAAATACTGACACTACCCAGACCGGAATCCACGGAAATGATATCATAGGCATGATGGAAATAGACACTGCACTGAACAGCATCCTGGGAAATGACCTCACAGGCATGATGGAAATAGACTGCACAGTGAGGCATCCTGGGAAATGACCTCACAGGCATGATGGAAATAGACAGTGCACAGAGAGGCATCCTGGTACATGACCTCACAGGCATGATGGAAATAGACACTGCACAGAACCGCATCCTGGGAAATGACCTCACAGACATGCTGGAAATAGAAACTACACAGAACGGAATCCCGGAAAATGACCTCACAGACTTGATGGAAATAGACACTGCACAGATAGTTATCCTGGGAAATGACCTCACAGGCATGATGGAAATAGACAGTGCACAGAGAGGCATCCTGGGAAATAACCTCACCTGTATGATGGAAATAGACACTGCACAGAGAGGCATACTGTTAAATGACCTCACAGGCATGATGGAAATAGACACTACACAGAACGGCATCCTGGGAAATGACCTCACAGGCATGATGGAAATAGACACTGCACATAGTGTTATCCTGGGAAATGACCTCACAGGCATGATGGAAATAGACAGTGCACAGAGAGGCATCCTGGGACATGACCTCACAGGCAGGATGGAAATAGACACTGCACAGAACGACATCTTGGTAAATGACCTCACAGGCAAGAATGAAATAGGCAGTGCACAGAGAGGCATCCTGGGACATGACCTCACAGGCAGGATGGAAATAAACACTGCACAGAGACGCATCCTGGGAAATGACCTCACAGGCGTGATGGAAATAGACACTGCACAGAGAGTTATCCTGGGAAATGACCTCACAGGCATGAAGGAAATAGACAGTGCACAGAGAGGCATCCTGGGAAATAGCCTCACCTGTATGATGGAAATAGACACTGCACAGAACGACATCCATGGAAATGACTTCACAGGCATTATGCAAATAGACACTACACAGAACGCCATCATGGGAAATGACCTATAGACATGATGGAAATAGACACTGCACAGAGAGGCATCCTGGGAGATACCCTCACCTGTATGATGGAAATAGACACTGCACAGAGAGGCATCCTGTTAAATGACCTCACAGGCATGATGGAAATAGACACTACACAGAACGGCATCCTGGGAAATAACCTCACAGGCATGATGGAAATAGACACTGCACATAGTGTTATCCTGGGAAATGACCTCACAGGCATGATGGAAATAGACAGTGCACAGAGAGGCATCCTGGGACATGACCTCACCGGCAGGATGGAAATAGACACTGCACAGAACGACATCTTGGGAAATGACCTCACAGGCAAGATGGAAATAGGCAGTGCACAGAGAGGCATCCTGGGACATGACCTCACAGGCATGATGGAAATAGACACTGCACAAAATGGCATCCTGGGAAATGACCTCATAGACATGGTGGAAATAGACACTGCACAGAACGGCATCCTGGGATATGTAGTTTTTAATAGAGACACTACAGAAAGGAATCCTGGGAAATGTGGTTTTTAATAGAGAGACACTACAGAGAAAGGCATCCTGGTAAATGTAGTCTTTAATAGAGAGACACTACACAGAGAGGCTCCTGGGAAATGACCTCACAGGCATCATGGAAATAGACAGACACTGCACAGAATGGCATCCTGGGAAATGACCTCACAGGCATGATGGTAATAGACACTGCACAGAACGACATCCTGGGAAATGACCTCATAGGCCTGATGGAAAAAGACACTGCACAGAACGGAATCCTGGCAAATGACGTCACAGGCATGATGGAAATAGACAGACACTACACACAACGTCATCCAGGGAAATTACCTCAGAGGCATGATGGAAATAGACACTACACAGAACGGCATCATGGGAAATGACTTCATAGACATGATGGAAATAGACACGGCACAGAGAGGCATGCTGAGAAATAACCTCACAGGCATGGTGGAAATAGACACTGCACCGAGAGGCATCCTGGGAAATGACCACACATGCATGATGGAAATAGACACTGCACAGGGAGTTATCCTGGGAAATGACCTCACAGGCATGATGGAAATAGACAGTGCACAGAGAGGCATCCTGGGAAATGACCTCACAGGCATGATGGAAATACACACTACACAGAACGGCATCCTGGGAAATGTCCTCACAGGTATGATGGAAATAGACACTGCACAGAACGGAATCCTGTGAAATGACCTCATAGGCATGATGGAAATAGACACTGCACGGAATGGCATCCTGGGAAATGGCCTCACAGGCCTGATGGAAATAGACACTGCATTGAACGGGATCCTGGGAAATGACCTCACAGGCATGATGGAAATAGACACTACACAGAGAGGCATCCTGGGAAATGACCTCACAGGCATGAGGGAAAAAGACACTGCACGGAATGGCATTCTGGGAAATGACCTCACAGGCATGATGGAAAGAGACACTGCACAGACCGGCATCCTGGGAAATGACCTCACAGGCATAATGGAAATAGACACTACACAGAGAGGCATCCTGGGAAATGGCCTGACAGGCCTGATGGAAATAGACACTGCATTAAATGGCATCCTGGGAAATGACCTCCCAGTCATGATGGAAATAGACACTACACAGAGACGCATCCTGGGAAATGACCTCACAGAATGATGGAAATAGACTGACACTACACAGAACGGAATCCTCGGAAATGACCTCACAGGCATGATGGAAATAGACACTGCACAGAACGGCATACTGGGAAATGACCTCACAGGCATGATGGAAGTAGACACTGCACAGAGAGGCATCCTGGGAAATGACCTCACTCGCGTGATGGAAATAGACACTGCACAGAGAGGCATCCTGTGAAATGACCTCACAGGCATGATGGAAATAGACATTGCACAGAGAGTTATCCTGCGAAATGACCTCACAGGCATAATGGAAATAGACAGTGCACAGAGCGGCATCCTGGGACATGACCTCACAGGCATGATGGAAATAGACACTGCACAGAACGGCATCCTTGGAAACGACCTTAAAGACATGCTGGAAATAGACACTACACAGAACGGCATCCTGGAAAATGACCTCACAGACATGATGGAAATAGACACTGCATAGAACGGCATCCAGGGAAATGACCTCACAGGCATGATGGAAATAGACAGACACTGCACAGAACGTCATCCACGGAAATGACCTCACAGGCATGATGGAAATAGACACTTCACAGAACGGGATAATGGGAAATGACCTCATAGACATGGTGGAAATTGTCATTGCACAGAACGGCATCCAGGGAAATGTAGTTTTTAATAGAGACACTACAGAAAGGAATCCTGGGAAATGTGGTTTTTAATAGAGAGACACTACAGAGAAATGCATCCTGGTAAATGTAGTCTTTAATAGAGAGACACTACACAGAGAGGCATCCTGGGAAATGACCTCACAGGCATGATGGAAATTGACTGACACTACACAGAACGGCATCCAGGGAAATGACCTCACAAGCATGATGGAAATAGACACTGCACAGAACGGCATCATGGGAAATGACCGCACAGGAATGATGGAAATAGAAACTGCACAGATCGGCATCCTGGCAACTGTAGTTTTTAATAGGGACACTACAGAGAAATGAGTCCTGGGAAATGTAGTTTTTAATAGAGAGACACTACAGATAAAGCCATCCTGGGAAATGTAGTCTTTAATAGAGAGACACTACAAAGAGAGGCATCCTGGGAAATGACCTCATAGGCATGATGGAAATAGACAAACACTACACAGAATGGCATGCTGGGAAATGACCTCACAGGCATGATGGAAATAGACACTGCAAAGAACGACATCCTGTGAAATGACCTCACAGGCATGATGGAAATAGACACTGCACAGAACGGCATCCTGGGAAATGACCTCACAAGCCTGATGGAAATAGACACTGCACAGAACGGCATCGTGGGAAATACATCACAGGCATGATGGAAATAGACAGACACCGCACACAACGTCATCCAGGGAAATTACCTCAGAGGCTTGATAGAAAGACACTACACAGAACGGCATCATGAGAAATGACCTCATAGACATGATGGAAATAGTCACGGCACAGAGAGGCATCCTGGAAAATGACCTCACAGGTATGATGGAAATAGACAATGCACAGAGAGGCATCCTGGTAAATGACCTCACAGGTATGATGGAAATAGACACTACACAGAACGGCATCCTGGGAAATGTCCTCACAGGCATGATGGAAACAGACACTGCACAGAAAGGAATCCTGTGAAATGACCTCATAAGCATGATGGAAATAGACGCTGCACAGAACGGCATCCTGGGAAATGGCCTCACAGGCCTGATGGAAATAGACACTGCATTGAACGGGATCCTGGGAAATGACCTCACAGGCATGATGGAAATAGACACTACACAGAGAGGCATCCGGGGAAATGACCTCACAGGCATGAGGGAAAAATACTGACACTACCCAGACCGGAATCCACGGAAATGATATCATAGGCATGATGGAAATAGACACTGCACTGAACAGCATCCTGGGAAATGACCTCACAGGCATGATGGAAATAGACTGCACAGTGAGGCATCCTGGGAAATGACCTCACAGGCATGATAGAAATAGACAGTGCACAGAGAGGCATCCTGGTACATGACCTCACAGGCATGATGGAAATAGACACTGCACAGAACCGCATCCTGGGAAATGACCTCACAGACATGCTGGAAATAGAAACTACACAGAACGGAATCCCGGAAAATGACCTCACAGACTTGATGGAAATAGACACTGCACAGATAGTTATCCTGGGAAATGACCTCACAGGCATGATGGAAATAGACAGTGCACAGAGAGGCATCCTGGGAAATAACCTCACCTGTATGATGGAAATAGACACTGCACAGAGAGGCATACTGTTAAATGACCTCACAGGCATGATGGAAATAGACACTACACAGAACGGCATCCTGGGAAATGACCTCACAGGCATGATGGAAATAGACACTGCACATAGTGTTATCCTGGGAAATGACCTCACAGGCATGATGGAAATAGACAGTGCACAGAGAGGCATCCTGGGACATGACCTCACAGGCAGGATGGAAATAGACACTGCACAGAACGACATCTTGGTAAATGACCTCACAGGCAAGAATGAAATAGGCAGTGCACAGAGAGGCATCCTGGGACATGACCTCACAGGCAGGATGGAAATAAACACTGCACAGAGACGCATCCTGGGAAATGACCTCACAGGCGTGATGGAAATAGACACTGCACAGAGAGTTATCCTGGGAAATGACCTCACAGGCATGAAGGAAATAGACAGTGCACAGAGAGGCATCCTGGGAAATAGCCTCACCTGTATGGTGGAAATAGACACTGCACAGAACGACATCCATGGAAATGACTTCACAGGCATTATGCAAATAGACACTACACAGAACGCCATCATGGGAAATGACCTATAGACATGATGGAAATAGACACTGCACAGAGAGGCATCCTGGGAGATACCCTCACCTGTATGATGGAAATAGACACTGCACAAAAAGGCATCCTGTTAAATGACCTCACAGGCATGATGGAAATAGACACTACACAGAACGGCATCCTGGGAAATAACCTCACAGGCATGATGGAAATAGACACTGCACATAGTGTTATCCTGGGAAATGACCTCACAGGCATGATGGAAATAGACAGTGCACAGAGAGGCATCCTGGGACATGACCTCACAGGCAGGATGGAAATAGACACTGCACAGAACGACATCTTGGGAAATGACCTCACAGGCAAGATGGAAATAGGCAGTGCACAGAGAGGCATCCTGGGACATGACCTCACAGGCATGATGGAAATAGACACTGCACAGAATGGCATCCTGGGAAATGACCTCATAGACATGGTGGAAATAGACACTGCACAGAACGGCATCCTGGGATATGTAGTTTTTAATAGAGACACTACAGAAAGGAATCCTGGGAAATGTGGTTTTTAATAGAGAGACACTACAGAGAAAGGCATCCTGGTAAATGTAGTCTTTAATAGAGAGACACTACACAGAGAGGCTCCTGGGAAATGACCTCACAGGCATGATGGAAATAGACAGACACTGCACAGAATGGCATCCTGGGAAATGACCTCACAGGCATGATGGTAATAGACACTGCACAGAACGACATCCTGGGAATTGACCTCATAGGCCTGATGGAAAAAGACACTGCACAGAACGGAATCCTGGCAAATGACGTCACAGGCATGATGGAAATAGACAGACACTACACACAACGTCATCCAGGGAAATTACCTCAGAGGCATGATGGAAATAGACACTACACAGAACGGCATCATGGGAAATGACCTCATAGACATGATGGAAATAGACACGGCACAGAGAGGCATGCTGAGAAATAACCTCACAGGCATGGTGGAAATAGACACTGCACCAAGAGGCATCCTGGGAAATGACCACACATGCATGATGGAAATAGACACTGCACAGAGAGTTATCCTGGGAAATGACCTCACAGGCATGATGGAAATAGACAGTGCACAGAGAGGCATCCTGGGAAATGACCTCACAGGCATGATGGAAATACACACTACACAGAACGGCATCCTGGGAAATGTCCTCACATGTATGATGGAAATAGACACTGCACAGAACGGAATCCTGTGAAATGACCTCATAGGCATGATGGAAATAGACACTGCACGGAACGGCATCCTGGGAAATGGCCTCACAGACCTGATGGAAATAGACACTGCATTGAACGGGATCCTGGGAAATGACCTCACAGGCATGATGGAAATAGACACTACACAGAGAGGCATCCTGGGAAATGACCTCACAGGCATGAGGGAAATAGACACTGCACGGAATGGCATTCTGGGAAATGACCTCACAGGCATGATGGAAAGAGACACTGCACAGACCGGCATCCTGGGAAATGACCTCACAGGCATAATGGAAATAGACACTACACAGAGAGGCATCCTGGGAAATGGCCTCACAGGCCTGATGGAAATAGACACTGCATTAAATGGCATCCTGGGAAATGACCTCCCAGTCATGAATGAAATAGACACTACACAGAGAGGCATCCTGGGAAATGACCTCACAGGATGATGGAAATAGACTGACACTACACAGAACGGAATCCTCGGAAATGACCTCACAGGCGTGTTGGAAATAGACACTGCACAGAACGGCATACTGGGAAATGACCTCACAGGCATGATGGAAGTAGACACTGCACAGAGAGGCATCCTGGGAAATGACCTCACTCGCGTGATGGAAATAGACACTGCACAGAGAGGCATCCTGTGAAATGACCTCACAGGCATGATGGAAATAGACATTGCACAGAGAGTTATCCTGCGAAATGACCTCACAGGCATAATGGAAATAGACAGTGCACAGAGCGGCATCCTGGGACATGACCTCACAGGCATGATGGAAATAGACACTGCACAGAACGGCATCCTTGGAAACGACCTTAAAGACATGCTGGAAATAGACACTACACAGAACGGCATCCTGGAAAATGACCTCACAGACATGATGGAAATAGACACTGCATAGAACGGCATCCAGGGAAATGACCTCACAGGCATGATGGAAATAGACAGACACTGCACAGAACGTCATCCACGGAAATGACCTCACAGGCATGATGGAAATAGACACTTCACAGAACGGGATAATGGGAAATGACCTCATAGACATGGTGGAAATTGTCATTGCACAGAACGGCATCCAGGGAAATGTAGTTTTTAATAGAGACACTACAGAAAGGAATCCTGGGAAATGTGGTTTTTAATAGAGAGACACTACAGAGAAATGCATCCTGGTAAATGTAGTCTTTAATAGAGAGACACTACACAGAGAGGCATCCTGGGAAATGACCTCACAGGCATGATGGAAATTGACTGACACTACACAGAACGGCATCCAGGGAAATGACCTCACAAGCATGATGGAAATAGACACTGCACAGAACGGCATCATGGGAAATGACCGCACAGGCATGATGGAAATAGACACTGCACAGAACGGCATCCTGGGAAATGACCTCACAAGCCTGATGGAAATAGACACTGCACAGAACGGCATCGTGGGAAATACATCACAGGCATGATGGAAATAGACAGACACCGCACACAACGTCATCCAGGGAAATTACCTCAGAGGCTTGATAGAAAGACACTACACAGAACGGCATCATGAGAAATGACCTCATAGACATGATGGAAATAGTCACGGCACAGAGAGGCATCCTGGAAAATGACCTCACAGGTATGATGGAAATAGACAATGCACAGAGAGGCATCCTGGTAAATGACCTCACAGGTATGATGGAAATAGACACTACACAGAACGGCATCCTGGGAAATGTCCTCACAGGCATGATGGAAACAGACACTGCACAGAAAGGAATCCTGTGAAATGACCTCATAAGCATGATGGAAATAGACGCTGCACAGAACGGCATCCTGGGAAATGGCCTCACAGGCCTGATGGAAATAGACACTGCATTGAACGGGATCCTGGGAAATGACCTCACAGGCATGATGGAAATAGACACTACACAGAGAGGCATCCGGGGAAATGACCTCACAGGCATGAGGGAAAAATACTGACACTACCCAGACCGGAATCCACGGAAATGATATCATAGGCATGATGGAAATAGACACTGCACTGAACAGCATCCTGGGAAATGACCTCACAGGCATGATGGAAATAGACTGCACAGTGAGGCATCCTGGGAAATGACCTCACAGGCATGATAGAAATAGACAGTGCACAGAGAGGCATCCTGGTACATGACCTCACAGGCATGATGGAAATAGACACTGCACAGAACCGCATCCTGGGAAATGACCTCACAGACATGCTGGAAATAGAAACTACACAGAACGGAATCCCGGAAAATGACCTCACAGACTTGATGGAAATAGACACTGCACAGATAGTTATCCTGGGAAATGACCTCACAGGCATGATGGAAATAGACAGTGCACAGAGAGGCATCCTGGGAAATAACCTCACCTGTATGATGGAAATAGACACTGCACAGAGAGGCATACTGTTAAATGACCTCACAGGCATGATGGAAATAGACACTACACAGAACGGCATCCTGGGAAATGACCTCACAGGCATGATGGAAATAGACACTGCACATAGTGTTATCCTGGGAAATGACCTCACAGGCATGATGGAAATAGACAGTGCACAGAGAGGCATCCTGGGACATGACCTCACAGGCAGGATGGAAATAGACACTGCACAGAACGACATCTTGGTAAATGACCTCACAGGCAAGAATGAAATAGGCAGTGCACAGAGAGGCATCCTGGGACATGACCTCACAGGCAGGATGGAAATAAACACTGCACAGAGACGCATCCTGGGAAATGACCTCACAGGCGTGATGGAAATAGACACTGCACAGAGAGTTATCCTGGGAAATGACCTCACAGGCATGAAGGAAATAGACAGTGCACAGAGAGGCATCCTGGGAAATAGCCTCACCTGTATGGTGGAAATAGACACTGCACAGAACGACATCCATGGAAATGACTTCACAGGCATTATGCAAATAGACACTACACAGAACGCCATCATGGGAAATGACCTATAGACATGATGGAAATAGACACTGCACAGAGAGGCATCCTGGGAGATACCCTCACCTGTATGATGGAAATAGACACTGCACAAAAAGGCATCCTGTTAAATGACCTCACAGGCATGATGGAAATAGACACTACACAGAACGGCATCCTGGGAAATAACCTCACAGGCATGATGGAAATAGACACTGCACATAGTGTTATCCTGGGAAATGACCTCACAGGCATGATGGAAATAGACAGTGCACAGAGAGGCATCCTGGGACATGACCTCACAGGCAGGATGGAAATAGACACTGCACAGAACGACATCTTGGGAAATGACCTCACAGGCAAGATGGAAATAGGCAGTGCACAGAGAGGCATCCTGGGACATGACCTCACAGGCATGATGGAAATAGACACTGCACAGAATGGCATCCTGGGAAATGACCTCATAGACATGGTGGAAATAGACACTGCACAGAACGGCATCCTGGGATATGTAGTTTTTAATAGAGACACTACAGAAAGGAATCCTGGGAAATGTGGTTTTTAATAGAGAGACACTACAGAGAAAGGCATCCTGGTAAATGTAGTCTTTAATAGAGAGACACTACACAGAGAGGCTCCTGGGAAATGACCTCACAGGCATGATGGAAATAGACAGACACTGCACAGAATGGCATCCTGGGAAATGACCTCACAGGCATGATGGTAATAGACACTGCACAGAACGACATCCTGGGAATTGACCTCATAGGCCTGATGGAAAAAGACACTGCACAGAACGGAATCCTGGCAAATGACGTCACAGGCATGATGGAAATAGACAGACACTACACACAACGTCATCCAGGGAAATTACCTCAGAGGCATGATGGAAATAGACACTACACAGAACGGCATCATGGGAAATGACCTCATAGACATGATGGAAATAGACACGGCACAGAGAGGCATGCTGAGAAATAACCTCACAGGCATGGTGGAAATAGACACTGCACCAAGAGGCATCCTGGGAAATGACCACACATGCATGATGGAAATAGACACTGCACAGAGAGTTATCCTGGGAAATGACCTCACAGGCATGATGGAAATAGACAGTGCACAGAGAGGCATCCTGGGAAATGACCTCACAGGCATGATGGAAATACACACTACACAGAACGGCATCCTGGGAAATGTCCTCACATGTATGATGGAAATAGACACTGCACAGAACGGAATCCTGTGAAATGACCTCATAGGCATGATGGAAATAGACACTGCACGGAACGGCATCCTGGGAAATGGCCTCACAGACCTGATGGAAATAGACACTGCATTGAACGGGATCCTGGGAAATGACCTCACAGGCATGATGGAAATAGACACTACACAGAGAGGCATCCTGGGAAATGACCTCACAGGCATGAGGGAAATAGACACTGCACGGAATGGCATTCTGGGAAATGACCTCACAGGCATGATGGAAAGAGACACTGCACAGACCGGCATCCTGGGAAATGACCTCACAGGCATAATGGAAATAGACACTACACAGAGAGGCATCCTGGGAAATGGCCTCACAGGCCTGATGGAAATAGACACTGCATTAAATGGCATCCTGGGAAATGACCTCCCAGTCATGAATGAAATAGACACTACACAGAGAGGCATCCTGGGAAATGACCTCACAGGATGATGGAAATAGACTGACACTACACAGAACGGAATCCTCGGAAATGACCTCACAGGCGTGTTGGAAATAGACACTGCACAGAACGGCATACTGGGAAATGACCTCACAGGCATGATGGAAGTAGACACTGCACAGAGAGGCATCCTGGGAAATGACCTCACTCGCGTGATGGAAATAGACACTGCACAGAGAGGCATCCTGTGAAATGACCTCACAGGCATGATGGAAATAGACATTGCACAGAGAGTTATCCTGCGAAATGACCTCACAGGCATAATGGAAATAGACAGTGCACAGAGCGGCATCCTGGGACATGACCTCACAGGCATGATGGAAATAGACACTGCACAGAACGGCATCCTTGGAAACGACCTTAAAGACATGCTGGAAATAGACACTACACAGAACGGCATCCTGGAAAATGACCTCACAGACATGATGGAAATAGACACTGCATAGAACGGCATCCAGGGAAATGACCTCACAGGCATGATGGAAATAGACAGACACTGCACAGAACGTCATCCACGGAAATGACCTCACAGGCATGATGGAAATAGACACTTCACAGAACGGGATAATGGGAAATGACCTCATAGACATGGTGGAAATTGTCATTGCACAGAACGGCATCCAGGGAAATGTAGTTTTTAATAGAGACACTACAGAAAGGAATCCTGGGAAATGTGGTTTTTAATAGAGAGACACTACAGAGAAATGCATCCTGGTAAATGTAGTCTTTAATAGAGAGACACTACACAGAGAGGCATCCTGGGAAATGACCTCACAGGCATGATGGAAATTGACTGACACTACACAGAACGGCATCCAGGGAAATGACCTCACAAGCATGATGGAAATAGACACTGCACAGAACGGCATCATGGGAAATGACCGCACAGGAATGATGGAAATAGAAACTGCACAGAACGGCATCCTGGCAACTGTAGTTTTTAATAGGGACACTACAGAGAAATGAGTCCTGGGAAATGTAGTTTTTAATAGAGAGACACTACAGATAAAGCCATCCTGGGAAATGTAGTCTTTAATAGAGAGACACTACAAAGAGAGGCATCCTGGGAAATGACCTCATAGGCATGATGGAAATAGACAAACACTACACAGAATGGCATGCTGGGAAATGACCTCACAGGCATGATGGAAATAGACACTGCAAAGAACGACATCCTGTGAAATGACCTCACAGGCATGATGGAAATAGACACTGCACAGAACGGCATCCTGGGAAATGACCTCACAAGCCTGATGGAAATAGACACTGCACAGAACGGCATCGTGGGAAATACATCACAGGCATGATGGAAATAGACAGACACCGCACACAACGTCATCCAGGGAAATTACCTCAGAGGCTTGATAGAAAGACACTACACAGAACGGCATCATGAGAAATGACCTCATAGACATGATGGAAATAGTCACGGCACAGAGAGGCATCCTGGAAAATGACCTCACAGGTATGATGGAAATAGACAATGCACAGAGAGGCATCCTGGTAAATGACCTCACAGGTATGATGGAAATAGACACTACACAGAACGGCATCCTGGGAAATGTCCTCACAGGCATGATGGAAACAGACACTGCACAGAAAGGAATCCTGTGAAATGACCTCATAAGCATGATGGAAATAGACGCTGCACAGAACGGCATCCTGGGAAATGGCCTCACAGGCCTGATGGAAATAGACACTGCATTGAACGGGATCCTGGGAAATGACCTCACAGGCATGATGGAAATAGACACTACACAGAGAGGCATCCGGGGAAATGACCTCACAGGCATGAGGGAAAAATACTGACACTACCCAGACCGGAATCCACGGAAATGATATCATAGGCATGATGGAAATAGACACTGCACTGAACAGCATCCTGGGAAATGACCTCACAGGCATGATGGAAATAGACTGCACAGTGAGGCATCCTGGGAAATGACCTCACAGGCATGATAGAAATAGACAGTGCACAGAGAGGCATCCTGGTACATGACCTCACAGGCATGATGGAAATAGACACTGCACAGAACCGCATCCTGGGAAATGACCTCACAGACATGCTGGAAATAGAAACTACACAGAACGGAATCCCGGAAAATGACCTCACAGACTTGATGGAAATAGACACTGCACAGATAGTTATCCTGGGAAATGACCTCACAGGCATGATGGAAATAGACAGTGCACAGAGAGGCATCCTGGGAAATAACCTCACCTGTATGATGGAAATAGACACTGCACAGAGAGGCATACTGTTAAATGACCTCACAGGCATGATGGAAATAGACACTACACAGAACGGCATCCTGGGAAATGACCTCACAGGCATGATGGAAATAGACACTGCACATAGTGTTATCCTGGGAAATGACCTCACAGGCATGATGGAAATAGACAGTGCACAGAGAGGCATCCTGGGACATGACCTCACAGGCAGGATGGAAATAGACACTGCACAGAACGACATCTTGGTAAATGACCTCACAGGCAAGAATGAAATAGGCAGTGCACAGAGAGGCATCCTGGGACATGACCTCACAGGCAGGATGGAAATAAACACTGCACAGAGACGCATCCTGGGAAATGACCTCACAGGCGTGATGGAAATAGACACTGCACAGAGAGTTATCCTGGGAAATGACCTCACAGGCATGAAGGAAATAGACAGTGCACAGAGAGGCATCCTGGGAAATAGCCTCACCTGTATGGTGGAAATAGACACTGCACAGAACGACATCCATGGAAATGACTTCACAGGCATTATGCAAATAGACACTACACAGAACGCCATCATGGGAAATGACCTATAGACATGATGGAAATAGACACTGCACAGAGAGGCATCCTGGGAGATACCCTCACCTGTATGATGGAAATAGACACTGCACAAAAAGGCATCCTGTTAAATGACCTCACAGGCATGATGGAAATAGACACTACACAGAACGGCATCCTGGGAAATAACCTCACAGGCATGATGGAAATAGACACTGCACATAGTGTTATCCTGGGAAATGACCTCACAGGCATGATGGAAATAGACAGTGCACAGAGAGGCATCCTGGGACATGACCTCACAGGCAGGATGGAAATAGACACTGCACAGAACGACATCTTGGGAAATGACCTCACAGGCAAGATGGAAATAGGCAGTGCACAGAGAGGCATCCTGGGACATGACCTCACAGGCATGATGGAAATAGACACTGCACAGAATGGCATCCTGGGAAATGACCTCATAGACATGGTGGAAATAGACACTGCACAGAACGGCATCCTGGGATATGTAGTTTTTAATAGAGACACTACAGAAAGGAATCCTGGGAAATGTGGTTTTTAATAGAGAGACACTACAGAGAAAGGCATCCTGGTAAATGTAGTCTTTAATAGAGAGACACTACACAGAGAGGCTCCTGGGAAATGACCTCACAGGCATGATGGAAATAGACAGACACTGCACAGAATGGCATCCTGGGAAATGACCTCACAGGCATGATGGTAATAGACACTGCACAGAACGACATCCTGGGAATTGACCTCATAGGCCTGATGGAAAAAGACACTGCACAGAACGGAATCCTGGCAAATGACGTCACAGGCATGATGGAAATAGACAGACACTACACACAACGTCATCCAGGGAAATTACCTCAGAGGCATGATGGAAATAGACACTACACAGAACGGCATCATGGGAAATGACCTCATAGACATGATGGAAATAGACACGGCACAGAGAGGCATGCTGAGAAATAACCTCACAGGCATGGTGGAAATAGACACTGCACCAAGAGGCATCCTGGGAAATGACCACACATGCATGATGGAAATAGACACTGCACAGAGAGTTATCCTGGGAAATGACCTCACAGGCATGATGGAAATAGACAGTGCACAGAGAGGCATCCTGGGAAATGACCTCACAGGCATGATGGAAATACACACTACACAGAACGGCATCCTGGGAAATGTCCTCACATGTATGATGGAAATAGACACTGCACAGAACGGAATCCTGTGAAATGACCTCATAGGCATGATGGAAATAGACACTGCACGGAACGGCATCCTGGGAAATGGCCTCACAGACCTGATGGAAATAGACACTGCATTGAACGGGATCCTGGGAAATGACCTCACAGGCATGATGGAAATAGACACTACACAGAGAGGCATCCTGGGAAATGACCTCACAGGCATGAGGGAAATAGACACTGCACGGAATGGCATTCTGGGAAATGACCTCACAGGCATGATGGAAAGAGACACTGCACAGACCGGCATCCTGGGAAATGACCTCACAGGCATAATGGAAATAGACACTACACAGAGAGGCATCCTGGGAAATGGCCTCACAGGCCTGATGGAAATAGACACTGCATTAAATGGCATCCTGGGAAATGACCTCCCAGTCATGAATGAAATAGACACTACACAGAGAGGCATCCTGGGAAATGACCTCACAGGATGATGGAAATAGACTGACACTACACAGAACGGAATCCTCGGAAATGACCTCACAGGCGTGTTGGAAATAGACACTGCACAGAACGGCATACTGGGAAATGACCTCACAGGCATGATGGAAATAGACACTGCACAGAGAGGCATCCTGGGAAATGACCTCACTGGCGTGATGGAAATAGACACTGCACAGAGAGGCATCCTGTGAAATGACCTCACAGGCATGATGGAAATAGACACTGCACAGAGAGTTATCCTGCGAAATGACCTCACAGGCATAATGGAAATAGACAGTGCACAGAGCGGCATCCTGGGACATGACCTCACAGGCATGATGGAAATAGACACTGCACAGAACGGCATCCTTGGAAACGACCTTAAAGACATGCTGGAAATAGACACTACACAGAACGGCATCCTGGAAAATGACCTCACAGACATGATGGAAATAGACACTGCATAGAACGGCATCCAGGGAAATGACCTCACAGGCATGATGGAAATAGACAGACACTGCACAGAACGTCATCCACGGAAATGACCTCACAGGCATGATGGAAATAGACACTTCACAGAACGGGATAATGGGAAATGACCTCATAGACATGGTGGAAATTGTCATTGCACAGAACGGCATCCAGGGAAATGTAGTTTTTAATAGAGACACTACAGAAAGGAATCCTGGGAAATGTGGTTTTTAATAGAGAGACACTACAGAGAAATGCATCCTGGTAAATGTAGTCTTTAATAGAGAGACAGTACACAGAGAGGCATCCTGGGAAATGACCTCACAGGCATGATGGAAATAGACTGACACTACACAGAACAGCATCCAGGGAAATGACCTCACAGGCATGATGGAAATAGACACTGCAAAGAACGACATCCTGTGAAATGACCTCACAGGCATGATGGAAATAGACACTGCACAGAACGGCATCCTGGGAAATGACCTCACAGGCCTGATGGAAATAGACACTGCACAGAACGGCATCGTGGGAAAAGACATCACAGGCATGATGGAAATAGACAGACACCGCACACAACGTCATCCAGGGAAATTACCTCAGAGGCTTGATGGAAATAGACACTGCACAGAACGGCATCATGGGAAATGACCTCATAGACATGATGGAAATAGTCATGGCACAGAGAGGCATCCTGGAAAATGACTTCACAGGCATGATGGAAATAGACAATGCACAGAGAGGCATCCTGGTAAATGACCTCACAGGTATGATGGAAATAGACACTGCACAGAACGGCATCCTGGGAAATGTCCTCACAGGACTGATGGAAATAGACACTGCACAGAAAGGAATCCTGTGAAATGACCTCATAAGCATGATGGAAATAGACGCTGCACAGAACGGCATCCTGGGAAATGGCCTCACAGGCCTGGTGGAAATAGACACTGCATTGAACGGGATCCTGGGAAATGACCTCACAGGCATGATGGAAATAGACACTACACAGAGAGGCATCCGGGGAAATGACCTCACAGGCATGAGGGAAAAATACTGACACTACCCAGACCGGAATCCACGGAAATGATATCATAGGCATGATGGAAATAGACACTGCACTGAACAGCATCCTGGGAAATGACCTCACAGGTATGATGGAAATAGACTCTGCACAGTGATGCATCCTGGGAAATGACCTCACAGGCATGATGGAAATAGACAGTGCACAGAGAGGCATCCTGGTACATGACCTCACAGGCATGATGGAAATAGACACTTCACAGAACCGCATCCTGGGAAATGACCTCACAGACATGCTGGAAATAGAAACTACACAGAACGGAATCCCGGAAAATGACCCCACAGACTTGATGTAAACAGACACTGCACAGAGAGTTATCCTGGGAAATGGCCTCACAGGCATGATGGAAATAGACAGTGCACAGAGAGGCATCCTGGGAAATAACCTCACCTGTATGATGGAAATAGACACTGCACAGAGAGGCATCCTGTTAAATGACCTCACAGGCATGATGGAAATAGACAGTGCACAGAGAGGCATCCTGGGAAATAGCCTCACCTGTATGATGGAAATAGACACTGCACAGAATGACATCCATGGAAATGACCTCACAGGCATTATGCAAATAGACACTACACATAACGCCATCATTGGAAATGACCTCATAGACATGATGGAAATAGACACTGCACAGAGAGGCCTCCTGGGAAATAACTTCACCTGTATGATGGAAATAGACACTGCACAGAGAGGCATCCTGTTAAATGACCTCACAGGCATGATGGAAATAGACAGTGCACAGAGAGGCATCCTGGGACATGACCTCACAGGCAGGATGGAAATAGACACTGCACAGAACGGCATCTTGGGAAATGACCTCACAGGCAAGATGGAAATAGGCAGTGCACAGAGAGTTATCCTGGGAAATGACCTCACAGGCATGATGGAAATAGACACTACACAGAACGGCATCCTGTAAAATGACCTCACAGACATGATGGAAATAGACACTGCATAGAACGGCATCCAGGGAAATGACCTCACAGGCATGATGGAAATAGACACTTCACAGAACTGGATAATGGGAAATGACCTCATAGACATGGTGGAAATTGTCATTGCACAGAACGGCATCCTGGGAAATGTAGTTTTTAATACAGACACTACATAAAGGAATCCTGGGAAATGTGGTTTTTAATAGAGAGACACTACAGAGAAATGCATCCTGGTAAATGTAGTCTTTAATAGAGTGACAGTACACCGAGAGGCATCCTGGGAAATGACCTCACAGGCATGATGGAAATAGCCTGACACTACACAGAACGGCATCCAGGGAAATGACCTCACAGGCATGATGGAAATAGACACTGCAAAGAACGACATCCTGTGAAATGACCTCACAGGCATGATGGAAATAGACACTGCACAGAACGGCATCCTGGGAAATGACCTCACAGGCCTGATGGAAATAGACACTGCACAGAACGGCATCGTGGGAAATGACATCACAGGCATGATGGAAATAGACACCGCACACAACGTCATCCAGGGAAATTACCTCAGAGGCTTGATGGAAATAGACACTACACAGAACGGCATCCTGGGAAATGGCCTCACAGGCCTGATGGAAATAGACACTGCATTGAACGGGATCCTGGGAAATGACCTCACAGGCATGATGGAAATAGACACTACACAGAGAGGCATCCGGGGAAATGACCTCACAGGCATGAGGGAAAAATACTGACACTACCCAGACCGGAATCCACGGAAATGATATCATAGGCATGATGGAAATAGACACTGCACTGAACAGCATCCTGGGAAATGACCTCACAGGCATGATGGAAATAGACTCTGCACAGTGAGGCATCCTGGGAAATGACCTCACAGGCATGATGGAAATAGACAGTGCACAGAGAGGCATCCTGGTACATGACCTCACAGGCATGATGGAAATAGACACTGCACAGAACCGCATCCTGGGAAATGACCTCACAGACATGCTGGAAATAGAAACTACACAGAACGGAATCCCGGAAAATGACCTCACAGACTTGATGTAAACAGACACTGCACAGAGAGTTATCCTGGGAAATGACCTCACAGGCATGATGGAAATAGACAGTGCACAGAGAGGCATCCTGGGAAATAACTTCACATGTATGATGGAAATAGACACTGCACAAAGAGGCATCCTGTTAAATGACCTCACAGGCATGATGGAAATAGACAGTGCACAGAGAGGCATCCTGGGAAATAGCCTCACCTGTATGATGGAAATAGACACTGCACAGAACGACATCCATGGAAATGACCTCACAGGCATTATGCAAATAGACACTACACAGAACGCCAAAATAGGAAATGACCTCATAGACATGATGGAAATAGACACTGCATAGAGAGGCATCCTGGGAAATAACCTCACCTGTATGATGGAAATAGACACTGCACAGAACGGCATCTTGGGAAATGACCTCACAGGCAAGATGGAAATAGGCAGTGCACAGGGAGGCATCCTGGGACATGACCTCACAGGCATGATGGAAATAAACACTGCAGAGAGACGCATCCTGGGAAATGACCTCACAGGCGTGATGGAAATAGACACTGCACAGAGAGTTATCCTGGGAAATGACCTCACAGGCATGATGGAAATAGACAGTGCACAGAATGGCATCCTGGGAAATGACCTCATAGACATGGTGGAAATAGACTCTGCACAGAACGGCATCCTGGGATATGTAGTTTTTAATAGAGACACTACAGAAAGGAATCCTGGGAAATGTGGTTTTTAATAGAGAGACACTACAGAGAAAGGCATCCTGGTAAATGTAGTCTTTAATAGAGAGACACTACACAGAGAGGCTCCTGGGAAATGACCTCACAGGCATGATGGAAATAGACAGACACTGCACAGAATGGCATCCTGGGAAATGACCTCACAGACATGATGGTAATAGACACTGCACAGAACGACATCCTGGGAAATGACCTCATATGCCGGATGGAAAAAGACACTGCACAGAACGGAATCCTGGCAAATGACGTCACAGGCATGATGGAAATAGACAGACACTACACACAACGTCATCCAGGAAAATTACCTCAGAGGCATGATGGAAATAGACACTACACAGAACGGCATCATGGGAAATGACCTCATAGACATGATGGAAATAGACACGGCACAGAGAGCCATGCTGAGAAATAACCTCACAGGCATGGTGGAAATAGACACTGCACAGAGAGGCATCCTGGGAAATGACCACACATGCATGATGGAAATAGACACTGCACAGAGAGTTATCCTGGGAAATGACCTCACAGGCATGATGGAAATAGACAGTGCACAGAGAGGCATCCTGGGAAATGACCTCACAGGCATGAGGGAAATAGACACTGCACGGAATGGCATTCTGGGAAATGACCTCACAGGCATGACGGAAAGAGACACTGCACAGACCGGCATCTTGGGAAATGACCTCACATGCATAATGGAAATAGACAGTGCACAGAGCGGCATCCTGGGACATGACCTCACAGGCATGATGGAAATAGACACTGCACAGAACGGCATCCTTGGAAACGACCTTAAAGACATGCTGGAAATAGACACTACACAGAACGGCATCCTGGAAAATGACCTCACAGACATGATGGAAATAGACACTGCATAGAACGGCATCCAGGGAAATGACCTCACAGGCATGATGGAAATAGACAGACACTGCACAGAACGTCATCCACAGAAATGACCTCACAGGCATGATGGAAATAGACACTGCACAGAATGGCATCCTGGGAAATCACCTCATAGACATGGTGGAAATAGACACTGCACAGAACGGCATCCTGGGATATGTAGTTTTTAATAGAGACACTACAGAAAGGAATCCTGGGAAATGTGGTTTTTAATAGAGAGACACTACAGAGAAAGGCATCCTGGTAAATGTAGTCTTTAATAGAGAGACACTACACAGAGAGGCTCCTGGGAAATGACCTCACAGGCGTGATGGAAATAGACAATGCACAGAACGGCATCCTGGGAAATGTCCTCACAGGCATGATGGAAATAGACACTGCACAGAACGGAATCCTGTGAAATGACCTCATAGGCATGATGGAAATAGACACTGCACGGAAAGGCATCCTGGGAAATGGCCTCACAGGCCTGATGGAAATAGACACTGCATTGAACGGGATCCTGGGAAATGCCCTCACAGGCATGATGGAAATAGACACTACACAGAGAGGCATCCTGGGAAATGACCTCACAGGCATGAGGGAAATAGACACTGCACGGAATGGCATTCTGGGAAATGACCTCACAGGCATGATGGAAAGAGACACTGCACAGACCGGCATCCTGGGAAATGACCTCACAGGCATAATGGAAATAGACACTACACAGAGAGGCATCCTGGGAAATGGCCTCACAGGCCTGATGGAAATAGACACTGCATTGAATGGCATCCTGGGAAATGACCTCATAGTCATGATGGAAATAGACACTACACAGAGAGGCATCCTGGGAAATGACCTCACAGGATGATGGAAATAGACTGACAAAACACAGAACGTAATCCTCGGAAATGACCTCACAGGCATGATGGAAATACACACTGCACAGAACGGCATACTGGGAAATGATCTCACAGGCATGATGGAAGTAGACACTGCACAGAGAGGCATCCTGGGAAATGACCTCACTGGCGTGATGGAAATAGACACTGCACAGAGAGGCATCCTGTGAAATTACCTCACAGGCATGATGGAAATAGACACTGCACAGAGAGTTATCCTGCGAAATGACCTCACAGGCATAATGGAAATAGACAGTGCACAGAGCGGCATCCTGGGACATGACCTCACAGGCATGATGGAAATAGACACTGCACAGAACGGCATCCTTGGAAACGACCTTAAAGACATGCTGGAAATAGACACTACACAGAACGGCATCCTGGAAAATGACCTCACAGACATGATGGAAATAGACACTGCATAGAACGGCATCCAGGGTAATGACCTCACAGGCATGATGGAAATAGACAGACACTGCACAGAACGTCATCCACGGAAATGACCTCACAGGCATGATGGAAATAGACACTTCACAGAACTGGATAATGGGAAATGACCTCATAGACATGGTGGAAATTGTCATTGCACAGAACGGCATCCTGGGAAATGACCTCACAGGCCTGATTGAAATAGACACTGCACAGAACGGCATCGTGGGAAATGACATCACAGGCATGATGGAAATAGACAGACACCGCACACAACGTCATCCAGGGAAGTTACCTCAGAGGCTTGATGGAAATAGACACTACACAGAACGGCATCATGGGAAATGACCTCATAGACATGATGGAAATAGTCACGGCACAGAGAGGCATCCTGGGAAATGACCTCACAGGCATGATGGAAATAGACAATGCACAGAGAGGCATCCTGGTAAATGACCTCACAGGTATGATGGAAATAGACACTACACAGAACGGCATCCTGGGAAATGTCCTCACAGGCATGATGGAAATAGACACTGCACAGAAAGGAATCCTGTGAAATGACCTCATAAGCATGTTGGAAATAGAAGCTGCACAGAACGGCATCCTGGGAAATGGCCTCACAGGCCTGATGGAAATAGACACTGCATTGAACGGGATCCTGGGAAATGACCTCACAGGCATGATGGAAATAGACACTACACAGAGAGGCATGCGGGGAAATGACCTCACAGGCATGAGGGAAAAATACTGACACTACCCAGACCGGAATCCACGGAAATGATATCATAGGCATGATGGAAATAGACACTGCACTGAACAGCATCCTGGGAAATGACCTCACAGGCATGATGGAAATAGACTCTGCACAGTGAGGCATCCTGGGAAATGACCTCACAGGCATGATGGAAATAGACAGTGCACAGAGAGGCATCCTGGTACATGACCTCACAGGCATGATGGAAATAGACACTGCACAGAACCGCATCCTGGGAAATGACCTCACAGACATGCTGGAAATAGAAAGTACACAGAACGGAATCCCGGAAAATGACCTCACAGACTTGATGGAAATAGACACTGCACAGAGAGTTATCCTGGGAAATGACCTCACAGGCATGATGGAAATAGACAGTGCACAGAGAGGCATCCTGGGAAATAACCTCACCTGTATGATGGAAATAGACACTGCACAGAGAGGAATCCTGTTAAATGACCTCACAGGCATGATGGAAATAGACAGTGCACAGAGAGGCATCCTGGGAAATAGCCTCACCTGTATGATGGAAATAGACACTGCACAGAACGACATCCATGGAAATGACTTCACAGGCATTATGCAAATAGACACTACACAGAACGCCATCATGGGAAATGACCTCATAGACATGATGGAAATAGACACTGCACAGAGAGGCATCCTGGGAAATAACCTCACCTGTATGATGGAAATAGACACTGCACAGAGAGGCATCCTGTTAAATGACCTCACAGGCATGATGGAAATAGACACTACACAGAACGGCATCCTGGGAAATGACATCACAGGCATGATGGAAATAGACACTGCACAGAGAGTTATCCTGGGAAACGACCTCACAGGCATGATGGAAATAGACAGTGCACAGAGAGGCATCCTGGGAAATGACCTCACAGGCATGATGGAAATAGACACTACACAGAACGGCATCCTGGGAAATGTCCTCACAGGCATGATGGAAATAGACACTGCACAGAACGGAATCCTGTGAAATGACCTCATAGGCATGATGGAAATAGACACTGCACGGAACGGCATCCTGGAAAATGGCCTCACAGGCCTGATGGAAATAGACACTGCACGGAATGGCATTCTGGGAAATGACCTCACAGGCATGATGGAAAGAGACACTGCACAGACCGGCATCCTGGGAAATGACCTCACAGGCATAATGGAAATAGACACTACACAGTGAGGCATCCTGGGAAATGGCCTCACAGGCCTGATGGAAATAGACACTGCATTGAATGGCATCCTGGGAAATGACCTCACAGTCATGATGGAAATAGACACTACACAGAGAGGCATCCTGGGAAATGGCCTCACAGGCCTGATGGAAATTGACACTGCATTGATTGGCATCCTGGGAAATGACCTCACAGGCATGATGGAAGTAGACACTGCAAAGAGAGGAATCCTGGGAAATGACCTCACTGGCGTGATGGAAATAGACACTGCACAGAGAGGCATCCTGTGAAATGACCTCACAGGCATGATGGAAATAGACACTGCACAGAGAGTTATCCTGCGAAATGACCTCACAGGCATAATGGAAATAGACAGTGCACAGAGCGGCATCCTGGGACATGACCTCACAGGCATGATGGAAATAGACACTGCACAGAACGGCATCCTTGGAAACGACCTTAAAGACATGCTGGAAATAGAAACTACACAGAACGGCATCCTGGAAAATGACCTCACAGACATGATGGAAATAGACACTGCATAGAACGGCATCCAGGGAAATGAACTCACAGGCATGATGGAAATAGACAGACACTGCACAGAACGTCATCCATGGAAATGACCTCACAGGCATGATGGAAATAGACACTTCACAGAATGGGATAATGGGAAATGACCTCATAGACATGGTGGAAATTGTCATTGCACAGAACGGCATCCTGGGAAATGTAGTTTTTAATAGAGACACTACAGAAAGGAATCCTGGGAAATGTGGTTTTTAATAGAGAGACACTACACAGAGAGGCATCCTGGGAAATGACCTCACAGGCATGATGGAAATAGACTGACACTACACAGAACGGCATCCAGGGAAATGACCTCACAAGCATGATGGAAATAGACACTGCACAGAACGGCATCATGGGAAATGACCGCACAGGCATGATGGAAATAGACACTGCACAGAACGGCATCCTGGGAAATGACCTCACAGGCCTGATTGAAATAGACACTGGACAGAACGGCATCGTGGGAAATGACATCACAGGCATGATGGAAATAGACAGACACCGCACACAACGTCATCCAGGGAAATTACCTCAGAGGCTTGATGGAAATAGACACTACACAGAACGGCATCATGGGAAATGACCTCATAGACATGATGGAAATAGTCACGGCACAGAGAAGCATCCTGGTAAATGACCTCACAGGCATGATGGAAATAGACAATGCACAGAGAGGCAACCTGGTAAATGACCTCACAGGTATGATGGAAATAGACACTACACAGAACGGCATCCTGGGAAATGTCCTCACAGGCATGATGGAAATAGACACTGCACAGAAAGGAATCCTGTGAAATGACCTCATAAGCATGTTGGAAATAGACGCTGCACAGAACGGCATCCTGGGAAATGGCCTCACAGGCCTGATGGAAATAGACACTGCATTGAACGGGATCCTGGGAAATAACCTCACAGGCATGATGGAAATAGACACTACACAGAGAGGCATCCGGGGAAATGACCTCACAGGCATGAGGGAAAAATACTGACACTACCCAGACCGGAATCCACGGAAATGATATCATAGGCATGATGGAAATAGACACTGCACTGAACAGCATCCTGGGAAATGACCTCACAGGCATGATGGAAATAGACTCTGCACAGTGAGGCATCCTGGGAAATGACCTCGCAGGCATGATGGAAATAGACAGTGCACAGAGAGGCATCCTGGTACATGACCTCACAGGCATGATGGAAATAGACACTGCACAGAACCGCATCCTGGGAAATGACCTCACAGACATGCTGGAAATAGAAACTACACAGAACAGAATCCCGGAAAATGACCTCACAGACTTGATGGAAATAGACACTGCACAGAGAGTTATCCTGGGAAATGACCTCACAGGCATGATGGAAATAGACAGTGCACAGAGAGGCATCCTGGGAAATAACCTCACCTGTATGATGGAAAAAGACACTGCACAGAGAGGAATCCTGTTAAATGACCTCACAGGCATGATGGAAATAGACAGTGCACAGAGAGGCAACCTGGGAAATAGCCTCACCTGTATGATGGAAATAGACACTGCACAGAACGACATCCATGGAAATGACTTCACAGGCATTATGCAAATAGACACTACACAGAACGCCATCATGGGAAATGACCTCATAGACATGATGGAAATAGACACTGCACAGAGAGGCATCCTGCGAAATAACCTCACAGGCATGATGGAAATAGACAGACACTGCACAGAACGTCATCCACGGAAATGACCTCACAGGCATGATGGAAATAGACACTTCACAGAACTGGATAATGGGAAATGACCTCATAGACATGGTGGAAATTGTCATTGCACAGAACGGCATCCTGGGAAATGTAGTTTTTAATACAGACACTACAGAAAGGAATCCTGGGAAATGTGGTTTTTAATAGAGAGACACTACAGAGAAATGCATCCTGGTAAATGTAGTCTTTAATAGAGAGACACTACACAGAGAGGCATCCTGGGAAATGACCTCACAGGCATGATGGAAATAGACTGACACTACACAGAACGGCATCCAGGGAAATGACCTCACAAGCATGATGGAAATAGACACTGCAGAGAACGGCATCATGGGAAATGACCGCACAGGCATGATGGAAATAGACACTGCACAGAACGGCATCCTGGGAAATGACCTCACAGGCCTGATTGAAATAGACACTGCACAGAACGGCATCGTGGGAAATGACATCACAGGCATGATGGAAATAGACAGACACCGCACACAACGTCATCCAGGGAAATTACCTCAGAGGCTTGATGGAAATAGACACTACACAGAATGCCATCATGGGAAATGACCTCATAGACATGATGGAAATAGACACTGCACAGAGAGGCATCCTGGGAAATAACCTCACCTGTATGATGGAAATAGACACTGCACAGAGAGGCATCCTGGGAAATGACCTCACAGTCATGATGGAAATAGACACTACACAGAGAGGCATCCTGGGAAATGGCCTCACAGGCCTGATGCAAATAGACACTGCATTGAACGGGATCCTGGGAAATGCCCTCACAGGCATGATGGAAATAGACACTACACAGAGAGGCATCCTGGGAAATGACCTCACAGGCATGAGGGAAATAGACACTGCACGGAATGGCATTCTGGGAAATGACCACACAGGCATGATGGAAAGAGACACTGCACAGACCGGCATCCTGGGAAATGACCTCACAGGCATAATGGAAATAGACACTACACAGAGAGGCATCCTGGGAAATGGCCTCACAGGCCTGATGGAAATAGACACTGCATTGAATGGCATCCTGGGAAATGACCTCATAGTCATGATGGAAATAGACACTACACAGAGAGGCATCCTGGGAAATGACCTCACAGGATGATGGAAATAGACTGACAAAACACAGAACGTAATCCTCGGAAATGACCTCACAGGCATGATGGAAGTAGACACTGCACAGAGAGGCATCCTGGGAAATGACCTCACTGGCGTGATGGAAATAGACACTGCACAGAGAGGCATCCTGTGAAATTACCTCACAGGCATGATGGAAATAGACACTGCACAGAGAGTTATCCTGCGAAATGACCTCACAGGCATAATGGAAATAGACAGTGCACAGAGCGGCATCCTGGGACATGACCTCACAGGCATGATGGAAATAGACACTGCACAGAACGGCATCCTTGGAAACGACCTTAAAGACATGCTGGAAATAGACACTACACAGAACGGCATCCTGGAAAATGACCTCACAGACATGATGGAAATAGACACTGCATAGAACGGCATCCAGGGAAATGACCTCATAGGCATGATGGAAATAGACAGACACTGCACAGAACGTCATCCACGGAAATGACCTCACAGGCATGATGGAAATAGACACTTCACAGAACTGGATAATGGGAAATGACCTCATAGACATGGTGGAAATTGTCATTGCACAGAACGGCATCCTGGGAAATGTAGTTTTTAATAGAGACACTACAGAAAGGAATCCTGGGAAATGTTGTTTTTAATAGAGAGACACTACAGAGAAATGCATCCTGGTAAATGTAGTCTTTAATAGAGAGACACTACACAGAGAGGCATCCTGGGAAATGACCTCACAGGCATGATGGAAATAGACTGACACTACACAGAACGGCATCCAGGGAAATGACCTCACAAGCATGATGGAAATAGACACTGCAGAGAACGGCATCATGGGAAATGACCGCACAGGCATGATGGAAATAGACACTGCACAGAACGGCATCCTGGGAAATGACCTCACAGGCCTGATTGAAATAGATACTGGACAGAACGGCATCCTGGGAAAAGACATCACAGGCATGATGGAAATAGACAGACACCGCACACAACGTCATCCAGGGAAATTACCTCAGAGGCTTGATGGAAATAGACACTACACAGAACGGCATCATGGGAAATGACTTCATAGACATGATGGAAATAGTCACGGCACAGAGAAGCATCCTGGTAAATGACCTCACAGGCATGATGGAAATAGACACTGCACAGAACGGCATCCTGGGAAATGACCTCACAGGCCTGATTGAAATAGACACTGCACAGAACGGCATCGTGGGAAATGACATCACAGGCATGATGGAAATAGACAGACACCGCACACAACGTCATCCAGGGAAATTACCTCAGAGGCTTGATGGAAATAGACACTACACAGAATGCCATCATGGGAAATGACCTCATAGACATGATGGAAATAGACACTGCACAGAGAGGCATCCTGGGAAATAACCTCACCTGTATGATGGAAATAGACACTGCACAGAGAGGCATCCTGGGAAATGACCTCACAGTCATGATGGAAATAGACACTACACAGAGAGGCATCCTGGGAAATGGCCTCACAGGCCTGATGCAAATAGACACTGCATTGAACGGGATCCTGGGAAATGCCCTCACAGGCATGATGGAAATAGACACTACACAGAGAGGCATCCTGGGAAATGACCTCACAGGCATGAGGGAAATAGACACTGCACGGAATGGCATTCTGGGAAATGACCACACAGGCATGATGGAAAGAGACACTGCACAGACCGGCATCCTGGGAAATGACCTCACAGGCATAATGGAAATAGACACTACACAGAGAGGCATCCTGGGAAATGGCCTCACAGGCCTGATGGAAATAGACACTGCATTGAATGGCATCCTGGGAAATGACCTCATAGTCATGATGGAAATAGACACTACACAGAGAGGCATCCTGGGAAATGACCTCACAGGATGATGGAAATAGACTGACAAAACACAGAACGTAATCCTCGGAAATGACCTCACAGGCATGATGGAAGTAGACACTGCACAGAGAGGCATCCTGGGAAATGACCTCACTGGCGTGATGGAAATAGACACTGCACAGAGAGGCATCCTGTGAAATTACCTCACAGGCATGATGGAAATAGACACTGCACAGAGAGTTATCCTGCGAAATGACCTCACAGGCATAATGGAAATAGACAGTGCACAGAGCGGCATCCTGGGACATGACCTCACAGGCATGATGGAAATAGACACTGCACAGAACGGCATCCTTGGAAACGACCTTAAAGACATGCTGGAAATAGACACTACACAGAACGGCATCCTGGAAAATGACCTCACAGACATGATGGAAATAGACACTGCATAGAACGGCATCCAGGGTAATGACCTCATAGGCATGATGGAAATAGACAGACACTGCACAGAACGTCATCCACGGAAATGACCTCACAGGCATGATGGAAATAGACACTTCACAGAACTGGATAATGGGAAATGACCTCATAGACATGGTGGAAATTGTCATTGCACAGAACGGCATCCTGGGAAATGTAGTTTTTAATAGAGACACTACAGAAAGGAATCCTGGGAAATGTTGTTTTTAATAGAGAGACACTACAGAGAAATGCATCCTGGTAAATGTAGTCTTTAATAGAGAGACACTACACAGAGAGGCATCCTGGGAAATGACCTCACAGGCATGATGGAAATAGACTGACACTACACAGAACGGCATCCAGGGAAATGACCTCACAAGCATGATGGAAATAGACACTGCAGAGAACGGCATCATGGGAAATGACCGCACAGGCATGATGGAAATAGACACTGCACAGAACGGCATCCTGGGAAATGACCTCACAGGCCTGATTGAAATAGATACTGGACAGAACGGCATCCTGGGAAAAGACATCACAGGCATGATGGAAATAGACAGACACCGCACACAACGTCATCCAGGGAAATTACCTCAGAGGCTTGATGGAAATAGACACTACACAGAACGGCATCATGGGAAATGACTTCATAGACATGATGGAAATAGTCACGGCACAGAGAAGCATCCTGGTAAATGACCTCACAGGCATGATGGAAATAGACAATGCACAGAGTGGCATCCTGGTAAATGACCTCACAGGTATGATGGAAATAGACACTACACAGAACGGCATCCTGGGAAATGTCCTCACAGGCATGATGGAAATAGACACTGTACAGAAAGGAATCCTGTGAAATGACCTCATAAGCATGTTGGAAATAGACGCTGCACAGAACGGCATCCTGGGAAATGGCCTCACAGGCCTGATGGAAATAGACACTGCATTGAACGGGATCCTGGGAAATAACCTCACAGGCATGGTGGAAATAGACACTACACAGAGAGGCATCCGGGGAAATGACCTCACAGGCATGAGGGAAAAATACTGACACTACCCAGACCGGAATCCACGGAAATGATATCATAGGCATGATGGAAATAGACACTGCACTGAACAGCATCCTGGGAAATGACCTCACAGGCATGATGGAAATAGACTCTGCACAGTGAGGCATCCTGGGAAATGACCTCACAGGCATGATGGAAATAGACAGTGCACAGAGAGGCATCCTGGTACATGACCTCACAGGCATGATGGAAATAGACACTGCACAGAACCGCATCCTGGGAAATGACCTAACAGACATGCTGGAAATAGAAACTACACAGAACAGAATCCCGGAAAATGACCTCACAGACTTGATGGAAATAGACACTGCACAGAGAGTTATCCTGGGAAATGACCTCACAGGCATGATGGAAATAGACAGTGCACAGAGAGGCATCCTGGGAAATAACCTCACCTGTATGATGGAAATAGACACTGCACAGAGAGGAATCCTGTTAAATGACCTCACAGGCATGATGGAAATAGACAGTGCACAGAGAGGCAACCTGGGAAATAGCCTCACCTGTATGATGGAAATAGACACTGCACAGAACGACATCCATGGAAATGACTTCACAGGCATTATGCAAATAGACACTACACAGAACGCCATCATGGGAAATGACCTCATAGACATGATGGAAATAGACACTGCACAGAGAGGCATCCTGCGAAATAACCTCACAGGCATGATGGAAATAGACAGACACTGCACAGAACGTCATCCACGGAAATGACCTCACAGGCATGATGGAAATAGACACTTCACAGAACTGGATAATGGGAAATGACCTCATAGACATGGTGGAAATTGTCATTGCACAGAACGGCATCCTGGGAAATGTAGTTTTTAATACAGACACTACAGAAAGGAATCCTGGGAAATGTGGTTTTTAATAGAGAGACACTACAGAGAAATGCATCCTGGTAAATGTAGTCTTTAATAGAGAGACACTACACAGAGAGGCATCCTGGGAAATGACCTCACAGGCATGATGGAAATAGACTGACACTACACAGAACGGCATCCAGGGAAATGACCTCACAAGCATGATGGAAATAGACACTGCACAGAACGGCATCCTGGGAAATGACCTCACAGGCCTGATTGAAATAGACACTGCACAGAACGGCATCGTGGGAAATGACATCACAGGCATGATGGAAATAGACAGACACCGCACACAACGTCATCCAGGGAAATTACCTCAGAGGCTTGATGGAAATAGACACTACACAGAACGCCATCATGGGAAATGACCTCATAGACATGATGGAAATAGACACTGCACAGAGAGGCATCCTGGGAAATAACCTCACCTGTATGATGGAAATAGACACTGCACAGAGAGGCATCCTGGGAAATGACCTCACAGTCATGATGGAAATAGACACTACACAGAGAGGCATCCTGGGAAATGGCCTCACAGGCCTGATGGAAATAGACACTGCATTGAACGGGATCCTGGGAAATGCCCTCACAGGCATGATGGAAATAGACACTACACAGAGAGGCATCCTGGGAAATGACCTCACAGGCATGAGGGAAATAGACACTGCACGGAATGGCATTCTGGGAAATGACCACACAGGCATGATGGAAAGAGACACTGCACAGACCGGCATCCTGGGAAATGACCTCACAGGCATAATGGAAATAGACACTACACAGAGAGGCATCCTGGGAAATGGCCTCACAGGCCTGATGGAAATAGACACTGCATTGAATGGCATCCTGGGAAATGACCTCATAGTCATGATGGAAATAGACACTACACAGAGAGGCATCCTGGGAAATGACCTCACAGGATGATGGAAATAGACTGACAAAACACAGAATGTAATCCTCGGAAATGACCTCACAGGCATGATGGAAGTAGACACTGCACAGAGAGGCATCCTGGGAAATGACCTCACTGGCGTGATGGAAATAGACACTGCACAGAGAGGCATCCTGTGAAATTACCTCACAGGCATGATGGAAATAGACACTGCACAGAGAGTTATCCTGCGAAATGACCTCACAGGCATAATGGAAATAGACAGTGCACAGAGCGGCATCCTGGGACATGACCTCACAGGCATGATGGAAATAGACACTGCACAGAACGGCATCCTTGGAAACGACCTTAAAGACATGCTGGAAATAGACACTACACAGAACGGCATCCTGGAAAATGACCTCACAGACATGATGGAAATAGACACTGCATAGAACGGCATCCAGGGAAATGACCTCACAGGCATGATGGAAATAGACAGACACTGCACAGAACGTCATCCACGGAAATGACCTCACAGGCCTGATTGAAATAGACACTGCACAGAACGGCATCGTGGGAAATGACATCACAGGCATGATGGAAATAGACAGACACCGCACACAACGTCATCCAGGGAAATTACCTCAGAGGCTTGATGGAAATAGACACTACACAGAACGCCATCATGGGAAATGACCTCATAGACATGATGGAAATAGACACTGCACAGAGAGGCACCCTGGGAAATAACCTCACCTGTATGATGGAAATAGACACTGCACAGAGAGGCATCCTGGGAAATGACCTCACAGTCATGATGGAAATAGACACTACACAGAGAGGCATCCTGGGAAATGGCCTCACAGGCCTGATGGAAATAGACACTGCATTGAACGGGATCCTGGGAAATGCCCTCACAGGCATGATGGAAATAGACACTACACAGAGAGGCATCCTGGGAAATGACCTCACAGGCATGAGGGAAATAGACACTGCATGGAATGGCATTCTGGGAAATGACCACACAGGCATGATGGAAAGAGACACTGCACAGACCGGCATCCTGGGAAATGACCTCACAGGCATGATGGAAATAGACACTGCACAGAGAGTTATCCTGGGAAACGACCTCACAGGCATGATGGAAATAGACAGTGCACAGAGAGGCATCCTGGGAAATGACCTCACAGGCATGATGGAAATAGACACTACACAGAACGGCATCCTGGGAAATGTCCTCACAGGCATGATGGAAATAGACACTGCACAGAACGGAATCCTGTGAAATGACCTCATAGGCATGATGGAAATAGACACTGCACGGAACGGCATCCTGGGAAATGGCCTCACAGGCCTGATGGAAATAGACACTGCATTGAACGGGATCCTGGGAAATGACCTCACAGGCATGATGGAAATAGACACTACACAGAGAGGCATCCTGGGAAATGACCTCACATGCATGAGGGAAATAGACACTGCACGGAATGGCATTCTGGGAAATGACCTCACAGGCATGATGGAAAGAGACACTGCACAGACCGGCATCCTGAGAAATGACCTCACAGTCATGATGGAAATTGAGACTACACAGAGAGGCATCCTGGGAAATGGCCTCAAAGGCCTGATGGAAATAGACACTGCATTGATTGGCATCCTGGGAAATGACCTCACAGGCATGATGGAAGTAGACACTGCACAGAGAGGAATCCTGGGAAATGACCTCACTGGCGTGATGGAAATAGACACTGCACAGAGAGGCATCCTGTGAAATGACCTCACAGGCATGATGGAAATAGACACTGCACAGAGAGTTATCCTGCGAAATGACCTCACAGGCATAATGGAAATAGACAGTGCACAGAGCGGCATCCTGGGACATGACCTCACAGGCATGATTTAAATAGACACTGCACAGAACGGCATCCTTGGAAACGACCTTAAAGACATGCTGGAAATAGACACTACACAGAACGGCATCCTGGAAAATGACCTCACAGACATGATGGAAATTGACACTGCATAGAACAGCATCCAGGGAAATGAACTCACAGGCATGATGGAAATAGACAGACACTGCACAGAACGTCATCCATGGAAATGACCTCACAGGCATGATGGAAATAGACACTTCACAGAATGGGATAATGGGAAATGACCTCATAGACATGGTGGAAATTGTCATTGCACAGAACGGCATCCTGGGAAATGTAGTTTTTAATAGAGACACTGCAGAAAGGAATCCTGGGTAATGTGGTTTTTAATAGAGAGACACTACAGAGAAATGCATCCAGGTAAATGTAGTCTTTAATAGAGAGACACTACACAGAGAGGCATCCTGGGAAATGACCTCACAGGCATGATGGAAATAGACTGACACTACACAGAACGGCATCCAGGGAAATGAACTCACAAGCATGATGGAAATAGACACTGCACAGAACGGCATCATGGGAAATGACCGCACAGGCATGATGGAAATAGACACTGCACAGAACGGCATCCTGGGAAATGACCTCACAGGCCTGATTGAAATAGACACTGCACAGAACGGCATCGTGGGAAATGACATCACAGGCATGATGGAAATAGACAGACACCGCACACAACGTCATCCAGGGAAATTACCTCAGAGGCTTGATGGAAATAGACACTACACAGAACGGCATCATGGGAAATGACCTCATAGACATGATGGAAATAGTCACGGCACAGAGAAGCATCCTGGTAAATGACCTCACAGGCATGATGGAAATAGACAATGCACAGAGAGGCATCCTGGTAAATGACCTCACAGGTATGATGGAAATAGACACTACACAGAACGGCATCCTGGGAAATGTCCTCACAGGCATGATGGAAATAGACACTGCACAGAAAGGAATCCTGTGAAATGACCTCATATGCATGTTGGAAATAGACGCTGCACAGAACGGCATCCTGGGAAATGGCCTCACAGGCCTGATGGAAATAGACACTGCATTGAACGGGATCCTGGGAAATGACCTCACAGGCATGATGGAAATAGACACTACACAGAGAGGCATCCTGGGAAATGACCTCACAGGCATGAGGGAAATAGACACTGCACGGAATGGCATTCTGGGAAATGACCACACAGGCATGATGGAAAGAGACACTGCACAGACCGGCATCCTGGGAAATGACCTCACAGGCATAATGGAAATAGACACTACACAGAGAGGCATCCTGGGAAATGGCCTCACAGGCCTGATGGAAATAGACACTGCATTGAATGGCATCCTGGGAAATGACCTCATAGTCATGATGGAAATAGACACTACACAGAGAGGCATCCTGGGAAATGACCTCACAGGATGATGGAAATAGACTGACAAAACACAGAACGTAATCCTCGGAAATGACCTCACAGGCATGATGGAAGTAGACACTGCACAGAGAGGCATCCTGGGAAATGACCTCACTGGCGTGATGGAAATAGACACTGCACAGAGAGGCATCTTGTGAAATTACCTCACAGGCATGATGGAAATAGACACTGCACAGAGAGTTATCCTGCGAAATGACCTCACAGGCATAATGGAAATAGACAGTGCACAGAGCGGCATCCTGGGACATGACCTCACAGGCATGATGGAAATAGACACTGCACAGAACGGCATCCTTGGAAACGACCTTAAAGACATGCTGGAAATAGACACTACACAGAACGGCATCCTGGAAAATGACCTCACAGACATGATGGAAATAGACATTGCATAGAACGGCATCCAGGGAAATGACCTCACAGGCATGATGGAAATAGACAGACACTGCACAGAACGTCATCCACGGAAATGACCTCACAGGCATGATGGAAATAGACACTTCACAGAACTGGATAATGGGAAATGACCTCATAGACATGGTGGAAATTGTCATTGCGCAGAACGGCATCCTGGGAAATGTAGTTTTTAATAGAGACACTACAGAAAGGAATCCTGGGAAATGTTGTTTTTAATAGAGAGACACTACAGAGAAATGCATCCTGGTAAATGTAGTCTTTAATAGAGAGACACTACACAGAGAGGCATCCTGGGAAATGACCTCACAGGCATGATGGAAATAGACTGACACTAAACAGAACGGCATCCAGGGAAATGACCTCACAAGCATGATGGAAATAGACACTGCACAGAACGGCATCATGGGAAATGACCGCACAGGCATGATGGAAATAGACACTGCACAGAACGGCATCCTGGGAAATGACCTCACAGGCCTGATTGAAATAGACACTGGACAGAACGGCATCGTGGGAAATGACATCACAGGCATGATGGAAATAGACAGACACCGCACACAACGTCATCCAGGGAAATTACCTCAGAGGCTTGATGGAAATAGACACTACACAGAACGGCATCATGGGAAATGACCTCATAGACATGATGGAAATAGTCACGGCACAGAGAAGCATCCTGGTAAATGACCTCACAGGCATGATGGAAATAGACAATGCACAGAGAGGCATCCTGGTAAATGACCTCACAGGTATGATGGAAATAGACACTACACAGAACGGCATCCTGGGAAATGTCCTCACAGGCATGATGGAAATAGACACTGCACAGAAAGGAATCCTGTGAAATGACCTCATAAGCATGTTGGAAATAGACGCTGCACAGAACGGCATCCTGGGAAATGGCCTCACAGGCCTGATGGAAATAGACACTGCATTGAACGGGATCCTGGGAAATAACCTCACAGGCATGATGGAAATAGACACTACACAGAGAGGCATCCGGGGAAATGACCTCACAGGCATGAGGGAAAAATACTGACACTACCCAGACCGGAATCCACGGAAATGATATCATAGGCATGATGGAAATAGACACTGCACTGAACAGCATCCTGGGAAATGACCTCACAGGCATGATGGAAATAGACTCTGCACAGTGAGGCATCCTGGGAAATGACCTCACAGGCATGATGGAAATAGACAGTGCACAGAGAGGCATCCTGGTACATGACCTCACAGGCATGATGGAAATAGACACTGCACAGAACCGCATCCTGGGAAATGACCTCACAGACATGCTGGAAATAGAAACTACACAGAACAGAATCCCGGAAAATGACCTCACAGGCATGATGGAAATAGACTCTGCACAGAGAGTTATCCTGGGAAATGACCTCACAGGCATGATGGAAATAGACAGTGCACAGAGAGGCATCCTGGGAAATAACCTCACCTGTATGATGGAAATAGACACTGCACAGAGAGGAATCCTGTTAAATGACCTCACAGGCATGATGGAAATAGACAGTGCACAGAGAGGCAACCTGGGAAATAGCCTCACCTGTATGATGGAAATAGACACTGCACAGAACGACATCCATGGAAATGACTTCACAGGCATTATGCAAATAGACACTACACAGAATGCCATCATGGGAAATGACCTCATAGACATGATGGAAATAGACACTGCACAGAGAGGCATCCTGCGAAATAACCTCACAGGCATGATGGAAATAGACAGACACTGCACAGAACGTCATCCACGGAAATGACCTCACAGGCATGATGGAAATAGACACTTCAAAGAACTGGATAATGGGAAATGACCTCATAGACATGGTGGAAATTGTCATTGCACAGAACGGCATTCTGGGAAATGTAGTTTTTAATACAGACACTACAGAAAGGAATCCTGGGAAATGTGGTTTTTAATAGAGAGACACTACAGAGAAATGCATCCTGGTAAATGTAGTCTTTAATAGAGAGACACTACACAGAGAGGCATCCTGGGAAATGACCTCACAGGCATGATGGAAATAGACTGACACTACACAGAACGGCATCCAGGGAAATGACCTCACAAGCATGATGGAAATAGACACTGCAGAGAACGGCATCATGGGAAATGACCGCACAGGCATGATGGAAATAGACACTGCACAGAACGGCATCCTGGGAAATGACCTCACAGGCCTGATTGAAATAGACACTGCACAGAACGGCATCGTGGGAAATGACATCACAGGCATGATGGAAATAGACAGACACCGCACACAACGTCATCCAGGGAAATTAACACAGAGGCTTGATGGAAATAGACACTACACAGAACGCCATCATGGGAAATGACCTCATAGACATGATGGAAATAGACACTGCACAGAGAGGCATCCTGGGAAATAACCTCACCTGTATGATGGAAATAGACACTGCACAGAGAGGCATCCTGGGAAATGACCTCACAGTCATGAGGGAAATAGACACTACACAGAGAGGCATCCTGGGAAATGGCCTCACAGGCCTGATGGAAATAGACACTGCATTGAACGGGATCCTGGGAAATGCCCTCACAGGCATGATGGAAATAGACACTACACAGAGAGGCATCCTGGGAAATGACCTCACAGGCATGAGGGAAATAGACACTGCACGGAATGGCATTCTGGGAAATGACCACACAGGCATGATGGAAAGAGACACTGCACAGACCGGCATCCTGGGAAATGACCTCACAGGCATAATGGAAATAGACACTACACAGAGAGGCATCCTGGGAAATGGCCTCACAGGCCTGATGGAAATAGACACTGCATTGAATGGCATCCTGGGAAATGACCTCATAGTCATGATGGAAATAGACACTACACAGAGAGGCATCCTGGGAAATGACCTCACAGGATGATGGAAATAGACTGACAAAACACAGAACGTAATCCTCGGAAATGACCTCACAGGCATGATGGAAGTAGACACTGCACAGAGAGGCATCCTGGGAAATGACCTCACTGGCGTGATGGAAATAGACACTGCACAGAGAGGCATCCTGTGAAATTACCTCACAGGCATGATGGAAATAGACACTGCACAGAGAGTTATCCTGCGAAATGACCTCACAGGCATAATGGAAATTGACAGTGCACAGAGCGGCATCCTGGGACATGACCTCACAGGCATGATGGAAATAGACACTGCACAGAACGGCATCCTTGGAAACGACCTTAAAGACATGCTGGAAATAGACACTACACAGAACGGCATCCTGGAAAATGACCTCATAGACATGATGGAAATAGACACTGCACAGAGAGGCATCCTGGGAAATAACCTCACCTGTATGATGGAAATAGACACTGCACAGAGAGGCATCCTGGGAAATGACCTCACAGTCATGATGGAAATAGACACTACACAGAGAGGCATCCTGGGAAATGGCCTCACAGGCCTGATGGAAATAGACACTGCATTGAACGGGATCCTGGGAAATGCCCTCACAGGCATGATGGAAATAGACACTACACAGAGAGGCATCCTGGGAAATGACCTCACAGGCATGAGGGAAATAGACACTGCATGGAATGGCATTCTGGGAAATGACCACACAGGCATGATGGAAAGAGACACTGCACAGACCGGCATCCTGGGAAATGACCTCACAGGCATGATGGAAATAGACACTGCACAGAGAGTTATCCTGGGAAACGACCTCACAGGCATGATGGAAATAGAGAGTGCACAGAGAGGAATCCTGGGAAATGACCTCACAGGCATGATGGAAATAGACACTACACAGAACGGCATCCTGGGAAATGTCCTCACAGGCATGATGGAAATAGACACTGCACAGAACGGAATCCTGTGAAATGACCTCATAGGCATGATGGAAATAGACACTGCAAGGAACGGCATCCTGGGAAATGGCCTCACAGGCCTGATGGAAATAGACACTGCATTGAACGGGATCCTGGGAAATGACCTCACAGGCATGATGGAAATAGACACTACACAGAGAGGCATCCTGGGAAATGACCTCACAGGCATGAGGGAAATAGACACTGCACGGAATGGCATTCTGGGAAATGACCTCACAGGCATGATGGAAAGAGACACTGCACAGACCGGCATCCTGAGAAATGACCTCACAGTCATGATGGAAATAGACACTACACAGAGAGGCATCCTGGGAAATGGCCTCAAAGGCCTGATGGAAATAGACACTGCATTGATTGGCATCCTGGGAAATGACCTCACAGGCATGATGGAAGTAGACACTGCACAGAGAGGAATCCTGGGAAATGACCTCACTGGCGTGATGGAAATAGACACTGCACAGAGAGGCATCCTGTGAAATGACCTCACAGGCATGATGGAAATAGACACTGCACAGAGAGTTATCCTGCGAAATGACCTCACAGGCATAATGGAAAGAGACAGTGCACAGAGCGGCATCCTGGGACATGACCTCACAGGCATGATGGAAATAGACACTGCACAGAACGGCATCCTTGGAAACGACCTTAAAGACATGCTGGAAATAGACACTACACAGAACGGCATCCTGGAAAATGACCTCACAGACATGATGGAAATAGACACTGCATAGAACAGCATCCAGGGAAATGAACTCACAGGCATGATGGAAATAGACAGACACTGCACAGAACGTCATCCATGGAAATGACCTCACAGGCATGATGGAAATAGACACTTCACAGAATGGGATAATGGGAAATGACCTCATAGACATGGTGGAAATTGTCATTGCACAGAACGGCATCCTGGGAAATGTAGTTTTTAATAGAGACACTACAGAAAGGAATCCTGGGTAATGTGGTTTTTAATAGAGAGACACTACAGAGAAATGCATCCAGGTAAATGTAGTCTTTAATAGAGAGACACTACACAGAGAGGCATCCTGGGAAATGACCTCACAGGCATGATGGAAATAGACTGACACTACACAGAACGGCATCCAGGGAAATGAACTCACAAGCATGATGGAAATAGACACTGCACAGAACGGCATCATGGGAAATGACCGCACAGGCATGATGGAAATAGACACTGCACAGAACGGCATCCTGGGAAATGACCTCACAGGCCTGATTGAAATAGACACTGCACAGAACGGCATCGTGGGAAATGACATCACAGGCATGATGGAAATAGACAGACACCGCACACAACGTCATCCAGGGAAATTACCTCAGAGGCTTGATGGAAATAGACACTACACAGAACGGCATCATGGGAAATGACCTCATAGACATGATGGAAATAGTCACGGCACAGAGAAGCATCCTGGTAAATGACCTCACAGGCATGATGGAAATAGACAATGCACAGAGAGGCATCCTGGTAAATGACCTCACAGGTATGATGGAAATAGACACTACACAGAACGGCATCCTGGGAAATGTCCTCACAGGCATGATGGAAATAGACACTGCACAGAAAGGAATCCTGTGAAATGACCTCATAAGCATGTTGGAAATAGACGCTGCACAGAACGGCATCCTGGGAAATGGCCCCACAGGCCTGATGGAAATAGACACTGCATTGAACGGGATCCTGGGAAATGACCTCACAGGCATGATGGAAATAGACACTACACAGAGAGGCATCCTGGGAAATGACCTCACAGGCATGATGGAAAGAGACACTGCACAGACCGGCATCCTGGGAAATGACCTCACAGGCATAATGGAAATAGACACTACACAGAGAGGCATCCTGGGAAATGGCCTCACAGGCCTGATGGAAATAGACACTGCATTGAATGGCATCCTGGGAAATGACCTCATAGTCATGATGGAAATAGACACTACACAGAGAGGCATCCTGGGAAATGACCTCACAGGATGATGGAAATAGACTGACAAAACACAGAACGTAATCCTCGGAAATGACCTCACAGGCATGATGGAAGTAGACACTGCACAGAGAGGCATCCTGGGAAATGACCTCACTGGCGTGATGGAAATAGACACTGCACAGAGAGGCATCCTGTGAAATTACCTCACAGGCATGATGGAAATAGACACTGCACAGAGAGTTATCCTGCGAAATGACCTCACAGGCATAATGGAAATAGACAGTGCACAGAGCGGCATCCTGGGACATGACCTCACAGGCATGATGGAAATAGACACTGCACAGAACGGCATCCTTGGAAACGACCTTAAAGACATGCTGGAAATAGACACTACACAGAACGGCATCCTGGAAAATGACCTCACAGACATGATGGAAATAGACACTGCATAGAACGGCATCCAGGGAAATGACCTCACAGGCATGATGGAAATAGACAGACACTGCACAGAACGTCATCCACGGAAATGACCTCACAGGCATGATGGAAATAGACACTTCACAGAACTGGATAATGGGAAATGACCTCATAGACATGGTGGAAATTGTCATTGCGCAGAACGGCATCCTGGGAAATGTAGTTTTTAATAGAGACACTACAGAAAGGAATCCTGGGAAATGTTGTTTTTAATAGAGAGACACTACAGAGAAATGCATCCTGGTAAATGTAGTCTTTAATAGAGAGACACTACACGGAGAGGCATCCTGGGAAATGACCTCACAGGCATGATGGAAATAGACTGACACTACACAGAACGGCATCCAGGGAAATGACCTCACAAGCATGATGGAAATAGACACTGCACAGAACGGCATCATGGGAAATGACCGCACAGGCATGATGGAAATAGACACTGCACAGAACGGCATCCTGGGAAATGACCTCACAGGCCTGATTGAAATAGACACTGCACAGAACGGCATCGTGGGAAATGACATCACAGGCATGATGGAAATAGACAGACACCGCACACAACGTCATCCAGGGAAATTACCTCAGAGGCTTGATGGAAATAGACACTACACAGAACGGCATCATGGGAAATGACCTCATAGACATGATGGAAATAGTCACGGCACAGAGAGGCATCCTGGGAAATGACCTCACAGGCATGATGGAAATAGACAATGCACAGAGAGGCATCCTGGTAAATGACCTCACAGGTATGATGGAAATAGACACTACACAGAACGGCATCCTGGGAAATGTCCTCACAGGCATGATGGAAATAGACACTGCACAGAAAGGAATCCTGTGAAATGACCTCATAAGCATGTTGGAAATAGACGCTGCACAGAACGGCATCCTGGGAAATGGCCTCACAGGCCTGATGGAAATAGACACTGCATTGAACGGGATCCTGGGAAATGACCTCACAGGCATGATGGAAATAGACACTACACAGAGAGGCATCCGGGGAAATGACCTCACAGGCATGAGGGAAAAATACTGACACTACCCAGACCGGAATCCACGGAAATGATATCATAGGCATGATGGAAATAGACACTGCACTGAACAGCATCCTGGGAAATGACCTCACAGGCATGATGGAAATAGACTCTGCACAGTGAGACATCCTGGGAAATGACCTCACAGGCATGATGGAAATAGACAGTGCACAGAGAGGCATCCTGGTACATGACCTCACAGGCATGATGGAAATAGACACTGCACAGAACCGCATCCTGGGAAATGACCTCACAGACATGCTGGAAATAGAAAGTACACAGAACGGAATCCCGGAAAATGACCTCACAGACTTGATGGAAATAGACACTGCACAGAGAGTTATCCTGGGAAATGACCTCACAGGCATGATGGAAATAGACAGTGCACAGAGAGGCATCCTGGGAAATAACCTCACCTGTATGATGGAAATAGACACTGCACAGAGAGGAATCCTGTTAAATGACCTCACAGGCATGATGGAAATAGACAGTGCACAGAGAGGCATCCTGGGAAATAGCCTCACCTGTATGATGGAAATAGACACTGCACAGAACGACATCCATGGAAATGACTTCACAGGCATTATGCAAATAGACACTACACAGAACGCCATCATGGGAAATGACCTCATAGACATGATGGAAATAGACACTGCACAGAGAGGCATCCTGGGAAATAACCTCACCTGTATGATGGAAATAGACACTGCACAGAGAGGCATCCTGTTAAATGACCTCACAGGCATGATGGAAATAGACACTACACAGAACGGCATCCTGGGAAATGACCTCACAGGCATGATGGAAATAGACACTGCACAGAGAGTTATCCTGGGAAACGACCTCACAGGCATGATGGAAATAGACAGTGAACAGAGAGGCATCCTGGGAAATGACCTCACAGGCATGATGGAAATAGACACTACACAGAACGGCATCCTGGGAAATGTCCTCACAGGCATGATGGAAATAGACACTGCACAGAACGGAATCATGTGAAATGACCTCATAGGCATAATGGAAATAGACACTGCACGGAACGGCATCCTGGGAAATGGCCTCACAGGCCTGATGGAAATAGACACTGCATTGAACGGGATCCTGGGAAATGACCTCACAGGCATGATGGAAATAGACACTACACAGAGAGGCATCCTGGGAAATGACCTCACAGGCATGAGGGAAATAGACACTGCACGGAATGGCATTCTGGGAAATGACCTCACAGGCATGATGGAAAGAGACACTGCACAGACCTGCATCCTGGGAAATGACCTCACAGTCATGATGGAAATAGACACTACACAGAGAGGCATCCTGGGAAATGGCCTCAAAGGCCTGATGGAAATAGACACTGTATTGATTGGCATCCTGGGAAATGACCTCACAGGCATGATGGAAGTAGACACTGCACAGAGAGGAATCCTGGGAAATGACCTCACTGGCGTGATGGAAATAGACACTGCACAGAGAGGCATCCTGTGAAATGACCTCACAGGCATGATGTAAATAGACACTGCACAGAGAGTTTTCCTGCGAAATGACCTCACAGGCATAATGGAAATAGACAGTGCACAGAGCGGCATCCTGGGACATGACCTCACAGGCATGATGGAAATAGACACTGCACAGAACGGCATCCTTGGAAACGACCTTAAAGACATGCTGGAAATAGACACTACACAGAACGGCATCCTGGAAAATGACCTCACAGACATGATGGAAATAGACACTGCATAGAACGGCATCCAGGGAAATGAACTCACAGGCATGATGGAAATAGACAGACACTGCACAGAACGTCATCCATGGAAATGACCTCACAGGCATGATGGAAATAGACACTTCACAGAATGGAATAATGGGAAATGACCTCATAGACATGGTGGAAATTGTCATTGCACAGAACGGCATCCTGGGAAATGTAGTTTTTAATAGAGACACTACAGAAAGGAATCCTGGGAAATGTGGTTTTTAATAGAGAGACACTACAGAGAAATGCATCCAGGTAAATGTAGTCTTTAATAGAGAGACACTACACGGAGAGGCATCCTGGGAAATGACCTCACAGGCATGATGGAAATAGACTGACACTACACAGAACGGCATCCAGGGAAATGAACTCACAAGCATGATGGAAATAGACACTGCACAGAACGGCATCATGGGAAATGACCGCACAGGCATGATGGAAATAGACACTGCACAGAACGGCATCCTGGGAAATGACCTCACAGGCCTGATTGAAATAGACACTGCACAGAACGGCATCGTGGGAAATGACATCACAGGCATGATGGAAATAGACAGACACCGCACACAACGTCATCCAGGGAAATTACCTCAGAGGCTTGATGGAAATAGACACTACACAGAACGGCATCATGGGAAATGACCTCATAGACATGATGGAAATAGTCACGGCACAGAGAAGCATCCTGGTAAATGACCTCACAGGCATGATGGAAATAGACAATGCACAGAGAGGCATCCTGGTAAATGACCTCACAGGTATGATGGAAATAGACACTACACAGAACGGCATCCTGGGAAATGTCCTCACAGGCATGATGGAAATAGACACTGCACAGAAAGGAATCCTGTGAAATGACCTCATAAGCATGTTGGAAATAGACGCTGCACAGAACGGCATCCTGGGAAATGGCCTCACAGGCCTGATGGAAATAGACACTGCATTGAACGGGATCCTGGGAAATGACCTCACAGGCATGATGGAAATAGACACTACACAGAGAGGCATCCGGGGAAATGACCTCACAGGCATGAGGGAAAAATACTGACACTACCCAGACCGGAATCCACGGAAATGATATCATAGGCATGATGGAAATAGACACTGCACTGAACAGCATCCTGGGAAATGACCTCACAGGCATGATGGAAATAGACTCTGCACAGTGAGGCATCCTGGGAAATGACCTCACAGGCATGATGGAAATAGACAGTGCACAGAGAGGCATCCTGGTACATGACCTCACAGGCGTGATGGAAATAGACACTGCACAGAACCGCATCCTGGGAAATGACCTCACAGACATGCTGGAAATAGAAACTACACAGAACGGAATCCCGGAAAATGACCTCACAGACTTGATGGAAATAGACACTGCACAGAGAGTTATCCTGGGAAATGACCTCACAGGCATGATGGAAATAGACAGTGCACAGAGAGGCATCCTGGGAAATAACCTCACCTGTATGATGGAAATAGACACTGCACAGAGAGGCATCCTGTTAAATGACCTCACAGGCATGATGGAAATAGACACTACACAGAACGGCATCCTGGGAAATGTCCTCACAGGCATGATGGAAATAGACACTGCACAGAGAGTTATCCTGGGAAACGACCTCACAGGCATGATGGAAATAGACAGTGCACAGAGAGGCATCCTGGGAAATAACCTCACAGGCATGATGGAAATAGACACTACACAGAACGGCATCCTGGGAAATGTCCTCACAGGCATGATGGAAATAGACACTGCACAGAACGGAATCCTGTGAAATGACCTCATAGGCATGATGGAAATAGACACTGCACGGAACGGCATCCTGGGAAATGGCCTCACAGGCCTGATGGAAATAGACACTGCATTGAACGGGATCCTGGGAAATGACCTCACAGGCATGATGGAAATAGACACTACACTGAGAGGCATCCTGGGAAATGACCTCACAGGCATGAGGGAAATAGACACTGCACGGAATGGCATTCTGGGAAATGACCTCACAGGCATGATGGAAAGAGACACTGCACAGACCGGCATCCTGGGAAATGACCTCACAGGCATAATGGAAATAGACACTACACAGAGAGTCATCCTGGGAAATGGCCTCACAGGCCTGATGGAAATAGACACTGCATTGAATGGCATCCTGGGAAATGACCTCACAGTCATGATGGAAATAGACACTACACAGAGAGGCATCCTGGGAAATGGCCTCACAGGCCTGATGGAAATAGACACTGCATTGAATGGCATCCTGGGAAATGACCTCAAAGGCATGATAGAAGTAGACACTGCACAGAGAGGCATCCTGGGAAATGACCTCACTGGCGTGATGGAAATAGACACTGCACAGAGAGGCATCCTGTGAAATGACCTCACAGGCATGATGGAAATAGACACTGCACAGAGAGTTATCCTGCGAAATGACCTCACAGGCATAATGGAAATAGACAGTGCACAGAGCGGCATCCTGGGACATGACCTCACAGGCATGATGGAAATAGACACTGCACAGAACGGCATCCTTGGAAACGACCTTAAAGACATGCTGGAAATAGACACTACACAGAACGGCATCCTGGTACATGACCTCACAGGCATGATGGAAATAGACACTGCACAGAACCGCATCCTGGGAAATGACCTCACAGACATGCTGGAAATAGAAACTACACAGAACGGAATCCCGGAAAATGACCTCACAGACTTGATGGAAATAGATACTGCACAGAGAGTTATCCTGGGAAATGACCTCACAGGCATGATGGAAATAGACAGTGCACAGAGAGGCATCCTGAGAAATAACCTCACCTGTATGATGGAAATAGACACTGCACAGAGAGGAATCCTGTTAAATGACCTCACAGGCATGATGGAAATAGACAGTGCACAGAGAGGCATCCTGGGAAATAGCCTCACCTGTATGATGGAAATAGACACTGCACAGAACGACATCCATGGAAATGACTTCACAGGCATTATGCAAATAGACACTACACAGAACGCCATCATGGGAAATGACCTCATAGACATGATGGAAATAGACACTGCACAGAGAGGCATCCTGGGAAATAACCTCACCTGTATGATGGAAATAGACACTGCACAGAGAGGCATCCTGTTAAATGACCTCACAGGCATGATGGAAATAGACACTACACAGAACAGCATCCTGGGAAATGACCTCACAGGCATGATGGAAATAGACACTGCACAGAGAGTTATCCTGGGAAACGACCTCACAGGCATGATGGAAATAGACAGTGCACAGAGAGGCATCCTGGGAAATGACCTCACAGGCATGATGGAAATAGACACTACACAGAACGGCATCCTGGGAAATGTCCTCACAGGCATGATCAAATAGACACTGCACAGAACGGAATCCTGTGAAATGACCTCATAGGCATGATGGAAATAGACGCTGCACGGAACGGCATCCTGGGAAATGGCCTGACAGGCCTGATGGAAATAGACACTACACAGAGAGGCATCCTGGGAAATGACCTCACAGGCATGAGGGAAATAGACACTGCATGGAATGGCATTCTGGGAAATGACCTCACAGGCATGATGGAAACAGACACTGCACAGAGAGTTATCCTGCGATATGACCTCACAGGAATAATGGAAATAGACAGTGCACAGAGCGGCATCCTGGGACATGACCTCACAGGCATGATGGAAATAGACACTACACAGAACGGCATCCTGGAAAATGACCTCACAGACATGATGGAAATAGACACTGCATAGAACGGCATCCAGGGAAATGAACTCACAGGCATGATGGAAATAGACAGACACTGCACAGAACGTCATCCATGGAAATGACCTCACAGGCATGATGGAAATAGACACTTCACAGAATGGGATAATGGGAAATGACCTCATAGACATGGTGGAAATTGTCATTGCACAGAACGGCATCCTGGGAAATGTAGTTTTTAATAGAGACACTACAGAAAGGAATCCTGGGAAATGTGGTTTTTAATAGAGAGACACTACAGAGAAATGCATCCTGGTAAATGTAGTCTTTAATAGAGAGACAGTACACAGAGAGGCATCCTGGGAAATGACCTCACAGGCATGATGGAAATAGACTGACACTACACAGAACGGCATCCAGGGAAATGACCTCACAGGCATGATGGAAATAGACACTGCAAAGAACGACATCCTGTGAAATGACCTCACAGGACTGATGGAAATAGACACTGCACAGAACGGCATCCTGGGTAATGACCTCACAGGCCTGATGGAAATAGACACTGCACAGAACGGCATCGTGGGAAATGACATCACAGGCATGATGGAAATAGACAGACACCGCACACAACGTCATCCAGGGAAATTACCTCAGAGGCTTGATGGAAATAGACACTACACAGAACGACATCATGGGAAATGACCTCATAGACATGATGGAAATAGTCACAGCACAGAGAGGCATCCTGGAAAATGACCTCACAGGCATGATGGAAATAGACAATGCACAGAGAGGCATCCTGGTAAATGACCTCACAGGTATGATGGAAATAGACACTACACAGAACGGCATCCTGGGAAATGTCCTCACAGGCATGATGGAAATAGACACTGCACAGAAAGGAATCCTGTGAAATGACCTCATAAGCCTGATGGAAATAGACGCTGCACAGAACGGCATCCTGGGAAATGGCCTCACAGGCCTGATGGAAATAGACACTGCATTGAACGGGATCCTGGGAAATGACCTCACAGGCTTGATGGAAATAGACACTACACAGAGAGGCATCCGGGGAAATGACCTCACAGGCATGAGGGAAAAATACTGACACTACCCAGACCGGAATCCACGGAAATGATATCATAGGCATGATGGAAATAGACACTGCACAGTGAGGCATCCTGGGAAATGACCTCACAGGCATGATGGAAACAGACACTGCACAGAGAGTTATCCTGGGAAATGACCTCACAGGCATGATGGAAATAGACAGTGCACAGAGAGGCATCCTGGGAAATAACCTCACCTGTATGATGGAAATAGACACTGCACAGAGAGGCATCCTGTTAAATGACCTCACAGGCATGATGGAAATAGACAGTGCACAGAGAGGCATCCTGGGAAATAGCCTCACCTGTATGATGGAAATAGACACTGCACAGAACGACATCCATGGAAATGACCTCACAGGCATTATGCAAATAGACACTACACAGAACGCCATCATGGGAAATGACCTCATAGACATGATGGAAATAGACACTGCACAGAGAGGCATCCTGGGAAATAACCTCACCTGTATGATGGAAATAGACACTGCACAGAGTGTTATCCTGGGAAATGACCTCACAGGCATGATGGAAATAGACAGTGCACAGAGAGGCATCCTGGGACATGACATCACAGTCATGATGGAAATAGACACTACACAGAGAGGCATCCTGGGAAATGACCTCACAGGATGATGGAAATAGACTGACACTACACAGAACGGAATCCTCGGAAATGACCTCACAGGCATGATGGAAATAGACACTGCACAGAACGGCATTCTGGGAAATGAACTCACAAGCATGATGGAAGTAGACACTGCACAGAGAGGCATCCTGGGAAATGACCTCACTGGTATGATGGAAATAGACACTGCACAGAGAGGCATCCTCTGAAATGACCTCACAGGTATGACGGAAATAGACACTGCACAGAGAGTTATCCTGCGAAATGACCTCACAGGCATAATGGAAATAGACAGTGCACAGAGCGGCATCCTGGGACATGACCTCACAGGCATGATGGAAATAGACACTGCACAGAACGGCATCCTTGGAAACGACCTTAAAGACATGCTGGAAATAGACACTACACAGAACGGCATCCTGGAAAATGACCTCACAGACATGATGGAAATAGACACTGCATAGAACGGCATCCAGGGAAATGACCTCACAGGCATGATGGAAATAGACAGACACTGCACAGAACGTCATCCACGGAAATGACCTCACAGGCATGATGGAAATAGACACTTCACAGAACGGGATAATGGGAAATGACCTCATAGACATGGTGGAAATTGTCATTGCACAGAACGGCATCCTGGGAAATGTAGTTTTTAATAGAGACACTACAGAAAGGAATCCTGGGAAATGTGATTTTTAATAGAGAGACACTACAGAGAAATGCATCCTGGTAAATGTAGTCTTTAATAGAGAGACACTACACAGAGAGGCAACCTGGGAAATGACCTCACAGGCATGATGGAAATAGACTGACAATACACAGAACGGCATCCAGGGAAATGACCTCACAAGCATGATGGAAATAGACACTGCATTGAACGGGATCCTGGGAAATGACCTCACAGGCATGATGGAAATAGACACTACACAGAGAGGCATCCGGGGAAATGACCTCACAGGCATGAGGGAAAAATACTGACACTACCCAGACCGGAATCCACGGAAATGATATCATAGGCATGATGATAATAGACACTGCACTGAACAGCATCCTGGGAAATGACCTCACAGGCATGATGGAAATAGACTCTGTACAGTGAGGCATCCTGGGAAATGACCTCACAGGCATGATGGAAATAGACAGTGCACAGAGAGGCATCCTGGTACATGACCTCACAGGCATGATGGAAATAGACACTGCACAGAACCGCATCCTGGGAAATGACCTCACAGACATGCTGGAAATAGAAACTACACAGAACGGAATCCCGGAAAATGACCTCACAGACTTGATGGAAATAGACACTACACAGAGAGTTATCCTGGGAAATGACCTCACAGGCATGATGGAAATAGACAGTGCACAGAGAGGCATCCTGGGAAATATCCTCACCTGTATGATGGAAATAGACACTGCACAGAGAGGCATCCTGTTAAATGACCTCACAGGCATGATGGAAATAGACAGTGCAGAGAGAGGCATCCTGGGAAATAGCCTCACCTGTATGATGGAAATAGACACTGCACAGAACGACATCCATGGAAATGACTTCACAGGCATTATGCAAATAGACACTACACAGAACGCCATCATGGGAAATGACCTCATAGGCATGATGGAAATAGACACTGCACAGAGAGTCATCCTGGGAAATAACCTCACCTGTATGATGGAAATAGACACTGCACATTGAGGCATCCTGTTAAATGACCTCACAGGCATGATGGAAATAGACACTACACAGAACGGCATCCTGGGAAATGACCTCACAGGCATGAGGGAAAAATACTGACACTACCCAGACCGGAATCCACGGAAATGATATCATATGCATGATGTTAATAGACACTGCACTGATCAGCATCCTGGGAAATGACCTCACAGGCATGATGGAAATAGACTCTTCACAGTGAGGCATCCTGGGAAATGACCTCACAGGCATGATGGAAATAGACAGTGCACAGAGAGGCATCCTGGTACATGACCTCACAGGCATGATGGAAATAGACACTGCACAGAACCGCATCCTGGGAAATGACCTCACAGACATGCTGGAAATAGAAACTACACAGAACGGAATCCCGGAAAATGACCTCACAGACTTGATGGAAATAGACACTGCACCGAGATTTAACCTGGGAAATGACCTCACAGGCATGATGGAAATAGACAGTGCACAGAGAGGCATCCTGGGAAATATCCTCACCTGTATGATGGAAATAGACACTGCACAGAGAGGCATCCTGTTAAATGACCTCACAGGCATGATGGAAATAGACAGTGCAGAGAGAGGCATCCTGGGAAATAGCCTCACCTGTATGATGGAAATAGACACTGCACAGAACAACATCTATGGAAATGACTTCACAGGCATTATGCAAATAGACACTACACAGAACGCCATCATGGAAAATGACCTCATAGGCATGATGGAAATAGACACGGCACAGAGAGTCATCTTGGGAAATAACCTCACCTGTATGATGGAAATAGACACTGCACAGAGAGGCATCCTGTTAAATGACCTCACAGGCATGATGGAAATAGACACTACACAGAACGGCATCCTGGGAAATGACCTCACAGGCATGATGGAAATAGACACTGCACAGAGTGTTATCCTGGGAAATTACCTCACAGGCATGATGGAAATAGACAGTGCACAGAGAGGCATCCTGGGACATGACCTCACAGTCATGATGGAAATAGACACTACACAGAGAGTCATCCTGGGAAATGATCTCACAGGATGATGGAAATAGACTGACACTACACATAACGGAATCCTCGGAAATGACCTCACAGGCATGATGGAAATAGACACTGCACAGAACGGCATTCTGGGAAATGACCTCACAGGCATGATTGAAGTAGAGACTGCACAGAGAGGCATCCTGGGAAATGACCTCACTGGCGTGATGGAAATAGACACTGCACAGAGAGGCATCCTGTGAAATGACCTCACAGGTATGATGGAAATAGACACTGCACAGAGAGTTATCCTGCAAAATGACTTCACAGGCATAATGGAAATAGACAGTGCACAGAGCGGCATCCTGGGACATGACCTCACAGGCATGATGGAAATAGACACTGCACAGAACGGCATCCTTGGAAACGAACTTAAAGTCATGCTGGAAATAGACACTACACAGAACGGCATCCTGGAAAATGACCTCACAGACATGATGGAAATAGACACTGCATTGAACGGCATCCAGGGAAATGACCTCACAGGCATGATGGAAATAGACAGACACTGCACAGAACGTCATCCACGGAAATGACCTCACAGGCATGATGGAAATAGACACTTCACAGAACGGGATAATGGGACATGACCTCATAGAAATGGTGGAAATTGTCATTGCACAGAACGGCATCCTGGGAAATGTAGTTTTTAATAGAGACACTACAGAAAGGAATCCTGGGAAATGTTGTTTTTAATAGAGAGACACTACAGAGAAATGCATGCTGGTAAATGTAGTCTTTAATAGAGAGACACTACACAGAGAGGCATCCTGGGAAATGACCTCACAGGCATGATGGAAATAGACTGACAATACACAGAACGGCATCCAGGGAAATGACCTCACAAGCATGATGGAAATAGACACTGCACAGAACGGCATCATGGGAAATGACCGCACAAGCATGATGGAAATAGACACTGCACAGAACGGCATCCTGGCAACTGTAGTTTTTAATAGGGACACTACAGAGAAATGAGTCCTGGGAAATGTAGTTTTTAATAGAGAGACACTACAGATAAAGCCATCCTGGGAAATGTAGTCTTTAATAGAGAGACACTACAAAGAGAGGCATCCTGGGAAATGACCTCATAGGCATGATGGAAATATACAAACACTACACAGAATGGCATCCTGGGAAATGACCTCACAGGCATGATGGAAATAGACACTGCAAAGAACGACATCCTGTGAAATGACCTCACAGGCATGATGGAAATAGACACTGCACAGAACGGCATCCTGGGAAATGACCTCACAGGCCTGATGGAAATAGACACTGCACAGAACGGCATCGTGGGAAATGACATCACAGGCATGATGGAAATATACAGACACCGCACACAACGTCATCCAGGGAAATTACCTCAGAAGCTTGGTGGAAATAGACACTACACAGAACGGCATCATGGGAAATGACCTCATAGACATGATGGAAATAGTCACGGCACAGAGAGGCATCCTGGGAAAAGACCTCACATGCATGATGGAAATAGACTATGACAGAGAGGCATCCTGGTAAATGACCTCACAGGTATGATGGAAATAGACACTACACAGAACGGCATCCTGGGAAATGGCCTCACAGGCCTGATGGAAATAGACACTGCATTGAACGGGATCCTGGGAAATGACCTCACAGGCATGATGGAAATAGACACTACACAGAGAGGCATCCGGGGAAATGACCTCACAGGCATGAGGGAAAAATACTGACACTACCCAGACCGGAATCCACGGAAATGATATCATAGGCATGATGGAAATAGACACTGCACTGAACAGCATCCTGGGAAATGACCTCACAGTCATGATGGAAATAGACTCTGCACAGTGAGGCATCCTGGGAAATGACCTCACAGGCATGATGGAAATAGACAGTGCACAGAGAGGCATCCTGGTACATGACCTCACAGGAATGATGGAAATAGACACTGCACAGAACCGCATCCTGGGAAATGACCTCACAGACATGCTGGAAATAGAAACTACACAGAACGGAATCCCGGAAAATGACCTCACAGACTTGATGGAAATAGACACTGCACAGAGGGTTATCCTGGGAAATGACCTCACAGGCATGATGGAAATAGACAGTGCACAGAGAGGCATCCTGGGAAATAGCCTCACCTGTATGATGGAAATAGACACTGCACAGAACGACATCCTTGGAAATGACTTCACAGGCATTATGCAAATAGACACTACACAGAACGCCATCATGGGAAATGACCTCATAGACATGATGGAAATAGACACTGCACAGAGAGGCATCCTGGGAAATAACCTCACCTGTATGATGGAAATAGACACTGCACAGAGAGGCATCCTGTTAAATGACCTCACAGGCATGATGGAAATAGACACTACACAGAACGGCATCCTGGGAAATGACCTCACATGCATGATGGAAATAGACACTGCAAAGAGTGTTATCCTGGGAAATGACCTCACAGGCCTGATGGAAATAGACAGTGCACAGAGAGGCATCCTGGGACATGACCTCACAGTCATGATGGAAATAGACACTACACAGAGAGGCATCCTGGGAAATGACCTCACAGGATGATGGAAATAGAATGACACTACACAGAACGGAATCCTCGGAAATGACCTCACAGGCATGATGGAAATAGACACTGCACAGAACGGCATTCTGGGAAATGACCTCACAGGCATGATGGAAGTAGACACTGCACAGAGAGGCATCCTGGGAAATGACCTCACTGGCGTGATGGAAATAGACACTGCACAGAGAGGCATCTTGTGAAATGACCTCACAGGTATGATGGAAATAGACACTGCACAGAGAGTTATCCTGCAAAATGACCTCACAGGCATAATGGAAATAGACAGTGCACAGAGCGGCATCCTGGGACATGACCTCACAGGCATGATGGAAATAGACACTGCACAGAACGGCATCCTTGGAAACGACCTTAAAGACATGCTGGAAATAGACACTACACAGAATGGCATCCTGGAAAATGACCTCACAGACATGATGGAAATAGACACTGCATAGATCGGCATCCAGGGAAATGACCTCACAGGCATGATGGAAATAGACAGACACTGCACAGAACATCATCCAGGGAAATGACCTCACAGGCATGATGGAAATAGACACTTCACAGAACGGGATAATTGGAAATGAACTCATAGACATGGTGGAAATTGTCATTGCACAGAACGGCATCCTGGGAAATGTAGTTTTTAATAGAGACACTACAGAAAGGAATCCTGGGAAATGTGGTTTTTAATAGAGAGACACTACAGAGAAATGCATCCTGGTGAATGTAGTCTTTAATACAGAGACAATAAACAGAGAGGCATCCTGGGAAATGACCTCACAGGCATGATGGAAATAGACTGACACTACACAGAACGGCATCCAGGGAAATGACATCACAAGCATGATGGAAATAGACACTGCACAGAACGGCATCATGGGAAATGACCGCACAAGCATGATGGAAATAGACACTGCACAGAACGGCATCCTGGCAACTGTAGTTTTTAATAGGGACACTACAGAGAAATGAGTCCTGGGAAATGTAGTTTTTAATAGAGAGACACTACAGATAAAGCCATCCTGGGAAATGTAGTCTTTAATAGAGAGACACTACAAAGAGAGGCATCCTGGGAAATGACCTCATAGGCATGATGGAAATATACAAACACTACACAGAATGGCATCCTGAGAAATGACCTCACAGTCATGATGGAAATAGACACTGCAAAGAACGACATCCTGTGAAATGACCTCACAGGCATGATGGAAATAGACACTGCACAGAACGGCATCCTGGGAAATGAACTCACAAGCCTGATGGAAATAGACACTGCACAGAACGGCATCGTGGGAAATGACATCACAGGCATGATGGAAATAGACAGACACCGCACACAACGTCATCCAGGGAAATTACCTCAGAGGCTTGATGGAAATAGACACTACACAGAACGGCATCATGGGAAATGACCTCATAGACATGATGGAAATAGTCACGGCACAGAGAGGCATCCTGGGAAAAGACCTCACATGAATGATGGAAATAGACAATGCACAGAGAGGCATCATGGTAAATGACCTCACAGGTATGATGGAAATAGACACAACACAGAACGGCATCCTGGGAAATGGCCTCACAGGCCTGATGGAAATAGACACTGCATTGAACGGGTTCCTGGGAAATGACCTCACAGGCATGATGGAAATAGACACTACACAGAGAGTCATCCGGGGAAATGACCTCACAGGCATGAGGGAAAAATACTGACACTACCCAGACCGGAATCCACGGAAATGATATCATAGGCATGATGGAAATAGACACTGCACTGAACAGCATCCTGGGAAATGACCTCACAGGCATGATGGAAATAGACACTGCACAGAGTGTTATCCTGGGAAATGACCTCACAGGCATGATGGAAATAGACAGTGCACAGAGAGGCATCCTGGGACATGACCTCACAGGCATGATGGAAATAGACACTGCACAGAGTGTTATCCTGGGAAATGACCTCACAGGCATGATGGAAATAGACAGTGCACAGAGAGGCATCCTGGGACATGACCTCACAGGCAGGATGGAAATAGACACTGCACAGAACGGCATCTTGGGAAATGACCTCACAGGCAAGATGGAAATAGACAGTGCACAGAGAGGCATCCTGGGACATGACCTCACAGGCAGATGGAAATAAACACTGCACAGAGACGCATCCTGGGAAATGACCTCACAGGCGTGACGGAAATAGACACTGCACAGAGAGTTATCCTGGGAAATGACCTCACAGGCATGATGGAAATAGACAGTGCACAGAGAGGCATCCTGGGAAATAACCTCACCTGTATGATGGAAATAGACACTGCACAGAGAGGCATCCTGTTAAATGACCTCACAGGCATGATGGAAATAGACAGTGCACAGAGAGGCATCCTGGGAAATAGCCTCACCTGTATGATGGAAATAGACACTGCACAGAACGACATCCATGGAAATGACTTCACAGGCATTATGCAAATAGACACTACACAGAACGCCATCATGGGAAATGACCTCATAGACATGATGGAAATAGACACTGCACAGAGAGGCATCCTGGGAAATAACCTCACCTGTATGATGGAAATAGACACTGCACAGAGAGGCATCCTGTTAAATGACCTCACAGGCATGATGGAAATAGACACTACACAGAACGGCATCCTGGGAAATGACCTCACAGGCATGATGGAAATAGACACTGCAAAGAGTGTTATCCTGGGAAATGACCTCACAGGCCTGATGGAAATAGACAGTGCACAGAGAGGCATCCTGGGACATGACCTCACAGTCATGATGGAAATAGACACTACACAGAGAGGCATCCTGGGAAATGACCTCACAGGATGATGGAAATAGACTGACACTACACAGAACGGAATCCTCGGAAATGACCTCACAGGCATGATGGAAATAGACACTGCACAGAACGGCATTCTGGGAAATGACCTCACAGGCATGATGGAAGTAGACACTGCACAGAGAGGCATCCTGGGAAATGACCTCACTGGCGTGATGGAAATAGACACTTCACAGAGAGGCATCTTGTGAAATGACCTCACAGGTATGATGGAAATAGACACTGCACAGAGAGTTATCCTGCAAAATGACCTCACAGGCATAATGGAAATAGACAGTGCACAGAGCGGCATCCTGGGACATGACCTCACAGGCATGATGGAAATAGACACTGCACAGAACGGCATCCTTGGAAACGACCTTAAAGACATGCTGGAAATAGACACTACACAGAACGGCATCCTGGAAAATGACCTCACAGACATGATGGAAATAGACACTGCATAGAACAGCATCCAGGGAAATGACCTCACAGGCATGATGGAAATAGACAGACACTGCACAGAACGTCATCCACGGAAATGACCTCACAGGCATGATGGAAATAGACACTTCAAAGAACGGGATAATGGGACATGACCTCATAGACATGGTGGAAATTGTCATTGCACAGAACGGCATCCTGGGAAATGTAGTTTTTAATAGAGACACTACAGAAAGGAATCCTGGGAAATGTGGTTTTTAATAGAGAGACACTACAGAGAAATGCATGCTGGTGAATGTAGTCTTTAATAGAGAGACACTACACAGAGAGGCATCCTGGGAAATGACCTCACAGGCATGATGGAAATAGACTGACAATACACAGAACGGCATCCAGGGAAATGACCTCACAAGCATGATGGAAATAGACACTGCACAGAACGGCATCATGGGAAATGACCGCACAAGCATGATGGAAATAGACACTGCACAGAACGGCATCCTGGCAACTGTAGTTTTTAATAGGGACACTACAGAGAAATGAGTCCTGGGAAATGTAGTTTTTAATAGAGAGACACTACAGATAAAGCCATCCTGGGAAATGTAGTCTTTAATAGAGAGACACTACAAAGAGAGGCATCCTGGGAAATGACCTCATAGGCATGATGGAAATATACAAACACTACACAGAATGGCATCCTGGGAAATGACCTCACAGGCATGATGGAAATAGACGCTGCAAAGAACGACATCCTGTGAAATGACCTCACAGGCATGATGGAAATAGACACTGCACAGAACGGCATCCTGGGAAATGACCTCACAGGCCTGATGGAAATAGACACTGCACAGAACGGCATCGTGGGAAATGACATCACAGGCATGATGGAAATATACAGACACCGCACACAACGTCATCCAGGGAAATTACCTCAGAAGCTTGATGGAAATAGACACTACACAGAACGGCATCATGGGAAATGACCTCATAGACATGATGGAAATAGTCACGGCACAGAGAGGCATCCTGGGAAAAGACCTCACATGCATGATGGAAATAGACTATGCACAGAGAGGCATCCTGGTAAATGACCTCACAGGTATGATGGAAATAGACACTACACAGAACGGCATCCTGGGAAATGGCCTCACAGGCCTGATGGAAATAGACATTGCATTGAACGGGATCCTGGGAAATGACCTCACAGGCATGATGGAAATAGACACTACACAGAGAGGCATCCTGGGAAATGACCTCACTGGCGTGATGGAAATAGACACTGCACAGAGAGGCATCCTGTGAAATGACCTCACAGGTATGATGGAAATAGACACTGCACAGAGAGTTATCCTGCAAAATGACCTCACAGGCATAATGGAAATAGACAGTGCACAGAGCGGCATCCTGGGACATGACCTCACAGGCATGATGGAAATAGACACTGCACAGAACGGCATCCTTGGAAACGACCTTAAAGACATGCTGGAAATAGACACTACACAGAACGGCATCCTGGAAAATGACCTCACAGACATGATGGAAATAGACACTGCATAGAACAGCATCCAGGGAAATGACCTCACAGGCATGATGGAAATAGACAGACACTGCACAGAACGTCATCCACGGAAATGACCTCACAGGCATGATGGAAATAGACACTTCACAGAACGGGATAATGGGACATGACCTCATAGACATGGTGGAAATTGTCATTGCACAGAACGGCATCCTGGGAAATGTAGTTTTTAATAGAGACACTACAGAAAGGAATCCTGGGAAATGTGGTTTTTAATAGAGAGACACTACAGAGAAATGCATGCTGGTGAATGTAGTCTTTAATAGAGAGACACTACACAGAGAGGCATCCTGGGAAATGACCTCACAGGCATGATGGAAATAGACTGACAATACACAGAACGGCATCCAGGGAAATGACCTCACAAGCATGATGGAAATAGACACTGCACAGAACGGCATCATGGGAAATGACCGCACAAGCATGATGGAAATAGACACTGCACAGAACGGCATCCTGGCAACTGTAGTTTTTAATAGGGACACTACAGAGAAATGAGTCCTGGGAAATGTAGTTTTTAATAGAGAGACACTACAGATAAAGCCATCCTGGGAAATGTAGTCTTTAATAGAGAGACACTACAAAGAGAGGCATCCTGGGAAATGACCTCATAGGCATGATGGAAATATACAAACACTACACAGAATGGCATCCTGAGAAATGACCTCACAGGCATGATGGAAATAGACACTGCAAAGAACGACATCCTGTGAAATGACCTCACAGGCATGATGGAAATAGACACTGCACAGAACGGCATCCTGGGAAATGAACTCACAAGCCTGATGGAAATAGACACTGCACAGAACGGCATCGTGGGAAATGACATCACAGGCATGATGGAAATAGACAGACACCGCACACAACGTCATCCAGGGAAATTACCTCAGAGGCTTGATGGAAATAGACACTACACAGAACGGCATCATGGGAAATGACCTCATAGACATGATGGAAATAGTCACGGCACAGAGAGGCATCCTGGGAAAAGACCTCACATGAATGATGGAAATAGACAATGCACAGAGAGGCATCATGGTAAATGACCTCACAGGTATGATGGAAATAGACACTACACAGAACGGCATCCTGGGAAATGGCCTCACAGGCCTGATGGAAATAGACACTGCATTGAACGGGTTCCTGGGAAATGACCTCACAGGCATGATGGAAATAGACACTACACAGAGAGTCATCCGGGGAAATGACCTCACAGGCATGAGGGAAAAATACTGACACTACCCAGACCGGAATCCACGGAAATGATATCATAGGCATGATGGAAATAGACACTGCACTGAACAGCATCCTGGGAAATGACCTCACAGGCATGATGGAAATAGACACTGCACAGAGTGTTATCCTGGGAAATGACCTCACAGGCATGATGGAAATAGACAGTGCACAGAGAGGCATCCTGGGACATGACCTCACAGGCATGATGGAAATAGACACTGCACAGAGTGTTATCCTGGGAAATGACCTCACAGGCATGATGGAAATAGACAGTGCACAGAGAGGCATCCTGGGACATGACCTCACAGGCAGGATGGAAATAGACACTGCACAGAACGGCATCTTGGGAAATGACCTCACAGGCAAGATGGAAATAGACAGTGCACAGAGAGGCATCCTGGGACATGACCTCACAGGCAGATGGAAATAAACACTGCACAGAGACGCATCCTGGGAAATGACCTCACAGGCGTGACGGAAATAGACACTGCACAGAGAGTTATCCTGGGAAATGACCTCACAGGCATGATGGAAATAGACAGTGCACAGAGAGGCATCCTGGGAAATAACCTCACCTGTATGATGGAAATAGACACTGCACAGAGAGGCATCCTGTTAAATGACCTCACAGGCATGATGGAAATAGACAGTGCACAGAGAGGCATCCTGGGAAATAGCCTCACCTGTATGATGGAAATAGACACTGCACAGAACGACATCCATGGAAATGACTTCACAGGCATTATGCAAATAGACACTACACAGAACGCCATCATGGGAAATGACCTCATAGACATGATGGAAATAGACACTGCACAGAGAGGCATCCTGGGAAATAACCTCACCTGTATGATGGAAATAGACACTGCACAGAGAGGCATCCTGTTAAATGACCTCACAGGCATGATGGAAATAGACACTACACAGAACGGCATCCTGGGAAATGACCTCACAGGCATGATGGAAATAGACACTGCAAAGAGTGTTATCCTGGGAAATGACCTCACAGGCCTGATGGAAATAGACAGTGCACAGAGAGGCATCCTGGGACATGACCTCACAGTCATGATGGAAATAGACACTACACAGAGAGGCATCCTGGGAAATGACCTCACAGGATGATGGAAATAGACTGACACTACACAGAACGGAATCCTCGGAAATGACCTCACAGGCATGATGGAAATAGACACTGCACAGAACGGCATTCTGGGAAATGACCTCACAGGCATGATGGAAGTAGACACTGCACAGAGAGGCATCCTGGGAAATGACCTCACTGGCGTGATGGAAATAGACACTGCACAGAGAGGCATCTTGTGAAATGACCTCACAGGTATGATGGAAATAGACACTGCACAGAGAGTTATCCTGCAAAATGACCTCACAGGCATAATGGAAATAGACAGTGCACAGAGCGGCATCCTGGGACATGACCTCACAGGCATGATGGAAATAGACACTGCACAGAACGGCATCCTTGGAAACGAACTTAAAGTCATGCTGGAAATAGACACTACACAGAACGGCATCCTGGAAAATGACCTCACAGACATGATGGAAATAGACACTGCATTGAACGGCATCCAGGGAAATGACCTCACAGGCATGATGGAAATAGACAGACACTGCACAGAACGTCATCCACGGAAATGACCTCACAGGCATGATGGAAATAGACACTTCACAGAACGGGATAATGGGACATGACCTCATAGACATGGTGGAAATTGTCATTGCACAGAACGGCATCCTGGGAAATGTAGTTTTTAATAGAGACACTACAGAAAGGAATCCTGGGAAATGTGGTTTTTAATAGAGAGACACTACAGAGAAATGCATGCTGGTGAATGTAGTCTTTAATAGAGAGACACTACACAGAGAGGCATCCTGGGAAATGACCTCACAGGCATGATGGAAATAGACTGACAATACACAGAACGGCATCCAGGGAAATGACCTCACAAGCATGATGGAAATAGACACTGCACAGAACGGCATCATGGGAAATGACCGCACAAGCATGATGGAAATAGACACTGCACAGAACGGCATCCTGGCAACTGTAGTTTTTAATAGGGACACTACAGAGAAATGAGTCCTGGGAAATGTAGTTTTTAATAGAGAGACACTACAGATAAAGCCATCCTGGGAAATGTAGTCTTTAATAGAGAGACACTACAAAGAGAGGCATCCTGGGAAATGACCTCATAGGCATGATGGAAATATACAAACACTACACAGAATGGCATCCTGGGAAATGACCTCACAGGCATGATGGAAATAGACGCTGCAAAGAACGACATCCTGTGAAATGACCTCACAGGCATGATGGAAATAGACACTGCACAGAACGGCATCCTGGGAAATGACCTCACAGGCCTGATGGAAATATAGACACTGCACAGAACGGCATCGTGGGAAATGACATCACAGGCATGATGGAAATATACAGACACCGTACACAACGTCATCCAGGGAAATTACCTCAGAAGCTTGATGGAAATAGACACTACACAGAACGGCATCATGGGAAATGACCTCATAGACATGATGGAAATAGTCACGGCACAGAGAGGCATCCTGGGAAAAGACCTCACATGCATGATGGAAATAGACTATGCACAGAGAGGCATCCTGGTAAATGACCTCACAGGTATGATGGAAATAGACACTACACAGAACGGCATCCTGGGAAATGGCCTCACAGGCCTGATGGAAATAGACATTGCATTGAACGGGATCCTGGGAAATGACCTCACAGGCATGATGGAAATAGACACTACACAGAGAGGCATCCTGGGAAATGACCTCACTGGCGTGATGGAAATAGACACTGCACAGAGAGGCATCCTGTGAAATGACCTCACAGGTATGATGGAAATAGACACTGCACAGAGAGTTATCCTGCAAAATGACCTCACAGGCATAATGGAAATAGACAGTGCACAGAGCGGCATCCTGGGACATGACCTCACAGGCATGATGGAAATAGACACTGCACAGAACGGCATCCTTGGAAACGACCTTAAAGACATGCTGGAAATAGACACTACACAGAACGGCATCCTGGAAAATGACCTCACAGACATGATGGAAATAGACACTGCATAGAACAGCATCCAGGGAAATGACCTCACAGGCATGATGGAAATAGACAGACACTGCACAGAACGTCATCCACGGAAATGACCTCACAGGCATGATGGAAATAGACACTTCACAGAACGGGATAATGGGACATCACCTCATAGACATGGTGGAAATTGTCATTGCACAGAACGGCATCCTGGGAAATGTAGTTTTTAATAGAGACACTACAGAAAGGAATCCTGGGAAATGTGGTTTTTAATAGAGAGACACTACAGAGAAATGCATGCTGGTGAATGTAGTCTTTAATAGAGAGACACTACACAGAGAGGCATCCTGGGAAATGACCTCACAGGCATGATGGAAATAGACTGACAATACACAGAACGGCATCCAGGGAAATGACCTCACAAGCATGATGGAAATAGACACTGCACAGAACGGCATCATGGGAAATGACCGCACAAGCATGATGGAAGTAGACACTGCACAGAACGGCATCCTGGCAACTGTAGTTTTTAATAGGGACACTACAGAGAAATGAGTCCTGGGAAATGTAGTTTTTAATAGAGAGACACTACAGATAAAGCCATCCTGGGAAATGTAGTCTTTAATAGAGAGACACTACAAAGAGAGGCATCCTGGGAAATGACCTCATAGGCATGATGGAAATATACAAACACTACACAGAATGGCATCCTGGGAAATGACCTCACAGGCATGATGGAAATAGACGCTGCAAAGAACGACATCCTGTGAAATGACCTCACAGGCATGATGGAAATAGACACTGCACAGAACGGCATCCTGGGAAATGACCTCACAGGCCTGATGGAAATAGACACTGCACAGAACGGCATCGTGGGAAATGACATCACAGGCATGATGGAAATATACAGACACCGCACACAACGTCATCCAGGGAAATTACCTCAGAAGCTTGATGGAAATAGACACTACACAGAACGGCATCATGGGAAATGACCTCATAGACATGATGGAAATAGTCACGGCACAGAGAGGCATCCTGGGAAAAGACCTCACATGCATGATGGAAATAGACTATGCACAGAGAGGCATCCTGGTAAATGACCTCACAGGTATGATGGAAATAGACACTACACAGAACGGCATCCTGGGAAATGGCCTCACAGGCCTGATGGAAATAGACATTGCATTGAACAGGATCCTGGGAAATGACCTCACAGGCATGATGGAAATAGACACTACACAGAGAGGCATCCTGGGAAATGACCTCACTGGCGTGATGGAAATAGACACTGCACAGAGAGGCATCCTGTGAAATGACCTCACAGGTATGATGGAAATAGACACTGCACAGAGAGTTATCGTGCAAAATGACCTCACAGGCATAATGGAAATAGACAGTGCACAGAGCGGCATCCTGGGACATGACCTCACAGGCATGATGGAAAGAGACACTGCACAGAACGGCATCCTTGGAAATGACCTTAAAGACATGCTGGAAATAGACACTACACAGAACGGCATCCTGGAAAATGACCTCACAGACATGATGGAAATAGACACTGCATAGAACAGCATCCAGGGAAATGACCTCACAGGCATGACGGAAATAGACAGACACTGCACAGAACGTCATCCACGGAAATGACCTCACAGGCATGATGGAAATAGACACTTCACAGAACGGGATAATGGGAAATGACCTCATAGACATGGTGGAAATTGTCATTGCACAGAACGGCATCCTGGGAAATGTAGTTTTTAATGGAGACACTACAGAAAGGAATCCTGGGAAATGTGGTTTTTAATAGAGAGACACTACAGAGAAATGCATCCTGGTAAATGTAGTCTTTAATAGAGAGACACTACACAGACAGGCATCCTGGGAAATGACCTCACAGGCATGATGGAAATAGACTGACAATACACAGAACGGCATCCAGGGAAATGACCTCACAAGCATGATGGAAATAGACACTGCACAGAACGGCATCATGGGAAATGACCGCACAAGCATGATGGAAATAGACACTGCACAGAACGGCATCCTGGCAACTGTAGTTTTTAATAGGGACACTACAGAGAAATGAGTCCTGGGAAATGTAGTTTTTAATAGAGAGACACTACAGATATAGCCATCCTGGGAAATGTAGTCTTTAATAGAGAGACACTACAAAGAGAGGCATCCTGGGAAATGACCTCATAGGCATGATGGAAATATACAAACACTACACAGAATGGCATCCTGGGAAATGACCTCACAGGCATGATGGAAATAGACACTGCAAAGAACGACATCCTGTGAAATGACCTCACAGGCATGATGGAAATAGACACTGCACAGAACGGCATCCTGGGAAATGACCTCACAGGCCTGATGGAAATAGACACTGCACAGAACGGCATCGTGGGAAATGACATCACAGGCATGATGGAAATAGACAGACACCGCACACAACGTCATCCAGGGAAATTACCTCAGAGGCTTGATGGAAATAGACACTACACAGAACGGCATCATGGGAAATGACCTCATAGTCATGATGGAAATAGTCAGGGCACAGAGAGGCATCCTGGGAAAAGACCTCACATGCATGATGGAAATAGACAATGCACAGAGAGGCATCCTGGTAAATGACATCACAGGTATGATGGAAATAGACACTACACAGAACGGCATCCTGGGAAATGGCCTCACAGGCCTGATGGAAATAGACACTACACAGAACGGCATCCTGGGAAATGGCCTCACAGGCCTGATGGAAATAGACACTGCATTGAACGGGATCCTGGGAAATGACCTCACAGGCATGATGGAAATAGACACTACACAGAGAGGCATCCGGGGAAATGACCTCACAGGCATGAGCGAAAAATACTGACACTACCCAGACCGGAATCCACGGAAATGATATCATAGGCATGATGGAAATAGACACTGCACTGAACAGCATCCTGGGAAATGACCTCACAGGCATGATGGAAATAGACTCTGCACAGTGAGGCATCCTGGGAAATGACCTCACAGGCATGATGGAAATAGACAGTGCACAGAGAGGCATCCTGGTACATGACCTCACAGGCATGATGGAAATAGACACTGCACAGAACCGCATCCTGGGAAATGACCTCACAGACATGCTGGAAATAGAAACTACACAGAACGGAATCCCGGAAAATGACCTCACAGACTTGATGGAAATAGACACTGCACAGAGGGTTATCCTGGGAAATGACCTCACAGGCATGATGGAAATAGACAGTGCACAGAGAGGCATCCTGGGAAATAGCCTCACCTGTATGATGGAAATAGACACTGCACAGAACGACATCCATGGAAATGACTTCACAGGCATTATGCAAATAGACACTACACAGAACGCCATCATGGGAAATGACCTCATAGACATGATGGAAATAGACACTGCACAGAGAGGCATCCTGGGAAATAACCTCACCTGTATGATGGAAATAGACACTGCACAGAGAGGCATCCTGTTAAATGACCTCACAGGCATGATGGAAATAGACACTACACAGAACGGCATCCTGGGAAATGACCTCACAGGCATGATGGAAATAGACACTGCAAAGAGTGTTATCCTGGGAAATGGCCTCACAGGCCTGATGGAAATAGACACTGCATTGAATGGCATCCTGGGAAATGACATCACAGGCATGATGGAAATAGACACTACACAGAGAGGCATCCTGGGAAATGACCTCACAGGATGATGGAAATAGACTGACACTACACAGAATGGAATCCTCGGAAATGACCTCACAGGCATGATGGAAATAGACACTGCACAGAACGGCATTCTGGGAAATGACCTCACAGGCATGATGGAAGTAGACACTGCACAGAGAGGCATCCTGGGAAATGACCTCACTGGCGTGATGGAAATAGACACTGCACAGAGAGGCATCTTGTGAAATGACCTCACAGGTATGATGGAAATAGAAACTGCACAGAGAGTTATCCTGCAAAATGACCTCACAGGCATAATGGAAATAGACAGTGCACAGAGCGGCATCCTGGGACATGACCTCACAGGCATGATGGAAATAGACACTGCACAGAACGGCATCCTTGGAAACGACCTTAAAGACATGCTGGAAATAGACACTACACAGAACGGCATCCTGGAAAATGACCTCACAGACATGATGGAAATAGACACTGCATAGAACGGCATCCAGGGAAATGACCTCACAGGCATGATGGAAATAGACAGACACTGCACAGAACGTCATCCACGGAAATGACCTCACAGGCATGATGGAAATAGACACTTCACAGAACGGGATAATTGGAAATGAACTCATAGACATGGTGGAAATTGTCATTGCACAGAACGGCATCCTGGGAAATGTAGTTTTTAATAGAGACACTACAGAAAGGAATCCTGGGAAATGTGATTTAATAGAGAGACACTACAGAGAAATGCATCCTGGTGAATGTAGTCTTTAATACAGAGACAATACACAGAGAGGCATCCTGGGAAATGACCTCACAGGCATGATGGAAATAGACTGACACTACACAGAACGGCATCCAGGGAAATGACATCACAAGCATGATGGAAATAGACACTGCACAGAACGGCATCATGGGAAATGACCGCACAAGCATGATGGAAATAGACACTGCACAGAACGGCATCCTGGCAACTGTAGTTTTTAATAGGGACACTACAGAGAAATGAGTCCTGGGAAATGTAGTTTTTAATAGAGAGACACTACAGATAAAGCCATCCTGGGAAATGTAGTCTTTAATAGAGAGACACTACAAAGAGAGGCATCCTGGGAAATGACCTCATAGGCATGATGGAAATATACAAACACTACACAGAATGGCATCCTGAGAAATGACCTCACAGGCATGATGGAAATAGACACTGCAAAGAACGACATCCTGTGAAATGACCTCACAGGCATGATGGAAATAGACACTGCACAGAACGGCATCCTGGGAAATGAACTCACAAGCCTGATGGAAATAGACACTGCACAGAACGGCATCGTGGGAAATGACATCACAGGCATGATGGAAATAGACAGACACCGCACACAACGTCATCCAGGGAAATTACCTCAGAGGCTTGATGGAAATAGACACTACACAGAACGGCATCATGGGAAATGACCTCATAGACATGATGGAAATAGTCACGGCACAGAGAGGCATCAGGGAAAAGACCTCACATGCATGATGGAAATAGACAATGCACAGAGAGGCATCATGGTAAATGACCTCACAGGTATGATGGAAATAGACACTACACAGAACGGCATCCTGGGAAATGGCCTCACAGGCCTGATGGAAATAGACACTGCATTGAACGGGATCCTGGGAAATGACCTCACAGGCATGATGGAAATAGACACTACACAGAGAGTCATCCGGGGAAATGACCTCACAGGCATGAGGGAAAAATACTGACACTACCCAGACCGGAATCCACAGAAATGATATCATAGGCATGATGGAAATAGACACTGCACTGAACAGCATCCTGGGAAATGACCTCACAGGCATGATGGAAATAGACACTGCACAGAGTGTTATCCTGGGAAATGACCTCACAGGCATGATGGAAATAGACAGTGCACAGAGAGGCATCCTGGGACATGACCTCACAGGCATGATGGAAATAGACACTGCACAGAGTGTTATCCTGGGAAATGACCTCACAGGCATGATGGAAATAGACAGTGCACAGAGAGGCATCCTGGGACATGACCTCACAGGCAGGATGGAAATAGACACTGCACAGAACGGCATCTTGGGAAATGACCTCACAGGCAAGATGGAAATAGACAGTGCACAGAGAGGCATCCTGGGACATGACCTCACAGGCAGATGGAAATAAACACTGCACAGAGACGCATCCTGGGAAATGACCTCACAGGCGTGACGGAAATAGACACTGCACAGAGAGTTATCCTGGAAATGACCTCACAGGCATGATGGAAATAGACAGTGCACAGAGAGGCATCCTGGGAAATAACCTCACCTGTATGATGGAAATAGACACTGCACAGAGAGGCATCCTGTTAAATGACCTCACAGGCATGATGGAAATAGACAGTGCACAGAGAGGCATCCTGGGAAATAGCCTCACCTGTATGATGGAAATAGACACTGCACAGAACGACATCCATGGAAATGACTTCACAGGCATTATGCAAATAGACACTACACAGAACGCCATCATGGGAAATGACCTCATAGACATGATGGAAATAGACACTGCACAGAGAGGCATCCTGGGAAATAACCTCACCTGTATGATGGAAATAGACACTGCACAGAGAGGCATCCTGTTCAATGACCTCACAGGCATGATGGAAATAGACACTACACAGAACGGCATCCTGGGAAATGACCTCACAGGCATGATGGAAATAGACACTGCAAAGAGTGTTATCCTGGGAAATGACCTCACAGGCCTGATGGAAATAGACAGTGCACAGAGAGGCATCCTGGGACATGACCTCACAGTCATGATGGAAATAGACACTACACAGAGAGGCATCCTGGGAAATGACCTCACAGGATGATGGAAATAGACTGACACTACACAGAACGGAATCCTCGGAAATGACCTCACAGGCATGATGGAAATAGACACTGCACAGAACGGCATTCTGGGAAATGACCTCACAGGCATGATGGAAGTAGACACTGCACAGAGAGGCATCCTGGGAAATGACCTCACTGGCGTGATGGAAATAGACACTGCACAGAGAGGCATCTTGTGAAATGACCTCACAGGTATGATGGAAATAGACACTGCACAGAGAGTTATCCTGCAAAATGACCTCACAGGCATAATGGAAATAGACAGTGCACAGAGCGGCATCCTGGGACATGACCTCACAGGCATGATGGAAATAGACACTGCACAGAACGGCATCCTTGGAAACGACCTTAAAGACATGCTGGAAATAGACACTACACAGAATGGCATCCTGGAAAATGACCTCACAGACATGATGGAAATAGACACTGCATAGAACGGCATCCAGGGAAATGACCTCACAGGCATGATGGAAATAGACAGACACTGCACAGAACGTCATCCACGGAAATGACCTCACAGGCATGATGGAAATAGACACTTCACAGAACGGGATAATGGGAAATGAACTCATAGACATGGTGGAAATTGTCATTGCACAGAACGGCATCCTGGGAAATGTAGTTTTTAATAGAGACACTACAGAAAGGAATCCTGGGAAATGTGGTTTTTAATAGAGAGACACTACAGAGAAATGCATCCTGGTGAATGTAGTCTTTAATAGAGAGACAATACACAGAGAGGCATCCTGGGAAATGACCTCACAGGCATGATGGAAATAGACTGACACTACACAGAACGGCATCCAGGGAAATGACATCACAAGCATGATGGAAATAGACACTGCACAGAACGGCATCATGGGAAATGACCGCACAAGCATGATGGAAATAGACACTGCACAGAACGGCATCCTGGCAACTGTAGTTTTTAATAGGGACACTACAGAGAAATGAGTCCTGGGAAATGTAGTTTTTAATAGAGAGACACTACAGATAAAGCCATCCTGGGAAATGTAGTCTTTAATAGAGAGACACTACAAAGAGAGGCATCCTGGGAAATGACCTCATAGGCATGATGGAAATATACAAACACTACACAGAATGGCATCCTGGGAAATGACCTCACAGGCATGATGGAAATAGACGCTGCAAAGAACGACATCCTGTGAAATGACCTCACAGGCATGATGGAAATAGACACTGCACAGAACAGCATCCTGGGAAATGACCTCACAAGCCTGATGGAAATAGACACTGCACAGAACGGCATCGTGGGAAATGACATCACAGGCATGATGGAAATAGACAGACACCGCACACAACGTCATCCAGGGAAATTACCTCAGAGGCTTGATGGAAATAGACACTACACAGAGAGTCATCCGGGGAAATGACCTCACAGGCATGAGGGAAAAATACTGACACTACCCAGACCGGAATCCACGGAAATGATATCATAGGAATGATGGAAATAGACACTGCACTGAACAGCATCCTGGGAAATGACCTCAAGGGCATGATGGAAATAGACTCTGCACAGTGAGGCATCCTGGGAAATGACCTCACAGGCATGAAGGAAATAGACAGTGCACAGAGAGGCATCCTGGTACATGACCTCACAGGCATGATGGAAATAGACACTGCACAGAACCGCATCCTGGGAAATGACCTCACAGACATGCTGGAAATAGAAACTACACAGAACGGAATCCCGGAAAATGACCTCACAGACTTGATGGAAATAGACACTGCACAGGGGGTTATCCTGGGAAATGACCTCACAGGCATGATGGAAATAGACAGTGCACAGAGAGGCATCCTGGGAAATAACCTCACCTGTATGATGGAAATAGACACTGCACAGAGAGGCATCCTGTTAAATGACCTCACAGGCATGATGGAAATAGACAGTGCACCGAGAGGCATCCTGGGAAATAGCCTCACCTGTATGATGGAAATAGACACTGCACAGAACGACATCCATGGAAATGACCTCACAGGCATTACACAAATAGACACCACACAGAACGCCATCATGGGAAATGACCTCATAGACATGATGGAAATAGACACTGCACAGAGAGGCATCCTGGGAAATAACCTCACCTGTATGATGGAAATAGACACTGCACAGAGAGGCATCCTGTTAAATGACCTCACAAGCATGATGGAAATAGACACTACACAGAACGGCATCCTGGGAAATGACCTCACAGGCATGATGGAAATAGACACTGCACAGAGTGTTATCCTGGGAAATGACCTCACAGGCATGATGGAAATAGACAGTGCACAGAGAGGCATCCTGGGACATGACCTCACAGGCAGGATGGAAATAGACACTGCACAGAACGGCATCTTGGGAAATGACCTCACAGGCAAGATGGAAATAGACAGTACACAGAGAGGCATCCTGGGACATGACCTCACAGGCAGGATGGAAATAAACACTGCACAGAGACGCATCCTGGGAATTGACCTCACAGGCGTGATGGAAATAGACACTGCACAGAGAGTTATCCTGGGAAATGACCTCACAGGCATGATGGAAATAGACAGTGCACAGAGAGGCATCCTGGGACATGACCTCACTGGCAGGATGGAAATAGACACTGCACAGAATGGCATCGTGGGAAATGACCACATAGACATGGTGGAAATAGACACTGCACAGAACGGCATCCTTAGAAACGACATTAAAGACATGCTGGAAATAGACACTACACAGAACGGCATCCTGGAAAATGACCTCACAGACATGATGGAAATAGACACTGCATAGAACGGCATCCAGGGAAATGACCTCACAGGCATGATGGAAATAGACAGACACTGCACAGAACGTCATCCACGGAAATGACCTCACAGGCATGATGGAAATAGACACTTCACAGAACGGGATAATGGGAAATGACCTCATGGACATGGTGGAAATTGTCATTGCACAGAACGGCATCCAGGGAAATGTAGTTTTTAATAGAGACACTACAGAAAGGAATCCTGGGAAATGTGGTTTTTAATAGAGAGACACTACAGAGAAATGCATCCTGGTGAATGTAGTCTTTAATAGAGAGACACTACACAGAGAGGCATCCTGGGAAATGACCTCACAGGCATGATGGAAATAGACTGACACTACACAGAACGGCATCCAGGGAAATGACCTCACAAGCATGATGGAAATAGACACTGCACAGAACGGCATCATGGGAAATGACCGCACAGGCATGATGGAAATAGACACTGCACAGAACGGCATCCTGGGAAATGACCTCACAGGCCTGATGGAAATAGACACTGCACAGAACGGCATCGTGGGAAATGACATCATAGGCATGATGGAAATAGACAGACACCGCACACAACGTCATCCAGGGAAATTACCTCAGAGGCTTGATGGAAATAGACACTACACAGAACGGCATCATGGGAAATGACCTCATAGACATGATGGAAATAGTCACGGCACAGAGAGGCATCCTGGGAAAAGACCTCACATGCATGATGGAAATAGACAATGCACATAGAGGCATCCTGGTAAATGACCTCACAGGTATGATGGAAATAGACACTGCACAGAGAGGCATCCTGTTAAATGACCTCACAGGCATGATGGAAATAGACAGTGCACAGAGAGGCATCCTGGGAAATAGCCTCACCTGTATGATGGAAATAGACACTGCACAGAACGACATCCATGGAAATGACCTCACAGGCATTACACAAATAGACACCACACAGAACGCCATCATGGGAAATGACCTCATAGACATGATGGAAATAGACACTGCACAGAGAGGCATCCTGGGAAATAACCTCACCTGTATGATGGAAATAGACACTGCACAGAGAGGCATCCTGTTAAATGACCTCACAAGCATGATGGAAATAGACCCTACACAGAACGGCATCCTGGGAAATGACCTCACAGGCATGATGGAAATAGACACTGCACAGAGTGTTATCCTGGGAAATGACCTCACAGGCATGATGGAAATAGACAGTGCACAGAGAGGCATCCTGGGACATGACCTCACAGGCAGGATGGAAATAGACACTGCACAGAACGGCATCTTGGGAAATGACCTCACAGGCAAGATGGAAATAGACAGTGCACAGAGAGGCATCCTGGGACATGACCTCACAGGCAGGATGGAAATAAACACTGCACAGAGACGCATCCTGGGAATTGACCTCACAGGCGTGATGGAAATAGACACTGCACAGAGAGTTATCCTGGGAAATGACCTCACAGGCATGATGGAAAGACAGTGCACAGAATGGCATCCTGGGAAATGACCTCATAGACATGGGGGAAATAGACACTGCACAGAACGGCATCCTGGGATATGTAGTTTTTAATAGAGACACTACAGAAAGGAATCCTGGGAAATGTGGTTTTTAATAGAGAGACACTACAGAGAAATGCATCCTGGTAAATGTAGTCTTTAATAGAGAGACACTACACAGAGAGGCTCCTGGGAAATGACCTCACAGGCATGATGGAAATACACAGACACTGCACAGAATGGCATCCTGGGAAATGACCTCACAGGCATGACGGTAATAGACACTGCACAGAGAGGCATCCTGTTAAATGACCTCACAAGCATGATGGAAATAGACACTACACAGAACGGCATCCTGGGAAATGACCTCACAGGCATGATGGAAATAGACAGACACTGCACAGAACGGCATCTTGGGAAATGACGTCACAGGCATGATGGAAATAGACAGACACTACACACAACGTCATCCAAGGAAATTACCTCAGAGGCATGATGGAAATAGACACTACACAGAACGGCATCATGGGAAATGACCTCATAGACATGATGGAAATAGACACGGCACAGAGAGGCATGCTGAGAAATAACCTCACAAGCATGGGGGAAATAGACACTGCACAGAGAGGCATCCTGGGAAATGACCACACATGCATGATGGAAATAGACACTGCACAGAGAGTTATCCTGGGAAATGACCTCACAGGCATGATGGAAATAGACAGTGCACAAAAAGGCATCCTGGGAAATGCCCTCACAGGCATGATGGAAATAGACCCTGCACAGAACGGCATCCTGGGAAATGTCCTCACAGGCATGATGGAAATAGACACTGCACAGAACAGAATCCTGTGAAATGACCTCATAGGCATGATGGAAATAGACACTGCACGGAACGGCATCCTGGGAAATGGCCTCACAGGCCTGATGGAAATAGACACTGCATTGAACAGGATCCTGGGAAATGACCTCACAGGCATGATGGAAATAGACACTACACAGAGAGGCATCCTGGGAAATGACCTCACAGGCATGAGGGAAATAGACACTGCACGGAATGGCATTCTGGGAAATGACCTCACAGGCATGATGGAAAGAGACACTGCACAGACCGGCATCCTGGGAAATGACCTCACAGGCATAATGGAAATAGACACTACACAGAGAGGCATCCTGGGAAATGGCCTCACAGGCCTGATGGAAATAGACACTGCATTGAATGGCATCCTGGGAAATGACCTCACATTCATGATGGAAATAGACACTACACAGAGAGGCATCCTGGGAAATGACCTCACAGGATGATGGAAATAGACTGACACTACACAGAACGGAATCCTCAGAAATGACCTCACAGGCATGTTGGAAATAGACACTGCACAGAACGGCATCCTTGGAAACGACCTTAAAGACATGCTGGAAATAGACACTACACAGAACGGCATCCTGGAAAATGACCTCACAGACATGATGGAAATAGACACTGCATAGAACGGCATCCAGGGAAATGACCTCACAGGCATGATGGAAATAGACAGACACTGCACAGAACGTCATCCACGGAAATGACCTCACAGGCATGATGGAAATAGACACTTCACAGAACGGGATAATGGGAAATGACCTCATAGACATGGTGGAAATTGTCATTGCACAGAACGGCATCCTGGGAAATGTAGTTTTTAATAGAGACACTACAGAAAGGAATCCTGGGAAATGTGGTTTTTAATAGAGAGACAGTACATAGAAATGCATCCTGGTGAATGTAGTCTTTAATAGAGAGACACTACACAGAGAGGCATCCTGGGAAATGACCTCACAGGCATGATGGAAATAGACTGACACTACACAGAACGGCATCCAGGGAAATGACCTCACAAGCATGATGGAAATAGACATTGCACAGAACGGCATCATGGGAAATGACCGCACAGGCATGATGGAAATAGACACTGCACAGAACGGCATCCTGGGAAATGACCTCACAGGCCTGATGGAAATAGACACTGCACAGAACGGCATCGTGGGAAATGACATCATAGGCTTGATGGAAATAGACAGACACCGCACACAACGTCATCCAGGGAAATTACCTCAGAGGCTTGATGGAAATAGACACTACACAGAACGGCATCATGGGAAATGACCTCATAGACATGATGGAAATAGTCACGGCACAGAGAGGCATCCTGGGAAAAGACCTCACATGCATGATGGAAATAGACAATGCACAGAGAGGCAACCTGGTAAATGACCTCACAGATATGATGGAAATAGACACTACACAGAACGGCATCCTGGGAAATGTCCTCACAGGCATGATGGAAATAGACACTGCACAGAAAGGAATCCTGTGAAATGACCTCATAAGCATGATGGAAATAGACGCTGCACATAACGGCATCCTGGGAAATGGCCTCACAGTCCTGATGGAAATAGACACTGCATTGAACGGGATCCTGGGAAATGACCTCACAGGCATGATGGAAATAGATACTACACAGAGAGGCATCTGGGGAAATGACCTCACAGGCATGAGGGAAAAATACTGACACTACCCAGACCGGAATCCACGGAAATGATATCATAGGCATGATGGAAATAGACACTGCACTGAACAGCATCCTGGGAAATGACCTCACAGGCATGATGGAAATAGACTCTGCACAGTGAGGCAACCTGGGAAATGACCTCACAGGCATGATGGAAATAGACAGTGCACAGAGAGGCATCCTGGTACATGACCTCACAGGCATGATGGAAATAGACACTGCACAGAACCGCATCCTGGGAAATGACCTCACAGACATGCTGGAAATAGAAACTACACAGAACGGAATCCCGGAAAATGACCTCACAGACTTGATGGAAATAGACACTGCACAGAGGGTTATCCTGGGAAATGACCTCACAGGCATGATGGAAATAGACAGTGCACAGAGAGGCATCCTGGGTAATAACCTCACCTGTATGATGGAAATAGACACTGCACAGAGAGGCATCCTGTTAAATGACCTCACAGGCATGATGGAAATAGACAGTGCACAGAGAGGCATCCTGGGAAATAGCCTCACCTGTATGATGGAAATAGACACTGCACAGAACGACATCCATGGAAATGACCTCACAGGCATTATGCAAATAGACACTACACAGAACGCCACATGGGAAATGACCTCATAGACATGATGGAAATAGACACTGCACAGAGAGGCATCCTGGGAAATAACCTCACATGTATGATGGAAATAGACACTGCACAGAGAGGCATCCTGTTAAATGACCTCACAGGCATGATGGAAATAGACACTACACAGAACGGCATCCTGGGAAATGACCTCACAGGCATGATGGAAATAGACACTGCACAGAGTGTTATCGTGGGAAATGACCTCACAGGCATGATGGAAATAGACAGTGCACAGAGAGGCATCCTGGGACATGACCTCACAGGCAGGTAGGAAATAGACACTGCACAGAACGGCATCTTGGGAAATGACCTCACAGGCAAGATGGAAATTGACAGTGCACAGAGAGGCATCCTGGGACATGACCTCACAGGCAGGATGGAAATAAACACTGCACAGAGACGCATCCTGGGAAATGACCTCACAGGCTTGATGGAAATAGACACTGCACAGAGAGTTATCCTGGGAAATGACCTCACAGGCATGATGGAAATAGACAGTGCACAGAGAGGCATCCTGGGACATGACCTCACAGGCAGGATGGAAATAGACACTGCACAGAATGGCCTCCTGGGAAATGACCTCATAGACATGGTGGAAATAGACACTGCACAGAACGGCATCCTGGGAAATGACCTCATAGACATGGTGGAAATAGACACTGCACAGAACGGCATCCTGGGATATGTAGTTTTTAATAGAGACACTACAGAAAGGAATCCTGGGAAATGTGGTTTTTAATAGAGAGACACTACAGAGAAAGGCATCCTGGTAAATGTAGTCTTTAATAGAGAGACACTGCACAGAGAGGCTCCTGGGAAATGACCTCACAGGCATGATGGAAATAGACAGACACTGCACAGAATGGCATCCTGGGAAATGACCTCACAGGCATGATGGTAATAGACACTGCACAGAACGACTTCCTGGGAAATGACCTCATAGGCCTGATGGAAAAAGACACTGCACAGAACGGAATCCTGGCAAATGACGTCACAGGCATGATGGAAATAGACAGACACTACACACAACGTCATCCAGGGAAATTACCTCAGAGGCATGATGGAAATAGACACTACACAGAACGGCATCATGGGAAATGACCTCATAGACATGATGGAAATAGACACGGCACAGAGAGGCATGCTGAGAAATAACCTCACAGGCATGGTGGAAATAGACACTGCACCGAGAGGCATCCTGGGAAATGACCACACATGAATGATGGAAATACACACTGCACAGAGAGTTATCCTGGGAAATGACCTCAAAGGCATGATGGAAATAGACAGTGCACAGAGAGGCATCGTGGGAAATGACCTCACAGGCATGATGGAAATACACACTACACAGAACGGCATCCTGGGAAATGTCCTCACAGGCATGATGGAAATAGACACTGCACAGAACGGAATCCTGTAAAATGACCTCATAGGCATGATGGAAATAGACACTGAACGGAACGGCATCCTGGGAAATGGCCTCACAGGCCTGATGGAAATAGACACTGCATTGAACGGGATCCTGGGAAATGACCTCACAGGCATGATGGAAATAGACACTACACAGAGAGGCATCCTGGGAAATGACCTCACAGGCATGAGGGAAATAGACACTGCACGGAATGGCATTCTGGGAAATGACCTCACAGGCATGATGGAAAGAGACACTGCACAGACCGGTATCCTGGGAAATGACCTCACTGGCGTGATGGAAATAGACACTACACAGAGAGGCATCCTGGGAAATGGCCTCACAGGCCTGATGGAAATAGACACTGCATTGAATGGCATCCTGGGAAATGACCTCACAGTCATGATGGAAATAGACACTACACAGAGAGGCATCCTGGGAAATGACCTCACAGGATGATGGAAATAGACTGACACTACACAGAACGGAATCCTCGGAAATGACCTCACAGGCATGATGGAAATAGACACTGCACAGAGAGTTATTCTGCGAAATGACCTCACAGGCATAATGGAAATAGACAGTGCACAGAGCGGCATCCTGGGACATGACCTCACAGGCATGATGGAAATAGACACTGCACAGAACGGCATCCTTGAAAACGACCTTAAAGACATGCTGGAAATAGACACTACACAGAACGGCATCCTGGAAAATGACCTCACAGACATGATGGAAATAGACACTGCATAGAACAGCATCCAGGGAAATGACCTCACAGGCATGATGGAAATAGACAGACACTGCACAGAACGTCATCCACGGAAATGACCTCACAGGCATGATGGAAATAGACACTTCACAGAACAGGATAATGGGAAATGACCTCATAGACATGGTGGAAATTGTCATTGCACAGAACGGCATCCTGGGAAATGTAGTTTTTAATAGAGACACTACAGAAAGGAATCCTGGGAAATGTGGTTTTTAATAGAGAGACACTACAGAGAAATGCATCCTGGTGAATGTAGTCTTTAATAGAGAGACACTACACAGAGAGTCATCCTGGGAAATGACCTCACAGGCATGATGGAAATAGACTGACACTACACAGAACGGCATCCAGGGAAATGACCTCACAAGCATGATGGAAATAGACACTGTACAGAACGGCATCATGGGAAGTGACCGCACAGGCATGATGGAAATAGACACTGCACAGAACGGCATCCTGGGAAATGACCTCACAGGCCTGATGGAAATAGACACTGCACAGAACGGCATCGTGGGAAATGACATCATAGGCATGATGGAAATAGACAGACACCGCACACAACGTCATCCAGGGAATTTACCTCAGAGGCTTGATGGAAATATACACTACACAGAACGGCATCATGGGAAATGACCTCATAGACCTGATGGAAATAGTCACGGCACAGAGAGGCATCCTGGGAAATGACCTCACATGCATGATGGAAATAGACAATGCACAGAGACGCATCCTGGTAAATGACCTCACAGGTATGAGGGAAATAGACACTACACAGAACGGCATCCTGGGAAATGTCCTCACAGGCATGATGGAAATAGACACTGCACAGAAAGGAATCCTGTGAAATGACCTCATAAGCATGATGGAAATAGACACTACACAGAGAGGCATCCGGGGAAATGACCTCACAGGCATGAGGTAAAAATAGTGACACTACCCAGACCGGAATCCACGGAAATGATATCATAGGCATGATGGAAATAGACACTGCACTGAACAGCATCCTGGGAAATGACCTCACTGGCATGATTGAAATAGACTCTGCACAATGAGGCATCCTGGGAAATGACCTCACAGGCATGATGGAAATAGACAGTGCACAGAGAGGCATCCTGGTACATGACCTCACAGGCATGATGGAAATAGAAACTGCACAGAACCGCATCCTGGGAAATGACCTCACAGACATGCTGGAAATAGAAATTACACAGAACGGAATCCCGGAAAATGACCTCACAGACTTGATGGAAATAGACACTGCACAGAGAGTTATCCTGGGAAATGACCTCACAGGCATGATGGAAATAGACAGTGCACAGAGAGGCATCCTGGGAAATAACCTCACCAGTATGATGGAAATAGACACTGTACAGAGAGGCATCCTGTTAATGACCTCACAGGCATGATGGAAATAGACAGTGCACAGAGAGGCATCCTGGGAAATAGACTCACCTGTATGATGGAAACAGACACTGCACAGAACGACATCCATGGAAATGACCTCACAGGCATTATGCAAATAGATACTACACAGAACGGCATCCTGGGAAATGACCTCACAGGCATGATGGAAATAGACACTGCACAGAGAGGCATCCTGGGAAATGACCTCACAGGCATGATGGAAATAGACACTGCACAGAGAGGCATCCTGGGAAATGACCTCACAGGCATGATGGAAATAGACACTGCACAGAGAGGCATCCTGTTAAATGACCTCACAGGCATGATGGAAATAGACACTACACAGAACGGCATCCTGGTAAATGACATCACAGTCATGATGGAAATAGACACTGCACAGAGTGTTATCCTGGGAAATGACCTCACAGGCATGATGGAAATAGTGCACAGAGAGGCATCCTGGTAAATGTCCTCACAGGCAAGATGGAAATAGACACTACACAGAACGGCATCCTGGGAAATGTCCTCACAGGCATGCTGGAAATAGACACTGCACAGAAAGGAATCCTGTGAAATGACCTCATAAGCATGATGGAAATAGACGCTGCACAGAACGGCATCCTGGGAAATGGCCTCACAGGCCTGATGGAAATAGACACTGCATTGAACGGGATCCTGGGATATGTAGTTTTTAATAGAGACACTACAGAAAGGAATCCTGGGAAATGTGGGTTTAATAGAGAGACACTACAGAGAAAGGCATCCTGGTAAATGTAGTCTTTAATAGAGAGACACTACACAGAGAGGCTCCTGGGAAATGACCTCACAGGCATGATGGAAATAGACAGACACTGCACAGAATGGCATCCTGGGAAATGACCTCACAGGCATGATGGTAATAGACACTGCACAGAACGACATCCTGGGAAATGACCTCATAGGCCTGATGGAAAAAGGCACTGCACAGAATGGAATCCTGGGAAATGACGTCACAGGCATGATGGAAATAGACAGACACTACACACAACGTCATCCAGGGAAATTACCTCAGAGGCATGATGGAAATAGACACTACACAGAACGGCATCATGGGAAATGACCTCATAGACATGATGGAAATAGACACGGCACAGAGAGGCATGCTGAGAAATAACCTCACAGGCATGGTGGAAATAGACCCTGCACAGAGAGTCATCCTGGGAAATGACCACACATGCATGATGGAAATAGACACTGCACAGAGAGTTATCCTGGGAAATGACCTCACAGGCATGATGGAAATAGACAGTGAACAGAGAGGCATCCTGGGAAATGACCTCACAGGCATGATGGAAATAGACACTACACAGAACGGCATCCTGGGAAATGTCCTCACAGGCATGATGGAAATAGACACTGCACAGAACGGAATCCTGTGAAATGACCTCACAGGCATGATGGAAATAGACACTGCACAGAGAGGCATCCTGGGAAATAACCTCACCTGTATGATGGAAATAGACACTGCACAGAGAGGCATCCTGTTAAATGACCTCACAGGCATGATGGAAATAGACACTACACAGAACGGCATCCTGGGAAATGGCCTCACAGGCCTGATGGAAATAGACACTGCATTGAACGGGATCCTGGGAAATGACCTCACAGGCATGATGGGAATGGACACTACACAGAGAGTCATCCTGGGAACTGACCTCACAGGCATGAGGGAATTAGACACTGCACGGAATGGCATTCTGGTAAATGACCTCACAGGCATGATGGAAAGAGACACTGCACAGACCGGCATCCTGGGAAATGACCTCACAGGCATTATGCAAATAGATACTACACAGAACGGCATCCTGGGAAATGACCTACAGACATGATGGAAATAGACACTGCACAGAGAGGCATCCTGGGAAATAACCTCACCTGTATGATGGAAATAGACACTGCACAGAGAGGCATCCTGCTAAATGACCTCACAGGCATGATGGAAATAGACACTACACAGAACGGCATCCTGGGAAATGACCTCACAGGCATGATGGAAATAGACACTACACAGAGTGTTATCCTGGGAAATGACCTCACAGGCATGATGGAAATAGACAGTGCACAGAGAGGCATCCTGGGACATGACCTCACAGGCAGGATGGAAATAGACACTGCACAGAAGGGCATCTTGGGAAATGACCTCACAGGCAAGATGGAAATAGACAGTGCACAGAGAGGCATCCTGGGACATGACCTCACAGGCAGGATGGAAATAAACACTGCACAGAGACGCATCCTGGGAAATGACCTCACAGGAGTGATGGAAATAGACACTGCACAGAGAGTTATCCTGGGAAATGACCTCACAGGCATGATGGAAATATACAGTGCACAGAGAGGCATCCTGGGACATGACCTCACAGGCAGGATGGAAATAGACACTGCACAGAATGGCATCCTGGGAAATGACCTCATAGACATGGTGGAAATAGACACTGCACAGAACGGCATCCTGGGATATGTAGTTTTTAATAGAGACACTACATAAAGGAATCCTGGGAAATGTGGTTTTTAATAGAGAGACACTACAGAGAAAGGCATCCTGGTGAATGTAGTCTTTAATAGAGAGACACTACACAGAGAGGCTTTGGGAAATGACCTCACAGGCATGATGGAAATAGACAGACACTGCACAGAATGGCATCCTGGGAAATGACCTCACAGGCATGATGGTAATAGACACTGCACAGAACGACATCCTGGGAAATGACCTCATAGGCCTGATGGAAAAAGACACTGCACAGAATGTAATCCTGTGAAATGACCTCATAGGCATGATGGAAATAGACGCTGCACAGAACGGCATCCTGGAAAATGGCCTCACAGGCCTGATGGAAATAGACACTGCATTGAACGGGATCCTGGGAAATGACCTCACATGCATGATGGAAATAGACACTACACAGAGAGGCATCCGGGGAAATGACCTCACAGGCATGAGGGAAAAATACTGACACTAACCAGACCGGAATCCACGGAAATGATGTCATAGGCATGATGGAAATAGACACTGCACTGAACAGCATCCTGCGAAATGACCTCACAGGCATGATGGAAATAGACTCTGCACAGTCTGGCATCCTGGGAAATGACCTCACAGGCATGATGGAAATAGACAGTGCACAGAGAGGCATCCTGGTACATGACCTCACAGGCATGATGGAAATAGACACTGCACAGAACCGCACCCTGGGAAATGACCTCACAGACATGCTGGAAATAGAAACTACACAGAACGGAATCCCGGAAAATGACCTCACAGATATGATGGAAATAGACACTGCACAGAGAGGCATCCTGGGAAATGGCCTCACAGGCCTGATGGAAATAGACACTGCATTGAATGGCATCCTGGGAAATGACCTGACAGTCATGATGGAAATAGACACTACACAGAGAGGCATCCTGGGAAATGACCTCACAGGATGATGGAAATAGACTGACACTTCACAGAACGGAATCCTCGGAAATGACCTCACAGGCATGATGGAAATAGACACTGCACAGAACGGCATACTGGGAAATGACCTCACAGGCATGATGGAAGTAGACACTGCACAGAGAGGCATCCTGGGAAATGACCTCACTGGCGTGATGGAAATAGACACTGCACAGAGAGGCATCCTGTGAAATGACCTCACAGGCATGATGGAAATAGACACTGCACAGAGAGTTATCCTGCGAAATGACCTCACAGGCATAATGGAAATAGACAGTGCACAGAGCGGCATCCTGGGACATGACCTCACAGGCATGATGGAAATAGACACTGCACAGAACGGCATCCTTGGAAACGACCTTAAAGACATGCTGGAAATAGACACTACACAGAACGGCATCCTGGAAAATGACCTCATAGACATGATGGAAATAGACACTGCATTGAACGGGATCCAGGGAAATGACCTCACAGGCATGATGGAAATAGACAGACACTGCACAGAACGTCATCCACGGAAATGACCTCACAGGCATGATGGAAATAGACACTTCACAGAACGGGATAATGGGAAATGACCTCATAGACATGGTGGAAATTGTCATTGCACAGAACGGCATCCTGGGAAATGTAGTTTTTAATAGAGACACTACAGAAAGGAATCCTGGGAAATGTGGTTTTTAATAGAGAGACACTACAGAGAAATGCATCCTGGTGAATGTAGTCTTTAATAGAGAGACACTACACAGAGAGGCATCCTGGGAAATGACCTCACAGGCATGATGGAAATAGACTGACACTACACAGAACGGCATCCAGGGAAAGGACCTCACAAGCATGATGGAAATAGACACTGCACAGAACGGAATCACGGGAAATGACCGCACAGGCATGATGGAAATAGACACTGCACAGAACGGCATCCTGGGAAATGACCTCACAGGCCTGATGGAAATAGACACTGCACAGAACGGCATCATGGGAAATGACATCACAGGCATGATGGAAATAGACAGACACCGCACACAACGTCATCCAGGGAAATTACCTCAGAGGCTTGATGGAAATAGACACTACACAGAACGGCATCATGGGAAATGACCTCATAGACATGATGGAAATAGTCACGGCACAGAGAGGCATCCTGGGAAATGACCTCACATGCATGATGGAAATAGACAATGCACAGAGAGGCATCCTGTGAAATGACCTCATAAGCATGATGGAAATAGACGCTGCACAGAACGGCATCCTGGGAAATGTCCTCACAGACATGATGGAAATAGACACTGCACAGAAAGGAATCCTGTGAAATGACCTCATAAGCATGATGGAAATAGACGCTGCACAGAATGGCATCCTGGGAAATGGCCTCACAGGCCTGATGGAAATAGACACTGCATTGAACGGGATCCTGGGAAATGACCTCACAGGCATGATGGAAATAGACACTACACAGAGAGGCATCCGGGGAAATGACCTCACAGGCATGAGGGCAAAATACTGACACTACCCAGACCGGAATCCACGGAAATGATATCATAGGCATGATGGAAATAGACACTGCACTGAACAGCATCCTGGGAAATGACCTCACAGGCATGATGGAAATAGACTCTGCATAGTGAGGCATCCTGGGAAATGACCTCACAGGCATGATGGAAATAGACAGTGCACAGAGAGGCATCCTGGTACATGACCTCACAGGCATGATGGAAATAGACACTGCACAGAACCGCATCCTGGGAAATGACCTCACAGACATGCTGGAAATAGAAACTACACAGAACGGAATCCCGGAAAATGACCTCACAGACTTGATGGAAATAGACACTGCACAGAGAGTTATCCTGGGAAATGACCTCACAGGCATGATGGAAATAGACAGTGCACAGAGAGGCATCCTGGGAAATAACCTCACCTGTATAATGGAAATAGACACTGCACAGAGAGGCATCCTGTTAAATCACCTCACAGGCATGATGGAAATAGACAGTGCACAGAGAGGCATCCTGGAAAATAGCCTCACCTGTATGATGGAAACAGACACTGCACAGAACGACATCCATGGAAATGACCTCACAGGCATGATGCAAATAGATACTACACAGAACGGCATCCTGGGAAATGACCTCACAGGCATGATGGAAATAGACACTGCACAGAGAGGCATCCTGGGAAATAACCTCACCTGTATGATGGAAATAGACACTGCACAGAGAGGCATCCTGTTAAATGACCTCACAGGCATGATGGAAATAGACACTACACAGAACGGCATCCTGGTAAATGACCTCACAGGCATGATGGAAATAGACACTGCACAGAGTGTTTTCCTGGGAAATGACCTCACAGGTATGATGGAAATAGACAATGCACAGAGAGGCATCCTGGTAAATGACCTCACAGGTATGATGGAAATAGACACTACACAGAACGGCATCCTGGGAAATGTCCTCACAGGCATGATGGAAATAGATACTGCACAGAAAGGAATCCTGTGAAATGACCTCATAAGCATGATGGAAATAGACGCTGCACCGAACGGCATCCTGGGAAATGGCCTCACAGTCCTGATGGAAATAGACACTGCATTGAACGGGATCCTGGGAAATGACCTCACAGGCATGATGGAAATAGACACTACACAGAGAGGCATCCGGGGAAATGACCTCACAGGCATGAGGGAAAAATACTGACACTACCCAGACCGGAAACCTCGGAAATGATATCATAGGCATGATGGAAATAGACACTGCACTAAACAGCATCCTGGGAAATGACCTCACAGGCATGATGGAAATAGACTCTGCATAGTGAGGCATCCTGGGAAATGACCTCACAGGCATGATGGAAATAGACAGTGCACAGAGAGGCATCCTGGTACATGACCTCACAGGCATGATGGAAATAGACACTGCACAGAACCGCATCCTGGGAAATGACCTCACAGACATGCTGGAAATAGAAACTACACAGAATGGAATCCCGGAAAATGACCTCACAGACTTGATGGAAATAGACACTGCACAGAGAGTTATCCTGGGAAATGACCTCACAGGCATGATGGAAATAGACAGTGCACAGAGAGGCATCCTGGGAAATAACCTCACCTGTATGATGGAAATAGACACTGCACAGAGAGGCATCCTGTTAAATGACCTCACAGGCATGATGGAAATAGACAGTGCACAGAGAGGCATCCTGGGAAATAGCCTCACCTGTATGATGGAAACAGACACTGCACAGAACGACATCCATGGAAATGACCTCATAGGCATGATGCAAATAGATACTACACAGAACGGCATCCTGGGAAATGACCTCACAGGCATGATGGAAATAGACACTGCACAGAGAGGCATCCTGGGAAATAACCTCACCTGTATGATGGAAATAGACACTGCACAGAGAGGCATCCTGTTAAATGACCTCACAGGCATGATGGAAATAGACACTACACAGAACGGCATCCTGGGAAATGACCTCACAGGCATGATGGAAATAGACACTGCACAGAGTGTTATCCTGGGAAATGACCTCTCAGGCATGATGGAAATAGACAGTGCACAGAGAGGCATCCTGGGACATGACCTCACAGGCAGGATGGAAATAGACACTGCACAGAATGGCATCTTGGGAAATGACCTCACAGGCAAGATGGAAATAGACAGTGCACAGAGAGGCATCCTGGGACATGACCTCACCGGCAGGATGGAAATAAACACTGCACAGAGACGCATCCTGGGAAATGACCTCACAGGAGTGATGGAAATAGACACCGCACAGAGAGTTATCCTGGGAAATGACCTCACAGGCATGATGGAAATAGACAGTGCACAGAGAGGCATCCTGGGACATGACCTCACAGGCAGGATGGAAATAGACACTGCACAGAATGGCATCCTGGGAAATGACCTCATAGACATGGTGGAAATAGACACTGCACAGAACGGCATCCTGGGATATGTAGTTTTTAATAGAGACACTACAGAAAGGAATCCTGGGAAATGTGGTTTTTAATAGAGAGACACTACAGAGAAAGGCATCCTGGTAAATGTAGTCTTTAATAGAGAGACACTACACAGAGAGGCTCCTGGGAAATGACCTCACAGGCATGATGGAAATAGACAGACACTGCACAGAATGGCATCCTGGGAAATGACCACACAGGCATGATGGTAATAGACACTGCACAGAACGACATCCTGGGAAATGACCTCATAGGCCTGATGGAAAAAGACACTGCACAGAATGGAATCCTGGGAAATGACGTCACAGGCATGATGGAAATAGACAGACACTACACACAACGTCATCCAGGGTAATTACCTCAGAGGCATGATGGAAATAGACACTACACAGAACGGCATCATGGGAAATGTCCTCATAGACATGATGGAAATAGACACGGCACAGAGAGGCATGCTGAGAAATAACCTCACAGGCTTGGTGGAAATAGACACTGCACAGAGAGGCATCCTGGGAAATGACCACACATGCATGATGGAAATAGACACTGCACAGAGAGTTATCCTGGGAAATGACCTCACAGGCATGATGGAAATAGACAGTGCACAGAGAGGCATCCTGGGAAATGACCTCACAGGCATGATGGAAATAGACACTACACAGAACGGCATCCTGGGAAATGTCCTCACAGGCATGATGGAAATAGACACTGCACAGAAGGGAATCCTGTGAAATGACCTCATAGGCATGATGGAAATAGACACTGCACGGAACGGCATCCTGGGAAATGGCCTCACAGGCCTGATGGAAATAGACACTGCATTTAACGAGATCCTGGGAAATGACCTCACAGGCATGAGGGAAATAGACACTGCACGGAATGGCATTCTGGGAAATGACCTCACAGGCATGATGGAAATAGACAGTGCACAGAGAGGCATCCTGGGACATGACCTCACAGGCAGGATGGAAATAGACACTGCACAGAACGGCATCTTGGGAAATGACCTCACAGGCAAGATGGAAATAGACAGTGCACAGAGAGGCATCCTGGGACATGACCTCACCGGCAGGATGGAAATAAACACTGCACAGAGACGCATCCTGGGAAATGACCTCACAGGAGTGATGGAAATAGACACCGCACAGAGAGTTATCCTGGGAAAAGACCTCACAGGCATGATGGAAATAGACAGTGCACAGAGAGGCATCCTGGGACATGATCTCACAGGCAGGATGGAAATAGACACTGCACAGAATGGCATCCTGGGAAATGACCTCATAGACATGGTGGAAATAGACACTGCACAGAACGGCATCCTGGGATATGTAGTTTTTAATAGAGACACTACAGAAAGGAATCCTGGGAAATGTGGTTTTTAATAGAGAGACACTACAGAGAAAGGCATCCTGGTAAATGTAGTCTTTAATAGAGAGACACTACACAGAGAGGCACCTGGGAAATGACCTCACAGGCATGATGGAAATAGACAGACACTGCACAGAATGGCATCCTGGGAAATGACCTCACAGGCATGATGGTAATAGACACTGCACAGAACGACATCCTGGGAAATGACCTCATAGGCCTGATGGAAAAAGACACTGCACAGAATGGAATCCTGGGAATGACGTCACAGGCATGATGGAAATAGACAGACACTACACACAACGTCATCCAGGGTAATTACCTCAGAGGCATGATGGAAATAGACACTACACAGAACGGCATCATGGGAAATGTCCTCATAGACATGATGGAAATAGACACGGCACAGAGAGGCATGCTGAGAAATAACCTCACAGGCATGGTGGAAATAGACACTGCACAGAGAGGCATCCTGGGAAATGACCACACATGCATGATGGAAATAGACACTGCACAGAGAGTTATCCTGGGAAATGACCTCACAGGCATGATGGAAATAGACAGTGCACAGAGAGGCATCCTGGGAAATGACCTCACAGGCATGATGGAAATAGACACTACACAGAACGGCATCCTGGGAAATGTCCTCACAGGCATGATGGAAATAGACACTGCACAGAAGGGAATCCTGTGAAATGACCTCATAGGCATGATGGAAATAGACACTGCACGGAACGGCATCCTGGGAAATGGCCTCACAGGCCTGATGGAAATAGACACTGCATTTAACGGGATCCTGGGAAATGACCTCACAGGCATGAGGGAAATAGACACTGCACGGAATGGCATTCTGGGAAATGACCTCACAGGCATGATGGAAAGATACACTGCACAGACCGGCATCCTGGGAAATGACCTCACAGGCATAATGGAAATAGACACTACACAGAGAGGCATCCTGGGAAATGGCCTCACAGGCCTGATGGAAATAGACACTGCATTGAATGGCATCCTGGGAAATGACCTCACAGTCATGATGGAAATAGACACTACACAGAGAAGCATCCTGGGAAATGACCTCACAGGATGATGGAAATAGACTGACACTACACAGAACGGAATTCTCGGAAATGACCTCACAGGCATGATGGAAATAACACTGCAAAGAACGGCATACTGGGAAATGACCTCACGGCATGATGGAAGTAGACACTGCACAGAGAGGCATCCTGGGAAATGACCTCACTGGCGTGATGGAAATAGACACTGCACTGAGAGGCATCCTGTGAAATGACCTCACAGGCATGATGGAAATAGACACTGCACAGAGAGTTATCCTGCGAAATGACCTCACAGGCATAATGGAAATAGACAGTGCACATAGCGGCATCCTGGGACATGACCTCACAGGCATGATGGAAATAGACACTGCACAGAACGGCATCCTTGGAAACGACCTTAAAGACATGCTGGAAATAGATACTACACAGAACGGCATCCTGGAAAATGACCTCACAGACATGATGGAAATAGACACTGCATAGAACGGCATCCAGGGAAATGACCTCACAGGCATGATGGAAATAGACAGACACTGCACAGAACGTCATCCACGGAAATGACCTCACAGGCATGATGGAAATAGACACTTCACAGAACGGGATAATGGGAAATGACCTCATAGACATGGTGGAAATTGTCATTGCACAGAACGGCATCCTGGGAAATGTAGTTTTTAATAGAGACACTACAGAAAGGAATCCTGGGAAATGTGGTTTTTAATAGAGAGACACTACAGAGAAATGCATCCTGGTGAATGTAGTCTTTAATAGAGAGACACTACACAGAGAGGCATCCTGGGAAATGACCTCACAGGCATGATGGAAATAGACTGACACTACACAGAACGGCATCCAGGGAAAGGACCTCACAAGCATGATGGAAATAGACACTGCACAGAACGGAATCACGGGAAATGACCGCACAGGCATGATGGAAATAGACACTGCACAGAACGGCATCCTGGGAAATGACCTCACAGGCCTGATGGAAATAGACACTGCACAGAACGGCATCATGGGAAATGACATCACAGGCATGATGGAAATAGACAGACACCGCACACAACGTCATCCAGGGAAATTACCTCAGAGGCTTGATGGAAATAGACACTACACAGAACGGCATCATGGGAAATGACCTCATAGACATGATGGAAATAGTCACGGCACAGAGAGGCATCCTGGGAAATGACCTCACATGCATGATGGAAATAGACAATGCACAGAGAGGCATCCTGTGAAATGACCTCATAAGCATGATGGAAATAGACGCTGCACAGAACGGCATCCTGGGAAATGTCCTCACAGACATGATGGAAATAGACACTGCACAGAAAGGAATCCTGTGAAATGACCTCATAAGCATGATGGAAATAGACGCTGCACAGAATGGCATCCTGGGAAATGGCCTCACAGGCCTGATGGAAATAGACACTGCATTGAACGGGATCCTGGGAAATGACCTCACAGGCATGATGGAAATAGACACTACACAGAGAGGCATCCGGGGAAATGACCTCACAGGCATGAGGGCAAAATACTGACACTACCCAGACCGGAATCCACGGAAATGATATCATAGGCATGATGGAAATAGACACTGCACTGAACAGCATCCTGGGAAATGACCTCACAGGCATGATGGAAATAGACTCTGCATAGTGAGGCATCCTGGGAAATGACCTCACAGGCATGATGGAAATAGACAGTGCACAGAGAGGCATCCTGGTACATGACCTCACAGGCATGATGGAAATAGACACTGCACAGAACCGCATCCTGGGAAAAACCTCACAGACATGCTGGAAATAGAAACTACACAGAACGGAATCCCGGAAAATGACCTCACAGACTTGATGGAAATAGACACTGCACAGAGAGTTATCCTGGGAAATGACCTCACAGGCATGATGGAAATAGACAGTGCACAGAGAGGCATCCTGGGAAATAACCTCACCTGTATAATGGAAATAGACACTGCACAGAGAGGCATCCTGTTAAATGACCTCACAGGCATGATGGAAATAGACAGTGCACAGAGAGGCATCCTGGAAAATAGCCTCACCTGTATGATGGAAACAGACACTGCACAGAACGACATCCATGGAAATGACCTCACAGGCATGATGCAAATAGATACTACACAGAACGGCATCCTGGGAAATGACCTCACAGGCATGATGGAAATAGACACTGCACAGAGAGGCATCCTGGGAAATAACCTCACCTGTATGATGGAAATAGACACTGCACAGAGAGGCATCCTGTTAAATGACCTCACAGGCATGATGGAAATAGACACTACACAGAACGGCATCCTGGTAAATGACCTCACAGGCATGATGGAAATAGACACTGCACAGAGTGTTTTCCTGGGAAATGACCTCACAGGTATGATGGAAATAGACAATGCACAGAGAGGCATCCTGGTAAATGACCTCACAGGTATGATGGAAATAGACACTACACAGAACGGCATCCTGGGAAATGTCCTCACAGGCATGATGGAAATAGATACTGCACAGAAAGGAATCCTGTGAAATGACCTCATAAGCATGATGGAAATAGACGCTGCACCGAACGGCATCCTGGGAAATGGCCTCACAGTCCTGATGGAAATAGACACTGCATTGAACGGGATCCTGGGAAATGACCTCACAGGCATGATGGAAATAGACACTACACAGAGAGGCATCCGGGGAAATGACCTCACAGGCATGAGGGAAAAATACTGACACTACCCAGACCGGAAACCTCGGAAATGATATCATAGGCATGATGGAAATAGACACTGCACTAAACAGCATCCTGGGAAATGACCTCACAGGCATGATGGAAATAGACTCTGCATAGTGAGGCATCCTGGGAAATGACCTCACAGGCATGATGGAAATAGACAGTGCACAGAGAGGCATCCTGGTACATGACCTCACAGGCATGATGGAAATAGACACTGCACAGAACCGCATCCTGGGAAATGACCTCACAGACATGCTGGAAATAGAAACTACACAGAACGGAATCCCGGAAAATGACCTCACAGACTTGATGGAAATAGACACTGCACAGAGAGTTATCCTGGGAAATGACCTCACAGGCATGATGGAAATAGACAGTGCACAGAGAGGCATCCTGGGAAATAACCTCACCTGTATGATGGAAATAGACACTGCACAGAGAGGCATCCTGTTAAATGACCTCACAGGCATGATGGAAATAGACAGTGCACAGAGAGGCATCCTGGGAAATAGCCTCACCTGTATGATGGAAACAGACACTGCACAGAACGACATCCATGGAAATGACCTCATAGGCATGATGCAAATAGATACTACACAGAACGGCATCCTGGGAAATGACCTCACAGGCATGATGGAAATAGACACTGCACAGAGAGGCATCCTGGGAAATAACCTCACCTGTATGATGGAAATAGACACTGCACAGAGAGGCATCCTGTTAAATGACCTCACAGGCATGATGGAAATAGACACTACACAGAACGGCATCCTGGGAAATGACCTCACAGGCATGATGGAAATAGACACTGCACAGAGTGTTATCCTGGGAAATGACCTCTCAGGCATGATGGAAATAGACAGTGCACAGAGAGGCATCCTGGGACATGACCTCACAGGCAGGATGGAAATAGACACTGCACAGAATGGCATCTTGGGAAATGACCTCACAGGCAAGATGGAAATAGACAGTGCACAGAGAGGCATCCTGGGACATGACCTCACCGGCAGGATGGAAATAAACACTGCACAGAGACGCATCCTGGGAAATGACCTCACAGGAGTGATGGAAATAGACACCGCACAGAGAGTTATCCTGGGAAATGACCTCACAGGCATGATGGAAATAGACAGTGCACAGAGAGGCATCCTGGGACATGACCTCACAGGCAGGATGGAAATAGACACTGCACAGAATGGCATCCTGGGAAATGACCTCATAGACATGGTGGAAATAGACACTGCACAGAACGGCATCCTGGGATATGTAGTTTTTAATAGAGACACTACAGAAAGGAATCCTGGGAAATGTGGTTTTTAATAGAGAGACACTACAGAGAAAGGCATCCTGGTAAATGTAGTCTTTAATAGAGAGACACTACACAGAGAGGCTCCTGGGAAATGACCTCACAGGCATGATGGAAATAGACAGACACTGCACAGAATGGCATCCTGGGAAATGACCACACAGGCATGATGGTAATAGACACTGCACAGAACGACATCCTGGGAAATGACCTCATAGGCCTGATGGAAAAAGACACTGCACAGAATGGAATCCTGGGAAATGACGTCACAGGCATGATGGAAATAGACAGACACTACACACAACGTCATCCAGGGTAATTACCTCAGAGGCATGATGGAAATAGACACTACACAGAACGGCATCATGGGAAATGTCCTCATAGACATGATGGAAATAGACACGGCACAGAGAGGCATGCTGAGAAATAACCTCACAGGCTTGGTGGAAATAGACACTGCACAGAGAGGCATCCTGGGAAATGACCACACATGCATGATGGAAATAGACACTGCACAGAGAGTTATCCTGGGAAATGACCTCACAGGCATGATGGAAATAGACAGTGCACAGAGAGGCATCCTGGGAAATGACCTCACAGGCATGATGGAAATAGACACTACACAGAACGGCATCCTGGGAAATGTCCTCACAGGCATGATGGAAATAGACACTGCACAGAAGGGAATCCTGTGAAATGACCTCATAGGCATGATGGAAATAGACACTGCACGGAACGGCATCCTGGGAAATGGCCTCACAGGCCTGATGGAAATAGACACTGCATTTAACGAGATCCTGGGAAATGACCTCACAGGCATGAGGGAAATAGACACTGCACGGAATGGCATTCTGGGAAATGACCTCACAGGCATGATGGAAATAGACAGTGCACAGAGAGGCATCCTGGGACATGACCTCACAGGCAGGATGGAAATAGACACTGCACAGAACGGCATCTTGGGAAATGACCTCACAGGCAAGATGGAAATAGACAGTGCACAGAGAGGCATCCTGGGACATGACCTCACCGGCAGGATGGAAATAAACACTGCACAGAGACGCATCCTGGGAAATGACCTCACAGGAGTGATGGAAATAGACACCGCACAGAGAGTTATCCTGGGAAAAGACCTCACAGGCATGATGGAAATAGACAGTGCACAGAGAGGCATCCTGGGACATGATCTCACAGGCAGGATGGAAATAGACACTGCACAGAATGGCATCCTGGGAAATGACCTCATAGACATGGTGGAAATAGACACTGCACAGAACGGCATCCTGGGATATGTAGTTTTTAATAGAGACACTACAGAAAGGAATCCTGGGAAATGTGGTTTTTAATAGAGAGACACTACAGAGAAAGGCATCCTGGTAAATGTAGTCTTTAATAGAGAGACACTACACAGAGAGGCACCTGGGAAATGACCTCACAGGCATGATGGAAATAGACAGACACTGCACAGAATGGCATCCTGGGAAATGACCTCACAGGCATGATGGTAATAGACACTGCACAGAACGACATCCTGGGAAATGACCTCATAGGCCTGATGGAAAAAGACACTGCACAGAATGGAATCCTGGGAATGACGTCACAGGCATGATGGAAATAGACAGACACTACACACAACGTCATCCAGGGTAATTACCTCAGAGGCATGATGGAAATAGACACTACACAGAACGGCATCATGGGAAATGTCCTCATAGACATGATGGAAATAGACACGGCACAGAGAGGCATGCTGAGAAATAACCTCACAGGCATGGTGGAAATAGACACTGCACAGAGAGGCATCCTGGGAAATGACCACACATGCATGATGGAAATAGACACTGCACAGAGAGTTATCCTGGGAAATGACCTCACAGGCATGATGGAAATAGACAGTGCACAGAGAGGCATCCTGGGAAATGACCTCACAGGCATGATGGAAATAGACACTACACAGAACGGCATCCTGGGAAATGTCCTCACAGGCATGATGGAAATAGACACTGCACAGAAGGGAATCCTGTGAAATGACCTCATAGGCATGATGGAAATAGACACTGCACGGAACGGCATCCTGGGAAATGGCCTCACAGGCCTGATGGAAATAGACACTGCATTTAACGGGATCCTGGGAAATGACCTCACAGGCATGAGGGAAATAGACACTGCACGGAATGGCATTCTGGGAAATGACCTCACAGGCATGATGGAAAGATACACTGCACAGACCGGCATCCTGGGAAATGACCTCACAGGCATAATGGAAATAGACACTACACAGAGAGGCATCCTGGGAAATGGCCTCACAGGCCTGATGGAAATAGACACTGCATTGAATGGCATCCTGGGAAATGACCTCACAGTCATGATGGAAATAGACACTACACAGAGAAGCATCCTGGGAAATGACCTCACAGGATGATGGAAATAGACTGACACTACACAGAACGGAATTCTCGGAAATGACCTCACAGGCATGATGGAAATAACACTGCAAAGAACGGCATACTGGGAAATGACCTCACGGCATGATGGAAGTAGACACTGCACAGAGAGGCATCCTGGGAAATGACCTCACTGGCGTGATGGAAATAGACACTGCACTGAGAGGCATCCTGTGAAATGACCTCACAGGCATGATGGAAATAGACACTGCACAGAGAGTTATCCTGCGAAATGACCTCACAGGCATAATGGAAATAGACAGTGCACATAGCGGCATCCTGGGACATGACCTCACAGGCATGATGGAAATAGACACTGCACAGAACGGCATCCTTGGAAACGACCTTAAAGACATGCTGGAAATAGATACTACACAGAACGGCATCCTGGAAAATGACCTCACAGACATGATGGAAATAGACACTGCATAGAACGGCATCCAGGGAAATGACCTCACAGGCATGATGGAAATAGACAGACACTGCACAGAACGTCATCCACGGAAATGACCTCACAGGCATGATGGAAATAGACTGACACTACACAGAACGGCATCCAGGGAAATGACCTCACAAGCATGATGGAAATAGACACTGCACAGAACGGCATCCTGGGACATGACCGCACAGGCATGATGGAAATAGACACTGCACAGAATGGCATCCTGGCAACTGTAGTTTTTAATAGGGACACTACAGAGAAATGAGTCCTGGGAAATGTAGTTTTTAATAGAGAGACACTACAGATAAAGCCATCCTGGGAAATGTAGTCTTTAATAGAGAGACACTACAAAGAGACTCATCCTGGGAAATGACCTCATAGGCATGATGGAAATAGACAAACACTACACAGAATGGCATCCTGGGATATGACCTCACAGGCATGATGGAAATAGACACTGTAAAGAACGACATCCTGTGAAATGACCTCACAGGCATGATGGAAATAGACACTGCACAGAACGGCATCCTGGGAAATGACCTCGCAGGCCTGATGGAAATAGACACTGCACAGAACGTCATCGTGGGAAATGACATCACAGTCATGATGGAAATTGACAGACACCGCACACAACGTCATCCAGGGAAATTACCTCAGAGGCTTGATGGAAATAGACACTACACAGATCGGCATCATGGGAAATGACCTCATAGACATGATGGAAATAGTCACGGCACAGAGAGGCATCCTGGGAAATGACCTCACATGCATGATGTTAACAGACAATGCACAGAGAGGCATCCTGGTAAATGACCTCACTGGTATGATGGAAATAGACACTACACAGAACGGCATCATGGGAAATGTCCTCACAGGCATGATGGAAATAGACACTGCACAGAACAGAATCCTGTGAAATGACCTCATAGGCATGATGGAAATAGACACTGCACGGAACGGCATCCTGGGAAATGGCCTCACAGGCCTCATGGAAATAGACACTGCATTGAATGGAATCCTGGGAAATGACCTCACAGTCATGATGGAAATAGACACTACACAGAGAAGCATCCTGGGAAATGACCTCACAGGATGATGGAAATAGACTGACACTACACAGAACGGAATTCTCGGAAATGACCTCACAGTCATGATGGAAATAACACTGCAAAGAACGGCATACTGGGAAATGACCTCACAGGCATGATGGAAGTAGACACTGAACAGAGAGGCATCCTGGGAAATGACCTCACTGGCGTGATGGAAATAGACACTGCACTGAGAGGCATCCTGTGAAATGACCTCACAGGCATGATGGAAATAGACACTGCACAGAGAGTTATCCTGCGAAATGACCTCACAGGCATAATGGAAATAGACAGTGCACATAGCGGCATCCTGGGACATGACCTCACAGGCATGATGGAAATAGACACTGCACAGAACGGCATCCTTGGAAACGACCTTAAAGACATGCTGGAAATAGATACTACACAGAACGGCATCCTGGAAAATGACCTCACAGACATGATGGAAATAGACACTGCATAGAACGGCATCCAGGGAAATGACCTCACAGGCATGATGGAAATAGACAGACACTGCACAGAACGTCATCCACGGAAATGACCTCACAGGCATGATGGAAATAGACTGACACTACACAGAACGGCATCCAGGGAAATGACCTCACAAGCATGATGGAAATAGACACTGCACAGAACGGCATCCTGGGACATGACCGCACAGGCATGATGGAAATAGACACTGCACAGAATGGCATCCTGGCAACTGTAGTTTTTAATAGGGACACTACAGAGAAATGAGTCCTGGGAAATGTAGTTTTTAATAGAGAGACACTACAGATAAAGCCATCCTGGGAAATGTAGTCTTTAATAGAGAGACACTACAAAGAGACTCATCCTGGGAAATGACCTCATAGGCATGATGGAAATAGACAAACACTACACAGAATGGCATCCTGGGATATGACCTCACAGGCATGATGGAAATAGACACTGTAAAGAACGACATCCTGTGAAATGACCTCACAGGCATGATGGAAATAGACACTGCACAGAACGGCATCCTGGGAAATGACCTCGCAGGCCTGATGGAAATAGACACTGCACAGAACGTCATCGTGGGAAATGACATCACAGGCATGATGGAAATTGACAGACACCGCACACAACGTCATCCAGGGAAATTACCTCAGAGGCTTGATGGAAATAGACACTACACAGAACGGCATCATGGGAAATGACCTCATAGACATGATGGAAATAGTCACGGCACAGAGAGGCATCCTGGGAAATGACCTCACATGCATGATGTTAACAGACAATGCACAGAGAGGCATCCTGGTAAATGACCTCACTGGTATGATGGAAATAGACACTACACAGAACGGCATCATGGGAAATGTCCTCACAGGCATGATGGAAATAGACACTGCACAGAAAGGAATCCTGTGAAATGACCTCATAGACATGATGGAAATAGACGCTGCGCAGAACGGCATCCTGGGAAATGGCCTCACAGGCCTGATGGAAATAGACACTGCATTGAACGGGATCCTGGGAAATGACCTCACAGGCATGATGGAAATAGACACTACACAGAGAGGCATCCGGGCAAATGACCTCACAGGCATGAGGGAAAAATACTGACACTAACCAGACCGGAATCCACGGAAATGATCTCATAGGCATGATGGAAATAGACACTGCACTGAACAGCATCCTGCGAAATGACCTCACAGGCATGATGGAAATAGACTCTTCACAGTGAGGCATCCTGGGAAATGACCTCACAGGCATGATGGAAATAGACAGTGCACAGAGAGGCATCCTGGTACATGACCACACAGGCATGATGGAAATAGACACTGCACAGAACCGCACACTGGGAAATGACCTCACAGACATGCTGGAAATAGAAAGTACACAGAATGGAATCCCGGAAAATGTCCTCACAGACATGATGGAAATAGACACTGCACAGACAGTTATCCTGGGAAATGACCTCACAGGCATGATGGAAAGAGACAGTGCACAGAGAGGCATCCTGTTAATGACCTCACAGGCATGATGGAAATAGACAGTGCACAATGAGGCATCCTGGGAAATAGCCTCACCTGTATGATGGAAATAGACACTGCACAGAACGGCATCCAGGGAAATCACCTCACAGGCATGAGGGAAATTGACAGACACTGCACAGAACGACATCCATGGAAATGACCTCACAGTCATTATGGAAATAGACACTACACAGAACGGCATCCTGGGAAATGTCCTCAAAGGCATGATGGAAATAGACACTGCACAGAAAGGAATCCTGTGAAATGACCTCATAAGCATGATTGAAATAGACTCTGCACAGAATGGCATCCTGGGAAATGGCCTCACAAGCCTGATGGAAATAGACATTGCATTGAACGGGATCCTGGGAAATGACCTCACAGGCATGATGGAAATAGACACTACACAGAGAGGCATCCGGGGAAATGACCTCACAGGCATGAGGGAAAAATACTGACACTAACCAGACCGGAATCCACGGAAATGATCTCATAGGCATGATGGAAATAGACACTGCACTGAACAGCATCCTGGGAAATGACCTCACAGGCATGATGGAAATAGACTCTGCACAGTGAGGCATGCTGGGAAATGACCTCACAGGCATGATGGAAATAGACAGTGCACAGAGAGGCATCCTGGTACATGTCCTCACAGGCATGATGGAAATAGACACTGCACAGAACCGCATCCTGGGAAATGACCTCACAGACATGCTGGAAATAGAAACTACACAGAACGGAATCCCGGAAAATGACCTCACAGACATGACGGAAATGGACACTGCACAGAGATTTATCCTGTGAAATGACCTCACAGGCATGATGGAAATAGACACTGCACAGAGAGTTATCCTGGGAAATGACCTCACAGGCATGATGGAAATAGACAGTGCACAGAGAGGCATCCTGTTAAATGACCTCACAGGCATGATGGGAATAGACAGTGCACAGAGAGGCATCCTGGGAAATAGCCTCACCTGTATGATGGAAATAGACACTGCACAGAACGGCATCCAGGGAAATGACCTCACAGGCATGATGGAAATAGACAGTGCACAGAGAGGCATCCTGTTAAATGACCTCACAGGCATGATGGGAATAGACAGTGCACAGAGAGGCATCCTGGGAAATAGCCTCACCTGTATGATGGAAATAGACACTGCACAGAACGGCATCCAGGGAAATGACCTCACATGCATGATGGAAATAGACAATGCACAGAGAGGCATCATGGTAAATGACCTCACAGGTATGATGGAAATAGACACTACACAGAACGGCATCCTGGGAAATGTCCTCACAGGCATGATGGAAATAGACACTGCACAGAAAGGAATCCGGTGAAATGACCTCATAAGCATGATGGAAATAGACGCTGCACAGAATGGCATCCTGGGAAATGGCCACACAGGCCTGATGGAAATAGACACTGCATTGAACGGGATCCTGGGAAATGACCTCACAGGCATGATGGAAATAGACACTACACAGAGAGGCATCCGGGGAAATGACCTCACAGGCATGAGGGAAAAATACTGACAAAAACCAGACCGGAATCCACGGAAATAATCTCATAGGCATGATGGACATAGACACTGCACTGAACAGCATCCTGGGAAATGACCTCACAGGCATGATGGAAATAGACTCTGCACAGTGAGGCATCCTGGGAAATGACCTCACAGGGATGATGGAAATAGACACTGCACAGAACGCCATCATGGGAAATGACCTCATAGACATGATGGAAATAGACACTGCACAGAGAGGCATCCTAGGAAATAACCTCACCTGTATGATGGAAATAGACACTGCACAGAGAGGCATCCTGGAAAATGACCTCACAGACATGTTGGAAATAGACACTGCACAGAATGGCATCCAGAGAAATGACCTCACAGGCATGATGGAAATAGACAGACACTGTAGAGAAAGTCATCCAGGGAAATGTCCTCAGAGACTGATGGATATAGACACTACACAGAACAGCATCATGGGAAATCACCCCATAGACATGAAGGAAATAGACACGGCACAGAGAGGTATCCTGGGAAATGACCTCACATGCATGATGGAAATAGACAATGAACAGAGAAGCATCCTGGGAAATGACCTCACAGGCATGATGGAAATAGACACAACAAGAACCGCATCCTGGGAAATGTCCTCACAGGCATGATGGAAATAGACACTGCACAGAACGGAATCCTGTGAAATGACCTCATTGGCATGATGGAAATAGACGCTGCACAGAACGGCATCCTGGGAAATGGCCTCACAGGCCTGATGGAAATAGACACTGCATTGAACGGGATCCTGGGAAATGACTTCACATGCATGATGGAAATAGACACTAACCAGAGAGGCATCCTGGGAAATGACCTCACAGGCATGTGGGAAATATACTGACACTACACAGAACGGAATCCAGGGAAATGACCTCATAGGCATGATGGAAATAGACACTGCAAAGAACGGCATCCTGGGAAATGACCTCACAGGCATGATGGAAATAGACACTGCACAGAGAGGCATCCTGGGAAATGACTTCACAGGCATGATGGAAACAGACAGTGCACAGAGAGGCATCATGGTACATGACCTCACAGACATTATGGAAATAGACTCTGCACATAGAGGCATCCTGGGACATGACCTCACAGGCATGATGGAAATAGACACTGCAAAGAACGGCATCCTGGGAAATGACCTCACAGACATGCTGGAAATAGACACTACACAGAATGGCATCCTGGAAAATGACCTCACAGACATGATGGAAATAGACACTGCATTGAATGGCATCCTGGGAAATGATCTCACAGGCATGATGGATATAGACACTACACAGAGAGGCATCCTGGGAAATGACCTTACAGGCATGATGGAAATAGGCTGACACTACACATAACAGAATCCTCAGAAATGACCTCACAGGCATGATGGAAACAGACACTGCACAGAAAGGCATCCTGGGGAATGACCTCACAGGCATGATGGAAATAGACAGTGCACAGAGAGGCCTCCTGGGACATGACCTCACAGGCATGATGGAAATAGACACTACACAGAGAGGCATCCTGGGAAATGGACTCACAAGCCTGATGGAAATAGACTCTGCATTGAACTGCATCCTGGGAAATGACCTCACAGGCATGATGGAAATAGACACTACACAGAACGGCATACTGGGAAATGACCACACAGGCATGATGGAAATAGACACTGCAAAGAACGGCATCCTGGGAAATGACCTCACAGGCATGATGGAAATAGACAGACACTGTAGAGAAAGTCATCCAGGGAAATGACCTCAGAGACATGATGGATATAGACACTACACAGAACGGCATCATGGGAAATCACCTCATAGACATGAAGGAAATAGACACGGCACAGAGAGGTATCCTGGGAAATGACCTCACATGCATGATGGAAATAGACACTACAAGAACTGCATCCTGGGAAATGTCCTCTCAGTCATGAAGGAAATAGACACTGCACAGAACGGAATCCTGTGAAATGACCTCATTGGCATGATGGAAATAGATGCTGCACAGAACGGCATCCTGGGAAATGGCCTCACAGGCCTGATGGAAATAGACACTGCATTGAACGGGATCCTGGGAAATGACCTCACATGCATGATCGAAATAGACACTAAACAGAGAGGCCTCCTGGGAAATGAACTCAAAGGCATGTGGGAAATATACTGACACTACACAGAACGGAATCCAGGGAAATGACCTCATAGGCATGATGGAAATAGACACTGCAAAGAACGGCATCCTGGGAAATGACCTCACAGGCATGATGGAAATAGACACTGCACAGAGAGGCATCCTGGGAAATAACTTCACAGGCATGATGGAAATAGACAGTGCACAGAGAGGCATCATGGTACATGACCTCACAGACATTATGGAAATAGACTCTGCACATAGAGGCATCCTGGGAAATGACCTCACAGGCATGATGGAAATAGACACTACACAGAGAGGCATCCTGGGAAATGTACTCACAGGCCTGATGGAAATAGACTCTGCATTGAACTGCATCCTGGGAAATGACCTCACAGGCATGATGGAAATAGACACTACACAGAACGGCATACTGGGAAATGACCTCACAGGCATGATGGAAATAGACACTGCAAAGAACGGCATCCTAGGAAATGACCTCACAGGCATGATGGAAATAGACACTACACAGAGAGGCATCCTGGGAAATGGCCTCACAGGCCTGATGGAAATAGACACTGCATTGAATGGCATCCTGGAAAATGACCTCAAAGGATGATGGAAATAGACTGAAACTACACAGAACAGAATCCTCGGAAATGACCTAACAGGCATGATGAAAATAGACACTGCACAGAGAGGCATCCTGGGAAATGACCTCACAGGCATGATGGAAATAGACACTGCACAGAGAGTTATCCTGCGAAATGACCTCACAAGCATGATGGAAATAGACAGTGCACAGAGAGGCATCCTGGGACATGACCTCACAGGCATGATGGAAATAGACAATGCACAGAACGGAATCCTGGGAAATGACCTTACAGACATCCTGGAAATAGACACTACACAGAACGGCATCCTGGAAAATGACCTCACAGACATGATGGAAATAGACACTGCATAGAACGGCACCCAGGGAAATGACCTCACAGGCATGATGGAAATAGACAGACACTGCACAGAACGTCATCCACGGAAATGACCTCACAGGCATGACGGAAATAGACACTACACAGAACGGCTTCATGGGAAATGACCTCATAGACATGGTGGAAATAGACACTGCACAGAACGGCATCCTGGGAAATGTAGTTTTTAATAGAGACACTACAGAAAGGAATCCTGGGAAATGTGGTTTTTAATAGAGAGACACTACAGAGAAAGGCATCCTGGGAAATGTAGTCTTTAATAGAGAGACACTACACAGAGAGGCTCCTGGGAAATGACCTCACAGGCATGATGGAAATAGACAGACACTGCACAGAATGGCATCCTGGGAAATGACCTCACAGGCATGATGGTAATAGACACTGCACGGAACGACATCCTGGAAAGACCTAATAGGCCTGATGGAAATAGACACTGCACAGAACGGAATCCTGGGAAATGATGTCACAGGCATGATGGAAATAGACAGACACTGCACACAACGTCATCCAGGGAAATTACCTCAGAGACATGATGGAAATAGACACTACACAGAACGGCATCATGGGAAATGACCTCATAGACATGATGGAAATAGACACGGCACAGAGAGGCATCCTGGGAAATGACGACACATGCATGATGGAAATAGACAATGCACAGAGAGGCATCCTGGGAAATGACCTCACAGGCATGATGGAAATAGACACTACACCGAACGGCATACTGGGAAAAGTCCTCACAGGCATGAGGGAAATAGACACTACACAGAGAGGCATCCTGGGAAATGACCTCACAGGATGATAGAAATAGACTGACACTACACAGAACGGAATCCTCGGAAATGACCTCACAGGCATGATGGAAATAGACACTGCACTGAACGGCATTCTGGTTAATGACCTCACAGGCATGATGGAAGTAGACACTGCACAGAGAGGCATCCTGGGAAATGACATCACTGGCGTGATGGAAATAGACACTGCACTGAGAGGCATCCTGTGAAATGACCTCACAGGCATGATGGAAATAGACACTGCACAGAACGGCATCCTTGGAAACGACCTTAAAGACATGCTTGAAATAGACACTACACAGAACGGCATCCTGGAAAATGACCTCACAGACAGGATGGAAATAGACACTGCATAGAACGGCATCCAGGGAAATGACCTCACAGGCATGATGGAAATAGACAGACACTGCACAGAACGTCATCCACGGAAATGACCTCACAGGCATGACGGAAATAGACACGTCACAGAACGGGATAATGGGAAATGACCTCATAGACATGGTTGAAATTGTCATTGCACAGAACGGCATCCTGGGAAATGTAGTTTTTAATAGAGACACTACAGAAAGGAATCCTGGAAAATGTGGTTTTAACAGAGAGACACTACAGAGAAATGCATCCTGGTAAATGTAGTCTTTAATAGAGAGACACTACACAGAGAGGCATCCTGGGAAATGACCTCACAGGCATGATGGAAATAGACTGACACTACACAGAACGGCATCCTGGGAAATGACCTCACAAGCATGATGGAAATAGACACTGCACAGAACGGCATCATGGGAAAAGACCTCACAGGCATGATGGAAATAGACACTGCACAGAACGGCATCCTGGGAACTGTAGTTTTGAATAGGGACACTACAGAGAAATGAGTCCTGGGAAATGTAGTTTTTAATAGAGACACACTACAGATAAAGCCATCTTGGGAAATGTAGTCTTTAATAGAGAGACACTACAAAGAGAGGCATCCTGGGAAATGACCTCATAGGAATGATCGAAATAGACACACACTACACAGAATGGCATCCTGGGAAATGACCTCACAGGCATGATGGAAATAGACACTGCAAAGAACGACATCCTGTGAAATGACCTCACAGGCATGATGGAAATAGACACTGCACAGAACGGCATCCTGGGAAATGACCTCACAGGCCTGATGGAAATAGACACTGCACAGAACGGCATCATGGGAAATGACCTCATAGACATGATGGAAAAGGTCACGGCACAGAGAGGCATCCTGGGAAATGACCTCACATGCATGATGGAAATAGACAATGCACAGAGAGGCATCCTGGTAAATGACCTCACAGGTATGATGGAAATAGACACTACACAGAACTGCATCCTGGGAAATGTCCTCACAGGCATGATGGAAATAGACACTGCACAGAACAGAATCCTGTGAAATCACCTCATTGGCATGATGGAAACAGATGCTACACAGAACGGCATCCTGGGAAATGGCCTCACAGGCCTGATGGAAATAGACACTGCATTGAATGGCATCCTGGGAAATGACCTCACAGGCATGATGGAAATAGACACTACACATAGAGGCATCCTGGGAAATTACCTCAAAAGATGATGGAAATAGACTTAAACTACACAGAACAGAATCCTCGGAAATGACCTAACAGGCATGATGAAAATAGACACTGCACAGAGAGGCATCCTGGGAAATGACCTCACAGGCATGATGGAAATAGACACTGCACAGAGAGTTATCCTGCGAAATGACCTCACAGGCATGATGGAAATAGACAGTGCACAGAGAGGCATCCTGGGACATGACCTCACGGGCATGATGGAAATAGACAATGCACAGAACGGAATCCTGGGAAATGAACTTACAGACATCCTGGAAATAGACACTACACAGAACGGCATCCTGGAAAATGACCTCACAGACATGATGGAAATAGACACTGCATAGAACGGCATCCAGGGAAATGACCTCACAGGCATGATGGAAATAGACAGACACTGCACAGAACGTCATTCACGGAAATGACCTCACAGGCATGACGGAAATAGACACTACACAGAACGGCATCATGGGAAATGACCTCATAGACATGGTGGAAATAGACACTGCACAGAACGGCATCCTGGGAAATGTGGTTTTTAATAGAGAGACACTACAGAAAAAGGCATCCTGGTAAATGTAGTCTTTAATAGAGAGACACTACACAGAGAGGCTCCTGGGAAATGACCTCACAGGCATGATGGAAATAGACAGACACTGCACAGAATGGCATCCTGGGAAATGACCTCACAGGCATGATGGTAATAGACACTGCACAGAACGACATCCTGGGCTGACCTCATAGGCCTGATGGAAATAGACACTGCACAGAACGGAATCCTGGGAAATGATGGAAATAGACACTGCACAGAACGGAATCCTGGGAAATGATGTCACAGGCATGATGGAAATAGACAGACACTGCACACAACGTCATCCAGGGAAATTACCTCATAGACATGATGGAAATAGACACGGCACAGAGAGGCATCCTGGAAAATGACGACACATGCATGATGGAAATAGACAATGCACAGAGAGGCATCCTGTGAAATGACCTCACAGGCATGATGGAAATAGACACTACACCGAACGGAATCCTGGGAAAAGTCCTCACAGGCATGATGGAAATAGACACTGCACAGAACGGGATCCTGTGAAATGACCTCATAGGCATGATGGAAATAGACACTGCACGGAATGGCATTCTGGGAAATGACCTCACAGGCATGATGGAAAGAGACACTGCACAGACCGGCGTCCTGGGAAATGACCTCACAGGCATAATGGAAATAGACACTACACAGAGAGGAATCCTGGGAAATGGCCTCACAGGCCTGATGGAAGTAGACACTGCATTGAATGGCATCCTGGGAAATGACCTCACAGTGATGATGGAAATAGACACTACACAGAGAGGCATCCTGGGAAATGACCTCACAGGATGATAGAAATAGACTGACACTACACAGAACGGAATCCTCGGAAATGACCTCACAGGCATGATGGAAATAGACACTGCACTGAACGGCATTCTGGTTAATGACCTCACAGGCATGATGGAAGTCGACACTGCACAGAGAGGCATCCTGGGAAATGACATCACTGGCGTGATGGAAATAGACACTGCACTGAGAGGCATCCTGTGAAATGACCTCACAGGCATGATGGAAATAGACACTGCACAGAGCGGTATCCTGGGACATGACCTCACAGGCATGATGGAAATAGACACTGCACAGAACGGAATCCTTGGAAACGACCTTAAAGACATGCTTGAAATAGACACTACACAGAACGGCATCCTGGAAAATGACCTCACAGACATGATGGAAATAGACACTGCATAGAACGGCATCCAGGGAAATGACCTCACAGGCATGATGGAAATAGACAGACACTGCACAGAACGTCATCCACGGAAATGACCTCACAGGCATGATGGAAATAGACACGGCATAGAACGGCATCCAGGGAAATGACCTCACAGGCATAATGGAAATAGACAGACACTGCACAGAACGTCATCCACGGAAATGACCTCACAGGCATGACGGAAATAGACACTACACAGAACGGCATCATGGGAAATGACCTCATAGACATGGTGGAAATAGACACTGCACAGAACGGCATCCTGGGAAATGTAGTTTTTAATAGAGACACTACAGAAAGGCATCCTGGGAAATGTGGTTTTTAATAGAGAGACACTACAGAGAAAGGCATCCTGGTAAATGTAGTCTTTAATAGAGAGACACTACACAGAGAGGCTCCTGGGAAATGACCTCACAGGCATGATGGAAATAGACAGACACTGCACAGAATGGCATCCTGGGAAATGACCTCATAGGCATGATGGTAATAGACACTGCACAGAACGACATCCTGGGCTGACCTCATAGGCCTGATGGAAATAGACACTGCACAGAACGGAATCCTGGGAAATGATGTCACAGGCATAATGGAAATAGACAGACACTGCACACAACGTCATCCAGGGAAATTACCTCATAGACATGATGGAAATAGACACGGAACAGAGAGGCATCCTGGGAAATGACGACACATGCATGATGGAAATAGACAATGCACAGAGAGGCATCCTGTGAAATGACCTCACAGGCATGATGGAAATAGACACTACACCGAACGGAATCCTGGGAAAAGTCCTCACAGGCATGATGGAAATAGACACTGCACAGAACGGGATCCTGTGAAATGACTTCAGAGGCATGATGGAAATAGACACTGCACGGAATGGCATTCTGGGAAATGACCTCACAGGCATGATGGAAAGAGACACTGCACAGAGAGGCATCCTGGGAAATGGCCTCACAGGCCTGATGGAAGTAGACACTGCATTGAATGGCATCCTGGGAAATGACCTCACAGTCATGATGGAAATAGACACTACACAGAGAGGCATCCTGGGAAATGACCTCACAGGATGATAGAAATAGACTGACACTACACAGAACGGAATCCTCGGAAATGACCTCACAGGCATGATGGAAATAGACACTGCACTGAACGGCATTTCGGTTAATGACCTCACAGGCATGATGGAAGTCGACACTGCACAGAGAGGCATCCTGGGAAATGACATCACTGGCGTGATGGAAATAGACCCTGCACTGAGAGGCATCCTGTGAAATGACCTCACAGGCATGATGGAAATAGACACTGCACAGAGCGGTATCCTGGGACATGACCTCACAGGCATGATGGAAATAGACACTGCACAGAACGGAATCCTTGGAAACGACCTTAAAGACATGCTTGAAATAGACACTACACAGAACGGCATCCTGGAAAATGACCTCACAGACCTGATGGAAATAGACACTGCATAGAACGGCATCCAGGGAAATGACCTCACAGGCATGATGGAAATAGACAGACACTGCACAGAACGTCATCCACGGAAATGACCTCACAGGCATGATGGAAATAGACACGTCACAGAACGGGATAATGGGAAATGACCTCATAGACATGGTGGAAATGGTCATTGCACAGAATGGCATCCTGGGAAATGTAGTTTTTAATAGAGACACTACAGAAAGGAAACCTGGGAAATGTGGTTTTTAACAGAGAGACACTACAGAGAAATGCATCCTGGTAAATGTAGTCTTTAATAGAGAGACACTACACAGAGAGGCATCCTGGGAAATGACCTCACAGGCATGATGGAAATAGACTGACACTACACAGAACGGCATCCTGGGAAATGACCTCACAAGCATGATGGAAATAGACACTGCACAGAACGGCATCATGGGAAAAGACCTCACAGGCATGATGGAAATAGACACTGCACAGAACGGCATCCTGGGAACTGTAGTTTTGAATAGGGACACTACAGAGTAATGAGTCCTGTGAAATGTAGTTTTTAATAGAGAGACACTACAGATAAAGCCATCCTGGGAAATGTAGTCTTTAATAGAGAGACACTACAAAGAGAGGCATCCTGGGAAATGACCTCATAGGCATGATCAAAATAGACACACACTACACAGAATGGCATCCTGGGAAATGACCTCACAGGCATGATGGAAATAGACACTGCACAGAACGGCATCCTGGGAAATGACCTCACAGGCCTGATGTAAATAGACACTGCACAGAACGGCATCATGGGAAATGACCTCATAGATATGATGGAAATAGTCACGGCACAGAGAGGCATCCTGGGAAATGACCTCACATGCATGATGGAAATAGACAATGCACAGAACGCCATCATGGGAAATGACCTCATGGACATGATGGAAATAGACACTGCACAGAGAGGCATCCTGTTAAACGATCTCACAGGCATGATTGAAATAGACACTACAGAGAACGGCATCCTGGGAAACGACCTCACAGGCCTGATGGAAATAGACACTGCATTGAACGGCATCCTGGGACATGACCTCACAGGCATGATGGAAATAGACACTGCACAGAACGGCATCTTGGGAAATGACCTCACAGGCATGATGGAAATAAACACTGCACAGAGACGCATCCTGGGAAAAGACCTCACAGGCATGATGGAAATAGACACTGCACAGAGAGTTATCCTGGGAAATGACCTCACAGGCATGATGGAAATAGACAGTGCACAGAGAGGCATCCTGGGACATGACCTCACAGGCAAGATGGAAATAGACACTGCACAGAACGGCATCCTGCGAAATGACCTTACAGACATGCTGAAATTGACACTACACAGAATGGCATCCTGGAAAGTGACCTCACAGACATGTTGGAAATAGACACTGCACAGAATGGCATCCAGAGAAATGCCCTCACAGGCATGATGGAAATAGACAGACACTGTAGAGAAAGTCATCCAGGGAAATGACCTCAGAGACATGATGTATATAGACACTTCACAGAACAGCATCATGGGAAATGACCTCATAGACATGATGGAAATAGACTCGGCACAGAGAGGTATCCTGGGAAATGACCTCACATGCATGATGGAAATAGACAATGAACAGAGAGGCATCCTGGGAAATGACCTCAGGCATGATGGAAATAGACACTACAAAGAACTGCATCCTGGGAAATGTTCTCACAGGCATGATGGAAATAGACACTGCACAGAGTGTTATCCTGGGAAATGACCTCACATGCATGATGGAAATAGACAATGCACAGAGAGGCATCCTGGAAAATGACTTCACAGACATGATGAAAATAGACACTGCATAGAACGGCATCCAGGGAAATGACCTCACAGGCATGATGGAAATAGACAGACACTGCACAGAACGTCATCCACGGAAATGACCTCACAGGCATGACGGAAATAGACACTACACAGAATGGCATCATGGGAAATGACCTCATAGACATGGTGGAAATAGACACTGCACAGAAGGGCATCCTGGGAAATGTAGTTTTTAATAGAGACACTACAGAAAGGAATCCTGGGAAATGTGGTTTTTAATAGAGAGACACTACAGAGAAAGGCATCCTGGTAAATGTAGTCTTTAATAGAGAGACACTACACAGAGAGGCTCCTGGGAAATGACCTCACAGGCATGATGGAAATAGACAGACACTGCACAGAATGGCATCCTGGGAAATGACCTCACAGGCATGATGGTAATAGACACTGCACGGAACGACATCCTGGAAAGACCTCATAGGCCTGATGGAAACAGACACTGCACAGAACGGAATCCTAGGAAATGACGTCACAGGCATGATGGAAATAGACAGACACTGCACACAACGTCATCCAGGGAAATTACCTCATAGACATGATGGAAATAGACACTACACAGATCGGCATCATGGGAAATGACCTCATAGACATGATGGAAATAGACACGGCACAGAGAGGCATCCTGGGAAATGACGACACATGCATGATGGAAATAGACAATGCACAGAGAGGCATCCTAGGAAATGACCTCACAGGCATGATGGAAATAGACACTACACCAAACGGCATCCTCGGAAATGTCCTCACAGGCATGATGGAAATAGACACTGCACGGAATGGCATTCTGGGAAATGACCTCACAGGCATGATGGAAAGAGACACTGCACAGACCGGCATCCTGGGAAATGACCTCACAGGCATAATGGAAATAGACACTACACAGAAAGGCATCCTGGGAAATGGCCTCACAGGCCTGATGGAAATAGACACTGCATTGAATGGCATCCTGTGAAATGACCTCACAGTCATGATGGAAATAGACACTACACAGAGAGGCATCCTGGGAAATGACCTCACAGGATGATAGAAATAGACTGACACTACACAGAACGGAACCCTCGGAAATGACCTCACAGGCATGATGGAAATAGACACTTCACAGAACGGGATAATGGGAAATGACCTCATAGACATGGTGGAAATTGTCATTGCACAGAACGGCATCCTGGGAAATGTAGTTTTTAATAGAGACACTACAGAAAGGAATCCTGGGAAATGTGGGTTTTAACAGAGAGACACTACAGAGAAATGCATCCTCGTAAATGTAGTCTTTAATAGAGAGACACTACACAGAGAGGCATCCTGGGAAATGACCTCACAGGCATGATGGAAATAGACTGACACTACACAGGACGGCATCCTGGGAAATGACCTCACAAGCATGATGGAAATAGACACTGCACAGAACGGCATCCTGGGAACTGTAGTTTTGAATAGGGACACTACAGAGAAATGAGTCCTGGGAAATGTAGTTTTTAATAGAGACACACTACAGATAAAGCCATCCTGGGAAATGTAGTCTTTAATAGAGAGACACTACAAAGAGAGGCATCCTGGGAAATGACCTCATAGGCATGATCGAAATAGCACACACTACACAGAATGGCATCCTGGGAAATGAACTCACAGGCATGTTGGAAATAGACACTGCAAAGAACGACATCCTGTGAAATGACCTCACAGGCATGATGGAAATAGACACTGCACAGAACGGCATCCTGGGAAATGACCTCACAGGCCTGATGGAAATAGACACTGCACAGAACGGCATCATGGGAAATGACCTCATAGACATGATGGAAATAGTCACGGCACAGAGAGGCATCCTGGGAAATGACCTCACATGCATGATGGAAATAGACAATGCACAGAGAGGCATCCTGGGAAATGACCTCACAGGTATGATGGAAATAGACACTACACAGAACGGCATCCTGGGAAATGTCCTCACAGGCATGATGGAAATAGACACTGCACAGAAAGGAATCCTGTGAAATGACCTCATAAGCATGATGGAAATAGACGCTGCACAGAACGGCATCCTGGGAAATGGCCTCACAGGCCTGATGGAAATAGACACTGCATTGAACGGGATCCTGGGAAATGACCTCACAGGTATGATGGAAATAGACACTACACAGAGATGCCTCCTGGGAAATGACCTCACAGGCATGAGGGAAAAATACTGACACTACCCAGAACGGAATCCACGGAATTGATCTCATAGGCATGATGGAAATAGACACTGCATTGAACAGCATCCTGGGAAATGACCTCACAGGCATGATGGAAATAGACTCTGCACAGTGAGGCATCCTGGAAAATGACCTCACTGGCATGATGGAAATTGACAGACACTGCACAGAACGACATCCATGGAAATGACCTCACAGGCATTATGGAAATAGACACTACACAGAACGCGATCATGGGAAATGACCTCATAGACATGATGGAAATAGACACTGCACAGAGAGGCATCCTGTTAAACGACCTCACAGGCATGATTGAAATAGACACTACAGAGAACGGCATCCTGGGAATTGACCTCACAGGCGTGATGGAAATAGACACTGCATTGAACGGCATCCTGGGACATGACCTCACAGGCATGATGGAAGTAGACACTGCACAGAACGGAATCCTGTGAAATGACCTCATAGGCATGATGGAAATAGACACTGCACGGAATGGCATTCTGGGAAATGACCTCACAGGCCTGATGGAAATAGACACTGCATTGAATGGCATCCTGGGAAATGACCTCACAGTCATGATGGAAATAGACACTACACAGAGAGGCATCCTGGGAAATGACCTCACAGGATGATAGAAATAGACTGACACTACACAGAACGGAACCCTCGGAAATGACCTCACAGGCATGATGGAAATAGACACTTCACAGAACGGGATAATGGGAAATGACCTCATAGACATGGTGGAAATTGTCATTGCACAGAACGGCATCCTGGGAAATGTAGTTTTTAATAGAGACACTACAGAAAGGAATCCTGGGAAATGTGGTTTTTAACAGAGAGACACTACAGAGAAATGCATCCTGGTAAATGTAGTCTTTAATAGAGAGACACTACACAGAGAGGCATCCTGGGAAATGACCTCACAGGCATGATGGAAATAGACTGACACTACACAGAACGGCATCCTGGGTAATGACCTCACAAGCATGATGGAAATAGACACTGCACAGAACGGCATCCTGGGAACTGTAGTTTTGAATAGGGACACTACAGAGAAATGAGTCCTGGGAAATGTAGTTTTTAATAGAGACACACTACAGATAAAGCCATCCTGGGAAATGTAGTCTTTAATAGAGAGACACTACAAAGAGAGGCATCCTGGGAAATGACCTCATAGGCATGATCGAAATAGCACACACTACACAGAATGGCATCCTGGGAAATGAACTCACAGGCATGATGGAAATAGACACTGCAAAGAACGACATCCTGTGAAATGACCTCACAGGCATGATGGAAATAGACACTGCACAGAACGGCATCCTGGGAAATGACCTCACAGGCCTGATGGAAATAGACACTGCACAGAACGGCATCATTGGAAATGACCTCATAGACATGATGGAAATAGTCACGGCACAGAGAGGCATCCTGGGAAATGACCTCACATGCATGATGGAAATAGACAATGCACAGAGAGGCATCCTGGTAAATGACCTCACAGGTATGATGGAAATAGACACTACACAGAACGGCATCCTGGGAAATGTCCTCACAGGCATGATGGAAATAGACACTGCACAGAAAGGAATCCTGTGAAATGATCTCATAAGCATGATGGAAATAGACGCTGCACAGAACGGCATCCTGGGAAATGGCCTCACAGGCCTGATGGAAATAGACACTGCATTGAACGGGATCCTGGGAAATGACCTCACAGGCATGATGGAAATAGACACGGCACAGAGAGGCATCCTGGGAAATGACCTCACATGCATGGTGGAAATAGACAATGCACAGAGAGGCATCCTGGTAAATGACCTCACAGGTATCATGGAAATAGACACTACACAGAACGGCATCCTGGGAAATGTCATCACAGGCATGATGGAAATAGACACTGCACAGAAAGGAATCCTGTGAAATGACCTCATAAGCATGATGGAAATAGACGCTGCACAGAACGGCATCCTGGGAAATGGCCTCACAGGCCTGATGGAAATAGACACTGCATTGAACGGGATCCTGGGAAAGGATCTCACAGGCATGATGGAAATAGACACTACACAGAGATGCCTCCTGGGAAATGCCCTCACAGGCATGATGGAAATAGACAGACACTGTAGAGAAAGTCATCCAGGGAAATGACCTCAGAGACATGATGGATATAGACACTACACAGAACGGCATCATGGGAAATGACCTCATAGACATGATGGAAATAGACACGGCACAGAGAGTTATCCTGGGAAATGACCTCACATGCATGAAGAAATAGACAATGAACAGAGAGGCATCCTGGGAAATGACCTTAGGCATGTGGAAATAGACACTACACAGAACTGCATCCTGGGAAATGTCCTCACAGGCATGATGGAAATAGACACTGCACAGAACGGAATCCTGTGAAAGGACCTCATTGGCATGATGGAAACAGACGCTGCACAGAACGGCATCCTGGGAAACGGCCACACAGGCCTGATGGAAATAGACAATGCACAGAGAGGCATCATGGTACATGACCTCAAAGACATTATGGAAATAGACTCTGCAGAGAGAGGCATCCTGGGACATGACCTCACAGGCATGATGGAAATAGACACTGCACAGAACGGCATCCTGGGAAATGACCTCACAGGCTTGATGGAAATAGACTGACACTACACAGAACGGAATCCTCAGAAATGACCTCACAGGCATGATGGAAACAGACACTGCACAGAACGGCATCCTAGGGAATGACCTCACAGGCATGATGGAAATAGACACTGCACAGAGAGGCATCCTGGGAAATGACCTCACAGGCATGATGGAAATAGACACTGCACAGAGAGTTATCCTGGGAAATGACCTCACAGGCATGATGGAAATAGACAGTGCACAGAGAGGCCTCCTGGGACATGACCTCACAGGCATGATGGAAATAGACACTGCACAGAACGGCATCCTGGTAAATGACCTCACAGGCATGATGGAAATAGACACTACACAGAGAGGCATCCTGGGAAATGGCCTCACAGGCCTGATGGAAATAGACACTGCATTGAATGGCATCCTGGGAAATGACCTCACAGGCATGATGGAAATAGACACTACACATAGAGGCATCCTGGGAAATGACCTCACAGGATGATGGAAATAGACTGAAACTACACAGAACAGAATCCTCGGAAATGACCTCACAGGCATGATGAAAATAGACACTGCACAGAGAGGCATCCTGGGAAATGACCTCACAGGCATGATGGAAATAGACACTGCACAGAGAGTTATCCTGCGAAATGACCTCACAGGCATGATGGAAATAGACAGTGCAGAGAGAGGCATCCTGGGACATGACCTCACAGGCAAGATGGAAATAGACAATGCACAGAATGGAATCCTGGGAAATGACCTTACAGACATCCTGGAAATAGACACTACACAGAACGGCATCCTGGAAAATGACCTCACAGACATGATGGAAATAGACACTGCATAGAACGGCATCCAGGGAAATGACCTCACAGGCATGATGGAAATAGACAGACACTGCACAGAACGTCATCCACGGAAATGACCTCACAGGCATGACGGAAATAGACACTACACAGAACGGAATCATGGGAAATGACCTCATAGACATGGTGGAAATAGACACTGCACAGAACGGCATCCTGGGAAATGTGGTTTTTAATAGAGAGACACTACAGAAAAAGGCATCCTGGTAAATGTAGTCTTTAATAGAGAGACACTACACAGAGAGGCTCCTGGGAAATGACCTCACAGGCATGATGGAAATAGACAGACACTGCACAGAATGGCATCCTGGGAAATGACCTCACAGGCATGATGGTAATAGACACTGCACAGAACGAAATCCTGGGATGACCTCATAGGCGTGATGGAAATAGACACTGCACAGAACGGAATCCTGGGAAATGACGTCACAGGCATGATGGAAATAGACAGACACTGCACACAACGTCATCCAGGGAAATTACCTCAGAGGCATGATGGAAATAGACACTACACAGAACGGCATCATGGGAAATGACCTCATAGACATGATGGAAATAGACACTGCACAGAGAGGCATCCTGTTAAATGACCTCAAAGGCATGATTGAAATAGACACTACAGAGAACGGCATCCTGGGAAATGACCTCACAGGCCTGATGGAAATAGACACTGCATTGAACGGCATCCTGGGACATGACCTCACAGGCATGATGGAAATAGACACTGCACAGAACGGCATCTTGGGAAATGACCTCACAGGCATGATGGAAATAAACACTGCACAGAAACGCATCCTGGGAAAAGACCTCACAGGCATGATGGAAATAGACACTGCACAGAGAGTTATCCTGGGAAATGACCTCACAGGCATGATGGAAATAGACAGTGCACAGAGAGGCATCCTGGGACATGACCTCACAGGCAAGATGGAAATAGACACTGCACAGAACGGCATCCTGCGAAATGACCTTACAGACATGCTGAAATTGACACTACACAGAATGGCATCCTGGAAAGTGACCTCACAGACATGTTGGAAATAGACACTGCACAGAATGGCATCCAGAGAAATGCCCTCACCGGCATGATGGAAATAGACAGACACTGTAGAGAAAGTCATCCAGGGAAATGACCTCAGAGACATGATGGATATAGACACTACACAGAACGGCATCATGGGAAATGACCTCATAGACATGATGGAAATAGACACGGCACAGAGAGGTATCCTGGGAAATGACCTCACATGCATGATGGAAATAGACAATGAACAGAGAGGCATCCTGGGAAATGACCTCAGGCATGTGGAAATAGACACTACACAGAACTGCATCCTGGGAAATGTCCTCACAGGCATGATGGAAATAGACACTGCACAGAACGGAATCCTGTGAAATGACCTCATTGGCATGATGGAAATAGACGCTGCACAGAAGGGCATCGTGGGAAACGGCCACACAGGCCTGATGGAAATAGACACTGCATTGAACGGGATCCTGGGAAATGACCTCACATGCATGATGGAAATAGACACTAAACAGAGAGGCATCCTGGGAAATGACCTCACAGGCATGTGGGAAATATACTGACACTACACAGAACGGAATCCAGGGAAATGACCTCATAGGCATGATGGAAATAGACACTGCACAGAACGGCATCCTGGGAAATGACCTCACAGGCATGATGGAAATAGACAGTGCACAGAGAGGCATCATGGTACATGACCTCACAGACATTATGGAAATAGACTCTGCGGAGAGAGGCATCCTGGGACATGACCTCACAGGCATGATGGAAATAGACACTGCACAGAACGGCATCCTGGGACATGACCTCACAGGCATGATGGAAATAGACACTACACAGAACTGCATCCTGGGAAATGTCCTCACAGGCATGATGGAAATAGACACTGCACAGAACGGAATCCTGTGAAATGACCTCATTGGCATGATGGAAACAGACGCTGCACAGAACGGCATCCTGGGAAACGGCCACACAGGCCTGATGGAAATAGACAGTGCACAGAGAGGCATCATGGTACATGACCTCACAGACATTATGGAAATAGACTCTGCGGAGAGAGGCATCCTGGGACATGACCTCACAGGCATGATGGAAATAGACACTGCACAGAACGGCATCCTGGGAAATGACCTCACAGGCTTGATGGAAATAGACTGACACTACACAGAATGGAATCCTCAGAAATGACCTCACAGGCATGATGGAAACAGACACTGCACAGAACGGCATCCTGGGGAATGACCTCACAGGCATGATGGAAATAGACACTGCACAGAGAGGCATCCTGGGAAATGACCTCACAGGCATGATGGAAATAGACACTGCACAGAGAGTTATCCTGGGAAATGACCTCACAGGCATGATGGAAATAGACAGTGCACAGAGAGGCCTCCTGGGACATGACCTCACAGGCATGATGGAAATAGACACTGCACAGAACGGCATCCTGGTAAATGACCTCACAGGCATGATGGAAATAGACACTACACAGAGAGGCATCCTGGGAAATGGCCTCACAGGCCTGATGGAAATAGACACTGCATTGAATGGCATCCTGGGAAATGACCTCACAGGCATGATGGAAATAGACACTACACATAGAGGCATCCTGGGAAATGACCTCACAGGATGATGGAAATAGACTGAAACTACACAGAACAGAATCCTCGGAAATGACCTCACAGGCATGATGAAAATAGACACTGCACAGAGAGGCATCCTGGGAAATGACCTCACAGGCATGATGGAAATAGACACTGCACAGAGAGTTATCCTGCGAAATGACCTCACAGGCATGATGGAAATAGACAGTGCAGAGAGAGGCATCCTGGGACATGACCTCACAGGCAAGATGGAAATAGACAATGCACAGAACGGAATCCTGGGAAATGACCTTACAGACATCCTGGAAATAGACACTACACAGAACGGCATCCTGGAAAATGACCTCACAGACATGATGGAAATAGACACTGCATAGAACGGCATCCAGGGAAATGACCTCACAGGCATGATGGAAATAGACAGACACTGCACAGAACGTCATCCACGGAAATGACCTCACAGGCATGACGGAAATAGACACTACACAGAACGGCATCATGGGAAATGACCTCATAGACATGGTGGAAATAGACACTGCACAGAACGGCATCCTGGGAAATGTGGTTTTTAATAGAGAGACACTACAGAAAAAGGCATCCTGGTAAATGTAGTCTTTAATAGAGAGACACTACACAGAGAGGCTCCTGGGAAATGACCTCACAGGCATGATGGAAATAGACAGACACTGCACAGAATGGCATCCTGGGAAATGACCTCACAGGCATGATGGTAATAGACACTGCACAGAACGAAATCCTGGGATGACCTCATAGGCGTGATGGAAATAGACACTGCACAGAACGGAATCCTGGGAAATGACGTCACAGGCATGATGGAAATAGACAGACACTGCACACAACGTCATCCAGGGAAATTACCTCAGAGGCATGATGGAAATAGACACTACACAGAACGGCATCATGGGAAATGACCTCATAGACATGATGGAAATAGACACTGCACAGAGAGGCATCCTGTTAAATGACCTCACAGGCATGATTGAAATAGACACTACAGAGAACGGCATCCTGGGAAATGACCTCACAGGCCTGATGGAAATAGACACTGCATTGAACGGCATCCTGGGACATGACCTCACAGGCATGATGGAAATAGACACTGCACAGAACGGCATCTTGGGAAATGACCTCACAGGCATGATGGAAATAAACACTGCACAGAAACGCATCCTGGGAAAAGACCTCACAGGCATGATGGAAATAGACACTGCACAGAGAGTTATCCTGGGAAATGAACTCACAGGCATGATGGAAATAGACAGTGCACAGAGAGGCATCCTGGGACATGACCTCACAGGCAAGATGGAAATAGACACTGCACAGAACGGCATCCTGCGAAATGACCTTACAGACATGCTGAAATTGACACTACACAGAATGGCATCCTGGAAAGTGACCTCACAGACATGTTGGAAATAGACACTGCACAGAATGGCATCCAGAGAAATGCCCTCACAGGCATGATGGAAATAGACAGACACTGTAGAGAAAGTCATCCAGGGAAATGACCTCAGAGACATGATGGATATAGACACTACACAGAAAAGCATCATGGGAAATGACCTCATAGACATGATGGAAATAGACACGGCACAGAGAGGTATCCTGGGAAATGACCTCACATGCATGATGGAAATAGACAATGAACAGAGAGGCATCCTGGGAAATGACCTCAGGCATGTGGAAATAGACACTACACAGAACTGCATCCTGGGAAATGTCCTCACAGGCATGATGGAAATAGACACTGCACAGAACGGAATCCTGTGAAATGACCTCATTGGCATGATGGAAATAGACGCTGCACAGAAGGGCATCGTGGGAAACGGCCACACAGGCCTGATGGAAATAGACACTGCATTGAACGGGATCCTGGGAAATGACCTCACATGCATGATGGAAATAGACACTAAACAGAGAGGCATCCTGGGAAATGACCTCACAGGCTTGTGGGAAATATACTGACACTACACAGAACGGAATCCAGGGAAATGACCTCATAGGCATGATGGAAATAGACACTGCACAGAACGGCATCCTGGGAAATGACCTCACAGGCATGATGGAAATATACAGTGCACAGAGAGGCATCATGGTACATGACCTCACAGACATTATGGAAATAGACTCTGCGGAGAGAGGCATCCTGGGACATGACCTCACAGGCATGATGGAAATAGACACTGCACAGAACGGCATCCTGGGACATGACCTCACAGGCATGATGGAAATAGACACTACACAGAACTGCATCCTGGGAAATGTCCTCACAGGCATGATGGAAATAGACACTGCACAGAACGGAATCCTGTGAAATGACCTCATTGGCATGATGGAAACAGACGCTGCACAGAACGGCATCCTGGGAAACGGCCACACAGGCCTGATGGAAATAGACAGTGCACAGAGAGGCATCATGGTACATGACCTCACAGACATTATGGAAATAGACTCTGCGGAGAGAGGCATCCTGGGACATGACCTCACAGGCATGATGGAAATAGACACTGCACAGAACGGCATCCTGGGAAATGACCTCACAGGCTTGATGGAAATAGACTGACACTACACAGAACGGAATCCTCAGAAATGACCTCACAGGCATGATGGAAACAGACACTGCACAGAACGGCATCCTGGGGAATGACCTCACAGGCATGATGGAAATAGACACTGCACAGAGAGGCATCCTGGGAAATGACCTCACAGGCATGATGGAAATAGACACTGCACAGAGAGTTATCCTGGGAAATGACCTCACAGGCATGATGGAAATAGACAGTGCACAGAGAGGCCTCCTGGGACATGACCTCACAGGCATGATGGAAATAGACACTGCACAGAACGGCATCCTGGTAAATGACCTCACAGGCATGATGGAAGTAGACACTACACAGAGAGGCATCCTGGGAAATGGCCTCACAGGCCTGATGGAAATAGACACTGCATTGAATGGCATCCTGGGAAATGACCTCACAGGCATGATGGAAATAGACACTACACATAGAGGCATCCTGGGAAATGACCTCACAGGATGATGGAAATAGACTGAAACTACACAGAACAGAATACTCAGAAATGACCTCACAGGCATGATGAAAATAGACACTGCACAGAGAGGCATCCTGGGAAATGACCTCACAGGCATGATGGAAATAGACACTGCACAGAGAGTTATCCTGCGAAATGACCTCACAGGCATGATGGAAATAGACAGTGCAGAGAGAGGCATCCTGGGACATGACCTCACAGGCAAGATGGAAATAGACAATGCACAGAACGGAATCCTGGGAAATGACCTTACAGACATCCTGGAAATAGACACTACACAGAACGGCATCCTGGAAAATGACCTCACAGACATGATGGAAATAGACACTGCATAGAACGGCATCCAGGGAAATGACCTCACAGGCATGATGGAAATAGACAGACACTGCACAGAACGTCATCCACGGAAATGACCTCACAGGCATGACGGAAATAGACACTACACAGAACGGCATCATGGGAAATGACCTCATAGACATGGTGGAAATAGACACTGCACAGAACGGCATCCTGGGAAATGTGGTTTTTAATAGAGAGACACTACAGAAAAAGGCATCCTGGTAAATGTAGTCTTTAATAGAGAGACACTACACAGAGAGGCTCCTGGGAAATGACCTCACAGGCATGATGGAAATAGACTGACACTACACAGAATGGCATCCTGGGAAATGACCTCACAGGCATGATGGTAATAGACACTGCACAGAACTAAATCCTGGGATGACCTCATAGGCGTGATGGAAATAGACACTGCACAGAACGGAATCCTGGGAAATGACCTCACAGGCATGATGGAAATAGACAGTGCACAGAGAGGCATCATGGTACATGACCTCACAGACATTATGGAAATAGACTCTGCGGAGAGAGGCATCCTGGGACATGACCTCACAGGCATGATGGAAATAGACACTGCACAGAACGGCATCCTGGGAAATGACCTCACAGGCTTGATGGAAATAGACTGACACTACACAGAACGGAATCCTCAGAAATGACCTCACAGGCATGATGGAAACAGACACTGCACAGAACGGCATCCTGGGGAATGACCTCACAGGCATGATGGAAATAGACACTGCACAGAGAGGCATCCTGGGAAATGACCTCACAGGCATGATGCAAATAGACACTGCACAGAGAGGAATCCTGGGAAATGACCTCACAGGCATGATGGAAATAGACAGTGCACAGAGAGGCCTCCTGGGACATGACCTCACAGGCATGATGGAAATAGACACTGCACAGAACGGCATCCTGGTAAATGACCTCACAGGCATGATGGAAATAGACACTACACAGAGAGGCATCCTGGGAAATGGCCTCACAGGCCTGATGGAAATAGACACTGCATTGAATGGCATCCTGGGAAATGACCTCACAGGCATGATGGAAATAGACACTACACATAGAGGCATCCTGGGAAATGACCTCACAGGATGATGGAAATAGACTGAAACTACACAGAACAGAATCCTCGGAAATGACCTCACAGGCATGATGAAAATAGACACTGCACAGAGAGGCATCCTGGGAAATGACCTCACAGGCATGATGGAAATAGACACTGCACAGAGAGTTATCCTGCGAAATGACCTCACAGGCATGATGGAAATAGACAGTGCAGAGAGAGGCATCCTGGGACATGACCTCACAGGCAAGATGGAAATAGACAATGCACAGAACGGAATCCTGGGAAATGACCTTACAGACATCCTGGAAATAGACACTACACAGAACGGCATCCTGGAAAATGACCTCACAGACATGATGGAAATAGACACTGCATAGAACGGCATCCAGGGAAATGACCTCACAGGCATGATGGAAATAGACAGACACTGCACAGAACGTCATCCATGGAAATGACCTCACAGGCATGACGGAAATAGACACTGCACAGAACGGCATCATGGGAAATGACCTCATAGACATGGTGGAAATAGACACTGCACAGAACGGCATCCTGGGAAATGTGGTTTTTAATAGAGAGACACTACAGAAAAAGGCATCCTGGTAAATGTAGTCTTTAATAGAGAGACACTACACAGAGAGGCTCCTGGGAAATGACCTCACAGGCATGATGGAAATAGACAGACACTGCACAGAATGGCATCCTGGGAAATGACCTCACAGGCATGATGGTAATAGACACTGCACAGAACGAAATCCTGGGATGACCTCATAGGCGTGATGGAAATAGACACTGCACAGAACGGAATCCTGGGAAATGACGTCACAGGCATGATGGAAATAGACAGACACTGCACACAACGTCATCCAGGGAAATTACCTCAGAGGCATGATGGAAATAGACACTACACAGAACGGCATCATGGGAAATGACCTCATAGACATGATGGAAATAGACACGGCACAGAGAGGCATCCTGGGAAATGACGACACATGCATGATGGAAATAGACAATGCACAGAGAGGCATCCTAGGAAATGACCTCACATGCATGATGGAAATAGACAATGAACAGAGAGGCATCCTGGGAAATGACCTCAGGCATGATGGAAATAGACACTACAAAGAACTGCATCCTGGGAAATGTTCTCACAGGCATGATGGAAATAGACACTGCACAGAGTGTTATCCTGGGAAATGACCTCACATGCATGATGGAAATAGACAATGCACAGAGAGGCATCCTGGAAAATGACTTCACAGACATGATGAAAATAGACACTGCATAGAACGGCATCCAGGGAAATGACCTCACAGGCATGATGGAAATAGACAGACACTGCACAGAACGTCATCCACGGAAATGACCTCACAGGCATGACGGAAATAGACACTACACAGAATGGCATCATGGGAAATGACCTCATAGACATGGTGGAAATAGACACTGCACAGAAGGGCATCCTGGGAAATGTAGTTTTTAATAGAGACACTACAGAAAGGAATCCTGGGAAATGTGGTTTTTAATAGAGAGACACTACAGAGAAAGGCATCCTGGTAAATGTAGTCTTTAATAGAGAGACACTACACAGAGAGGCTCCTGGGAAATGACCTCACAGGCATGATGGAAATAGACAGACACTGCACAGAATGGCATCCTGGGAAATGACCTCACAGGCATGATGGTAATAGACACTGCACGGAACGACATCCTGGAAAGACCTCATAGGCCTGATGGAAACAGACACTGCACAGAACGGAATCCTAGGAAATGACGTCACAGGCATGATGGAAATAGACAGACACTGCACACAACGTCATCCAGGGAAATTACCTCATAGACATGATGGAAATAGACACTACACAGATCGGCATCATGGGAAATGACCTCATAGACATGATGGAAATAGACACGGCACAGAGAGGCATCCTGGGAAATGACGACACATGCATGATGGAAATAGACAATGCACAGAGAGGCATCCTAGGAAATGACCTCACAGGCATGATGGAAATAGACACTACACCAAACGGCATCCTCGGAAATGTCCTCACAGGCATGATGGAAATAGACACTGCACGGAATGGCATTCTGGGAAATGACCTCACAGGCATGATGGAAAGAGACACTGCACAGACCGGCATCCTGGGAAATGACCTCACAGGCATAATGGAAATAGACACTACACAGAAAGGCATACTGGGAAATGGCCTCACAGGCCTGATGGAAATAGACACTGCATTGAATGGCATCCTGTGAAATGACCTCACAGTCATGATGGAAATAGACACTACACAGAGAGGCATCCTGGGAAATGACCTCACAGGATGATAGAAATAGACTGACACTACACAGAACGGAACCCTCGGAAATGACCTCACAGGCATGATGGAAATAGACACTTCACAGAACGGGATAATGGGAAATGACCTCATAGACATGGTGGAAATTGTCATTGCACAGAACGGCATCCTGGGAAATGTAGTTTTTAATAGAGACACTACAGAAAGGAATCCTGGGAAATGTGGGTTTTAACAGAGAGACACTACAGAGAAATGCATCCTCGTAAATGTAGTCTTTAATAGAGAGACACTACACAGAGAGGCATCCTGGGAAATGACCTCACAGGCATGATGGAAATAGACTGACACTACACAGGACGGCATCCTGGGAAATGACCTCACAAGCATGATGGAAATAGACACTGCACAGAACGGCATCCTGGGAACTGTAGTTTTGAATAGGGACACTACAGAGAAATGAGTCCTGGGAAATGTAGTTTTCAATAGAGACACACTACAGATAAAGCCATCCTGGGAAATGTAGTCTTTAATAGAGAGACACTACAAAGAGAGGCATCCTGGGAAATGACCTCATAGGCATGATCGAAATAGCACACACTACACAGAATGGCATCCTGGGAAATGAACTCACAGGCATGTTGGAAATAGACACTGCAAAGAACGACATCCTGTGAAATGACCTCACAGGCATGATGGAAATAGACACTGCACAGAACGGCATCCTGGGAAATGACCTCACAGGCCTGATGGAAATAGACACTGCACAGAACGGCATCATGGGAAATGACCTCATAGACATGATGGAAATAGTCACGGCACAGAGAGGCATCCTGGGAAATGACCTCACATGCATGATGGAAATAGACAATGCACAGAGAGGCATCCTGGGAAATGACCTCACAGGTATGATGGAAATAGACACTACACAGAACGGCATCCTGGGAAATGTCCTCACAGGCATGATGGAAATAGACACTGCACAGAAAGGAATCCTGTGAAATGACCTCATAAGCATGATGGAAATAGACGCTGCACAGAACGGCATCCTGGGAAATGGCCTCACAGGCCTGATGGAAATAGACACTGCATTGAACGGGATCCTGGGAAATGACCTCACAGGTATGATGGAAATAGACACTACACAGAGATGCCTCCTGGGAAATGACCTCACAGGCATGAGGGAAAAATACTGACACTACCCAGAACGGAATCCACGGAATTGATCTCATAGGCATGATGGAAATAGACACTGCATTGAACAGCATCCTGGGAAATGACCTCACAGGCATGATGGAAATAGACTCTGCACAGTGAGGCATCCTGGAAAATGACCTCACTGGCATGATGGAAATTGACAGACACTGCACAGAACGACATCCATGGAAATGACCTCACAGGCATTATGGAAATAGACACTACACAGAACGCGATCATGGGAAATGACCTCATAGACATGATGGAAATAGACACTGCACAGAGAGGCATCCTGTTAAACGACCTCACAGGCATGATTGAAATAGACACTACAGAGAACGGCATCCTGGGAATTGACCTCACAGGCGTGATGGAAATAGACACTGCATTGAACGGCATCCTGGGACATGACCTCACAGGCATGATGGAAGTAGACACTGCACAGAACGGAATCCTGTGAAATGACCTCATAGGCATGATGGAAATAGACACTGCACGGAATGGCATTCTGGGAAATGACCTCACAGGCCTGATGGAAATAGACACTGCATTGAATGGCATCCTGGGAAATGACCTCACAGTCATGATGGAAATAGACACTACACAGAGAGGCATCCTGGGAAATGACCTCACAGGATGATAGAAATAGACTGACACTACACAGAACGGAACCCTCGGAAATGACCTCACAGGCATGATGGAAATAGACACTTCACAGAACGGGATAATGGGAAATGACCTCATAGACATGGTGGAAATTGTCATTGCACAGAACGGCATCCTGGGAAATGTAGTTTTTAATAGAGACACTACAGAAAGGAATCCTGGGAAATGTGGTTTTTAACAGAGAGACACTACAGAGAAATGCATCCTGGTAAATGTAGTCTTTAATAGAGAGACACTACACAGAGAGGCATCCTGGGAAATGACCTCACAGGCATGATGGAAATAGACTGACACTACACAGAACGGCATCCTGGGTAATGACCTCACAAGCATGATGGAAATAGACACTGCACAGAACGGCATCCTGGGAACTGTAGTTTTGAATAGGGACACTACAGAGAAATGAGTCCTGGGAAATGTAGTTTTTAATAGAGACACACTACAGATAAAGCCATCCTGGGAAATGTAGTCTTTAATAGAGAGACACTACAAAGAGAGGCATCCTGGGAAATGACCTCATAGGCATGATCGAAATAGCACACACTACACAGAATGGCATCCTGGGAAATGAACTCACAGGCATGATGGAAATAGACACTGCAAAGAACGACATCCTGTGAAATGACCTCACAGGCATGATGGAAATAGACACTGCACAGAACGGCATCCTGGGAAATGACCTCACAGGCCTGATGGAAATAGACACTGCACAGAACGGCATCATTGGAAATGACCTCATAGACATGATGGAAATAGTCACGGCACAGAGAGGCATCCTGGGAAATGACCTCACATGCATGATGGAAATAGACAATGCACAGAGAGGCATCCTGGTAAATGACCTCACAGGTATGATGGAAATAGACACTACACAGAACGGCATCCTGGGAAATGTCCTCACAGGCATGATGGAAATAGACACTGCACAGAAAGGAATCCTGTGAAATGATCTCATAAGCATGATGGAAATAGACGCTGCACAGAACGGCATCCTGGGAAATGGCCTCACAGGCCTGATGGAAATAGACACTGCATTGAACGGGATCCTGGGAAATGACCTCACAGGCATGATGGAAATAGACACGGCACAGAGAGGCATCCTGGGAAATGACCTCACATGCATGGTGGAAATAGACAATGCACAGAGAGGCATCCTGGTAAGTGACCTCACAGGTATCATGGAAATAGACACTACACAGAACGGCATCCTGGGAAATGTCATCACAGGCATGATGGAAATAGACACTGCACAGAAAGGAATCCTGTGAAATGACCTCATAAGCATGATGGAAATAGACGCTGCACAGAACGGCATCCTGGGAAATGGCCTCACAGGCCTGATGGAAATAGACACTGCATTGAACGGGATCCTGGGAAAGGATCTCAGAGGCATGATGGAAATAGACACTACACAGAGATGCCTCCTGGGAAATGACCTCACAGGCATGAGGGAAAAATACTGACACTACCCAGACCGGAATTCACGGAAATGATCTCATAGGCATGATGGAAATAGACACTGCATTGAACAGCATCCTGGGAAATGACCTTACAGGCATGATGGAAATAGACTCTGCACAGTGAGGCATCCTGGAAAATGACCTCACAGGCAAGATGGAAATAGACACTGCACAGAACGGCATCCTGCGAAATGACCTTACAGACATGCGGAAATTGACACTACACAGAATGGCATCCTGGAAAATGACCTCACAGACATGTTGGAAATAGACACTGCACAGAATGGCATCCAGAGAAATGCCCTCACAGGCATGATGGAAATAGACAGACACTGTAGAGAAAGTCATCCAGGGAAATGACCTCAGAGACATGATGGATATAGACACTACACAGAACGGCATCATGGGAAATGACCTCATAGACATGATGGAAATAGACACGGCACAGAGAGTTATCCTGGGAAATGACCTCACATGCATGAAGAAATAGACAATGAACAGAGAGGCATCCTGGGAAATGACCTCAGGCATGTGGAAATAGACACTACACAGAACTGCATCCTGGGAAATGTCCTCACAGGCATGATGGAAATAGACACTGCACAGAACGGAATCCTGTGAAAGGACCTCATTGGCATGATGGAAACAGACGCTGCACAGAACGGCATCCTGGGAAACGGCCACACAGGCCTGATGGAAATAGACAATGCACAGAGAGGCATCATGGTACATGACCTCAAAGACATTATGGAAATAGACTCTGCGGAGAGAGGCATCCTGGGACATGACCTCACAGGCATGATGGAAATAGACACTGCACAGAACGGCATCCTGGGAAATGACCTCACAGGCTTGATGGAAATAGACTGACACTACACAGAACGGAATCCTCAGAAATGACCTCACAGGCATGATGGAAACAGACACTGCACAGAACGGCATCCTAGGGAATGACCTCACAGGCATGATGGAAATAGACACTGCACAGAGAGGCATCCTGGGAAATGACCTCACAGGCATGATGGAAATAGACACTGCACAGAGAGTTATCCTGGGAAATGACCTCACAGGCATGATGGAAATAGACAGTGCACAGAGAGGCCTCCTGGGACATGACCTCACAGGCATGATGGAAATAGACACTGCACAGAACGGCATCCTGGTAAATGACCTCACAGGCATGATGGAAATAGACACTACACAGAGAGGCATCCTGGGAAATGGCCTCACAGGCCTGATGGAAATAGACACTGCATTGAATGGCATCCTGGGAAATGACCTCACAGGCATGATGGAAATAGACACTACACATAGAGGCATCCTGGGAAATGACCTCACAGGATGATGGAAATAGACTGAAACTACACAGAACAGAATCCTCGGAAATGACCTCACAGGCATGATGAAAATAGACACTGCACAGAGAGGCATCCTGGGAAATGACCTCACAGGCATGATGGAAATAGACACTGCACAGAGAGTTATCCTGCGAAATGACCTCACAGGCATGATGGAAATAGACAGTGCAGAGAGAGGCATCCTGGGACATGACCTCACAGGCAAGATGGAAATAGACAATGCACAGAATGGAATCCTGGGAAATGACCTTACAGACATCCTGGAAATAGACACTACACAGAACGGCATCCTGGAAAATGACCTCACAGACATGATGGAAATAGACACTGCATAGAACGGCATCCAGGGAAATGACCTCACAGGCATGATGGAAATAGACAGACACTGCACAGAACGTCATCCACGGAAATGACCTCACAGGCATGACGGAAATAGACACTACACAGAACGGAATCATGGGAAATGACCTCATAGACATGGTGGAAATAGACACTGCACAGAACGGCATCCTGGGAAATGTGGTTTTTAATAGAGAGACACTACAGAAAAAGGCATCCTGATAAATGTAGTCTTTAATAGAGAGACACTACACAGAGAGGCTCCTGGGAAATGACCTCACAGGCATGATGGAAATAGACAGACACTGCACAGAATGGCATCCTGGGAAATGACCTCACAGGCATGATGGTAATAGACACTGCACAGAACGAAATCCTGGGATGACCTCATAGGCGTGATGGAAATAGACACTGCACAGAACGGAATCCTGGGAAATGACGTCACAGGCATGATGGAAATAGACAGACACTGCACACAACGTCATCCAGGGAAATTACCTCAGAGGCATGATGGAAATAGACACTACACAGAACGGCATCATGGGAAATGACCTCATAGACATGATGGAAATAGACACTGCACAGAGAGGCATCCTGTTAAATGACCTCACAGGCATGATTGAAATAGACACTACAGAGAACGGCATCCTGGGAAATGACCTCACAGGCCTGATGGAAATAGACACTGCATTGAACGGCATCCTGGGACATGACCTCACAGGCATGATGGAAATAGACACTGCACAGAACGGCATCTTGGGAAATGACCTCACAGGCATGATGGAAATAAACACTGCACAGAAACGCATCCTGGGAAAAGACCTCACAGGCATGATGGAAATAGACACTGCACAGAGAGTTATCCTGGGAAATGACCTCACAGGCATGATGGAAATAGACAGTGCACAGAGAGGCATCCTGGGACATGACCTCACAGGCAAGATGGAAATAGACACTGCACAGAACGGCATCCTGCGAAAAAACCTTACAGACATGCTGAAATTGACACTACACAGAATGGCATCCTGGAAAGTGACCTCACAGACATGTTGGAAATAGACACTGCACAGAATGGCATCCAGAGAAATGCCCTCACAGGCATGATGGAAATAGACAGACACTGTAGAGAAAGTCATCCAGGGAAATGACCTCAGAGACATGATGGATATAGACACTACACAGAACGGCATCATGGGAAATGACCTCATAGACATGATGGAAATAGACACGGCACAGAGAGGTATCCTGGGAAATGACCTCACATGCATGATGGAAATAGACAATGAACAGAGAGGCATCCTGGGAAATGACCTCAGGCATGTGGAAATAGACACTACACAGAACTGCATCCTGGGAAATGTCCTCACAGGCATGATGGAAATAGACACTGCACAGAACGGAATCCTGTGAAATGACCTCATTGGCATGATGGAAATAGACGCTGCACAGAAGGGCATCGTGGGAAACGGCCACACAGGCCTGATGGAAATAGACACTGCATTGAACGGGATCCTGGGAAATGACCTCACATGCATGATGGAAATAGACACTAAACAGAGAGGCATCCTGGGAAATGACCTCACAGGCATGTGGGAAATATACTGACACTACACAGAACGGAATCCAGGGAAATGACCTCATAGGCATGATGGAAATAGACACTGCACAGAACGGCATCCTGGGAAATGACCTCACAGGCATGATGGAAATAGACAGTGCACAGAGAGGCATCATGGTACATGACCTCACAGACATTATGGAAATAGACTCTGCGGAGAGAGGCATCCTGGGACATGACCTCACAGGCATGATGGAAATAGACACTGCACAGAACGGCATCCTGGGACATGACCTCACAGGCATGATGGAAATAGACACTACACAGAACTGCATCCTGGGAAATGTCCTCACAGGCATGATGGAAATAGACACTGCACAGAACGGAATCCTGTGAAATGACCTCATTGGCATGATGGAAACAGACGCTGCACAGAACGGCATCCTGGGAAACGGCCACACAGGCCTGATGGAAATAGACAGTGCACAGAGAGGCATCATGGTACATGACCTCACAGACATTATGGAAATAGACACTGCACAGAGAGGCATCCTGGGAAATGACCTCACAGGCATGATGGAAATAGACACTGCACAGAGAGTTATCCTGGGAAATGACCTCACAGGCATGATGGAAATAGACAGTGCACAGAGAGGCCTCCTGGGACATGACCTCACAGGCATGATGGAAATAGACACTGCACAGAACGGCATCCTGGTAAATGACCTCACAGGCATGATGGAAATAGACACTACACAGAGAGGCATCCTGGGAAATGGCCTCACAGGCCTGATGGAAATAGACACTGCATTGAATGGCATCCTGGGAAATGACCTCACAGGCATGATGGAAATAGACACTGCACAGAACGGAATCCTGTGAAATGACCTCATTGGCATGATGGAAACAGACGCTGCACAGAACGGCATCCTGGGAAACGGCCACACAGGCCTGATGGAAATAGACAGTGCACAGAGAGGCATCATGGTACATGACCTCACAGACATTATGGAAATAGACTCTGCGGAGAGAGGCATCCTGGGACATGACCTCACAGGCATGATGGAAATAGACACTGCACAGAACGGCATCCTGGGAAATGACCTCACAGGCTTGATGGAAATAGACTGACACTACACAGAACGGAATCCTCAGAAATGACCTCACAGGCATGATGGAAACAGACACTGCACAGAACGGCATCCTGGGGAATGACCTCACAGGCATGATGGAAATAGACACTGCACAGAGAGGCATCCTGGGAAATGACCTCACAGGCATGATGGAAATAGACACTGCACAGAGAGTTATCCTGGGAAATGACCTCACAGGCATGATGGAAATAGACAGTGCACAGAGAGGCCTCCTGGGACATGACCTCACAGGCATGATGGAAATAGACACTGCACAGAACGGCATCCTGGTAAATGACCTCACAGGCATGATGGAAATAGACACTACACAGAGAGGCATCCTGGGAAATGGCCTCACAGGCCTGATGGAAATAGACACTGCATTGAATGGCATCCTGGGAAATGACCTCACAGGCATGATGGAAATAGACACTACACATAGAGGCATCCTGGGAAATGACCTCACAGGATGATGGAAATAGACTGAAACTACACAGAACAGAATCCTCGGAAATGACCTCACAGGCATGATGAAAATAGACACTGCACAGAGAGGCATCCTGGGAAATGACCTCACAGGCATGATGGAAATAGACACTGCACAGAGAGTTATCCTGCGAAATGACCTCACAGGCATGATGGAAATAGACAGTGCAGAGAGAGGCATCCTGGGACATGACCTCACAGGCAAGATGGAAATAGACAATGCACAGAACGGAATCCTGGGAAATGACCTTACAGACATCCTGGAAATAGACACTACACAGAACGGCATCCTGGAAAATGACCTCACAGACATGATGGAAATAGACACTGCATAGAACGGCATCCAGGGAAATGACCTCACAGGCATGATGGAAATAGACAGACACTGCACAGAACGTCATCCACGGAAATGACCTCACAGGCATGACGGAAATAGACACTACACAGAACGGCATCATGGGAAATGACCTCATAGACATGGTGGAAATAGACACTGCACAGAACGGCATCCTGGGAAATGTGGTTTTTAATAGAGAGACACTACAGAAAAAGGCATCCTGGTAAATGTAGTCTTTAATAGAGAGACACTACACAGAGAGGCTCCTGGGAAATGACCTCACAGGCATGATGGAAATAGACAGACACTGCACAGAATGGCATCCTGGGAAATGACCTCACAGGCATGATGGTAATAGACACTGCACAGAACGAAATCCTGGGATGACCTCATAGGCGTGATGGAAATAGACACTGCACAGAACGGAATCCTGGGAAATGACGTCACAGGCATGATGGAAATAGACAGACACTGCACACAACGTCATCCAGGGAAATTACCTCAGAGGCATGATGGAAATAGACACTACACAGAACGGCATCATGGGAAATGACCTCATAGACATGATGGAAATAGACACTGCACAGAGAGGCATCCTGTTAAATGACCTCACAGGCATGATTGAAATAGACACTACAGAGAACGGCATCCTGGGAAATGACCTCACAGGCCTGATGGAAATAGACACTGCATTGAACGGCATCCTGGGACATGACCTCACAGGCATGATGGAAATAGACACTGCACAGAACGGCATCTTGGGAAATGACCTCACAGGCATGATGGAAATAAACACTGCACAGAAACGCATCCTGGGAAAAGACCTCACAGGCATGATGGAAATAGACACTGCACAGAGAGTTATCCTGGGAAATGAACTCACAGGCATGATGGAAATAGACAGTGCACAGAGAGGCATCCTGGGACATGACCTCACAGGCAAGATGGAAATAGACACTGCACAGAACGGCATCCTGCGAAATGACCTTACAGACATGCTGAAATTGACACTACACAGAATGGCATCCTGGAAAGTGACCTCACAGACATGTTGGAAATAGACACTGCACAGAATGGCATCCAGAGAAATGCCCTCACAGGCATGATGGAAATAGACAGACACTGTAGAGAAAGTCATCCAGGGAAATGACCTCAGAGACATGATGGATATAGACACTACACAGAACAGCATCATGGGAAATGACCTCATAGACATGATGGAAATAGACACGGCACAGAGAGGTATCCTGGGAAATGACCTCACATGCATGATGGAAATAGACAATGAACAGAGAGGCATCCTGGGAAATGACCTCAGGCATGTGGAAATAGACACTACACAGAACTGCATCCTGGGAAATGTCCTCACAGGCATGATGGAAATAGACACTGCACAGAACGGAATCCTGTGAAATGACCTCATTGGCATGATGGAAATAGACGCTGCACAGAAGGGCATCCTGGGAAACGGCCACACAGGCCTGATGGAAATAGACACTGCATTGAACGGGATCCTGGGAAATGACCTCACATGCATGATGGAAATAGACACTAAACAGAGAGGCATCCTGGGAAATGACCTCACAGGCTTGTGGGAAATATACTGACACTACACAGAACGGAATCCAGGGAAATGACCTCATAGGCATGATGGAAATAGACACTGCACAGAACGGCATCCTGGGAAATGACCTCACAGGCATGATGGAAATATACAGTGCACAGAGAGGCATCATGGTACATGACCTCACAGACATTATGGAAATAGACTCTGCGGAGAGAGGCATCCTGGGACATGACCTCACAGGCATGATGGAAATAGACACTGCACAGAACGGCATCCTGGGACATGACCTCACAGGCATGATGGAAATAGACACTACACAGAACTGCATCCTGGGAAATGTCCTCACAGGCATGATGGAAATAGTCACTGCACAGAACGGAATCCTGTGAAATGACCTCATTGGCATGATGGAAACAGACGCTGCACAGAACGGCATCCTGGGAAACGGCCACACAGGCCTGATGGAAATAGACAGTGCACAGAGAGGCATCATGGTACATGACCTCACAGACATTATGGAAATAGACTCTGCGGAGAGAGGCATCCTGGGACATGACCTCACAGGCATGATGGAAATAGACACTGCACAGAACGGCATCCTGGGAAATGACCTCACAGGCTTGATGGAAATAGACTGACACTACACAGAACGGAATCCTCAGAAATGACCTCACAGGCATGATGGAAACAGACACTGCACAGAACGGCATCCTGGGGAATGACCTCACAGGCATGATGGAAATAGACACTGCACAGAGAGGCATCCTGGGAAATGACCTCACAGGCATGATGGAAATAGACACTGCACAGAGAGTTATCCTGGGAAATGACCTCACAGGCATGATGGAAATAGACAGTGCACAGAGAGGCCTCCTGGGACATGACCTCACAGGCATGATGGAAATAGACACTGCACAGAACGGCATCCTGGTAAATGACCTCACAGGCATGATGGAAGTAGACACTACACAGAGAGGCATCCTGGGAAATGGCCTCACAGGCCTGATGGAAATAGACACTGCATTGAATGGCATCCTGGGAAATGACCTCACAGGCATGATGGAAATAGACACTACACATAGAGGCATCCTGGGAAATGACCTCACAGGATGATGGAAATAGACTGAAACTACACAGAACAGAATACTCAGAAATGACCTCACAGGCATGATGAAAATAGACACTGCACAGAGAGGCATCCTGGGAAATGACCTCACAGGCATGATGGAAATAGACACTGCACAGAGAGTTATCCTGCGAAATGACCTCACAGGCATGATGGAAATAGACAGTGCAGAGAGAGGCATCCTGGGACATGACCTCACAGGCAAGATGGAAATAGACAATGCACAGAACGGAATCCTGGGAAATGACCTTACAGACATCCTGGAAATAGACACTACACAGAACGGCATCCTGGAAAATGACCTCACAGACATGATGGAAATAGACACTGCATAGAACGGCATCCAGGGAAATGACCTCACAGGTATGATGGAAATAGACAGACACTGCACAGAACGTCATCCACGGAAATGACCTCACAGGCATGACGGAAATAGACACTACACAGAACGGCATCATGGGAAATGACCTCATAGACATGGTGGAAATAGACACTGCACAGAACGGCATCCTGGGAAATGTGGTTTTTAATAGAGAGACACTACAGAAAAAGGCATCCTGGTAAATGTAGTCTTTAATAGAGAGACACTACACAGAGAGGCTCCTGGGAAATGACCTCACAGGCATGATGGAAATAGACTGACACTACACAGAATGGCATCCTGGGAAATGACCTCACAGGCATGATGGTAATAGACACTGCACAGAACTAAATCCTGGGATGACCTCATAGGCGTGATGGAAATAGACACTGCACAGAACGGAATCCTGGGAAATGACCTCACAGGCATGATGGAAATAGACAGTGCACAGAGAGGCATCATGGTACATGACCTCACAGACATTATGGAAATAGACTCTGCGGAGAGAGGCATCCTGGGACATGACCTCACAGGCATGATGGAAATAGACACTGCACAGAACGGCATCCTGGGAAATGACCTCACAGGCTTGATGGAAATAGACTGACACTACACAGAACGGAATCCTCAGAAATGACCTCACAGGCATGATGGAAACAGACACTGCACAGAACGGCATCCTGGGGAATGACCTCACAGGCATGATGGAAATAGACACTGCACAGAGAGGCATCTTGGGAAATGACCTCACAGGCATGATGCAAATAGACACTGCACAGAGAGGAATCCTGGGAAATGACCTCACAGGCATGATGGAAATAGACAGTGCACAGAGAGGCCTCCTGGGACATGACCTCACAGGCATGATGGAAATAGACACTGCACAGAACGGCATCCTGGTAAATGACCTCACAGGCATGATGGAAATAGACACTACACAGAGAGGCATCCTGGGAAATGGCCTCACAGGCCTGATGGAAATAGACACTGCATTGAATGGCATCCTGGGAAATGACCTCACAGGCATGATGGAAATAGACACTACACATAGAGGCATCCTGGGAAATGACCTCACAGGATGATGGAAATAGACTGAAACTACACAGAACAGAATCCTCGGAAATGACCTCACAGGCATGATGAAAATAGACACTGCACAGAGAGGCATCCTGGGAAATGACCTCACAGGCATGATGGAAATAGACACTGCACAGAGAGTTATCCTGCGAAATGACCTCACAGGCATGATGGAAATAGACAGTGCAGAGAGAGGCATCCTGGGACATGACCTCACAGGCAAGATGGAAATAGACAATGCACAGAACGGAATCCTGGGAAATGACCTTACAGACATCCTGGAAATAGACACTACACAGAACGGCATCCTGGAAAATGACCTCACAGACATGATGGAAATAGACACTGCATAGAACGGCATCCAGGGAAATGACCTCACAGGCATGATGGAAATAGACAGACACTGCACAGAACGTCATCCATGGAAATGACCTCACAGGCATGACGGAAATAGACACTGCACAGAACGGCATCATGGGAAATGACCTCATAGACATGGTGGAAATAGACACTGCACAGAACGGCATCCTGGGAAATGTGGTTTTTAATAGAGAGACACTACAGAAAAAGGCATCCTGGTAAATGTAGTCTTTAATAGAGAGACACTACACAGAGAGGCTCCTGGGAAATGACCTCACAGGCATGATGGAAATAGACAGACACTGCACAGAATGGCATCCTGGGAAATGACCTCACAGGCATGATGGTAATAGACACTGCACAGAACGAAATCCTGGGATGACCTCATAGGCGTGATGGAAATAGACACTGCACAGAACGGAATCCTGGGAAATGACGTCACAGGCATGATGGAAATAGACAGACACTGCACACAACGTCATCCAGGGAAATTACCTCAGAGGCATGATGGAAATAGACACTACACAGAACGGCATCATGGGAAATGACCTCATAGACATGATGGAAATAGACACTGCACAGAGAGGCATCCTGTTAAATGACCTCACAGGCATGATTGAAATAGACACTACAGAGAACGGCATCCTGGGAAATGACCTCACAGGCCTGATGGAAATAGACACTGCATTGAACGGCATCCTGGGACATGACCTCACAGGCATGATGGAAATAGACACTGCACAGAACGGCATCTTGGGAAATGACCTCACAGGCATGATGGATATAAACACTGCACAGAAACGCATCCTGGGAAAAGACCTCACAGGCATGATGGAAATAGACACTGCACAGAGAGTTATCCTGGGAAATGACCTCACAGGCATGATGGAAATAGACAGTGCACAGAGAGGCATCCTGGGACATGACCTCACAGGCAAGATGGAAATAGACACTGCACAGAACGGCATCCTGCGAAATGACCTTACAGACATGCTGAAATTGACACTACACAGAATGGCATCCTGGAAAGTGACCTCACAGACATGTTGGAAATAGACACTGCACAGAATGGCATCCAGAGAAATGCCCTCACAGGCATGATGGAAATAGACAGACACTGTAGAGAAAGTCATCCAGGGAAATGACCTCAGAGACATGATGGATATAGACACTACACAGAACGGCATCATGGGAAATGACCTCATAGACATGATGGAAATAGACACGGCACAGAGAGGTATCCTGGGAAATGACCTCACATGCATGATGGAAATAGACAATGAACAGAGAGGCATCCTGGGAAATGACCTCAGGCATGTGGAAATAGACACTACACAGAACTGCATCCTGGGAAATGTCCTCACAGGCATGATGGAAATAGACACTGCACAGAACGGAATCCTGTGAAATGACCTCATTGGCATGATGGAAATCGATGCTGCACAGAAGGGCATCCTGGGAAACGGCCACACAGGCCTGATGGAAATAGACACTGCATTGAACGGGATCCTGGGAAATGACCTCACATGCATGATGGAAATAGACACTAAACAGAGAGGCATCCTGGGAAATGACCTCACAGGCATGTGGGAAATATACTGACACTACACAGAACGGAATCCAGGGAAATGACCTCATAGGCATGATGGAAATAGACACTGCACAGAACGGCATCCTGGGAAATGACCTCACAGGCATGATGGAAATAGACAGTGCACAGAGAGGCATCATGGTACATGACCTCACAGACATTATGGAAATAGACTCTGCGGAGAGAGGCATCCTGGGACATGACCTCACAGGCATGATGGAAATAGACACTGCACAGAACGGCATCTTGGGAAATGACCTCACAGGCATGATGGAAATAAACACTGCACAGAAACGCATCCTGGGAAAAGACCTCACAGGCATGATGGAAATAGACACTGCACAGAGAGTTATCCTGGGAAATGAACTCACAGGCATGATGGAAATAGACAGTGCACAGAGAGGCATCCTGGGACATGACCTCACAGGCAAGATGGAAATAGACACTGCACAGAACGGCATCCTGCGAAATGACCTTACAGACATGCTGAAATTGACACTACACAGAATGGCATCCTGGAAAGTGACCTCACAGACATGTTGGAAATAGACACTGCACAGAATGGCATCCAGAGAAATGCCCTCACAGGCATGATGGAAATAGACAGACACTGTAGAGAAAGTCATCCAGGGAAATGACCTCAGAGACATGATGGATATAGACACTACACAGAACGGCATCATGGGAAATGACCTCATAGACATGATGGAAATAGACACGGCACAGAGAGGTATCCTGGGAAATGACCTCACATGCATGATGGAAATAGACAATGAACAGAGAGGCATCCTGGGAAATGACCTCAGGCATGTGGAAATAGACACTACACAGAACTGCATCCTGGGAAATGTCCTCACAGGCATGATGGAAATAGACACTGCACAGAACGGAATCCTGTGAAATGACCTCATTGGCATGATGGAAATAGACGCTGCACAGAAGGGCATCCTGGGAAACGGCCACACAGGCCTGATGGAAATAGACACTGCATTGAACGGGATCCTGGGAAATGACCTCACATGCATGATGGAAATAGACACTAAACAGAGAGGCATCCTGGGAAATGACCTCACAGGCATGTGGGAAATATACTGACACTACACAGAACGGAATCCAGGGAAATGACCTCATAGGCATGATGGAAATAGACACTGCACAGAACGGCATCCTGGGAAATGACCTCACAGGCATGATGGAAATAGACAGTGCACAGAGAGGCATCATGGTACATGACCTCACAGACATTATGGAAATAGACTCTGCGGAGAGAGGCATCCTGGGACATGACCTCACAGGCATGATGGAAATAGACACTGCACAGAACGGCATCCTGGGACATGACCTCACAGGCATGATGGAAATAGACACTACACAGAACTGCATCCTGGGAAATGTCCTCACAGGCATGATGGAAATAGACACTGCACAGAACGGAATCCTGTGAAATGACCTCATTGGCATGATGGAAACAGACGCTGCACAGAACGGCATCCTGGGAAACGGCCACACAGGCCTGATGGAAATAGACAGTGCACAGAGAGGCATCATGGTACATGACCTCACAGACATTATGGAAATAGACTCTGCGGAGAGAGGCATCCTGGGACATGACCTCACAGGCATGATGGAAATAGACACTGCACAGAACGGCATCCTGGGAAATGACCTCACAGGCTTGATGGAAATAGACTGACACTACACAGAACGGAATCCTCAGAAATGACCTCACAGGCATGATGGAAACAGACACTGCACAGAACGGCATCCTGGGGAATGACCTCACAGGCATGATGGAAATAGACACTGCACAGAGAGGCATCCTGGGAAATGACCTCACAGGCATGATGGAAATAGACACTGCACAGAGAGTTATCCTGGGAAATGACCTCACAGGCATGATGGAAATAGACAGTGCACAGAGAGGCCTCCTGGGACATGACCTCACAGGCATGATGGAAATAGACACTGCACAGAACGGCATCCTGGTAAATGACCTCACAGGCATGATGGAAGTAGACACTACACAGAGAGGCATCCTGGGAAATGGCCTCACAGGCCTGATGGAAATAGACACTGCATTGAATGGCATCCTGGGAAATGACCTCACAGGCATGATGGAAATAGACACTACACATAGAGGCATCCTGGGAAATGACCTCACAGGATGATGGAAATAGACTGAAACTACACAGAACAGAATCCTCGGAAATGACCTCACAGGCATGATGAAAATAGACACTGCACAGAGAGGCATCCTGGGAAATGACCTCACAGGCATGATGGAAATAGACACTGCACAGAGAGTTATCCTGCGAAATGACCTCACAGGCATGATGGAAATAGACAGTGCAGAGAGAGGCATCCTGGGACATGACCTCACAGGCAAGATGGAAATAGACAATGCACAGAACGGAATCCTGGGAAATGACCTTACAGACATCCTGGAAATAGACACTACACAGAACGGCATCCTGGAAAATGACCTCACAGACATGATGGAAATAGACACTGCATAGAACGGCATCCAGGGAAATGACCTCACAGGCATGATGGAAATAGACAGACACTGCACAGAACGTCATCCACGGAAATGACCTCACAGGCATGACGGAAATAGACACTACACAGAACGGCATCATGGGAAATGACCTCATAGACATGGTGGAAATAGACACTGCACAGAACGGCATCCTGGGAAATGTGGTTTTTAATAGAGAGACACTACAGAAAAAGGCATCCTGGTAAATGTAGTCTTTAATAGAGAGACACTACACAGAGAGGCTCCTGGGAAATGACCTCACAGGCATGATGGAAATAGACAGACACTGCACAGAATGGCATCCTGGGAAATGACCTCACAGGCATGATGGTAATAGACACTGCACAGAACGAAATCCTGGGATGACCTCATAGGCGTGATGGAAATAGACACTGCACAGAACGGAATCCTGGGAAATGACGTCACAGGCATGATGGAAATAGACAGACACTGCACACAACGTCATCCAGGGAAATTACCTCAGAGGCATGATGGAAATAGACACTACACAGAACGGCATCATGGGAAATGACCTCATAGACATGATGGAAATAGACACTGCACAGAGAGGCATCCTGTTAAATGACCTCACAGGCATGATTGAAATAGACACTACAGAGAACGGCATCCTGGGAAATGACCTCACAGGCCTGATGGAAATAGACACTGCATTGAACGGCATCCTGGGACATGACCTCACAGGCATGATGGAAATAGACACTGCACAGAACGGCATCTTGGGAAATGACCTCACAGGCATGATGGAAATAAACCCTGCACAGAAACGCATCCTGGGAAAAGACTTCACAGGCATGATGGAAATAGACACTGCACAGAGAGTTATCCTGGGAAATGAACTCACAGGCATGATGGAAATAGACAGTGCACAGAGAGGCATCCTGGGACATGACCTCACAGGCAAGATGGAAATAGACACTGCACAGAACGGCATCCTGCGAAATGACCTTACAGACATGCTGAAATTGACACTACACAGAATGGCATCCTGGAAAGTGACCTCACAGACATGTTGGAAATAGACACTGCACAGAATGGCATCCAGAGAAATGCCCTCACAGGCATGATGGAAATAGACAGACACTGTAGAGAAAGTCATCCAGGGAAATGACCTCAGAGACATGATGGATATAGACACTACACAGAACGGCATCATGGGAAATGACCTCATAGACATGATGGAAATAGACACGGCACAGAGAGGTATCCTGGGAAATGACCTCACATGCATGATCGAAATAGACAATGAACAGAGAGGCATCCTGGGAAATGACCTCAGGCATGTGGAAATAGACACTACACAGAACTGCATCCTGGGAAATGTCCTCACAGGCATGATGGAAATAGACACTGCACAGAACGGAATCCTGTGAAATGACCTCATTGGCATGATGGAAATAGACGCTGCACAGAAGGGCATCCTGGGAAACGGCCACACAGGCCTGATGGAAATAGACACTGCATTGAACGGGATCCTGGGAAATGACCTCACATGCATGATGGAAATAGACACTAAACAGAGAGGCATCCTGGGAAATGACCTCACAGGCATGTGGGAAATATACTGACACTACACAGAACGGAATCCAGGGAAATGACCTCATAGGCATGATGGAAATAGACACTGCACAGAACGGCATCCTGGGAAATGACCTCACAGGCATGATGGAAATAGACAGTGCACAGAGAGGCATCATGGTACATGACCTCACAGACATTATGGAAATAGACTCTGCGGAGAGAGGCATCCTCGGACATGACCTCACAGGCATGATGGAAATAGACACTGCACAGAACGGCATCCTGGGACATGACCTCACAGGCATGATGGAAATAGACACTACACAGAACTGCATCCTGGGAAATGTCCTCACAGGCATGATGGAAATAGACACTGCACAGAACGGAATCCTGTGAAATGACCTCATTGGCATGATGGAAACAGACGCTGCACAGAACGGCATTCTGGGAAACGGCCACACAGGCCTGATGGAAATAGACAGTGCACAGAGAGGCATCATGGTACATGACCTCACAGACATTATGGAAATAGACTCTGCGGAGAGAGGCATCCTGGGACATGACCTCACAGGCATGATGGAAATAGACACTGCACAGAACGGCATCCTGGGAAATGACCTCACAGGCTTGATGGAAATAGACTGACACTACACAGAACGGAATCCTCAGAAATGACCTCACAGGCATGATGGAAACAGACACTGCACAGAACGGCATCCTGGGGAATGACCTCACAGGCATGATGGAAATAGACACTGCACAGAGAGGCATCCTGGGAAATGACCTCACAGGCATGATGGAAATAGACACTGCACAGAGAGTTATCCTGGGAAATGACCTCACAGGCATGATGGAAATAGACAGTGCACAGAGAGGCCTCCTGGGACATGACCTCACAGGCATGATGGAAATAGACACTGCACAGAACGGCATCCTGGTAAATGACCTCACAGGCATGATGGAAATAGACACTACACAGAGAGGCATCCTGGGAAATGGCCTCACAGGCCTGATGGAAATAGACACTGCATTGAATGGCATCCTGGGAAATGACCTCACAGGCATGATGGAAATAGACACTACACATAGAGGCATCCTGGGAAATGACCTCACAGGATGATGGAAATAGACTGAAACTACACAGAACAGAATCCTCGGAAATGACCTCACAGGCATGATGAAAATAGACACTGCACAGAGAGGCATCCTGGGAAATGACCTCACAGGCATGATGGAAATAGACACTGCACAGAGAGTTATCCTGCGAAATGACCTCACAGGCATGATGGAAATAGACAGTGCAGAGAGAGGCATCCTGGGACATGACCTCACAGGCAAGATGGAAATAGACAATGCACAGAACGGAATCCTGGGAAATGACCTTACAGACATCCTGGAAATAGACACTACACAGAACGGCATCCTGGAAAATGACCTCACAGACATGATGGAAATAGACACTGCATAGAACGGCATCCAGGGAAATGACCTCACAGGCATGATGGAAATAGACAGACACTGCACAGAACGTCATCCACGGAAATGACCTCACAGGCATGACGGAAATAGACACTACACAGAACGGCATCATGGGAAATGACCTCATAGACATGGTGGAAATAGACACTGCACAGAACGGCATCCTGGGAAATGTGGTTTTTAATAGAGAGACACTACAGAAAAAGGCATCCTGGTAAATGTAGTCTTTAATAGAGAGACACTACACAGAGAGGCTCCTGGGAAATGACCTCACAGGCATGATGGAAATAGACAGACACTGCACAGAATGGCATCCTGGGAAATGACCTCACAGGCATGATGGTAATAGACACTGCACAGAACGAAATCCTGGGATGACCTCATAGGCGTGATGGAAATAGACACTGCACAGAACGGAATCCTGGGAAATGACGTCACAGGCATGATGGAAATAGACAGACACTGCACACAACGTCATCCAGGGAAATTACCTCAGAGGCATGATGGAAATAGACACTACACAGAACGGCATCATGGGAAATGACCTCATAGACATGATGGAAATAGACACTGCACAGAAAGGCATCCTGCTAAATGACCTCACAGGCATGATTGAAATAGACACTACAGAGAACGGCATCCTGGGAAATGACCTCACAGGCCTGATGGAAATAGACACTGCATTGAACGGCATCCTGGGACATGACCTCACAGGCATGATGGAAATAGACACTGCACAGAACGGCATCTTGGGAAATGACCTCACAGGCATGATGGAAATAAACACTGCACATAAACGCATCCTGGGAAAAGACCTCACAGGCATGATGGAAATAGACACTGCACAGAGAGTTATCCTGGGAAATGAACTCACAGGCATGATGGAAATAGACAGTGCACAGAGAGGCATCCTGGGACATGACCTCACAGGCAAGATGGAAATAGACACTGCACAGAACGGCATCCTGCAAAATGACCTTACAGACATGCTGAAATTGACACTACACAGAATGGCATCCTGGAAAGTGACCTCACAGACATGTTGGAAATAGACACTGCACAGAATGGCATCCAGAGAAATGCCCTCACAGGCATGATGGAAATAGACAGACACTGTAGAGAAAGTCATCCAGGGAAATGACCTCAGAGACATGATGGATATAGACACTACACAGAACAGCATCATGGGAAATGACCTCATAGACATGATGGAAATAGACACGGCACAGAGAGGTATCCTGGGAAATGACCTCACATGCATGATGGAAATAGACAATGAACAGAGAGGCATCCTGGGAAATGACCTCAGGCATGTGGAAATAGACACTACACAGAACTGCATCCTGGGAAATGTCCTCACAGGCATGATGGAAATAGACACTGCACAGAACGGAATCCTGTGAAATGACCTCATTGGCATGATGGAAATAGACGCTGCACAGAAGGGCATCCTGGGAAAAGGCCACACAGGCCTGATGGAAATAGACTCTGCATTGAACGGGATCCTGGGAAATGACCTCACATGCATGATGGAAATAGACACTAAACAGAGAGGCATCCTGGGAAATGACCTCACAGGCATGTGGGAAATATACTGACACTACACAGAACGGAATCCAGGGAAATGACCTCATAGGCATGATGGAAACAGACACTGCACAGAACGGCATCCTGGGAAATGACCTCACAGGCATGATGGAAATAGACAGTGTACAGAGAGGCATCATGGTACATGACCTCACAGACATTATGGAAATAGACTCTGCGGAGAGAGGCATCCTGGGACATGACCTCACAGGCATGATGGAAATAGACACTGCACAGAACGGCATCCTGGGAAATGACCTCACAGGCTTGATGGAAATAGACTGACACTACACAGAACGGAATCCTCAGAAATGACCTCACAGGCATGATGGAAACAGACACTGCACAGAACGGCATCCTGGGGAATGACCTCACAGGCATGATGGAAATAGACACTGCACAGAGAGGCATCCTGGGAAATGACCTCACAGGCATGATGGAAATAGACACTGCACAGAGAGTTATCCTGGGAAATGACCTCACAGGCATGATGGAAATAGACAGTGCACAGAGAGGCCTCCTGGGACATGAACTCACAGGCATGATGGAAATAGACACTGCACAGAACGGCATCCTGGTAAATGACCTCACAGGCATGATGGAAATAGACACTACACAGAGAGGCATCCTGGGAAATGGCCTCACAGGCCTGATGGAAATAGACACTGCATTGAATGGCATCCTGGGAAATGACCTCACAGGCATGATGGAAATAGACACTACACATAGAGGCATCCTGGGAAATGACCTCACAGGATGATGGAAATAGACTGAAACTACACAGAACAGAATCCTCGGAAATGACCTCACAGGCATGATGAAAATAGACACTGCACAGAGAGGCATCCTGGGAAATGACCTCACAGGCATGATGGAAATAGACACTGCACAGAGTGTTATCCTGCGAAATGACCTCACAGGCATGATGGAAATAGAGAGTGCACAGAGAGGCATCCTGGGACATGACCTCACAGGCAAGACGGAAATAGACAATGCACATAACGGAATCCTGGGAAATGACCTTACAGACATCCTGGAAATAGACACTACACAGAACGGCATCCTGGAAAATGACCTCACAGACATGATGGAAATAGACACTGCATAGAACGGCATCCAGGGAAATGACCTCACAGGCATGATGGAAATAGACAGACACTGCACAGAACGTCATCCACGGAAATGACCTCACAGGCATGACGGAAATATACACTACACAGAACGACATCATGGGAAATGACCTCATAGACATGGTGGAAATAGACACTGCACAGAACGGCATCCTGGGAAATGTGGATTTTAATAGAGAGACACTAAAGAAAAAGGCATCCTGGTAAATGTAGTCTTTAATAGAGAGACACTACACAGAGAGGCTCCTGGGAAATGACCTCACAGGCATGATGGAAATAGACAGACACTGCACAGAATGGCATCCTGGTAAATGACCTCACAGGCATGATGGTAATAGACACTGCACAGAACGACATCCTGGGATGACCTCATAGGCGTGATGGAAATAGACACTGCACAGAACGGAATCCTGGGAAATGACGTCACAGGCATGATGGAAATAGACAGACACTGCACACAACGTCATCCAGGGAAATTACCTCAGAGGTATGATGGAAATAGACTCTACACAGAACGGCATCATGGGAAATGACCTCATAGACATGATGGAAATAGACACGGCACAGAGAGGCATCCAGGGAAATGACGACACATGCATGATGGAAATAGACAATGCACAGAGAGGCATCCTGGGAAATGACCTCACAGGCATGATGGAAATAGACACTACACAGAACGGCATCCTGGGAAATGTCCTCACAGGCATGATGGAAATAGATACTGCACAGAACGGAATCCTCTGAAATGACCTCATAGGCATGATGGAAATGGACACTGCACGGAACGGCATCCTGGGAAATGGCCTCACAGGCCTGATGGAAATAGACACTGCATTGAACGGGATCCTGGGAAATGACCTCACAGGCATGATGGAAATAGACACTACACAGAGAGGCATCCTGGGAAATGACCTCACAGGAATGAGGGAAATAGACACTGCACGGAATGGCATTCTGGGAAATGACCTCACAGGCATGATGGAAAGAGACACTGCACAGACCGTCATCCTGGGAAATGACCTCACAGGCATAATGGAAATAGACACTACACAGAGAGGCATCCTGGGAAATGGCCTCACAGGCCTGATGGAAATAGACACTGCATTGAATGGCATCCTGGGAAATGACCTCACAGTCATGATGGAAATAGACACTACACAGAGAGGGATCCTGGGAAATGACCTCACAGGATGATGGAAATAGACTGACACTACACAGAACGGAATCCTCGGAAATGACCTCACAGGCATGATGGAAATAGACACTGCACAGAACGGCATTCTGGGAAATGACCTCACAGGCATGATGGAAGTAGACACTGCACAGGGAGGCATCCTGGGAAATGACCTCACTGGCGTGATGGAAATAGACACTGCACAGAGAGGCATCCTGTGAAACGACCTCACAGTCATGATTGAAATAGACACTACAGAGAACGGCATCCTGGGAAATGACCTCACAGGCCTGATGGAAATAGACACTGCATTGAACGGCATCCTGGGACATGACCTCACAGGCATGATGGAAATAGACACTGCATTGAACGGGATCCTAGGAAAAGGCCTCACAGGCATGATGGAAATAGACACTACACAGAGAGGCATCCTGGAAAATGACCTCACAGGCATGAGGGAAATAGACACTACACAGAACTGCATCCTGGGAAATGTCCTCACAGGCATGATGGAAATAGACACTGCACAGAACGGAATCCTGTGAAATGACCTCACATGCATGATGGAAATAGACACTAAACAGAGAGGCATCCTGGGAAATGACCTCACAGGCATGTGGGAAATATACTGACACTACACAGAACGGAATCCAGGGAAATGACCTCATAGGCATGATGGAAATAGACACTGCACAGAACGGCATCCTGGGAAATGACCTCACAGGCATGATGGAAATAGACAGTGCACAGAGAGGCATCATGGTACATGACCTCACAGACATTATGGAAATAGACTCTGCGGAGAGAGGCATCCTGGGACATGACCTCACAGGCATGATGGAAATAGACACTGCACAGAACGGCATCCTGGGAAATGACCTCACAGGCATGATGGAAATAGACACTACACAGAACGGAATCCTCAGAAATGACCTCACAGGCATGATGGAAACAGACACTGCACAGAACGGCATCCTGGGGAATGACCTCACAGGCATGATGGAAATAGACACTGCACAGAGAGGCATCCTGGGAAATGACCTCACAGGCATGATGGAAATAGACACTGCACAGAGAGTTATCCTGGGAAATGACCTCACAGGCATGATGGAAATAGACAGTGCACAGAGAGGCCTCCTGGGACATGACCTCACAGGCATGATGGAAATAGACACTGCACAGAACGGCATCCTGGTAAATGACCTCACAGGCATGATGGAAATAGACACTACACAGAGAGGCATCCTGGGAAATGGCCTCACAGGCCTGATGGAAATAGACACTGCATTGAATGGCATCCTGGGAAATGACCTCACAGGCATGATGGAAATAGACACTACACATAGAGGCATCCTGGGAAATGACCTCACAGGATGATGGAAATAGACTGAAACACACAGACCAGAATCCTCGGAAATGACCTCACAGGCATGATGAAAATAGACACTGCACAGAGAGGCATCCTGGGAAATGACCTCACAGGCATGATGGAAATAGACACTGCACAGAGTGTTATCCTGCGAAATGACCTCACAGGCATGATGGAAATAGACAGTGCACAGAGAGGCATCCTGGGACATGACCTCACATGCAAGATGGAAATAGACAATGCACAGAACGGAATCCTGGGAAATGACCTTACAGACATCCTGGAAATAGACACTACACAGAACGGCATCCTGGAAAATGACCTCACAGGCATGATGGAAATAGTCAGACACGGCACAGAACGTCATCCACGGAAATGACCTCACAGGCATGATGGAAGTAGACACTGCACAGAGAGGCATCCTGGGAAATGACCTCACTGGCGTGATGGAAATAGACACTGCACAGAGAGGCATCCTGTTAAACGACCTCACAGGCATGATTGAAATAGTCACTACAGAGAACGGCATCCTGGGAAATGACCTCACAGGCCTGATGGAAATAGACACTGCATTGAACGGCATCCTGGGACATGACCTCACAGGCATGATGGAAATAGACACTGCACAGAACGGCATCTTGGGAAATGACCTCACAGGCATGATGGAAATAAACACTGCACAGAGACGCATCCTGGGAAAAGACCTCACAGGCATGATCGAAATAGACACTACACAGAGAGGCATCCTGGGAAATGACCTCACAGGATGATAGAAATAGACTGACACTACACAGAACGGAATCCTCGGAAATGACCACACAGGCATGATGGAAATAGACACTGCACTGAACAGCATTCTGGTTAATGACCTCACAGACATGATGGAAGTAGACACTGCACAGAGAGGCATCCTGGGAAATGACATCACTGGCGTGATGGAAATAGACACTGCACTGAGAGGCATCCTGTGAAATGACCTCACAGGCATGATGGAAATAGACACTGCACAGAGCGGTATCCTGGGACATGACCTCACAGGCATGATGGAAATAGACACTGCACAGAACGGCATCCTTGGAAACTACCTTAAAGACATGCTTGAAATAGACACTACACAGAACGGCATCCTGGAAAATGACATCACAGACATGATGGAAATAGACACTGCATAGAACGGCATCCAGGGAAATGACCTCACAGGCATGATGGAAATAGACAGACACTGCACAGAACGTCATCCACGGAAATGACCTCACAGGCATGATGGAAATAGACACTTCACAGAACGGGATAATGGGAAATGACCTCATAGACATGGTGGAAATTGTCATTGCACAGAACGGCATCCTGGGAAATGTAGTTTTTAATAGAGACACTACAGAAAGGAATCCTGGGAAATGTGGTTTTTAACAGAGAGACACTACAGAGAAATGCATCCTGGTAAATGTAGTCTTTAATAGAGAGACACTACACAGAGAGGCATCCTGGGAAATGACCTCACAGCATGATGGAAATAGACTGACACTACACAGAACGGCATCCTGGGAAATGACCTCACAAGCATGATGGAAATAGACACTGCACAGAACGGCATCATGGGAAAAGACCTCACAGGCATGATGGAAATAGACACTGCACAGAACGGCATCCTGGGAACTGTAGTTTTTAATAGGGACACTACAGAGAAATGAGTCCTGGGAAATGTAGTTTTTAATAGAGAGACACTACAGATAAAGCCATCCTGGGAAATGTAGTCTTTAATAGAGAGACACTACAAAGAGAGGCATCCTGGGAAATGACCTCATAGGCATGATGGAAATAGACACACACTGCACAGAATGGCATCCTGGGAAATGACCTCACAGGCATGATGGAAATAGACACTGCACAGAACAGCATCATGGGAAATGACCTCATAGACATGATGGAAATAGTCACGGCACAGAGAGGCATCCTGGGAAATGACCTCACAGTCCTGATGGAAATAGACACTGCACAGAACGGCATCATGGGAAATGACCTCATAGACATGATGGAAATAGTCACGGCACAGAGAGGCATCCTGGGAAATGACCTCACATACATGATGGAAATAGACAATGCACAGAGAGGCATCCTGGTAAATGACCTCACAGTTATGATGGAAATAGACACTACACAGAACGGCATCCTGGGAAATGTCCTCACAGGCATGATGGAAATAGACACAGCACAGAAAGGAATCCTGTGAAATGACCTCATAAGCATGATGGAAATAGACGCTGCACAGAACGGCATCCTGGGAAATGGCCTCACAGGCCTGATGGAAATAGACACTGCATTGAACGGGATCCTGGGAAATGACCTCACAGGCATGATGGAAATAGACACTACACAGAGATGCCTCCTGGGAAATGACCTCACAGGCATGAGGGAAAAATACTGACACTACCCTGACCGGAATCCACGGAAATGATCTCATAGGCATGATGGAAATAGACACTGCATTGAAGAGCATCCTGGGAAATGACCTCACAGGCATTATGGAAATAGACTCTGCACAGTGAGGCATCCTGGAAAATGACCTCACAGGCATGATGGAAATAGACAGTTCACAGAGAGGCATCCTGGTACATGACCTCACAGGCATGATGGAAATAGACACTGCACAGAACGGCATCCTGGGAAATGACCTCACAGACATGCTGGAAATAGAAACTACACAGAACGGCATCCCGGAAAATGACCTCACAGACATGATGCAAATAGACACTGCACAGAACGGCATCCAGGAAAATGACCTCACAGGCATGATGGAAATTGACAGACACTGCACAGAACGACATACATGGAAATGACCTCACAGGCATTATGGAAATAGACACTACACAGAACGCGATCATGGGAAATGACCTCATAGACATGATGGAATTAGACACTGCACAGAGAGGCATCCTGTTAAACGACCTCACAGGCATGATTGAAATAGACACTACAGAGAACGGCATCCTGGGAAATGACCTCACAGGCCTGATGGAAATAGACACTGCATTGAACGGCATCCTGGGATATGACCTCACAGGCATGATGGAAATAAACACTGCACAGAACGGCATCTTGGGAAATGACCTCACAGGCATGATGGAAATAAACACTGCACAGAGACGCATCCTGGGAAAAGACCTCACAGGCATGATGGAAATAGACACTGCACAGAGAGTTATCCTGGGAAATGACCTCACAGGCATGATGGAAATAGACAGTGCACAGAGAGGCATCCTGGGACATGACCTCCCAGGCAAGATGGAAATAGACACTGCACAGAACGGCATCCTGCGAAATGACCTTACAGACATGCTGAAATTGACACTACACAGAATGGCATCCTGGAAAATCACCTCACAGACATGTTGGAAATAGACACTGCACAGAATGGCATCCAGAGAAATGCCCTCACAGGCATGATGGAAATAGACAGACACTGTAGAGAAAGTCATCCAGGGAAATGACCTCAGAGACATGATGGATATAGACACTACACAGAACGGCATCATGGGAAATGACCTCAGAGGCATGTGGGAAATATACTGACACTACACAGAACGGAATCCAGGGAAATGACCTCATAGGCATGATGGAAATAGACAATGAACAGAGAGGCATCCTGGGAAATGACCACAGGCATGAGGAAATAGACACTACACAGAACTGCATCCGGGGAAATGTCCTCACAGGCATGATGGAAATAGACACTGCACAGAACGGAATCCTGTGAAATGACCTCATTGGCATGATGGAAATAGACACTAAACAGAGAGGCATCCTGGGAAATGACCTCACAGGCATGTGGGAAATATACTGACACTACACAGAACGGAATCCAGGGAAATGACCTCATAGGCATGATGGAAATAGACACTGCACAGAACGGCATCCTGGGAAATGACCTCACAGGCATGATGGAAATAGACAGTGCACAGAGAGGCATCATGGGACATGACCTCACAGGCAAGATGGAAATAGACACTGCACAGAACGGCATCCTGCGAAATGACCTTACAGACATGCTGAAATTGACACTACACAGAATGGCATCCTGGAAAATCACCTCACAGACATGTTGGAAATAGACACTGCACAGAATGGCATCCAGAGAAATGCCCTCACAGGCATGATGGAAATAGACAGACACTGTAGAGAAAGTCATCCAGGGAAATGACCTCAGAGACATGATGGATATAGACACTACACAGAATGGCATCATGGGAAATGACCTCACAGGCATGTGGGAAATATACTGACACTACACAGAACGGAATCCAGGGAAATGACCTCATAGGCATGATGGAAATAGACAATGAACAGAGAGGCATCCTGGGAAATGACCTCAGGCATGAGGAAATAGACACTACACAGAACTGCATCCTGGGAAATGTCCTCACAGGCATGATGGAAATAGACACTGCACAGAACGGAATCCTGTGAAATGACCTCATTGGCATGATGGAAATAGACACTAAACAGAGAGGCATCCTGGGAAATGACCTCACAGGCATGTGGGAAATATACTGACACTACACAGAACGGAATCCAGGGAAATGACCTCATAGGCATGATGGAAATAGACACTGCACAGAACGGCATCCTGGGAAATGACCTCACAGGCATGATGGAAATAGACAGTGCACAGAGAGGCATCATGGTACATGACCTCACAGACATTATGGAAATAGACTCTGCAGAGAGAGGCATCCTGGGACATGACCTCACAGGCATGATGGAAATAGACACTGCACAGAACGGCATCCTGGGAAATGACCTCACAGGCTTGATGGAAATAGACTGACACTACAAAGAACGGAATCCTCAGAAATGACCTCACAGGCATGATGGAAACAGACACTGCACAGAACGGCATCCTGGGGAATGACCTCACAGGCATGATGGAAATAGACACTGCACAGAGAGGCATCCTGGGAAATGACCTCACAGGCATGATGGAAATAGACAGTGCACAGAGAGGCCTCCTGGGACATGACCTCACAGGCATGATGGAAATAGACACTGCACAGAACGGCATCCTGGTAAATGACCTCACAGGCATGATGGAAATAGACACTACACAGAGAGGCATCCTGGGAAATGGCCTCACAGGCCTGATGGAAATAGACACTGCATTGAATGGCATCCTGGGAAATGACCTCACAGGCATGATGGAAATAGACACTACACATAGGGGCATCCTGGGAAATGACCTCACAGGATGATGGAAATAGACTGAAACTACACAGAACAGAATCCTCGGAAATGACCTCACAGGCATGATGAAAATAGACACTGCACAGAGAGGCATCCTGGGAAATGACCTCACAGGCATGATGGAAATAGACACTGCACAGAGTGTTATCCTGCGAAATGACCTTACAGGCATGATGGAAATAGACAGTGCACAGAGAGGCATCCTGGGACATGACCTCACAGGCAAGATGGAAATAGACAATGCACAGAACGGAATCCTGGGAAATGACCTTACAGACATCCTGGAAATAGACACTACACAGAACGCCATCCTGGAAAATGACCTCACAGACATGATGGAAATAGACACTGCATAGAACGGCATCCAGGGAAATGACCTCACAGGCATGATGGAAATAGACAGACACTGCACAGAACGTCATCCATGGAAATGACTTCACAGGCATGACGGAAATAGACACTACACAGAACGGCATCATGGGAAATGACCTCATAGACATGGTGGAAATAGACACTGCACAGAACGGCATCCTGGGAAATGTAGTTTTTAATAGAGACACTACAGAAAGGAATCCTGGGAAATGTGGTTTTTAATAGAGAGACACTACAGAAAAAGGCATCCTGGTAAATGTAGTCTTTAATAGAGAGACACTACACAGAGAGGCTCCTGGGAAATGACCTCACAGGCATGATGGAAATAGACGGACACTGCACAGAATGGCATCCTGGGAAATGACCTCACAGGCATGATGGTAATAGACACTGCACAGAACGACATCCTGGGATGACCTCATAGGCCTGATGGAAATAGACACTGCACAGAACGGAATCCTGGGAAATGACGTCACAGGCATGATGGAAATAGACAGACACTGCACACAACGTCATCCAGGGAAATTACCTCAGAGGCATGATGGAAATAGACACTACACAGAACGGCATCATGGGAAATGACCTCATAGACATGATGGAAATAGACACGGCACAGAGAGGCATCCAGGGAAATGACGACACATGCATGATGGAAATAGACAATGCACAGAGAGGCATCCTGGGAAATCACCTCACAGGCATGATGGAAATAGACACTACACAGAACGGCATCCTGGGAAATGTCCTCACAGGCATGATGGAAATAGACACTGCACAGAACGGAATCCTGTGAAATGACCTCATAGGCATGATGGAAATGGACACTGCCCGGAACGGCATTTTGGGAAATGGCCTCACAGGCCTGATGGAAATAGACACTGCATTGAACGGGACCCTGGGAAATGACCTCACAGGCATGATGGAAATAGACACTACACAGAGAGGCATCCTGGGAAATGACCTCACAGACATTATGGAAATAGACTCTGCGGAGAGAGGCATCCTGGGACATGACCTCACAGGCATGATGGAAATAGACACTGCACAGAACGGCATCCTGGGAAATGACCTAACAGGCTTGATGGAAATAGACTGACACTACAAAGAACGGAATCCTCAGAAATGACCTCACAGGCATGATGGAAACAGACACTGCACAGAAAGGCATCCTGGGGAATGACCTCACAGGCATGATGGAAATAGACAGTGCACAGAGAGGCCTCCTGGGACATGACCTCACAGGCATGATGGAAATAGACACTGCACAGAACGGCATCCTGGTAAATGACCTCACAGGCATGATGGAAATAGACACTACACAGAGAGGCATCCTGGGAAATGGCCTCACAGGCCTGATGGAAATAGACACTGCATTGAATGGCATCCTGGGAAATGACCTCACAGGCATGATGGAAATAGACACTACACATAGAGGCATCCTGGGAAATGACCTCACAGGATGATGGAAATAGACTGAAACTACACAGAACAGAATCCTCGGAAATGACCTCACAGGCATGATGAAAATAGACACTGCACAGAGAGGCATCCTGGGAAATGACCTCACAGGCATGATGTAAATAGACACTGCACAGAGTGTTATCCTGCGAAATGACCTTACAGGCATGATGGAAATAGACAGTGCACAGAGAGGCATCCTGGGACATGACCTCACAGGCAAGATGGAAATAGACAATGCACAGAACGGAATCCTGGGAAATGACCTTACAGACATCCTGGAAATAGACACTACACAGAACGCCATCCTGGAAAATGACCTCACAGACATGATGGAAATAGACACTGCATAGAACGGCATCCAGGGAAATGACATCACAGGCATGATGGAAATAGACAGACACTGCACAGAACGTCATCCACGGAAATGACCTCACAGGCATGACGGAAATAGACACTACACAGAACGGCATCATGGAAAATGACCTCATAGACATGGTGGAAATAGACACTGCACAGAACGGCATCCTGGGAAATGTAGTTTTTAATAGAGACACTACAGAAAGGAATCCTGGGAAATGTGGTTTTTAATAGAGAGACACTACAGAAAAAGGCATCCTGGTAAATGTAGTCTTTAATAGAGAGACACTACACAGAGAGGCTCCTGGGAAATGACCTCACAGGCATGATGGAAATAGACGGACACTGCACAGAATGGCATCCTGGGAAATGACCTCACAGGCATGATGGTAATAGACACTGCACAGAACGACATCCTGGGATGACCTCATAGGCCTGATGGAAATAGACACTGCACAGAACGGAATCCTGGGAAATGACGTCACAGGCATGATGGAAATAGACAGACACTGCACACAACGTCATCCAGGGAAATTACCTCAGAGGCATGATGGAAATAGACACTACACAGAACGGCATCATGGGAAATGACATCATAGACATGATGGAAATAGACACGGCACAGAAAGGCATCCAGGGAAATGACGACACATGCATGATGGAAATAGACAATGCACAGAGAGGCATCCTGGGAAATCACCTCACAGGCATGATGGAAATAGACACTACACAGAACGGCATCCTGGGAAATGTCCTCACAGGCATGATGGAAATAGACACTGCACAGAACGGAATCCTGTGAAATGACCTCATAGGCATGATGGAAATGGACACTGCACGGAACGGCATCTTGGGAAATGGCCTCACAGGCCTGATGGAAATAGACACTGCATTGAACGGGACCCTGGGAAATGACCTCACAGGCATGATGGAAATAGACACTACACAGAGAGGCATCCTGGGAAATGACCTCACAGGCATGAGGGAAATAGACACTGCACGGAATGGCATTCTGGGAAATGACCTCACAGGCATGATGGAAAGAGACACTGCACAGACCGGCATCCTGGGAAATGACCTCACAGGCATAATGGAAATAGACACTACACAGAGAGGCATCCTGGGAAATGGCCTCACAGGCCTGATGGAAATAGACACTGCATTGAATGGCATCCTGGGAAATGACCTCACAGTCATGATGGAAATAGACACTACACAGAGAGGGATCCTGGGAAATGACCTCACAGGATGATGGAAATAGACTGACACTACACAGAACGGAATCCTCGGAACTGACCTCACAGGCATGATGGAAATAGACACTGCACAGAACGGCATTCTGGGAAATGACCTCACAGGCATGATGGAAGTAGACACTGCACAGAGAGGCATCCTGGGAAATGACCTCACTGGCGTGATGGAAATAGACACTGCACAGAGAGGCATCCTGTTAAACGACCTCACAGGCATGATGGAAATAGACACTACAGAGAACGGCATCCTGGGAAATGACCTCACAGGCCTGATGGAAATAGACACTGCATTGAACGGCATCCTGGGACATGACCTCACAGGCATGATGGAAATAGACACTGCATTGAACGGGATCCTCGGAAATGACCTCACAGGCATGATGGAAATAGACACTACACAGAGAGGCATCCTGGGAAATGACCTCACAGGCATGAGGGAAATAGACACTACACAGAACTGCATCCTGGGAAATGTCCTCACAGGCATGATGGAAATAGACACTACACAGAGAGGGATCCTGGGAAATGACCTCACAGGATGATGGAAATAGACTGACACTACACAGAACGGAATCCTCGGAAATGACCTCACAGGCATGATGGAAATAGACACTGCACAGAACGGCATTCTGGGAAATGACCTCACAGGCATGAAGGAAGTAGACACTGCACAGAGAGGCATCCTGGGAAATGACCTCACTGGCGTGATGGAAATAGACACTGCACAGAGAGGCATCCTGTTAAACGACCTCACAGGCATGATTGAAATAGACACTACAGAGAACGGCATCCTGGGAAATGACCTCACAGGCCTGATGGAAATAGACACTGCATTGAACGGCATCCTGGGACATGACCTCACAGGCATGATGGAAATAGACACTGCATTGAACGGGATCCTGGGAAATGACCTCACAGGCATGATGGAAATAGACACTACACAGAGAGGCATCCTATGAAATGACCTCACAGGCATGAGGGAAATAGACACTACACAGAACTGCATCCTGGGAAATGTCCTCACAGGCATGATGGAAATAGACACTGCACAGAACGGAATCCTGTGAAATGACCTCATTGGCATGATGGAAATAGATGCTGTACAGAACGGCATCCTGGGAAATGGCCACACAGGCCTGATGGAAATAGACACTGCATTGAACGGGATCCTGGGAAATGACCTCACATGCATGAAGGAAATAGACAGTGCACAGAGAGGCATCATGGTACATGACCTCACAGACATTATGGAAATAGACTCTGCGGAGAGAGGCATCCTGGGACATGACCTCACAGGCTTGATGGAAATAGACACTGCATAGAACGGCATCCTGGGAAATCACCTCACAGGCTTGATGGAAATAGACTGACACTACACAGAACGGAATCCGCAGAAATGACCTCACAGGCATTATGGAAACAGACACTGCACAGAACGGCATCCTGGGGAATGACCTCACAGGCATGATGGAAATAGACACTGCACAGAGAGGCATCCTGGGAAATGACCTCACAGGCATGATGGAAATAGACACTGCACAGAGAGTTATCCTGGGAAATGACCTCACAGGCATGATGGAAATAGACACTGCACAGAGAGGCATCCTGGGAAATGACCTCACTGGCGTGATGGAAATAGACACTACACAGAACGGCATCCTGGGAAATGACCTCACAGGCATGATGGAAATAGACACTGCACAGAGTGTTATCCTGGGAAATGACCTCACAGGCATGATGGAAATAGACACTGCACAGAGAGGCATCCTGGGAAATGACCTCACTGGCGTGATGGAAATAGACACTACACAGAACGGCATCCTGGGAAATGACCTCACTGGCGTGATGGAAATAGACAATGCACAGAGAGGCATCCTGTTAAACGACCTCACAGGCATGATTGAAATAGACACTACAGAGAACGGCATCCTGGGAAATGACCTCACAGGCCTGATGGAAATAGACACTGCATTGAACGGGATCCTGGGAAATGACCTCACAGGCATGATGGAAATAGACACTACACAGAGAGGCATCCTGGGAAATGACCTCACAGGCATGAGGGAAATAGACACTACACAGAACTGCATCCTGGGAAATTTCCTCACAGGCATGATGGAAATAGACACTGCACAGAACGGAATCCTGTGAAATGACCTCATTGGCATGATGGAAATAGATGCTGCACAGAACGGCATCCTGGGAAATGGCCACACAGGCCTGATGGAAATAGACACTGCATTGAACGGGATCCTGGGAAATGACCTCACATGCATGATGGAAATAGACACTAAACAGAGAGGAATCCTGGGAAATGACCTCACAGGCATGTGGGAAATATACTGACACTACACAGAACGGAATCCAGGGAAATGACCTCATAGGCATGATGGAAATAGACACTGCACAGAACGGCATCCTGGGAAATGACCTCACAGGCATGATGGAAATAGACAGTGCACAGAGAGGCTCATGGTACATGACCTCACAGACATTATGGAAATAGACTCTGCGGAGAGAGGCATCCTGGGACATGACCTCACAGGCATGATGGAAATAGACACTGCATAGAACGGCATCCTGGGAAATCACCTCACAGGCTTGATGGAAATTGACTGACACTACACAGAACGGAATCCGCAGAAATGACCTCACAGGCATGATGGAAACAGACACTGCACAGAACGGCATCCTGGGGAATGACCTCACAGGCATGATGGAAATAGACACTGCACAGGGAGGCATCCTGGGAAATGACATCACAGGCATGATGGAAATAGACACTGCACAGAGAGTTATCCTGGGAAATGACCTCACAGGCATGATGGAAATAGACAGTGCACAGAGAGGCCTCCTGGGACATGACCTCACAGGCATGATGGAAATAGACACTGCACAGAACGGCATCCTGGTAAATGACCTCACAGGCATGATGGAAATAGACACTACACAGAGAGGCATCCTAGGAAATGGCCTCACAGGCCTGATGGAAATAGACACTTCATTGAATGGCATCCTGGGAAATGACCTCACAGGCATGATGGAAATAGACACTACACATAGAGGCATCCTGGGAAATGACCTCACAGGATGATGGAAATAGACTGAAACTACACAGAACAGAATCCTCGGAAATGACCTCACAGGCATGATGAAAATAGACACTGCACAGAGAGGCATCCTGGGAAATGACCTCACAGGCATGATGGAAATATACACTGCACAGAGTGTTATCCTGCGAAATGACCTCACAGGCATGATGGAAATAGACAGTGCACAGAGAGGCATCCTGGGACATGACCTCACAGGCAAGATGGAAATAGACAATGCACAGAACAGAATCTTGGGAAATGACCTTACAGACATCCTGGAAATAGACACTACACAGAACGGCATCCTGGAAAATGACCTCACAGGCATGATGGAAATTGACAGACACTGCACAGAACGTCATCCACGGAAATGTCCTCACAGGCATGACGGAAATAGACACTACACAGAACGGCATCATGGGAAATGACCTCATAGACATGGTGGAAATAGACACTGCACAGAAAGCCATCCTGGGAAATGTAGTTTTTAATAGAGACACTACAGAAAGGAATCATGGGAAATGTGGTTTTTAATAGAGAGACACTACAGAAAAAGGCATCCTGGTAAATGTAGTCTTTAATAGAGAGACACTACACAGAGAGGCTCCTGGGAAATGACCTCACAGGCATGATGGAAATAGACAGATACTGCACAGAATGGCATCCTGGGAAATGACCTCACAGGCATGATTGTAATAGACACTGCACAGAACGACATCCTGGGATGAGCTCATAGGCCTGATGGAAATAGACACTGCACAGAACGGAATCCTGGGAAATGACGTCACAGGCATGATGGAAATAGACAGACACTGCACACAACGTCATCCAGGGAAATTACCTCAGAGGCATGATGGAAATAGACACTACACAGAACGGCATCATGGGAAATGACCTCATAGACATGATGGAAATAGACACGGCATAGAGAGGCATCCAGGGAAATGACGACACATGCATGATGGAAATAGACAATGCACAGAGAGGCATCCTGGGAAATGACCTCACAGGCATGATGGAAATAGACACTACACAGAACGGCATCCTGGGAAATGTCCTCATGGGCATGATGGAAATAGACACAGCACAGAACGGAATCCTGTGAAATGACCTCATAGGCATGATGGAAATGGACACTGCACAGAACGGCATTCTGGGAAATGACCTCACAGGCATGATGGAAGTAGACACTGCACAGAGAGGCATCCTGGGAAATGACCTCACTGGCGTGATGGAAATAGACACTGCACAGAGAGGCATCCTGTTAAACGACCTCACAGGCATGATGGAAATAGACACTGCACAGAGAGTTATCCTGGGAAATGACCTCACAGGCATGATGGAAATAGACAGTGCACAGAGAGGCCTCCTGGGACATGACCTCACAGGCATGATGGAAAAAGACACTGCACAGAACGGCATCCTGGTAAATGACCTCACAGGCATGATGGAAATAGACACTACACAGAGAGGCATCCTGGGAAATGGCCTCACAGGCCTGATGGAAATAGACACTGCATTGAATGGCATCCTGGGAAATGACCTCACAGGCATGATGGAAATAGACACTACACATAGAGGCATCCTGGGAAATGACCTCACAGGATGATGGAAATAGACTGAAACTACACAGAACAGAATCCTCGGAAATGACCTCACAGGCATGATGAAAATAGACACTGCACAGAGAGGCATCCTGGGAAATGACCTCACAGGCATGATGGAAATAGACACTGCACAGAGTGTTATCCTGCAAAATGACCTTACAGGCATGATGGAAATAGACAGTGCACAGAGAGGCATCCTGGGACATGACCTCACAGGCAAGATGGAAATAGACAATGCACAGAACGGAATCCTGGGAAATGACCTTACAGACATCCTGGAAATAGACACTACACAGAATGCCATCCTGGAAAATGACCTCACAGACATGATGGAAATAGACACTGCATAGAACGGCATCCAGGGAAATGACCTCACAGGCATGATGGAAATAGACAGACACTGCGCAGAACGTCATCCACGGAAATGACCCCACAGGCATGACGGAAATAGACACTACACAGAACGGCATCATGGGAAATGACCTCATAGACATGGTGGAAATAAACACTGCACAGAACGGCATCCTGGGAAATGTAGTTTTTAATAGAGACACTACAGAAAGGAATCCTGGGAAATGTGGTTTTTAATAGAGAGACACTACAGAAAAAGGCATCCTGGTAAATGTAGTCTTTAATAGAGAGACACTACACAGAGAGGCTCCTGGGAAATGACCTCACAGGCATGATGGAAATAGACGGACACTGCACAGAATGGCATCCTGGGAAATGACCTCACAGGCATGATGGTAATAGACACTGCACAGAACGACATCCTGGGATGACCTCATAGGCCTGATGGAAATACACTGCACAGAACGGAATCCTGGGAAATGACGTCACAGGCATGATGGAAATAGACAATGCACACAACGTCATCCAGGGAAATTACCTCAGAGGCATGATGGAAATAGACACTACACAGAACGGCATCATGGGAAATGACCTCATAGACATGATGGAAATAGACACGGCACAGAGAGGCATCCAGGGAAATGACGACACATGCATGATGGAAATAGACAATGCACAGAGAGGCATCCTGGGAAATCACCTCACAGGCATGATGGAAATAGACACTACACAGAACGGCATCCTGGGAAATGTCCTCACAGGCATGATGGAAATAGACACTGCACAGAACGGAATCCTGTGAAATGACCTCATAGGCATGATGGAAATGGACACTGCACGGAACGGCATCTTGGGAAATGGCCTCACAGGCCTGATGGAAATAGACACTGCATTGAACGGGACCCTGGGAAATGACCTCACAGGCATGATGGAAATAGACACTACACAGAGAGGCATCCTGGGAAATGACCTCACAGGCATGAGGGAAATAGACACTGCACGGAATGGCATTCTGGGAAATGACCTCACAGGCATGATGGAAAGAGACACTGCACAGACCGGCATCCTGGGAAATGACCTCACAGGCATAATGGAAATAGACACTACACAGAGAGGCATCCTGGGAAATGGCCTCACAGGCCTAATGGAAATAGACACTGCATTGAATGGCATCCTGGGAAATGACCTCACAGTCATGATGGAAATAGACACTACACAGAGAGGGATCCTGGGAAATGACCTCACAGGATGATGGAAATAGACTGACACTACACAGAACGGAATCCTCGGAACTGACCTCACAGGCATGATGGAAATAGACACTGCACAGAACGGCATTCTGGGAAATGACCTCACAGGCATGATGGAAGTAGACACTGCACAGAGAGGCATCCTGGGAAATGACCTCACTGGCGTGATGGAAATAGACACTGCACAGAGAGGCATCCTGTTAAACGACCTCACAGGCATGATTGAAATAGACACTACAGAGAACGGCATCCTGGGAAATGACCTCACAGGCCTGATGGAAATAGACACTGCATTGAACGGCATCCTGGGACATGACCTCACAGGCATGATGGAAATAGACACTGCATTGAACGGGATCCTGGGAAATGACCTCACAGGCATGATGGAAATAGACACTACACAGAGAGGCATCCTGGGAAATGACCTCACAGGCATGAGGGAAATAGACACTACACAGAACTGCATCCTGGGAAATGTCCTCACAGGCATGATGGAAATAGACACTACACAGAGAGGGATCCTGGGAAATGACCTCACAGGATGATGGAAATAGACTGACACTACACAGAACGGAATCCTCGGAAATGACCTCACAGGCATGATGGAAATAGACACTGCACAGAACGGCATTCTGGGAAATGACCTCACAGGCATGATGGAAGTAGACACTGCACAGAGAGGCATCCTGGGAAATGACCTCACTGGCGTGATGGAAATAGACACTGCACAGAGAGGCATCCTGTTAAACGACCTCACAGGCATGATTGAAATAGACACTACAGAGAACGGCATCCTGGGAAATGACCTCACAGGCCTGATGGAAATAGACACTGCATTGAACGGCATCCTGGGACATGACCTCACAGGCATGATGGAAATAGACACTGCATTGAACGGGATCCTGGGAAATGACCTCACAGGCATGATGGAAATAGACACTACACAGAGAGGCATCCTATGAAATGACCTCACAGGCATGATGGAAATAGACACTGCACAGAACGGCATCCTGGGAAATGACCTCACAGGCATGATGGAAATAGACAGTGCACAGAGAGGCATCATGGTACATGACCTCACAGACATTATGGAAATAGACTCTGCGGAGACAGGCATCATGGGACATGACCTCACAGGCATGATGGAAATAGACACTGCACAGAACGGCATCCTGGGAAATCACCTCACAGGCTTGATGGAAATAGACTGACACTACACAGAACGGAATCCGCAGAAATGACCTCACAGGCATGATGGAAACAGACACTGCACAGAACGGCATCCTGGGGAATGACCTCACAGGCATGATGGAAATAGACACTGCACAGGGAGGCATCCTGGGAATTGACCTCACAGGCATGATGGAAATAGACACTGCACAGAGAGTTATCCTGGGAAATGACCTCACAGGCATGATGGAAATAGACAGTGCACAGAGAGGCCTCCTGGGACATGACCTCACAGGCATGATGGAAATAGACACTGCACAGAACGGCATCCTGGTAAATGACCTCACAGGCATGATGGAAATAGACACTACACAGAGAGGCATCCTAGGAAATGGCCTCACAGGCCTGATGGAAATAGACACTGCATTGAATGGCATCCTGGGAAATGACCTCACAGGCATGATGGAAATAGACACTACACATAGAGGCATCCTGGGAAATGACCTCACAGGATGATGGAAATAGACTGAAACTACACAGAACAGAATCCTCGGAAATGACCTCACAGGCATGATGAAAATAGACACTGCACAGAGAGGCATCCTGGGAAATGACCTCACAGGCATGATGGAAATAGACACTGCACAGAGTGTTATCCTGCGAAATGACCTCACAGGCATGATGGAAATAGACAGTGCACAGAGAGGCATCCTGGGACATGACCTCACAGACAAGATGGAAATAGACAATGCACAGAACGGAATCCTGGGAAATGACCTTACAGACATCCTGGAAATAGACACTACACAGAACGGCATCCTGGAAAATGACCTCACAGGCATGATGGAAATAGACAGACACTGCACAGAACGTCATCCACGGAAATGTCCTCACAGGCATGACGGAAATAGACACTACACAGAACGGCATCATGGGAAATGACCTCATAGACATGGTGGAAATAGACACTGCACAGAACGCCATCCTGGGAAATGTAGTTTTTAATAGAGACACTACAGAAAGGAATCCTGGGAAATGTGGTTTTTAATAGAGAGACACTACAGAAAAAGGCATCCTGGTAAATGTAGTCTTTAATAGAGAGACACTACACAGAGAGGCTCCTGGGAAATGACCTCACAGGCATGATGGAAATAGACAGATACTGCACAGAATGGCATCCTGGGAAATGACCTCACAGGTATGATGGTAATAGACACTGCACAGAACGACATCCTGGGATGACCTCATAGGCCTGATGGAAATAGACACTGCACAGAGAGGCATCCTGGGAAATGACCTCACAGGCATGATGGAAATAGACACTGCACAGAGATTTATCCTGGGAAATGACCTCACAGGCATGATGGAAATAGACAGTGCACAGAGAGGCCTCCTGGGACATGACCTCACAGGCATGATGGAAATAGACACTACACAGAGAGGCATCCTGGGAAATGGCCTCACAGGCCTGATGGAAATAGACTCTGCATTGAAATGCATCCTGGGAAATGACCTCACAGGCATGATGGATATAGACACTACACAGAACGGCATACTGGGAAATGACCTCACAGGCATGATGGAAATAGACACTGCATTGAATGGCATCCTGGGAAATGACCTCACAGTCATGATGGAAATAGACACTACACAGAGAGGCATCCTGGGAAATGACCTCACAGGATGTTAGAAATAGACTGACACTACACAGAACGGAATCCTCGGAAATGACCTCACAGGCATGATGGAAATAGACACTGCACTGAACAGCATTCTGGTTAATGACCTCACAGGCATGATGGAAGTAGACACTGCACAGAGAGGCATCCTGGGAAATGACATCACTGGCGTGATGGAAATAGACACTGCACTGAGAGGCATCCTGTGAAATGACCTCACAGGCCTGATGGAAATAGACACTGCACAGAACGGAATCCTGGGAAATGACGTCACAGGCATGATGGAAATAGACAGACACTGCACACAACGTCATCCAGGGAAATTACCTCAGAGGCATGATGGAAATAGACACTACACAGAACGGCATCATGGGAAATGACCTCATATACATGATGGAAATAGACACGGCACAGAGAGGCATCCAGGGAAATGACGACACATGCATGATGGAAATAGACAATGCACAGAGAGGCATCCTGGGAAATGACCTCACAGGCATGATGGAAATAGACACTACACAGAACGGCATCCTGGGAAATGTCCTCATGGGCATGATGGAAATAGACACAGCACAGAACGGAATCCTGTGAAATGACCTCATAGGCATGATGGAAATGGACACTGCACAGAACGGCATTCTGGGAAATGATCTCAAAGGCATGATGGAAGTAGACACTGCACAGAGAGGCATCCTGGGAAATGACCTCACTGGCGTGATGGAAATAGACACTGCACAGAGAGGCATCCTGTTAAACGACCTCACAGGCATGATTGAAATAGACACTACAGATAACGGCATCCTGGGAAATGACCTCACAGGCCTGATGGAAATAGACACTGCATTGAACGGCATCCTGGGACATGACCTCACAGGCATGATGGAAATAGACACTGCACAGAACGGCATCTTGGGAAATGACCTCACAGGCATGATGGAAATAAACACTGCACAGAGACGCATCCTGGGAAAAGACCTCACAGGCATGATGGAAATAGACACTGCACAGAGAGTTATCCTGGGAAATGACCTCACAGGCATGATGGAAATAGACAGTGCACAGAGAGGCATCCTGGGACATGACCTCACAGGCATGATGGAAATAGACACTGCACAGAACGGCATCCTGCGAAATGACCTTACAGACATGCTGAAATTGACACTACACAGAATGGCATCCTGGAAAGTGACCTCACAGACATGTTGGAAATAGACACTGCACAGAATGGCATCCAGAGAAATGCCCTCACATGCATGATGGAAATAGACAGACACTGTAGAGAAAGTCATCCAGGGAAATGACCACAGAGACATGATGGATATAGACACTACACAGAACGGCATCATGGGAAATGACCTCATAGACATGATGGAAATAGACACGGCACAGAGAGGTAACCTGGGAAATGACCTCACATGCATGATGGAAATAGACAATGAACAGAGAGGCATCCTGGGAAATGACCTCAGGCATGTGGAAATAGACACTACACAGAACTGCATCCTGGGAAATGTCCTCACAGGCATGATGGAAATAGACACTGCACAGAACGGAATCCTGTGAAATGACCTCATTGGCATGATGGAAATAGACGCTGCATAGAACGGCATCCTGGGAAT